>JAUPFN010000008.1:20718916-21920166 GCA_036924255.1 Apodemia mormo
AAGAATACCAAAACAAATTTGGTGAAACAGTTTTTTTAATATAACGTAGATTTATGTACCGATTGAATACAAAAACTAATCAGCTCTATTCCTCAAAAAATTATGTCCAATACATAAATTGCATCAAAATCAGTTTATCCGTTGGAAAGTAATCGTTGACGAAAAAGTGTGAAAAAAAGTGTTTTTTCGACGTAGCTTCGAAATTTTTCAACCAATCATTTTTTCATCATCATCGCTAAAAAAACGATGTCAAATGCCGTTTCAAAAATCAAAATCGAATCTAATTCTCAAAACTTATAGATTTTCAAATATTAAAATTACGTTGGTTTTAGCAAACTTACTTAATTTTTTAAATAAATTTCAAGTTGATTCACCGATTAACTTAAAAATCTTATCAGCTTTTCTCCTTAAAAAACTGCGTCAAATACCGTTAATTTAATCAAAATCAGTCAATTTGTTTGGGATTTATTAATGAATAAAATTAAATATAAAATGTTTTTTGACATCGCATCGAAATTTTTCAACCTATCGATTATTTAGCTAAAGCAATATTTTAGACTTCAAAAATTGAGTTGAATGTCATCATCGTTTTCAAAATATACAGCTTTTTCAAAAATTAATATACTGCCATTTTTAACAAAATAGATGTTTGAACTGAAATATCTATAATTATATTTTTTACTCTTTTAAGCATAAAATACCTTAATTTAGTGGGAAGTTTCAGGATTGGCCCGAACGGTCAATCGTTTACATATTTTTTTAAATATAGCCATGTGAAACCGTGTCTAGGAGTTAGTACAAAATCATTTTTAATGATTTTACTGTAGTTAAATTGATTTAAAAGTACTTACAAATTTCAATACTTTGATGCAAGCGAGGCTTAAAATAAAATTTGAAACGTATAATACAATTTAACAAAACAGTGTCAACTGTCTACTATTAAATAACAAACGAGTTTGAAATAGCAACCGGCGGTCTTCGTTTTAACAAAGGATCATAACTTAAGCAAGACTAAACCAAGTATGAGTAATATTCTAGAACTAGTTAGCATTTAGATAAAACATTAATTTTAACGCTGTCACAATACTGGTTACTACGAAAAAGGTATTTATTATTCAATTTATGATACGTATCTACTGCAGAGATTACAATTTGATTTCAAGACCTAAAGTAATGTGTAATGGTTCTGTGGTCTCACATTGTCTTCGAGTTATTGCATCATGTTTAATCCCACTGTTTTGAATTCCGCTTTACTCGACTGCCTCGTGAAATGGATTACGTCTCGCGAGTACTACATATAAGTATGTACAAAAATACATTTATTACTAGCTTTATTTATTTATTTATTTATTAAGGCTTACCAACATTTGTATACAATGTTAATTCAATTATAGATAACATGACAAAAATTAACTGGCTTATTGTAACAAACAATTATAGGTAAACACCACTTACTTTTTTTAAAAGTAACAATTGACTGTAATACTGTATATATTCATAAAATGAATGTATAAACTCCTTATTAAAAACAAAAAATAATGCAGAGCTAAACCTAATCAGTTATATGCTTTATAAACATTTTGCGGATTTTGTTAAATGAGTCAAAATAAATGTCGATAGCGTAACTATATTCATTGACTAATTTACAGAAACGCGGTATAGGGGAATTTGCACCAGCTACAGTCCTGCGTAGAGGCGGGCAAACAGGAGTGTTGGGCCCACGAGGATGACCTCTCGGCACACGGAAATCTATTTTTTGTAACAATTGGGGGCAGTCAATATCATTTCTGAGTAGTTTATAAAAGAACGAAAAGTCCAAAAGCTTTCTACGGTCCTCCAATGATATCATATTAAATATCAGTAACCTATCTTTGTAGGAATTACATTCTTTCGCTATACCACGATTATACGCCAGGTGCCATAAGAAACGCTTTTGAACTCTTTCAATCCTTTGAATAGCTTTGAATATATACCTCATTACTAGCTGCAACGCGACGCGCAACCGCTGCTTTTTAAAAGTTTTTGGTGAATCCCGCGAGAACAACTTATTTTTCCGGGATAAAAAGTAATATATGTGCTATTCTAAGTCATAATCTACATGTGTGCCAAATTTCATTCAAATTCGGAAAAGTCTGACTATACCTAATAGTTTTGGCGTGATTGAGTAATAAACATCCATCCATCCATTCATCCATCCATCTATCCGTCCAAACAGCCAAACTTTCGGATTTATAATAATAATAATATAGATTAATATAGATTCAACTAGCTACTTATTAAAATCTAAAATTAAAAAAGGGCAACTCTTTTGTAATAAATAAGTAACAGACACACACACTAACACATACACCCTACACCCATACTCACATACAAACAGACTTTAGAATTTATGCTAATAATAGTTTTTTTGTATTATAGGATAGCAAAGAAGCAAATAGTTCTCCTGATAGAGGTAACCATCGCCTATATACCCCAAAGATGCTAATGGTGCGTTGCTATCCGTGTGGCGGGATGGTAATGCCACATGCATAAGTCTACCGGCTGTCTTACCCTCCAAACTGGAACAAGAAAATGACAAGCACGGATGCTATTGCGGCAGGAATAGGTAAGGCGGTGGTATCATATACCCGGGCGAGACGTTGCGAAATTCTACCACCTAGTAGTCTAAGTGGTAGTGACACGTATAGTCAATCGTTCGCATTTTACGACTTGCCTGGCAGAACAGCAATTGGTATATTTGTTGAAAGAGCCTGGACCAACAAGGTGTAAGCTCCACTCTGCTGCAAGGATAAAATTTTATAAGTTATTTTGAGTTTTAGAATTAACATGGTGATGTTTATATTGTTTGATTTCTTATATCAAATTTTTATTTTTTTACAATTTAAATCGATTTTTGTTTATTCAATTTAAAAATAAAAATGACAATATTGAGGCTCAAAGTTTTTTCAAGAGCAGTATGTATCCCATAGAAATTCTATAGCAAAAATCGAACTTTCATGCTTTTAAGCAAGAATAATTTTTGTTTTTTTTAGTTTAACGTCAACAAAAATTAAAAAGTTACACTTCGATTTTCGATCGAAGAGATCGAAGTGTAAAATTTTTCATTGCAGGCCACCAGTTAATTTTGTCATTATTTACTAACTATGAATGGTTTGTGATTGGTGTAATATTACAGACGATTAGGGTCAGTGATGGCGATATACACTGAAATTGATTAATTGTAGGCGGATTGTATTTACACAGCACAACAAAAACAATATAGCACTTAAATGTCAATGCTCCTTGCATTACACAATTCACTAGCAAGAGCTTCATATCTTTGTATTAATAGTTTTTTGAAAGGAGATTAATGAGGACGTCCTAAATGTCCTACAAAAATATAACCGACATGATTAATTTAATTTAATGTAAAATAAAGCCTTTAATGGAATTCAACGGACACTTTTTAATAGCGAAGACGTTCTAAAATAAAAAGAAACATTACAAAAAATTATGAACTGTTCAAACTTTACTAGGCATTAGACCTCACCACAAGATAGCGACGCACCATTTAACACCTTTGGACCTATCTACTTGTTTGATATTTTATGATATATTATTATTGTGATAGATATATATATATATATATATATATATATATATATATATATATATATATATATATATATATATATATATATATATATATATATATATATATATATATATATATATATATATATATATATATATATATATATATATATATATAGGCTTTTCCCGGTCCCGGTTATCGATAGAAATAAGAGATTGTTATCATCACGACGGTAAATTGTGGCAATGGGGATCACTTTGGAATAATGGATTCGCTTTAACCGGCGGACCAGTGAGTCTTATGAATTGGAGAGTATATAGATTTTCGATTCACTCTGTCAACCCGGAAAGCAAATTGTCTTGTAATTATCGTGTTTCGATTTGGAGGTAAGGCTGCCGGTAAATTTATGCAAGTGGCATTAACACGGATAGCTACGCACCATTAACATTAATTCGTGTAATTTATTAATTAAATTGATTTTTATTTTAGGCGATGATTGTATCTTCCCATCAGGAAAGCCATCTGGTTGTTTAACATCTTATAAAAAAGCCGGCATAATTCTACTATAACTGTAGTAGTATTACTTTTGCGATACTTTTCCCTTGTTAAAAATTCCAATCTTAACCAAAGCAATCAATATAAACTGGATGTGGACAGGCCGTAATGGACTCGAAGCTTACAGATTAAAAGAATTATCGTCGACAATGCAAACGCATTAGTCACCTTGATTGGTTTTTCTTATTCGGGCTTTATCTAAATTGTAAAAGCAAATACTTGATAGTTTTACCTCCTTAAGCCACGTAAAACCATTATTACATCACAACGACATACAGAATATTAATTTTGGGATTATTTACATTTGAACTAATATTATAAAGATTTTAAGAAGAATATATTAAGAAGATATATTTCTTTGCTTGCATTGGACTCAAGACAAACCGGTTAATCGCGATGAACCAGTTACCACTCAACCTACCTCGCAAAGGACCCGGGCGTGTTAAAATAACTACTTTTTACCTGATTGAGCAAAATGAAAAAGTTTTTGAATCAAAGCGCGAACAAAGTCACAAAAACAACTGGTAACAACTGTAAAAAATAAATTAAGGATACTGTGTTGGTTAAAAAACAGATATTTTTTCATATTTTTCAGGTCACTATTTATGCGAAGACGGTTTTTAGTTCATAAACTCGTTTTATTGGTTGTGAACATAAAACGACTAGACCGATGTCGATGAAATTTTCAGAAAATCTTTGGATTGGCCTTGCGAGTTATCTTCTAAAATATAGTAGCGATCAACAGAACTTATAGTAAAAGATTTGATCGATTGTGAGTTTAAAATGGATATACTTAAAAGCGGCCTAACAGATTTTAAGAATTCTTTCATTTATAAGAAGCTACATTATTTAGGAGTAACGTAGGCTATGTTTAAGGTAATTTTTCGGGTACATCCGAACAAAGCAAGCTAGTTGGTTATAAACTGTAAAAATATTTAAAAATTATTTCCAAGATACAGTGTCACGCAACGGTAACCCTTACCTCTGTGAAATATTATCAATTAGGTTTAAAGTACACAATGGGAGCAAGATCTTTGTCGCTCGACAAGCCACGACAATTCCACCATCAGGTCCAGTTCGGATAAAATTAAGACAATATACACTTCCGTAAAACAGTACTTTAAACATTACCTTATTAAAAATAAGTTGCTTGTAATAATAACCTGTCTGTGCTGTCATTTTCAATCAATTCAAGTCAATTGCTAATGAACATAATTTCTTTATAATAACCTAGCTGTTACCCGCGGCTTATATTTACTTAAGAGTTTATTTAACCTTTCTTTACAAGCTACTTTCCTTATTTTACCCTCTTAGAAATCGAATTTTTAAAAACGCTTAAACACGTAATTCATTATTTTTTTCGTGCTCAATTCATACGAAATTTCATGTAAATATATCCAGGGAATAAAAAGTTTCATAAAAAATTTTATCCCCTATTTTACCCCCTTTGGGGTTAAATTTTGAAAAATCCTTAATTAGTGGATGCCTACATGATAAAAGAAATACGTGTATGAAATTTCAAGTTTCTAGCCCTAAGAGTTAGGCCTGTGTACATCAGTCAGTCACTTTTGCCTTTTATAAATATAGATAGATACTAGCTGGGCGACTAAGCTTCGCTCGAATGGTATTTTTTCGTTCGAAAACTAATTATCTCGGAGATGATACATATCTAGATCAATTTTATTAGTAAAGTACTATCTAAGTACAACATTTCATCAAAATCGTTAGGGCCGTTTTGAAGAAACTAACTACATACAGTTTAAAGTATAGATTATATTCGAGAAATGTTTTTATCCGTTCTACTTCTGTCATTTTTCTTCAACCGACTTTCCTAAAACGGAGGAGGTACTTAATTCGTCTGAATCTTTTCTTCTGTAAGTATATTCACCAATTATTGGCAAATCATAAAATGTGTTTTTTCAGTTTTCTGATAAAAACAACATTGCCTGGGATCGTAAAAGTGCCTGGTTGGCGATAGGCTTGCCACCTATTGTGGGACTTTGTATCTTCGGCTAATCGTGGGTGCATATGTTGTACCTCTGCCTATCCCTTCAGAAATACGGGCGTGAAGATATTTTTCACTACTTAAGATTCATCGATTACTCAAAGACGTCTTATTCGATGTAGAATTTTTATGTTCTAACGACACACGACGGGAAAACTATACCACAATGTGTAAACTTGAAGTATCTCCGTATTGGTCCGGGCTCCCTTTGAAGAATCGACGCGAAAGAAGACGAAAGAATTGCTATGCGAGTCACTATCATCATGGCTACTAGATGGTAGAGTTTTGTATTATCTTGCTCGGTTCTGGAACCACCATCTTACTTATTTCTATCGCAATAGCGTCAGTGCTTGTCACTGTCATGTTCAGGTATTAAGGGTAAGGTAGGCAGTAAACTTAAGCATGTGACATTAAGACCTTGCCAAAAGGATGGTACTCTTTCCATCAGGAGAACCATCTGTTTGTTTGCTTTCTTTTGATATAAAAAATGTCTGTCCATTTATTTTTTGCCAAATGTAGTGATAAATATTCGTTTTATATATTCACGTTTTAAAATTATTTAATATTCACTAACACAAATTTTATAATTTTAAAAATGTTTATCAGTCTGTCTGTCCAGCTGTATATATATCCCGTTATAACTCGAGAACGCTTTGACCGATCTTAATGAAAATTGGCAGAAAGAACACACAATTGCGCAAATGACATTTTTTCTACTATCGATGAATTTACACCTAGCAAAGCGGACAAGTGTGAGCTAGTTTACTAATAATGTAAACGGAGAAAAACTTCAGTAACAGACTTCCGATTTCCCATGTCTTGTATCTGGAACCCTACATCAGATCTTCACCTTCAATGTACTTAATAAATGAATCAAGCGCTGGACAAAAAATTAATATAACCCAAAGTACCCAATTTTTGTGATTTTGTGATATGGGTGTTAGTTGACGATTAACTAACACCCATATCACAAAAATTGTATACTTTGGTTTTGGGTTATATTAAAGTAGCTTTTGCCCGCGGCTTCTCTCGCTTTAAATTCGTTTTAGGGAAGTGAGGGGTTGGAAAGAGACAAAAAGTAGCCTATGTCACTCTCCATCCCTTCAACTACCTCCACTTAAATAATAACGTCAATTCGTCGCTCCGTTTTGCCATGACAGAAGGACAAAAACATTCTCCCATTTATAATATTAGTATGGATTATTATCCGGCGCATTAATTTATTTGTTAAGTACATTTTGTTATTCTTAATAAAGAAACTGTAGGAAATGGAAACATGCCATAGCAGACTTTGTTGAATTTTTAAATACTTTACTAAAAGTTCAATTATGATATGAAAACCATTTACTTGATTACAAAACATTGAATTTTTCCACATATACAAATAATTAATGGAATTTCGTATATACCTTACATTAAAATATCTAAATTACTGTGAAAACTGTATCAAAATCCATTGCGTTGTTAAGAAATATGCTGAGAACTAACAGTAAATTTGTGTAATAACATATATAGATTATAATAAAATATAATAAGCTGTTACTGGAAGGTAAACGTTGGCTGAGTTGCATCTTATAAGTAATGCAGCCAGGCGTTGTTATTTGTGTGCTTGGCATATCATATCACATGCATAAGTCTGTCGACTAGGCTATCCTACAACCAAACGTCGGTGTTACAGCGATATTGAATAGGCGAGGCAAAAGCGGCAGCCCGGGAGAATCGCGCAAAACTTTACCATGTAGTAATGTCACCACAGACCATACAAATACCAATATACACGGCGTTGTACGGCGACCATATAGCCGCTCATATGAGCAAATGCTTGTGTCAAACACTTGTAGATATATCGTAAAAATAAAAAATATACCATGTTATGCTATTTTGTATATACCAAATAAGAAGGTTAAGCATAATTAAAAAATACTCCTGGAGTGATTTTATTATATCGAAAAGTATTTAACTCTGTATTTTTGGGTGTAAATGCAAGCTACACTTACAACCTAAGAAATTGCCTTGAAAGACGTACCTATCCTGTTTAATCTGCAAGTATCACTGTAATAGTTACATGTGCACCCTTGAGTCGTCTCTTATGAATCGCCTGACTACAAGTAAGAACGTCAGATGCTGGAAATTCCAATACAAAAGAAAAAGCTTATTACTACTTTTCTATCTTAGATAATGTGATACCACATAATTTTGGCTATCTAACATTCTTGGTTCTTGCAAATCATAGAGCTCTTTGTAGCTTTAAACGAAAATTATTAATCGATCTTCATCCACAATTACTTGATTTTATAAATTAATAATAAAAACACGGAGGAACATAATATGTATGCGATTCCGTTTTTCATCGCATTCACCGCAATCCGCCAAGCAAAAGTCCGCTTCAATGCAGCACAGTGTGCGACACTTCTTTCAAAACATATAAAATAATCTAGACGGATTTTCGCTATGCGGCCCGGTCCGGTAAGCTTCGTCTAAGTGCGCTCGGTCTTTTACTATACATTTTATGTACATATTCCTAGTCGACTCCGTGATTGTGGTGGTGTGGGAACCTAAAGACAATCTATCAAACCTTCTATAATCATATGTAGCAAGTTAGCTAGCAGCTAACTTGTGGCTATATTGAGCTTCATAATACTATTAATTTATGGCTCTAAAACTGACAGGTATAAAAAGCCGCTAGGTCCTACACTTCCAACGGAAAATAAGTTATGAACAATCAAATTAGTCAGATCGAAAAGCATGTTCATTTCGGAATATTTTTGAGTTCCAATTTAGGAATATTATCAAAAATAATTATTATATAGAAGCAGACAGATAAATAAACTTCTTAGCACTTCGTCAAAACTAAATCCGTTATTGGTAGCTATACTCGTTCGACCAGTTTCTCTTTGCATTTCTGCTTTTAAGTTAATAAGTTATTGATTTTACGATTGGGTGCGCCAAATTAAAATTTTACCATAAATCGCAATAAAAAGTTATTTTATTTTATCATTGTATACATTTACTTATTAAAAGATAAATATTTATTTTCCTCGTTTTGGTCCGGATTCCCTTCGAAGAATAGCCCACATGCCATTCTGCCAGAAAATTCGTAAAAACGAACAATTAGCCTAACGTGTCACAACCATCGTAACTACCAGGTGGTAGAATTACGCAACGTCTTTCCCCAGTTTGGTACCACCGCTCTGTCTTTGCCGCAATAGCGTCAACGCTTGTCATTGTCGTAGTCCCATTTGTTTTTGGAAGGTGAGGTAGCCGAAAAATTTGTGAATGTAATATTATTATACTGCCACATGGATGGCAACGCACATATTATATCTTTATTTGTCAGGTATTCAGACTGACTGATAAACGATTATAAATACTGAAGGAGGGTGTTCAATACGCGACTCTGATATCGAATATGTAAAAAAATAAGTACTTAAATTTTGAGCCAATTATCCAACAAAAATATCATGTACGGTCACTCGTGATAGATAACGAAGTTCATTGTTCACAAACAACGATTTGCCGCGGGACGTGTAAGACAAGGCGCACCTGTCGCCCACACGTGAACATTTTGTTTGACAACTATTACACTAATTTCAAAATCAAAAAAATATTTTATTCAAATAAACCTTCACAGGAATTTTTGACGAGACGACATTTTAAACATTTCTACCGAATCGACACTAAGCACACTGAGAAGATCCGGCGACCGGGTTTGTCTTTTTTATCTATTATTTTTTTAAATAATGAATGCGTTACAATATTACAAAAAATATTTCATATTCCAAAAAAAATATAAGAGATTGGTATGAGGAACAATTCGTTGATGTTTACTATGAAGTTAAGCAATATTCTCTTTTTATTCTATTTTTATTGGTTACTAGGTGACCCAGCAAACGTTGTTCTGCCTTTTTAACTACTCTTATTTTTTTTCTATGTTTTTTCACCTTTTAAACCTTCCCTGGACTCCAACAATTAATTTAAAACCAAAATTAGCCAAATCAGTTCAGCTGTTCTTGAGTTTTAGCGAGACTAACGAACAGCAATTGATTTTTATATATATATAGAAGATAGAAGAAGATATATGACCATTGACCATTAACTATCGTACAATATGTATAGTCTTTTACAAGTCAACCTGAATAGATAGTGATCTATCTGTTATATTATATATTATAATATGATTAATTTATTTAAACTCTGTTGTACAAAATATACAAAATGCGAACTTAACGTCTAAATACACTTTCTACCAGTAAATAAAAATTATACTATTTGTAAAACTAAAATACTATTGTTTTTTTATAATGATCCTGATTAAAACCAAAATTAAGTAATTTTACTTAAATTAAGCAAAAAATTAAAAAAAATTATCCATATCTATAAAATAAGGGTATAAATTAAATATGATGAGAAAGTCAAATAGACGCCTATGATAGGATTATTTTGAGCATTTATAGTGCACCACGAAACCATTGCAAAATATTTTTTCATAATATTAATATGATAAATCATCACTATACCGCAATACAATACGATTTTCCCTGTCCGCGGAAAACTCAAAATAGGCTTCGGTTTCGTGTTTGATTGTGATAAGATTTTTTTCTAGCATCTTTCATAATCGACCAGTACCTATACCATGAGCTGCTATAGAAAAATTACTGTAGTCAATCGCGCATAAAAAGCACCGAATAGATTTCAATAAATGTCGTACTATGAGTCAGTAAAGTTTTTTTTGGACTCGCTACGGTTATCTTGAAACCATCGAATAGTTTTAGACAGTCATGTTGGTACATGATCATTAATGTGTCTAACTTCAAACCGAATAAAGCTACCTCATTCCAACTTTACTCAAAAGACAGAGTAAGCTACATATCCGGAAAAAACTGTTCGTATTTAAAAGTAACCCTGCTAATTGAAAGCGTCCTCGTGTGCTTTCTCAGGAATAGTAAGCGGATTTTAAATTTATATTGGTTATATTAATCTGTCAAAGAAGTTTTATTTTATATTTCTTTCCCTTTTAGTTGTTGTTTTGATACATTGATTGGACGTTTGTTGTTGTTTTTTTCAAACGGTTCAAGTTTCAAAGATTTTGTTGATTTTTATAAACTACAATGCGTACCAGTGCTTCGCAATTTCAGTTAATGGTGGTGCACATGGACAGATATGTTTGATAATTTTTATTTTATTCGGAATAGAAACAATTGTTTATAGCTACATAAACATACTATTATTCAATTACATGTTTTCACGTAACGAAACTAATCAAAAATACAAATACTTTATTTAAAAATTTAAAGATTGTGCAGGAAATATATACAAAAAAACACATTATTAAACACATTGCTACGATTTTGTATGATTGTTATCCAGTTTTGTGAATTTTCTAAAAATACTTTGTTCCAAGTGGCTCTCAAGTTGATAGTTGAAGTTAGGGAATGCGGTTTTGAGTGTCTATGCTTTAAGATTTTTTTTTGTAGAAATGGAGACCTTAGTAAATCCTCTGAAGGGCCGCATGGAAGGGTCACTAATCTTCAGCACTAGGCTCAATTAACCAATTTATTAAATGCGGATGCCACTGGTGATGTGATGTGATGCCAGACATTATTTATTTTATCAAAATATAACTCAAAATATCAAAACACTATGTAGAACTTTGATGCTGTAATTTGCAAGTGAAACAGTTAACTTGTCTCGATGTGGTATTTCTCACTGTCATCTGTCAAATTTGTGACTCATATTACGGAATTTGTATGCCAACGACTAGAATACTTGAGTCGCTAGAGTTATGAATTCGATAGGTTTATTACACATTGACTCATGGTACCGATTTTAGTTCTTCAAGTGACCGCCAGTGGCGCAGCACAGTTTTCGCTTCGAGAACGATATAGATTACTCGACAAGTGGAAAATGGTCTAAAATAGAGATACTGCTCTTAAAATTATGTGCGACAGCTCATTGGATCCAGAATGATGCCTAGAAAATGTGCTAAAAGCGTGTATTAGCACATAAAAAATTGCAAAAGTTATAAACAGTAAAGATAAAAAATGGCATTTGGTTTTTTGCCAATATTTCATAAACTATTAATATTTAAGAAATTTCAAAAAAAGATTCGAAAAGAAGAGGAAATTTGCAAGAAAAAACTCTGATCTGTCTTAATCTTGATTGATAACTGAAAAAATTTTGACTTAATCCCGGAATTTTATCTGCATTATTTATATTTTTAATTTAACGCTGAAAATGGGTCTCCGCACGACATTTTTAGGTTGCGCGCACGGTCTCAAAAGCGAGTACGACGCATAATTAATTTAAGGTATTGAATATTCTTTTTTAAATTTGAAAAAAAATAATATGATGTAATCTGAATAATCTGAACTCTAAATAATTTATTTTCATTGGAAATATTACTTAAAATTATTTTTTCAACAAGTTGAACGATTGTTAACTGACAAAATTTTCTCGTACTTCCGTCTTAATTGTAAATGAAAAAAATGTTTAAATAATTATCGTAAAAATTTTTCGCTTCGTGGAGTCTTTCCCATATACATACATAACAATATCACGCCATAAAAGTTAGAAAAATATTCATATATATAAAAATCCACGTAATATTGTTAAAGTACAATAAATTAAAGCAAAGTATGAACTTTTAACTTTTATGGCGTGATATTGTTAAGTGTGTATATGCGAAAGGCTCCACCAGTCGTCCCGGTTCCAATGAGCTGTCGCACATAATTTTAAGAGCAGTATCTCTATTTTAGACCATTTTCAACTTGTCGAGCAGACTAATAGTTAAAATACCACGGTAGCGGTACAGTATAATATGATAATACTGTTGACAATCAGGACAGGATTTTTGTAACTGTATATGATGTAGCTCCATTTTAAATTTTAATTGCACCATGTGTTTATTGTCTTGAAATGCTGTCATGCGCAGCATGTCCAATCTGGATAGCTTTGACATGCTGCGCATGAAAAATTTGACAAAATTAAGCACATTTTGGAGGATCCGCAATACTTGGAATAAAGTAAGAAAGACTCCCCAGAAAGTAGATTATATTATTATAATAATAACGTTTTTAACATAAAATTTTGTAGTCTGTTTAAACATCTTGAAGTTATGTTAAAATAATATTTTTTTCTCGAAATAGTAAACCTTCGAAGAAAACTCCATAATGATTTCGATCTAATTTGCGGCATTCAGCGCAATAGCTGATTCAATTTTGTAAGCAATCAATGCATTATAAAGACAAATTCATACTTAAATATTCGTACAAATAGTTAGAAGAGCTTTCTAGGACCTCAATTTATCAAGATTAGACAAAAACTCGATTTCGAAAATCCGGGTAAAACTTCTCGATTTTCGAAAAATTCAAGTTTCTTAGCGGGAATTTAAAAATTTTGTAGCAAGTAGTTTAAATTAAAGTTTTCTTTTTAAAGTTATTTTTATCATATATTATCAGTTTGTGAATTAATCTTAACG
The DNA here is from genome assembly GCA_036924255.1 of Apodemia mormo. Taxonomy (NCBI): domain Eukaryota; kingdom Metazoa; phylum Arthropoda; class Insecta; order Lepidoptera; family Riodinidae; genus Apodemia; species Apodemia mormo. The sequence continues at coordinate 20,732,528 of JAUPFN010000008.1, forward strand.
TATAGATATGTTGTCGCGGACATTTTTATAGCCATTATTTAATTTTATAGCCTTTACTAAACAGCTTTTCATAGAAAGTATTCACATATCTCTTACCGTTGCGGTGGCGTCCGAAAAAAACGCAGTCACTTGATCGCTCTTTCGTCGACTTATGTTGTAAAATAGATATTCATGATTAGCCCTTGATGGAAATAGGGCCATGTTCACACATAAGGTCACGCGAAAGTGATATTAGATTTAAATCGGATGAATACTGTCGAAGATTAATAATTTGTATGGACATACAATTCTGCAAACTTTGGAAAAAGACAACCATCGCCTGAGGTACAGGATATAATGGTAAAGTAATAACCGTATTATAGGAATGTAAAGCCGTGTGCGTAAGTCTATATTATGCTTCTTTACTGTCCAACCCAGAATACGTAAGAATAAGTACAATTACGGCCGGAAAAGGTAAAGCTGTGGTTATGGTGCCAAACCCATTCGAGATATTGTGGAACTCTATCAACTATCTAGTAGATAAGGTAGTAGTTATACATTTAGTATTTGCTCTATTAACGATGCCTTTTACGAGATGACTGGCAGATGGTCTATGTATACATAAAACACAAAAATGTTCTACATATGTACGTTATGTATAGACTTGGTATCATCCAACAGATGTGTCCCAAATCAGTTTCATTAGAAAGACAGTAATGCCAAGACGGATTTAGACCACCATGGGCTACTTCTCACTCGACTAAGCAAAAGGAAGTATTCGTATTGGATCACGCGAAAATTGCGTGTAACAGCTATTACTAGCTACAAATAGTATTTATTTATTTATTTATTTAAAGTATTGCCAACAAAGCATGCATTATAAACATTAACATTATATTATATCTAGTACAATAACGCAAGTTAAATGCTGCCTCAATTAAAGGCAATAACGACATTCTTGAATTTAAAAAAAAATAGTATTCAATTAGGATATAATACATTAACAAAAGTAGGAATTAATAAAATAAAATAGTCATCGATTGAATAAGGTAGTTAAAATTAAACAATAAAAATGTATTAAATGTTATTTATTAATTAACTTTATATTAGTTAAAAAAGTATCTCCACGCCCATATCCCCGAAGAGATAGGCACAGGTACAAGTATAACATAGACCCATAACATAGCTGGTAAACCTATCGCCAACCGCGCGCTTATTCAAATCCGGGAGACGTTGTTTTTATCATAAAAATGAAAAAACAAATTTTTGAATTGACTCGAGATTCGAACCCGGGATCTCATCTAAAGAGGTTCTTAGTCAGGCTGATTTTTTGTTACCTCATTTATTAGCCGATTTGGAAATCCTGTTTAAGTTTTAAAGCATTTAGGCAAACAAGTTGATAACTCTCCTGATAGAACGCTATCGCCTACAGAGTGCTAAGTGTGAGTTTTTCTAAAGTAAGTGGTACCTAAGTGGTAAACTAGTTTCTCACGTTTACCACTAGGTAGCGCTGTACAAATCACATACAAATTCCTGGTAAACTCCAAACGCGCTCACGGTCGAATGTGAAAAGAAAAACTCACATTTAGCACTCATATGGTAATGGTGCGTTTATTATTGCTGTGGAGTCTTAAATCTTAAGTTTACTGTCTACCTTACCCTTTATACCAGAACATGACAGTGATATACTAACGCTTTTGCAAAAATACTTCCTATTTGTTCCCTTATAAATTTGGTGAACATCTTATCAGAGTTTCAAAGACTAGATATCGATCATTACATTTTCACTACGTTCATCATTACATTTTTAATTATTGTAATAACCACAGACTACATGAATACTAATAGGCACGCTATTGGGAAGGAAACATGTCAATGCGCAAACGCTCTTATTACTGTCAAAAGTGTCATACATTTGGAGATATGAAAAAATAGAATTAAACTATGTTGTAGTGCTTTATCGTACCAATGAGATTACAATATTTAAAAATTATCCTTAAAAGTGATTTTATTTCATCGGTAAGTAGTATAACTCTGTATTTCTGTGTGTAAATGAAAGTTACACTGAGAAACTAAGAAATTGCCTTGAAAGGCGTATCCATTTAATCCGTGGTAATAACTCATACTCACTCATTCACAATGTCTTATTATATTTCTTGATTTCAAAATAAAGTATTATTATGCCCGTTTGCCTTGCGGTGTAGGCCGAGTAAACCGAACGTCTGTAGACTTTCCAGTTCACTGCGGTTCACCGGTTTGTCGGTTGGCGAGATAAGTGGTGATCCTCATCGCCGCATTACCGACATGTTAACTATTATTGACTACTTCTAGCTGTAACCGGAACCGACAGCTTTATCTGCTCATCCGAGGCACGGGAGTGGTAATACATCACTCCGACATACTCCGAGCTGCTACTGATATTTTAGATTTTCGAGAAAACCTCAAAAAACCTCAATAACACTTTTGCCTACCCGGAGTTTGAACCTGGGACCTCATGACCTGAGCTGAATAGTCTACTTACTCCTAGACCACAAGGCAGTCTTACATCTTTACATCTATACAAATAAATAAAATTGGAGTGTCTGTTTGTAATATAAAAAAAAAACCGTTTTTACTAAATGCATATGGATGTATATGCGGTAGGGTAGAAAGGGGTAATGGGGATCACTTAAGCAATAATTGAAATAAATAAATAAAATTAAACTAAATCTCTATTTCAACTGCCTCATAATAAAATATACTTAATTGACTATCATTTGGAATCAGTAATGATCACTTTAATAATCATCTTTAGGAAATATAAAAGTAAAAAAAAATATCTATTTTGACTCCCATTGCACTGATATGAAGGTAATCGTGGTCACCTTGTGGGCAATGAGGATCATACAAAAATCTAACACAAATCGCAAATATAACCCTTGGGCGACTCCCACCTCTACAATCTGCGTGAGCTCATAAACCACATGAAGTACACCTGTACCAAACCTCATTATTTCGGCCGAATTCGTTACAGATTTAGCACGTATTCCCTGCATCGTCAGCATCATCTAGCTCATCGTCTTGGCATAAACCATCAGTAGCCACGTCTGAAACAGAAGTATAATTTGATTCCTGGAGAACCTTCCTCTTTACTCTTTCGGTTTCCTTCTTCGACACTTTAGTCTTCTTTCCTTGACCCTTTCCCTTAGTTATATTTTGTCCTTTACTTTTATCCTTGGCTTGGCAGAAGGCTTTACTTTTCTTATTTTCTTTTTCTAACAAGTTTTCTTTTGTTGGCGTGGATGTTAAAATTTTGGCATGCTGCTTCTGGCGACTTTGTTTAGCATTGTGGGTATTAGTTTTCTCTGGCAACTTAATTAATTTCGACACAATATCAAGACTAGAGGCTGCTGGAGCAACTTGCATTGATGTATCAGGTACTGACAAGCTTTCTTGGTCTGACGCTGGGCTATTAATTTCAATCTGATCTGAGCAATTCGGCTGGTAGAAAATCTTCATCACAAAATACGTCTACATCTAAAATAAGAATACTTAAATTATATCGTGATCACTAGCGGGAAATGAGGGTCACCCGATCCTCATTACCCACAAGCATTTTATGAAGAAAAAAAAGAAACAAAAAATATATTTAAGCAATATATGGGATTTGAATATAAAATCGTTATACTGAATATACGAGTAATGGCGTAAAAAAAACACATACTAGTAGATCAATAATTAGAATACCTACAGCTTATTTTGCGTCCTTAAAAATTTACATCGGCGAGCCGCAAAAACAAAATACACTTCTCATTCCCGAGACCGCCACAATACTAGCGCGGCGCTCTTGCACCGCTAGCGGGGGGACAAAGCGGGGCGGGGACGGTAGTAAACGTATTTCTAGCAGTTGTAGTTTTGGAGATATGTTGGTGACTACCATTGCCCGCTGATTCCCATTACCCGGTCTTCCCCTACATATACCAAGATAACATTTTTTAAAATTTTTGTCTGCCTGTCTGTCGGTCTGTCTAAATGTTTATTCCGGCTTATCTCTGGAACGGCTGAACCGATTTGGATGGGACTTTTACTGGCAGATAGCTGATGTGATAAGGAGTAACTTGAGCTACTTTTAATTTCGAAATTTTCCACGCGGATGAAGTCGCGGGCTCAGCTAGTATAAAATAAATGTGAAATACGTTTCTTTTTAATCCATACTTAATTATAAAAATACTTATACTAATAATAATAATAATAAAATAAAAATACTAATATTATAAATGCGCAAGTAACTCTATCTGTCTATGTTTCTCCTTTTCACACCTAAATCAGAGAACTGATTTAAATAAAATTTGGTACAAAGATAATTTGAGACCAAAAAAAGGACACAAAATAATTTTTATCCCAAAAATCCCACGGGAACGGGAACTATGCAGGAAAAACCCAAAAATTTTTTGAAACTCTTCCACGCGGACGAAGTCGACAGTTAAAAATAATTTCAAAATATTAAATGCAATCATTAACGCAATCAACTAAATTGGATGGATTATACATACCAGTTGCCTGCCTAAAAGCAGTAATGCCTTAACAAAATGGGCTGTTTGTTGACCTGCTACCTTTTACAAAAAAGAATGACTACTACAACATAAAAGTTTTTTATTGCCTGATCTGAATAGTCTGAACAAAACTTAATTCACCGTATTATGTTTCCTGAGGGCTTAAACCAGTTTAATAAAGACTTTTCAATCACTTCTAAATAAACGCAAAAAACTAAAATGCTTGTTTTCAGTTTAAGCTTGCTGCAGCACGCTACCCTGTCTGGATAGAAATATGCGTAACTTCTTAAGCAAATTGTCACAGAATATGTGTAAGAGCGAAAAGATTTGAGAAAAAGCTACTGAATTCATTGCAACCATATGTTATATTTTTTATAAATAAATAACTAAACATATCTTCACGCCAGATCCCTAACGGAGTAGGCAGAGAGAATGAGCGCATCTTGGCCGGCTCGACACGACACCGGCACCGTCACGACGCCGGCACTGACACTAGTGGACGCATAATTCTATGAAATTGTACTGCACGCTGTCTCACTGGCCCGGCCCAGCACCGATATGCCGGCGCCGGCAACGATATGCCGGTGTCAGCGCCGACATGTCGTCGGCAGTAAACCTCCCGCTGATGTCGAGGCGCCGCGCAATTTTCATTACTTAGGCTGACCACACGCTGACGGTCGGCGCTGATGGGACAATGAGCGCTTCTTGATTGGCCGGCCCGACATGACACCAGCACCAGCCCGACGCCGGCACCGACACCAGTGGACACAAAATTCAATGAAATAGTACTGCACGCTGTCTCACTGGCCCGGCCCGGCACTGACTTGCCGGCGCCGGCACCGACATACCGGTGTCGGCGCCGGCATATCGTCAGCATCAAGCCTCCTGCTGATGTCGGGCCAGCATCTTTATGCATGTGTTGTGTAAGTACACACGCACGCTTCCGTGTAGGCGTGCTAGTGGTGTGATCACTCAGCCTGCCAGCGCAATTTTTATTATTTAGTGCATGCGGATGAATAATGTTTTTTTCATTATATTATAGTCATTCGGAAATATTATTTGAAAAACTTATCCCGGTCATCAATTAGTTTTTAAATAAATTGTACTACATGCCATCTAAATATCTCAGTTTGATAATTAGATGCACCCAAAATCGTCTCAAAACACGTCTGCTTTACCTCTTAAATATAGTAAATACCTAAAACTAAAACAGAATCTATTATTTACGCTTCTCTTGTCCATGTCCGGAATTATAAAAAGCCGTTTCGGGTCGGAGCGTGTCGGTGTCGGTCTAATGAAGAATGTAGCTGCCGCGCCGGTGCCGTGTCGGGTCGTCGTGTCAAGTACTGTCGGTGTCGGGCCGGGGCCGGTGCCGGGCCGGCCAATCAAGAAGTTGATTACGTGTCGTTTAATTAAGTGTCGCTGTACTCAACTAACGAAACGATTAAAGTTCCTACAATGTTAAATTTCGGAATGAACTAAACAAGACTGGAAAATGCAACACAAGTTCTTGAAGTACACCATACTGTTTTAAGTTTAGACTATCTACTACTTATGTACCAAGATTAGCAAACACAGACAAACGCATTTATGTTATTATTAGAGGAATTATAGAGGCTAAAGTTGTCAAAGTAAAAAATATACTTTTCATGCAAATTTTACGACTCGAAAAGTGAATATTCTTACTTTGCATAAGTGCATGTTTCACTATAACAATTATCCTTATCTTGAATCAATATTGTCTCCATCAAGTTTTCTCAAAGACGTTTGATTGGAATACACACACCATCGCAATGTGAACGTCCTACGGAAAGGTTAAACTATTTTTTATACCACATTTCGCACGTTATATACGCACTAGCAGTAAAACATAACATGTTGGCTACAATAAATGTATTCTGCTTCTACAGTTTCACATTATTTCTGCTATTTTATGATGTTTAAGTTCCGTGTCGTCTTTTTTTATCATGGATAGTGTGGTGACGCTTCTTGCCTTTATATTGGATTGTAGAGACGATAGGTGTGTTTATTATAATGAGATGTTATTGGTTATGCCAATTACTTGTTTTTTTTTTTCTAATTGCCAATCATTATTTTTTAATAATTTTGCAGAATATACAGCTTTAAGAGACGTTGTATAGAAAAATTAAAAAAAACATTCCATTTTACGTTCGAGTCGTGATGGCAAATTCTTTTTTTTTTTCGGAAATGCAAAATTTGCGTTTTATGATTTTTTCTCATATTTATGCCATGCAAAATAAAGTGTACTCTCAGACTCGCCGTGCCAGCGAATCTCTCGAAGCAAACGTTAATTTTGCGCGGTAATTGATACATAATACATTGCTGATTTTGTGTTTTTCCTAACATTTTACTATATTTTTAGAATAAACACTATAGTGTATTAAAATAAATCAAACACATCAGTTAGAGTACAAAATGACCACCACGCTGGTCGAGTGATGGCGAACACGAATCGATGGGACTTGGGTTCGATTCCTAACAGAGACAAACATTTGTAGTGATGAGCATATATGTTAATATTTCTGAGTCTGGGTGTGTATGTAACAGTGTATATATATATATATATATATATATATATATATATATATATATATATATATATATATATATATATATATATATGTATTTCTATGTATTAGTATCATTGACTAACACAAATAAATAATTTGCTTATTTTGGGGTTAGATCGATTTGTCTAATTTATCCAGCCTCTTCTGTGGTCTAGTGGTCCTGCGTTAGCGTTGACCACATGAGGTCCCGAGTTCGATTCCCGGGTTGGGCACATAAAAAAAGTGTTTTTGCAGTCTTCTGATAAACACAAAGTTGCCCGGGATTGGGAAGTGTCCGGTTTGCGATAGGCTTGCCACCTATCACATGTGTGGGACAAAGTATCTTCGGCTAATCCTGGGTTCACTTGTTGTACCTCTACCCTTTCGGGGATACGGACGTGCGGATACTATCCAGCGATATTATTTTAAAAAACTCACACAAATTTTCAACGGTTTTCATCTCAGAATCATGGTCCAAATCTATAGTTTAGACTTTTGTTAGATCGTCCCTTACACACTGTATGGAAAGAAAGGACCTTATTAAAAGAATATGGATGCTACACTAGACTACAGAGGCGACTTATTCAAGACTGAATAGATTGACTATGAGACTTTATCCCCTTGCCTACTTGTGGATTGGTAAAGTGTGGGTTAAGTTGCATCTCTATTTATTGAAAAATATTGATGTGATGGTATTTTTATTTCATTAGCATTGGTCTTATAGAGGAATAGATGCGTCACATAACTCAACCGACTATAAATTAGTTATGTATTCTACAACACTCTCTAGTTGTAATTTAATAGCTTTATCACGCAGGGAAAGTCGATGTTAACAATTTTTAATAAGCCTCGTTACTCAAATAGTTAACCTGTTTAAGTTTACCTCAGATCATGAAATCCCGGGTAAATGGTTTCCGAGTGAAAGTGATATTGGATTTTACCTTTCTAGAAAAATCATGGAACTACGACGAAGTTTGTTGAAGGCCCAACAATCTTGTATCTCGGGAAAGCACGTAAAATTGTTGTTTCTGATTATCGGAAATAAGCAGCGATAATCGTTTCAGTTAACAACTGCCTTGATGATTTTAATGCTATGGTAAATCTATGTGGGTCATCCACAACTCCAGCGTCTTTAGACGTTATATTTACTCTTCATATTCCACGAGGAAACTGGTGTGATTATTTATAGATATCAAAATATAGTAACTTGAAATGCATAATTCTTGTTTGTATGTGTTTCGAAATTGACTCACACTATTTGAAAATAAGATTTGTTTGCATTTCGATAAGGCTTTTACGTTTCAATTTATCGATAAATATATATTTCTTGACTAAACGCTACTACATATTTACAAAACGAATCGAGCAAAGCTCAATCAACGAGGTACTTTTTTAATTAAAAGCTTGTATGGTTATTTGTTTAGATTGATTAATTTGCTCAACCGCACGAAAAGTACTAAATAAATTAGGATTTGATTTCGTACATAGGTATTTTATAACCAGGAATAGGACAAATGAATATAAATAGTAAATCACCGAAAAAATTATATAAATTGATTGTAAGCAATTTATTTGCTTGCGATACGAGTGATAGCCAACGTAACGTAAATAAAAATACATATATAAATACTGAAATATATTCAGTAAACATCTAAACACAGAAATATAATTTTTTATACTCATCACACAAATTATAATCTCTCTCGGGATTTGAACCGAATTAAAACCGATTGCGTAGTCAGGGTCGTATGCCACTCGACCAACGAATACTTTTATTCCAAAATTAAAACTAATCTCGTAGCCATCTCATGAAAAACTTTTACAATGCAGCAGACTGCGAGGCGCAGCTCGTGTTATATCTAGACAAAAACTAGACTTCAATATAGAAAGTCTATCCGCTTGTTTAAGATCAAACCTAGTAGCAAATTAAGCAGTTTTTATTGAAGTTGAAACGGCGTAAGTACTTGCACCAATAAGACTGGCCATATAAAAGTTGTCCATGTATAAAGCCCACCTCAGCTCGGGTTTATCTGGTATGAATTAGAAAGCAGGACAGGAAATATAAAACATATGCTCTGATTTGATTATTTTGCATTTTTGTCTAAACCTACATATTATACAATTATAATGAGGCTTGTCAACGTTTGAGTTACTACCTATTACCGGATGAGATAAATGGAATAAGTTTTTTTTAACTTTCAACGCCGGCACATCCGATTTACGCGCCATTGTTTGATATTGTTTATTCTGTTCACTCTAACTCTATCTCACATCAAGAGTTTTGCAGCATTTATTTTGTTTAGGAGATCCATTTAAGTTTTTTTTTATTTTATAAGATAGCAAACCTGCGGATAGTTCACCTGGTGGGAAAAAATACTATTGTCTATAGACACCAAAGATACTAATGGTGCGTAGCTACCCGTGTGGCAGTAAGTGTACTGACGACCTATTTTTCTAAACCGGAACACGATAGCGACAAGTATCGACGCTATTTCTCCAAGAAAATATATGGCCTAGTGAAGTATTGGCTATGCGAGTCACTGCCATCGTGGTTATTTCTTTTACTCGACCGGGTCTAGGACCACCGCTGGACTATTTGCCGTTTGACCCATCTGCTTGTTTGCTATCTTATGATATAAAAAAGCAATCGTACCAAAACTGCTTGAGACCTCGAGCAACTCTACCATCTTGTTAGTAACGATGCTAGTGACTCGTTAGCCAATCGCTTGCATTTTTCAAACGGTCCGACAGAATGAATAACGGTCTATTCTTCTAAGAGGACCCGGAACAACACGGTACTTAGATCATAAATTAAACAAACACCCCCGAAGAGATTTTATTTCATAGGTTAATACTATAATAAATATAAATATTCACGGGACAAATAACACTTACTAATCTAACCCCAAAGTAAGCAAATTATTTGCTTATGTTATGGGTGTTAGTCAAAGATACTAATACATTTGTATTATATTGTCGCGATTCAAGCAATGTACAAACGCTACCAGAAAATAATAAAAAATGAAAAAAAAAAGAAATTTAAAATAAAATCCTGAATCTTGATATCACAACTATTTATCTTGTACACCCTATACAAGTTTCAACGCTTCTTAAATGGACTTCGGTCCCCAGGCCTACACTTTACACCTTGCCTGGTTGGGAAGATCTTCCTTTTCCCCTTCCTTGTCCTTGTGTGACATTATCAACCTCCACAGTTATGACGTCACCCGACAAGAAGCTAGCCCGCTGGTACCATCACTATGACCCTTCAGTAGTGCGGTCCAACGGCGCCACACATATAAATACTGGAATACATTTAATATGTTTATTAAATATATTTCAGGTTGGGTGTTCCCAAACCCGGAAATACAAACATTTATGCTCATTACACAAAATGCTTGTCCCCTTCGGGGATCGAACCCAATCCCCATCGATCGTGTAGTCAGGGTCGCTAACCACTCGACCAACGGGGCGGTCAAACTATAACTGTTTTACTGGCTGTAAATGCAAACTACACTGACAGCCTAAAAAAATGCCTAGAAAAGCGTATTTATATCAAGCGTACCTATATATTTTATCCAAAATTATCCCTTACACATTCACCACATCTTCACCCATGTCGCTAACAAGCACAAAAATATACAATTTACGCACTCAACACGCGTTTCTCATATATAACTTCATTTATCTATCCCTGCTATATCCTTAACATCTGTAGTGTTTATAAAATATTATTTTTTCTTACTCTTTCGCTCTCGCACGCTCTTTCTGGTGAGCCGTCCGCTCGTTCGATTACCTTAAAAAATACAAATTTTAATTATTAACCGGTACTAATTAATATGTCATTAGACTATGTAAACAAATCAAAATATTCGTGTATAATGCTTGAAGCATCTATTATATTAATTACTGCAAAAACCAGTATTGGCTGAATGGTTCTTCCAGCGCCCACGGTTCGTCTTGCCCCCGCATAATCAATCTTACCATTAAGTTTCTATACGAAAGATTATCTATTCAGTAATCTATCGATAGCCTATAGTAATCATTTGTTAATATTTATATGATTATCAATTTTGGTGGGATAATTAAGAGGTAGGGGGGGGGGTTAATTTTGATTACCGTTCTATCTTTTCAGTTGGACCAAACAGTAGATGTGTAAAACATTTCATTGAAATGGGTTCAGTAGTTTAGGAATCCGTAGTAGACAAACAACGTTAGAAGTCATTTATATATTATACTCGTATTAAGACTAGCCGACCCCGCAAACATTGTCTGTACTCACAAATATATTACTTAAATAAAATTGGAGTGTCTGTTTGTAACATTAAAACAACCGCTTTTAACTAAATGCATATGGATGCAAACCGGAACAAACAGACAGACAGACCAAAATTGTAAAAAATGTTATTTTGGTATAAGTACCATGTATACATATGGATGTATAATGTATATGTATATATGGATTTGGTACATATACCAAAACAACATTTTTTACAATTTTTGTCTGTCTGTCTGTTTGTTCCGATTAATCTCTTGAACGACTGGCTCGATTTTGACAGGACTTTCACTGGCAGATAGCTGATGTAATAAAGAGCAACTTAGGCTACTTTTATTTTAGTTTATTTTTCACGCAGACGAAGTCGCGGGCACTGCTAGTTTTGCCATATAAATTTTGACTGCCCCGTTGGTCGAGTGGTTAGCAAACCTGACTACGCAATCGACAGGGCTCGCGTTCGACCCCAGACGGGCACAAGCATTTGTGTGATAAATAAATGTTTGTATTTCCGGGTTTGGGTGTTTAATGTTTATTAAATATATTCTAGTATTTATGTATGTATTTCTATGTATTAGTATCGTTGACTAACACCTATAACACACGCAAATACGAGTAATATGCTTACTTTGGGGTTAGACCAGATTTATAAATTACTTGGATTGAATATTTTGGTACTTGAAAGGGGAGTTAATTAAGATAAAAGTACCCTATCTTTTAAGTTTGACCAAACAATATATATTTACAAGTTTTTATTGAAATCGGTTCAGTAGTTTAGGAATCCACTACGGAAAAACCACTTATTCTATATCAAATACCTTAAATATAATCAGTTAAGCCTTTTAAAGTAAATTGTACGTTATAGATGTTTTACAAAAAAATAAAATATTTTCAGAGAATTCTTGTTTTCAGCTCTTATGTAAAGAGTAAAGCAAACATACAATACCGCATTATAACACATACATTCAAGTTTTGGAACAGGCGTGTTTATATTTTCTCACAACATTTAATAGATAGACCGAGTAACTTTTTGTCAAGCAGCTCGCAAGAAGTGAGAAATATTTTGTCACTGAATTATGACCACAGTTAAATTCTGCGACGACATGCCTAGGTACGGATATTTGGCATATCGTTAGCCCTTAGTATCAGGTTTTTGTTTGAAGAGTTAGGCAGACCGAAACTCGTAAATATGGATTTACATTCCGACCGTAAAGTCGTCACGCCACAAATTATAAATTTACTAGGTGGTAGAGTTTCGCCCGGGTATAGGTATCACCGCTTCAGCCAAAAACACTTATTGGCTATCGAAACGAAAAATTTAAATCGACCATTTGTGTAGCGGAAATAAAATGTCACTTGCATATATAATATGTACCTATTACCTTACTCTCCATACCAGAACACGACGGTTACCTCTTTCCATTAAGAGACCCATTTTTTTAATTTCATAACATAGCAAACTAGCAGATGATTCATTTGGTGAAAACAGATTACCATCACCTACAGACGCAGAGATGTTAATGATACAAATATGTGGCGGGATTTTAGAATGCCACATGTATAAGGTACCGGCTTCCTCACCTTCCAAACAAGAATACGACAACGACAAGCATTACTTTGACGTCTAAAATAAATTGTGTGTTTATTTTAGACGTCATTTTGTGGTATCCTTTGATTCAAAAAATATATGTAGGTATAATTAATAGCGTCCCTTATTCCTTACAGGAAGGCAGAATACACCCACTAAAAGTCAACGGTATATCGTGTTGTTTTGATAAAATATCAAACCGTAATCAGAATCTATCTTTCAGGTGTTAGTTGCTTAGATAATTACGAAGTTGTCCCGTTCGACCGGCCTTGGCTCTGTGGTCGTACAATCCTTCAACTCTTGCCAGTCGTGTGACGGCAACATGGGTTCATTAGCGATATCACACGGCGAGCCTACCCCGATATTCTATAGTGTATTATCTTTCAAAGCTTTTAGCTTCGAGATTTCTGTTCAGATGTGTAAATTTCAACTTGACAGTATCGGTAGCTTCAAATAGCATCATTATCTTTGTGTTTGAGTAAACTTTAAATGTTTGGTATACATTTAAAATGCACTTAATCGTGAATTGTGAGAATTATCCACAATCAAAAACTCAAAATTTGCTAACCAACAGGTTTAATTAGGAATACTCAACGAAATATTGACTTCCCTGGCAATATTGGTTTGTAATCGTTCTTCGTTATTTATGTAATACTTTACTGTATACGATTAAAGAAATATCAAAAAGTTACTTGTACATGCTTTATTTTCTTGTGTATTTTTTTATCCAAAAACCAGTCCACATGCCACAAAGTTTGAGCCACGCCTGTTCAGATAGAAACCTATGAACTATAGCAAACAAGCAGATGGTTACCTCGATGGAAAGGACAATCATGTTCTATAGATTTCAAAGGTATTGATGGTGCATTACTGTTAGCGTGGTGAGGATCTAAAACCACAAACATAATTTTATAGGCATCTTGCCTCTAAAATCACATGACTACGAACTCTATCATCTAGTAGTGACGATGGTAGTGATACTTATAGTCAAGCGTTCGCTTTTGACGAATGGCCTGGCAAAACGGCAGACGGTCTATTCTTCAAATAGGGTCTGGACCAACGTAGGGAAAATAAATGAATATTTTCTTCAAATAAGTAAACACATATTTAAGAAATAAACAAAAATATCTTTAAATTACAGTTTATATTTATTCCGACATGGAGGTATGAAACCTACTACTAATTTGTCTACCTATCTAAAAGTTTGGATAATACGTGATAATATTTACTTATAAACCACAAGACAAAAAACTTATCGTTATATACATCAAACTATTCGTAGTAGTAGCTAGTTAAAGGGTGTTTTAAAGAAATATTAAGAATGGTTAACCGACACCCAAGATAACATAGTACCTGCAATTAAATAAACTTGAAATTCTTGAAGTAGATAACAACGTCTAGACGTGAAGGAAATCTTTGATAACAACTATAGATAACCACTTTCATTTCCTTAGAGTACTTACAAGGCATTTAAGCTATTTGTAATTAAAAATGTTTTGGTGTAAGTATATTGGTAAACATTTTTTCACGTTTTACTTCAATTCCCGGTTGCAGACAAGGTGGTTCTTAATAAGTAAAGAAACCAAACATGTCATTACGATATTTACTTACTAAATGTTAGATCTGTATCATCTAGTCCTAGATAAATACCATTACTTTATAATGCAGGGTACAGTGGCGCATTCGTTTGCAAAATTTTTTTAATTGCTATTTTTTTTAAATGTCCGAGAAGCTCCCATGATGATATTTATGTGTAATATCCAGATCCGATGGCTCACTCCAGATGATGTCAATCAAGTGCACAAACTTACTCTCTTCATCGACTCACTGGTCATTCATTAGCGCAAGGTATTCAAACCATGAAAAATCACACCATTAATGGTGATCATTAATTAGCACTCAATATCTCTTCCGTTTCTGAATTAACATTAAGAAATATTAATACATATTAATGACTTAAGATAACCGGGTCAATATAAAATGCAACACAGAACTTTTTTTCATAGCTATAATAAATAATATTAATCAACATACAAGTTTTTGAACTTAACAATATTTTTAAAATTACTTATTTTTTATCGATATCTTTTAGACCTATTGTCTGATTGGTTTTGTACGTAGCCTTTTTGAAAGACAAAGTTCCGAATTCAATTAATAGGTTAAACAATATTTTATTCACCTTTTTTAAATAGAAAAATCTCAGTAACCTCGACGCAAGAATCAAATCATAAACATTAATTAAATTATTATTTATTCAAATAATAAACTTAGTCACACATATATTACATTTGAAGAAATGGACATAACTGAAGCGTACATTGAAAGAAACTGAGTTCCGTGTCAGTAGACTCAATACAAATCGGCCACCAATAATTCCTGGACGCATAATTAAATGTTGTCAATTTTTTAATGAGATGTCCTACTTGAATCTCGAATACAAAACCTGCGGTTCTTCTGACATGCGAATCCTAAACCTAACCATTGGTTGCACAGGGGTTCAAACAACTTTTAAATATAGACAAAATCATAGATTTCTTATGCATCATCTTAATTACATTGGCAGACACATCAGGTTGTCTTATGCACCCGCTGCTCCGGGAGTGAAATCGCAAGGCGGCGCGTAAAACTGCCATGATAACGATCGATTGCAGCGATAGCGATCAAGTCCAGTCAGGCTAGTACGACAGTCGCCCGACATACCAGATTGCTCTATCCACGGTAACCGGAATACGACCTTAATGAACGAGATATAAAACAGCTACAAATCGGACATTCGTTAGCCGGATGTGCCAAAGCTTTTTTAAGCATTCATAAATATTAGTCCACCATATATAATTTTTTTTCTATAATTTAATATTTTCAAAGTATCTTCTTGATTATACTTTTTTATACCATATATCATAAGATAACAAACAAGCAGATGAGTCACCAGATGGAAAGAAATAATCATCGCCCATAAAAGACCGAAAATGTATTTGATGACTTTTTGTGGAAAATCAAAAGTTTCATCATTTTTGCCATGGAAAATAGAATGGTATTCATTTTTGGATATCAATACATGATTTGAGGAAATAAAAATAATTAAAATATATTTATAAGCCCTAATCGTCAATACTTTCAAGAAAAAGATGTTTGTATAAAGAGCTCAACATGGGTCTTGAATTTAGGTCAACATTAAAGGGCCAATTATGAAATAAATGTGTGTCAGATCGAATAATGAAATTAGCATATTGAGTCTTTAGAGTTATAAGGCAAAATAAGTAAAATAGAACTGGGAAGAAAGAAAGATATTTTATTTTACTATTCTTTTTTTTTATATCATAAGAAAGCAAACAAGCAGATGGGTCTCCTGATGGAAAGAGCCAACCATCACCTATAGACACCAAAGATGTTAATGGTACGTTACTATCTTGTGGCGAGGTCTAATGCCACATGCATAAGTTTACCGGCTAACTTACCCTCCAAATCGATACACGACAGTGACTAGCATTGACGCTATTGCGGCAGGAACATGTAAGGCGGTGGTACCAGACCCGGTCGAGCCGATGCAGAACTCTACCACCTAGTAGTCACGATGGTAGTGACGCGGATAGCCACTCTGTCGCCTTTTATGACCTACCTGGCAGAACGGCAGTTGGCCTATTCTTCAAAGGAGCCCGGGACCAACACGGGGATACTAGTTACAAAATTTTACACTACAACAAAATGTGTTCAAGGCCAGATTAATAGAATAGGCTGGGTGACTACATTTGAAAATCTGTTTAATAATTTACCTTATTAGCTATATTAAACAAAAAGCTATTTATTTTAGTTAAATAACATTCATTTATAATAAAAACTTCGTGTTTTAAAATTAAAATGTACTGCGAAAACACTCTGGACTGTCATAGCGTCCCAATGACATCACGCGGTGGTAATATCCACATTACATACTCTATATTTTCTATAAAATGTGGTTTATATAAAATGACAACATTTTATATAAACCACATTAATAATCGCCTCTGTGGTCTAGTGGTCCAGCTTTGGAGTTGACCACATGAGGTCCCGGGTTCGATTCCCGGGTCGGGCACTTTAAAAAAAAAGTGTTTTTTCAGTTTTCTGAGAAACTCAAAGTTGCCCGGGATTGGAAAGTGCCCGGTTGGCGATAGGCTTGCCACCTATCACATTTTATGGGACCAAGTATCTTCGGCTAATCGTGGGTGCACTTGTTGTACCTCTGCCTACCCCTTCGGGGATATGGGCGTGAAGATACTTATACAACATCAAAATGATGTTTTACTACGATGTGACGTAACTCTTCCAGATTTGCTGTCACGTGACTTCTCTATTTTTGCCGAATTTATATCCTAAAAATATTAATGATACTTATATATAATAAAACTACTCAATTAATTAACTAAAACTTTTGTCAGGAAGAAATATCAGTAGGTATAAGGCATAATTAAATTATTTAGCCTACAAGTTGACCTAACGAGTATACAGCTACTTATTATATCCCCTTCATCGCCGACATCAAACTTCTGAAAACAAGCAGTCGAATACAAAATATGTATTCAACCGTATATAGCCATATCCACGTAATCAAATTAGCAAATTACATGTATTCGACTGAAAATAGTTTTAAAAGAAATTAATTCTGGATGACCGAAGTAAATGACACAATATTTAGGTTTAAATATATTTCAGTTTAAGACCTGGTAGTGATACCGGGGACTATGGTCTTAATAATTTACTTTTGATGATGCTGAACATGCGTGCATACCTATTTTTTTAATGAAAATGTAAATAGTGACAACTTTACTAAACGCGCTTGAGTGTTTTGGCCTAAACTTTATTAAAGGACTTAAGAATGCTAATCTTATTTTTATAATATCATGATAAATAGAAAAACGCTTATTTCTATTTTTACTATTCAAATAAATTAATTTGCAATTGAGTTGCCATCTTAGGAACTCATTCTCTTTCTCTACAGATTTAAACTTTTAGTTCCAATTAAATTCGTTTTTATAATAGTTGATCCTGCATTTTTTTTTTATATTTTAGAACCCAATGGTTTTCTTAATGGAAAGAAAATTCTAAAATTTACGAGGACACTGTAGTTCCACATGGATAGATTTACTAACTAACAAAGCCTAACCGAAACACGTCAGCGGCAAGCCTTGAAATATTTATTGGATACAAAGAGAAAGTTAGCGTCAGGACCCCTGGACCACAAGCGATATTTGATGATTCAATTATATTAAACTTTAGTACCTTTTTGGTACTATTTGGTACCTACGGTCAAAATTTTAGTACCTCGACAAGAAAAGAGAAAAGTGAAAAAGAAAATGTCCAGACATTCTGACGTCAGGTTGTCTGGACCACATTGATTTCACTTGGATGAAAAAGAGTAAGCTAACTAATTTTTTCGCAAAATTTTAGTACCTAAATAGTACCTCATAACATTTTTTATTTAGAATGTTTTAATGTATGAATAAAAAGTTATATCCAAAATTAAATTTGTAGGTAGATAAACGGCTGCCCTATCGAATAATAAGGTAATTGACATTTTTCCAAAATAGTTGGTACTTTCGAAACTAGCTTCGTAAGGCAAGTAACATTCTTCAATAATGGTAATCTTAAGAATAGAAGATGAAGCGCACTATGACGGGACGAAGTGGGGTGGAGCGAGCTACATTACAAGGACAATTAATGCTTGCTTAGTACATTGGTGCAGTGCATTGTCGGATTGACATATTGTGCTTATGAATAATTTTGCCGAACATCTTTTTTCGGTTTATCCATTATTTAAAGTCGACGTCAGTCTGGCAGCTATGCCAGTTGTGGCAAAAATAAAAAAAAAACAGAATTATTAAAAATTTTGAAAACCAGCAACGTGGAAAATATCGTGATCGATGACATTTGTTCACAATTTTCTTAATATTTGAATTAATTTTCTTTCCATGTAATACTAAACACCTACGACATTTTTTTTAAAATAAAACTCCTTTCAGATTTACCACCCTAAAAAAGAAAAATTCATTAGAATTAATTTAATAGATAGTATATTTTCATGCATTATCTATAGGGGCCATATCTCATTAGGATTCCATTGCATTGACGCTAGCAGGGCTTCCGTGGGTACCTTGGCATCCATGAGATGCCAAAACTAGCTGCCAAAGCAAATGCCAGACGAGAGATTAGTCTCGCTTGTACACGTAACCTGTGTGTTGAAGAGATTGCACTCGTTATCATCGTGTCGTATTAACATTGATATAAAGATATACAATAATTGTGCGCTCATTTCAATTTTATTTATTTTTGTATATTGCTCTGCAAAAACAACTATAAATCTTGTGCTTAAGGTTGGACATGCAAAGAGA
This sequence comes from Apodemia mormo, assembly GCA_036924255.1. Classification (NCBI taxonomy): domain Eukaryota; kingdom Metazoa; phylum Arthropoda; class Insecta; order Lepidoptera; family Riodinidae; genus Apodemia; species Apodemia mormo. The sequence continues at coordinate 20,751,835 of JAUPFN010000008.1, forward strand.
ATATTTTTGGCATATCTAGAACTACTTAAATGAAATTAGCGACACTTATGAGTGTCAGTTTTGTTCGGGACTGTGCATCTTGGGTGTTTTATATCAATGTGTTTTAAATACATTTCTCCTTTAAATCACGGTCTGCCTATTCATTTGAAGATATATCCGAGACTGCATGTCTATTTTTAAATTCGATATTAAGTAAATTTTTCGGTATCGATTGCTATTTTAAATTTTAATAATACCTACTTAGTAACGTTTAACAAACATGGAGGCTTAAAATTACGTTAAGATTTTTTTTAAGCCTAGTGTTTGTACAAACACTTAGTTTCGGTTTTACATTAATATATGACATTACGCTTTCACATATAGCTTTCCGGACTAGGGAGTACTTGGCAGTGGAAAATATCCAGGTGTTGTCCGAGCCTGCTCAATCGCTAGGCCTCAACACCATCTAACAAGCATGGAATATGCGCCGGAGACGTGTTTTGGAGAAATTGAACGAAGTGAAAACAACCCAACAGCTGAAGGATTTTCTAAAATTTTATTGGAAGCGATTGCTGCAGGACAATATTAACATTTTTTTACATAAGATGTGCAGATGTACATAAACATGCAGATTACTCTCTACAAGTACTGACGCTATTGCGGCAGGAATAGGTAAAGCGGTGGTACCAAATACCCGGGCACGATGTTGCGGAACTCTACCATCTAGTAATCACGATGATAGTGACACTTATAGCCAATTGGTCGCCTTTTACTATTTACGTTATTAAAAACATATTTAAGTAAGCAATTGGTATTTTAACATTAATCAGGCACTGAAAATATTAAATAATGCAAAATAAACGTTATAATGTAAAAAACTATTGTAAAATTCAAATTAGTTCATATTACTATATATATGTACAAAAATATCTCTAGCCTACTGTTTAGGCTACCTCGTGTTCTGGCTGTGCATGAAATTTCATCAAGATTAGTCCGGCCATTCTTGAGGCATAGCTGGATATACAGATATACATACAGACAGACAAACGTTTAAAAAGTAGTAAAATTTATATAAGTATGTCAAAGCAAATACTTATCACGAAGTTTGTCAAATGTTTATTTAGACAGACGCTACCGATTTATATCGTAGTACAAGTAAGAACTTATAAACAAATATGACTATTTATAGACATTATAACATGTAAGTACTTAGAAATATTGTAATCAAACGTACTATCTTGTAAATCAACTCTGGTGAATTTCTAATTTTCAGCTTGGTAAACTAAAAGGGATTTTTGATTAAAAAGTTTTGCCGTAGGTACTTAGAATTGCATAGAAAGAAAAATAATTCAAAAATAAGAAATTTGTGATCACCGTCATCACGTTATTGATTTCCAAAATTTTCAATAATTCTGATTTTTTTCTTATTTTTACTACAACTGGCATAACTTTGCTATCACGCACGTGTCCACCGTTTTATCTGACTTCGACTTTAAATAAAAGACAAACCACAAAAGATGTTCGCTTAAACTATTCATAAGCACATTATGCCAATCCGACAATGCACTGCAACCCGGCATGTCACCAATGTGCTAAGCAAGCCTTTTTCGTTGTGATAAGCCCGCTCGGCCCGGCTTCATCCCGTTATAGTGCCTTCATCCCTTAATCTCAGATTATCATTTTATCGAAGAATGTTAATTGCCTTACGAAGTTAAAATTTCGAAAGTACAAACTATTTTGAAAAAATTTCAGTTACTTTATTTTTCGATAGGGCAGCCGTTTATTTACCTACAAATTTAATTTCGTATATAACTTTTTATTTATACATTAAAACATTCTAATTAAAAAACGTTATGACGTACTATTTAGGTACTAAAGTTTTGCGAAGAAATTAGTTTACTTACTCGTTTTGATCCAAGTGAAATCAATGTGGTCCAGACAACCTGACGTCAGAATGTCTGGACATTTTCTTTTTCACTTTTCTCTTTTCTTGTCGAGGTAGCAAATAGTACCAAAAAGGTACTAAAGTTTAATATAATTGAAACATCAAATATCGCTTGTGGTCCAGGGGTCCTGACGCTAACAAGAGAAAAGCAGCTTTCATACCATTTGACGAATACTTGATGATAATCTTAAAAAAGTATCTTCACGCCCGTATCTCTGAAGAGGTAGGCAGAGGTACAACAAGTGTACTTACGATTAGCCGAAGATACTTAGTCAAATAATGTGATAGGTGTCAAGCCTATCGACAACCGGGCGCTTTTCCAATCCTGGTCACCGTTGTTTTTATCAGAAAACTAAAAAAAAACACATTTTTGAATTGCCCAATCCGGGACTCGAATCCGGGACCCGACCGAGGCGACTTTATTTTTTGAAAATATTAGTCACGACATTAAGTATGAATGCTATAACATAAACTATGAATGTTTAAAATCATCTTCGAGATTTTAATTTTTTTTCCTAGACTTTGTATGACCCTAAAACTTTACCAATACTAAAATCGTATTATGAAAATATTGTTAAATAATGTTGTCAAGTTGTTATTTAATTTATACAACTTTTCAAATTACCTTAGTCTGTCAATCATACAGAACTTAAGATTTTGACATACCCATAGATAATCCAAAATAACACAAATGACGAATTGTTTTATTTTTCTAATTTTGTATACAATCTAAACAAACGAATAATTTAACTAAACAAAAATGGGTTAAAATATCAATAGGGCCAGATAATCCAGCAATAAGGCTTGGAATGTTGGATAGGTACATAATTAAGTATATGGTCGTTGACTGGATAATGTCCAATTTATTAAGTTTTTTTCCCAGGTGTAATGTTACGCCTATAAAATTTAATTTTTGTTGGTCGGGCATGCTCAGCTAGATCTCCCGTCGCGAGATATGTTGATTTACGTTAAACGCGCGTGACCTCTCTTCGAAACCGATCATAGACTCGATAGACGATTCCAACTTGCGGTCTGTAGATATCGGCACATCGCATTCGTGCCGATGTATCTTGAGAAATATTTCGCGGCGTATAGCTCCCTGTCGACTGTTGGGCCAAGATTCTTAGATTTCTTTGTATTTTACACGATTTTATGCTATTGAATCAAGTTAACAAACATTGTAAATCAATATTACGACTCTGTGCAATCGTGTCCCATCATGATTGATCATTGTTCTGGATTTAATCCCTGCTAAAAGATAAGTTTTTCAAGTGTGATATGAAGAAATAAATTTTTTACTGTAGAATTTATAAAATTCTATTTTAACACACTTTATTAGCTTGGTTCATATATTTGTATGTTAGTATGCAATGAAAACTTTGAACATGGTTTTGACGTACTTTAAATCGTCGAATTAATTTGAAACTTTGCACAGTCTTATCAAGGACCGATGACAATGCTGTAGATAGTCCTGTTGTCCTTGCCAGGAACTTCAGGATTAGCGATTTGTTTTTCTTTACCTAATCATCTATTTCTTTACTAAAAAATTAAATATAAATAATAGTAAAGTAAGAAATTGAAATTTATCTTTCATATTTTATATTGGTTTCTATAAAAACGTGTTTTTTAGTTCTTTTAACTATCACTTATTTTATATTACAGCAAATGAACGACTTTTACGTATATTACATTTTCTAACTGTATTACACTTGTTATTTGGTATACATACCTATATATGTGTATTTATTTATTAGACTGCCTACTATAAAAACGTATGTTAATAAGTATTTAGTTTCATACCTATTCGATTTAACAACATTTCAAAAGGTCAAATTTATAATTTCGTTGCTGGAATGATTTTTTTTTTATTTATATCCTATATAATTATATTTTATATCATTATTAATGATATTATAATGATCTCGGCTGTATAATAAGATAATATTAATTTAGAAACATAATATTTATACTGACTTCTTGAGTCAGATAATTTATCATTTGTTAATGAATAATATTTTTTTAACTTGCAACTCGTTTTCTCATTTTAATTTCTATGAATTGATGACAGAGACAATGAGATCAAAACTTGAATAGGTATACGTTAAGTATTATTAATGTCACGGTTTGTTTTTTTTAATTTAAGGACTTTGTCACTGGGCGACCATATCGTCCTATATGACACATTTCTTACTAAAAATACACAACGTAATTATCTGTTACTTAGTATTAACGTCAGTTAAATTGAAATTCGATAAATGTCGAATAATTGCTCAGCTAAGACATTATTCGCGAGCCCGACTAAATAACCTTCTAAAAGTTGAATTCCAAGCACACTCCGTCAGAACACGTTGCTCATCTATTACCTCATATATAGCTTGTAATTTGGTGATGGGACTTTTTTATTAGGTTACCAAATTTGTTTGATGGGATGTGTCCCGAGAGCAACCTGAGAGCCATCTGAGTCACGTTTCTACTAAGCGCTTTGTTCTACCCATGGATTGTAGTATGTGTGGCTAGACTTACTTTATATGTAAACAATGGAAAAAATAGAAGTTAAACCTGCTATGTCATAATTGCACTTAATAGTAGAGGAGCCCACGAGGGGATTTTGGGATTTACTCAAGCGCGTCAGAAAATATAGGGAGGTACGAGTACCTCGCATACTATTGAGAGTCAGCCTCTCTAGCTAGTTTATTGCCTTTATATTATTATTTGATAATATAATAATTATTGTATTTAATAATCAAATTTAAAAGATAAAAATGGCAACATTAATATAAAATAATATACAAATACAGTTAATTAGATAATGGTCGATCAATTTATTTTACACTCTTTGTCGTCGGCACTTAGTGAAACTCCATTTTCATTCAATGTTAAATGTTAAAACATTTGTACTGTTTCAAAATAAATATTAAACATTGAATGTCGATCAATTTAATAATATACAAGCTGCAGCGTGCAACCCGCTGCATTATGAGTTTTTGGTGAATCCTGCGGGATCACCTAATTTTTCCGGGATAGAAAGTAGCCTATATGCTATTTCAGGTCTTTATCTACCTGTGCGCCAAATTTCATTTAAATCCGTCCAGTAGTTTTTGCGTGATTGAGTAACAAACATCCATCCAAACATCCAAACTTTCGCATTTATAATATTAATTTATAATATTATTATAGATTCTATATAGTAAAATAAAAGTACAAGTGTGGTATGAACTAGTTTTAACTAATGCTTATTTTGGATTATTCTTAGTCGTATATTATTTAATATTTATAATATTTCTGAACCCATGAATATGTAGTATTTTAAGTAGACATTAAACAACAGTTACGAGTGTATTCTGAGTCCGCTAAATTCCCAACGCTAGTAAAATCTATAGTTTTAGTCATAGATGTTGTTTAATTAGCACTATACAAGATAGCTATTGTTCCTAACAATTCTCTCTTATTTGTTTTGAATAACGAACAACATTGTCTTGTTTTCGACTAATTATTAATGTAAATACAATCAGCAATAATAAATAAGTCAAAGTTGTTTATATGGAAGAAGGAACAAGACAACAATCGCTTATAGACACCAAAGATGTTAATAATACGTTGCTATCTAAGTGGCGGAATTTTAATACCATATTATGCATAAGTTTACCGGCTACCTTACTCTTTAAACCGGAACATGGTAGGTGATAAGCATTGATATTTTCGGCAGAAATATATAAGGCGGTGGTGGCGAAGACCCAGGCGAGACATTGCGGAACTCTATCACTTAGAAGCTATGATGGAAGTAGTAAAGGTAAATGGTAGCCAATTATTTACCTTTTACGAACTGCCTGCCAAAATGGCAGATGCTATATTCATCAAAATGGGGCCGGATGTATTTGCGCTTGTACAATATTTGTCCAAACGAAGAAATCAGGGAAATTTTAATAATAGTTTCTTTGTTAAAGGATTCCCTGATTTTTAGTCAAATAAAAAGATACTACTTACTTAGTGAATTATAATACTACGTGGATGTCCGAGCTTTGCTCGGTATTTTCTTTTGGTAAAAATCATAGACCACATGAACACTAATAGACACGCCATTGGGAAGGAAACATTTCATGTTAAAAATTACTCTTGAAATGATTTTATTACACCGGTAAGTAGTATAACTTGTATAATTACAAGCTACGCTGCCAAACTAAGAAATTGTCTTAAAAGGCTTACCCATTTAATACGTGGTAAAAATGAACTTTTTCTACAGTTTATAATATACGAGAATTGCTCGCTTAAAGGTATTAGATAGGGAGAGGGAGGATTTTTTAGGTCACTGAATTTTTGTAATTTAACTGTTACAAAAAACTAAATAAACCTTTTCATTAACAATTTTAATTTAGACCAAATGTTGCCCGTGCCTTCGTTTAACGTTACTTGATTTTGCTTAGTCGGGTAAAAACTAACTTGGTCAGGTAAAAAATTAATGGTGGTCTAAAACTATATTTGTATTATTGGTTTCAAATGATGGTTTCATTTGAAACCAATAATACGTTTTAGGGCACATCGGTTGGATGAATTTAGTCTATAATGGACTTATTATGTAGAAACATTTTTTTGTGTTTTATATACTATACAGAGTATTTTGATAGTGGTTTACTAGTTACATAGTCCGTAATAATTTTATTGAGATTTTTTGAGAAAGTTTTTAGAAGCAGCTTGGAATCCTGGAAAACTTAGAATTGGTAGTATGTTAACACCCACTTTGCATAAGCACGTAATGTTGTCGATCCCGATTATCGCAGAAAACATGCCAGCAGCCAGCGCTGGGTAATAGAAAGATTCAAGGTAAACCGAATCGTCTTTTGACTTTAAGTTCACTCTATTTACTCTCCAAGGGAACCGGTGTGATGATATTTGTATAGGCCTGTGAAGGTTTCATCAACTAATTGATAGTAGTACTTTGATAAAAGAAAGATAAAGACTTGTCATTAATTTCCATAAACAATCAATTATAAAATTGCATGCATTTCAACAAATAAAAATGGCTCTATCTCTGTCTAATAAGTAAGAATTTTCATAATAGACAAAGCTACAAAAATTTTGGCAGTGCTTTAATTTTAAATCATTTAAGAAAATTAACGTCACCTTTTAAGGTGATGTTAATTTTCTTAAATGATTTGAAATGAGCTGTTTACAGCTTACGGCCAATACGCCATTACTATAATACGCTGTCAATGAAGGTAAGGTAAAATTTAATATCAAATAAACCTTCGTTTACAAAATATTAAATTGATTGAGCATTTATTTGTATTTTCCTATAATTTTAGTGTGTACCTTAAATCTAAAATAAAAACTAATTGTTAAAATAACATGCCCAATTGCAATATAATTTATAAATTGTTATGTAGACAGTAAATAGCTGTTCTTAAGTCCGCCATTACTCGGGACGAAATGGCACGGTTTTCTCTTAGTTTTTCAAATCTAGTAGTAGTTTTCTCCATCTAAAGCCCCGTTTTTACTTTGTATAGTGCGAGTGCGAGTGTTTAAAGCAGGTGCTACTAAGCAAAAAATACGTGAAGACAGCCGTTGATCTCTGCGAGTGATTAGTAATCAGCGTCTTCACTTTTACTACGCTGAATACTGATCACTCGCACTGATCAACGGCTGTCTTCGCGTATTTTTTGCTTAATACTAAGCACCTGTATAAAACACTCGCACTAGCACTAATCAAAGTGAAAACGGGGCTTAAGGAGTAGTAACTTAAATATCTATACCGACTAGCTTATGTGACAAACTTAATAAATGTACAAAAGAAAGTGTTACGTAGTATTTTATTAGTCAATGGATTTTCGGATTTGTATTTAATGTTATGGCAGGTAAAACAAAATGATTTTAACTATCATAGCATTTCAAGCTATACATTTATAAAAATTAGTTGACCCGCTCAGTTCCACCCGCAAGATATTTAACATGACGATATAATTTTTTTATACAAACTTTCATTCCCTATATCAGCCCCTATGTGGTTGTCTTTTTTTAAAAAGGGAGCCAATGTTTGACTTCGAATCATTAACCATCTGTATGTCAAATTTTATCAAAATCGATTCAGCGATTCGATCGTGAAAGCGTGACAGACAGACAGACAGACTTTCACGTTTATAATACTAGCTGCACCCTGCGTTCTGCAACCCACTGCATTACAAAATCTTTAGGTGGTTCCCACGGAAACACCTTATTTTTTCGGGACAAAAAGTATCCTACGTATTGTTCCAGGTCATCATCTACATGTGTGCTAAATTTCATCCAAATCAGTTTGGTCGTTTTTGCGTGATCGAGTAACAAACTTCCATCCATTCGAACATCCAAACATCCAATCTTTCACATTCTTAATATTAATATATAGACTAGCTGCAACATGCAGTCCGATGTATTATAAAAATTTATGGTGAATCCTAACGGAACATATAGTTATTTGCTTATAATTAGATCTTCCGTTAGTTAGTTATTATATTTAATTAGTATATAATATATTTAATAATTTATAATATAAAATTTTGCTGAGATAAAAGTAGCCTATTATTCCAGGTCATCATCTATCTGTGTGCCGACTGTCATCCGATTTGGTTGAAATTCATTCAGCAATTTTGACGTAACAAATATCCATCCATTTAAACATCCAAACGTTCGCATTTATAATATTAATATAGATATAATATGTAGATTATTATAGTAATGTTAGTATGGAAAGGTAGATGGAAATACGAGTATACTGCCTAAAAACAAAACATATGTATATTTATTCAAATCTCATAAAATAACGTTCTTCCAAGAACCAAATAACAAGAAGTAAATAACTTATCTCACATCAAAGACGATCGTTTGAATTTGACAATCTATTTCTACTTAGTTAGTGAGGCAAGATAAGAAATGTAGATTTTCTAAATGTGCTTCAGTGTCCGCACTATTTAGGATATATAGTTTAGGTAATATAAAACCTTCTTTGGTGTACTTAATTTAAAATAAAAAAAAATGGGTGCGTGTACTTATGTACGCGCGTGAGAAGTTATACTTCTTTGGCATCATTAAAAAATAGTTTTTAATTGCATGCAAATAATTAATTACAATTAAATAATAGAAGGATTGGAAAAGGATAACCAACAAAGTTCCAATAATAAGTATTTAACATTAATAATTTAATAATATTTAGTGTTAATTATATTAAATAAAAGTATTTTAATTTATATCAATAAATAATACATACGGATAGTTAACCTCAATTATATTGGAGCTTTTTTTTTCGAGAATTAATGAGCGGTTAAGCAGACAGCTTCATACTGTTAATTTTGTGTCACAGATGCGCGCGCATCTTAAAATTTCACTCTCATCATTTTTTCATAACGCGCCTAAAGAAGTATAACTTCAAAAAACATAACATCTCGTGATCTAGGGGATAACCTATTCGGCTTAAATCATGAGTTTCTGAATTCGCTCCCCGGGACGGGTAAAAGTGTTATTAAGATTTTTTCGAGATTTTTCTCGAAAATTCAAAATCTCACAAGCAGCTTGGAGTCTGATGGGTGTTGTGTAACCACTAACGTGCCTTGGATGAGAATATAAAGCCACCGGTCCCGGTTGTCGCTAGAAATAGTCGATAATCCTTATCAGATCGGTAAAATGCGACGATGGAGATCACCACTAATCTTTGGTGACAAACCGGTAAATTGTGGTGAACTGGAAAATCTATAGACGTTCGAATTACTCTACCTACCTTGCAAGGGAACTGGGCGTGAGAATAATTTTTATCTCCGTAGAAGTATTATATACAGAGTAAACGAGTGAAGCAAAAAGTCGTCTCGTCGATAAAAAGAGAAATATGAATTGAAAATGAATTTTGCACTCGTTCCTATTTTAAAACGCATCCGCAGTGAAAAGTATAATAAAGCAAAGTTAATTACAGACGAAGCCAATCAGATATGATTACATAATACGCATGTTTTATTGAAAAGAAACACGTACATCAAATGTGTTCTTTCCCTTTCCTATCACTTATATACGTGTTTACAGCTCGCCAGTTTTTATCTATATTTTATCTCTATGATTATCAAAGAAGATGTTTATGTATGAGCCATAAGCCTGTTACATACTTGATGTCTAGCAAGGTTTGATTTTTAAAAATTAAAATTCTAATGTAATACTATTTTAACCAGTGTATAACGCTGTCACGTTTTTCAAATCGTATAACCGTAAGCACTGACACTGTTAAAAATTTAAATCAGTATGTAACTTAATTTTGTTTAATTTAAAACATATTACTAACTAAGTAGTACAGTTTTGCAATATCTGGACTGGTTTTAGTACAATTTCCTTACCTATTCCTGCCACAACACACACACAACACAACTGTCTGTTCGCTGACATATCCTGGTTTGGGAGGTAAGAGAGCCGGTAAACTTATGCATATGACCATGGGCGTACCGAGGGGGGGGGGAGGGAGGGGCAGCTGTGCCAAATTTCATACTTCTCCTCCAGCGTAAGTATCGTAAAATGGGGCATAAAGTTTTTGCTTCACATATTGAACAGTAAGCTTCTTACTAATAGTTTACCGAACACCAATGTCTAACAATATAAAATCTAAAAGTTCCAGAAGTTCTGTTAATTGATAAAGCACAATACTATACGGAAGACGACATTAATAATCCGTTAAACTGGCAAAGTTTAAATTGAAATACAACGTACTGTAATGTAAAATGCAACCATTGAATCGGTAAAATTATTTTCATAGACGCAAATCGTCAAATATTTCCATCAAACAATCACAGTAAAGGACAATAAAGCACACTAAAAATAAATATCTTCCGGCATTCGTCAGCCAGTCCAGAGGTACTTCGAGTTGCACAAGCCGCCACCCAACCAGTCGCTACCCGACATCCAACCATGGTGGGACAATTGAGCGATTTGTCAACTATTGCATTCGGTAAACCGCTAACCGGTCATCGAAGTCGATACGAAAATATATGCGACAAGGTGAGCGTCCATCGTTCCATTCATTCCTGCTTACTGTTCATAGTCTCCAATAAATGTCCTTTTCAACGAGTAATGGATATATTGCTGTTGTTTGTAGCCGAAGATCTCCAAACGTGGGTAGAGGCGAGAGAAAAGCAGGCTTTACGTAAGATATATCTACGAAAGACACAATGGACGACGAATACTTGGGGAACAAGCTTTTTGGGAATTTATTGGATAGATTTTGTGTGGGTTGGATTTGCTTTCGTTAAATCTACCTACCGCCTACTGAATGATAAAATATATTCACATTATGATATACTTACGCGTTGTTATTTCATATTCATAAATTTATGGAAACAGAAGCTATTTTGTGAATAGTAAATATTTAATTTTTATTTGATTTAATAAAATTATCCGTCATTTTTTCGTTACGCTTTTTTCAATGTTTGTTACTTTATAAATGACTAGCTGTTACACGCGACTTCGTTCACGTAACCTATAAACATTACTTTATTTTGCTCAGTCGGGTATGCTTAGTTACTCTAGAATTATGTAGTTTTTCATAGGTGAAAGAATTTTAAAAATCTATTCAGTAGTTTTTGAGCTTATCCTTTATAAACTTACAAACAATATAATTGTAGATTTTTTCTTTATAAACCGATTTAGAAATTTAAATTTCTTTAAACTGAAATTTCTTCTTGTTAAAAACAATGAATTCGTAGTCTAAAATTGTCCCATTTTTATTAAAATCCAATTCTGATGTTAAGATTTATAAGCTTTTGAGAGTTAACATGTCATGTTTTCTAAGACTAGAAGCTGGCTTTTGACAGCTAAATAGACAACACAATTAAAGCTGTCTGTAATATCCAGATATTAAATAAATAAATAATAATAAATATTCACGGGACAAAATACACTTACCGATCTAACCCTAAAGTAAGAAAATTATTTGCTTGTATTTTGTGTGTTAGCTAACGATACTTTTACATAGAAATACATATTATATCAATACTGGAATATATTTTTATAAACACCCAACCCGGAAATACAAACATTTATGCTCATCACACAATTGCTTGTCCCCATCGGGGATCGCACCCGAGACTCGTCGATTGCGAAGTCAGGGTCGCTAACTACGGACGGTCAAAGTTAGGTATTACATTATAGAATTTGATATAAAGTAGAGAAAGAAAATATTACATTATACATATAGATATAAAGTAAAGATGCTAAATCTAGAAATTACTTTAGAAACGATTAAATTTTAGGTGTATTAATAATAAAAATGAAATTAAAAAAATGAAAAATGATAATGACAAAATTTACATTAAAATAAAATGTTTTAATTGATAGAAGTAAAATAAAATATACTGGAAACATGATAATGAATCGACCGATACGCAAATTTTTTAATATTCTAAAAAGGTTTTGGATAAATAAAGTGGGTAAATTGTCTGGAAAATTACAGAAATTAACAACTTGTGTTGGGTCAATTAGTATTCAATTTTCAGTCGATTAAATCTACTAAAATTACGAAAAGAAATCTTAAATGGTATACGTTATTTAATTAAAGCGTCTATTAACTAAACTTTTAATTGCGATTGCACTATAATTTCACATGTGATAGCCACCTAATGTGCAAAACTAATAGAAATTAATTCAATCTGCTATTTCAGCTCGTTAGTTGGAAGCATCAATTTTCTTTGACCCGACCTAAGCTCAACACTGTTCACATTATTTCTGGGTCAATACCGATGTTAGCTTTGCCATGCCAACAAATACCGTTCAATTTCCTTAAGGCTATGTTGAATCAAACGCCTTTAATGTTACCTATAAACATCGATGTATAAACAGCTAATTATTTTAATTGGCAAAAAGTGATTTCAAAAAATATAATAGCTACATTTATTATTTATATATCGTTTCAAATAATAAGCAACTTAAATACATGATTTGAGAAATTACACTAACGCTTAAATTAAAAGGATCTTGTTAATATATCGACTTATGTTTTTTCAAACAAAAAAAACGACACTTGTTGGATCTGAACCAGCAACTCGCGCTAACAGCGAAATTTTCCTTTGATATCGATTAAATGGAAACTATAATAAATAGGATATTTTTCTTTTTTAAAATATTTTAGACACATATCTTTACGTCTGATCCGTTACCTTACTAGGCATATATGGCAATGAGTGTCATGTGTCAAGATCCTTGCAGATTTGTCTTGCTGCATCATCTGTATTCATTACTTTTTTATACATACAAGCTGCTATCGAAGACTCTTGACACCACCTTCGAACAGCACTCGATCAATGTTATCATGGTATATCAGTCTTGATGTTCTCCTATACCTAAATTCTTCCACATTCGCATTGTATATCGGTGTTGTTAACCATTCATCTGCCATTCTTTCTACATGTCCGAACCATCGAAGCATGCAAATGATACGCTTCAACGGTGTTAATTACTTTCATACAGACACTTTATTTTAGGCCTAACCTCTCTCTCACTTCAGTATAACGAACCCGGTCCGCGAGTGTTATGCCATAATATATTTTCTATTGCGATCATCTCGACCACGTTAATTCTATTTTCATACCTTTTCTTGCATATCCAACTCTCACTTCGATACAGTAGTATTGGGATAAACATATAATTATGTAGAGCAAGATGAGCACCCTGAATTAATATTGTGCTTTTAAGTAATTTCTCTAACGCTCTATTTACTCTGTTCCCTGCACACATTGTTTATTTGATACCCACGGTGTAGCTCTAATTATGACATCAATGGCATGAAAAAGTTTCAACATAGGTATGTTATATAAATTTTTGGTAGACAAAAACACCAAAGATAATCGTAGAAATGACTATAATGAACTATTCTATAGGTGTAAAATGCTCCCTGTGAATTGTAAAGCTTTATACCTACCGCATTGCTGTAGATAATTATTACATAAATGAAAGTAAAGTTGTAAGATCTTCCAAAAAGAAAACACTATTTCAGCCAACTATGAATAATTATTTTGGACAAAGAACAAAACAATACCTAATTTTTAACATCCATACTAATATTATAAATGCGAAAGTAACTCTGTCTGTCTGTCTGTCTGTCTGTCTGTTACGCTTTCACGGCCAAACCACTGAACCGATTTGGATAAAATTTGGTACAAATATAGTTTGAGACCCAAGAAAGGACATAGGATTGTTCTTATCCCGGAAATCCCACGGGAACGGGAACTATGCGGGTTTTTAGTTTAGAATTTCCACGCGAACGAAGTCGCGGGCACAGCTAGTTTATAATAAATTTCCCTTATTATTTTAAGAAAATAAGTTAAACATGGGATGTTTAAAATATAAACTAACAGACATTCTGCTAGAAATTTAGCTAGTTTTATTGAAAATTTCTATATACTATGGTATAAAATACGGTTTTTCAACCATAAGTTAAGAGTGTTTTCTGAAAGCAATTTAGTTATTTTTTTTTTTACCTTAAAGCAATTAATATGAATAATTAAGATTATTACTTTAAAACAAAATAATTATTCCTGATAGTGTACCTATTTGATACATAAATTGTGTAGTTAGATATAAAGCGCTTTGCCAATAAACTGTGACGCAGTTTGGCGAAATTTTGAACAATGTAATACACTGTTTATTTTTGATTATAAATAAATAAAAAATCTCCGTGTTGGTCCTGGTTCCTTTGAGGAATAGACCAACTGCCGTTCTGCCAAGCAGTAAGAGGCAAACGATTAGCTATGTGAGTCACTACGATAATAGCTACTACATATACAGACACACATTCGCATAATATTTTATAACTTGTGCGATTAGCTGCGACTCAAAGCCAGCGGGCAGCCACCGACGCTGACTAAAAATCCGACAGGAATAATAAATTTAACGTTATAAAAATTCGCTATTAGCGTTATCTCATAAAGGAGTAACATACATATAACAAAAATTTTAGCATTCATAATATAAATTATATATGATACTTACAAAACAAGTATCATGGCTAAGTAAATAAATTCTAAATTGACTAACTTTTTCACGTGCGTAAAAGCTAAAAGAATGAAAATCTAGGCTTTGAGCTCATTTGTTCAGGACGTATCTAACGGTCTATGCGCCCACTCTAGGTGTCGCCTTCCTGCGCCATCCGTCCCCGTGTTTAAACGATTTACGAGACGTCTCCTACTTTATTGAGTAAAGTGAATCACATAAATTCACTGAGAACATCTCGAGATATATTTTTAGCGGCAGTGTTTATTTTTGTTATCGCATTTTATACACAAATATAAATATAATAAAAAATATTTTTGCTGTAAATATTTTAACATTTTTGTTATTATTGCCATTTTTTGCCGGTGAAAAGTATTCAACATGAATATTTTCTAAAGCAAAAAGTAGTCTTCACGTTATAATCTGTTTATGTAGTAAGTATTATTAAAGTGCATCCAACCGCCACACACACACAAACATTTAGGATTTTTTTAAATATAGGTGAACCTTCTAAAAAAGTTGGTTTTATGTTATTTTACGTTACAATCTAAATAAAAAGTAAGTTTTATTGAAGTGCATCCAACCGTTACACTGTACACATACTCTCTCGTGCTCACACACGCACGCACACACACACACACACATGGGCGTACTGAGGGGGGGCAGGGAGGGGCAGCTGCCCCCCCCCCTGGAATTTATCTATAATATATAATAGCTATCTACTGTTGTTGATATTGAGATAAAAATAGTCTTATAATGTTACGGTTGCCCCCCCCCCGTCCCAGAACCTGGGTACGCCCATGCACACACATACACACACATACACGTATATACACACAAACATTCAGGGAACACTTCAAATATTATAGGAGAACCGAAACTATGTTAATTGACGATGAAATTCTAATCTATAGGTGAACACTTGCTATATATTAACTAGGTATGTATATAAAGATGGGAAAAAACAATTCAGTATATGTTGGTTCGGATCCCATTCTGAAGAATACACTATTTGCCATTCTGCCAGGCAGTTCGTAAGAGGTGAACGATTGGCTATGCGAGTCACTACCACCGTGACTACTAGATGGTAGAGTTCTGCATTGTCTCGAGTGGCTCTGGTACCATCCTCTACCTATTCATGCCATAATAGCGTCAGTGCTTTTCAATGAGTTCTGGTTTGTAGGGTAAGGTAGCCGTTAAATTTATGCATGTGGCATTAATGCCTGCCTGGATGTCTATAGGCGATGGTTGTCTCTTTCCATCAGGAGAGCCACCTGTTTTTATATATATTATAAAATAGCAAATCGCCTCTGTGGTCTAATGGTCCGAGGTTGGCTTTGACCACATCAAATCCTGGATGCGATTCCTGGGTCTGGCAATTAAAAAAACGTGTTTTTTAGTTTTATGACAAAAACGATGTCGCCCAGGATTGGAAAGGACCCAGTTGGCGATAGGCTTGCCACCTATCACATTTATGGGACCAAGTATCTTCGGCTAATCGTGGGTGCACCTATTGTATATCTGCCTACCTCTTCGGGTATATGGGCCTTTTATAAGATAGTAAAAAAGCAGATAGCTCTCCTGATGGAAAGAGAAACCATCGCTTATAGACACCAAAGTTATAAAGGATGTGTTGCTATCCGGCTACCCCACTCTTCAAACTGGAACACGACAATGACAAGTATTGATGCTATTGCGGCAGCAATAAGAAGGCGATGGTATAAATACTCGGGCGAGATATTGAGGAACTCTACCACCTAGGTGTGACGATGGCAGTAAGACGTATATATAGGATGTATAGTCAATCGGTCGCCTTTTACAACTTTCCTGATAGAATGGCCGTTGGGCTATTCTTCAATGAAGATCGAACTATTTTGGAGGGAAAACCTTTTTGTTTGCTATCTTATGATATAAAAAATAACTATTTTCTTTGGTAGAAATTGATTTCATTTCTTTAGTATTATTATTTGGTTTAGTTTCATTAAGGAAAAAATTAAATAATGATCATAGAATTTCTACGGATGGGCGTGTACTATATAATTAAAAACGACGAATAAATTCACAATTTCGTTTGAGAGCAAAGTACAGTTAGTAGTTGACCTCTAGTTACCATAGATTGACGGACAACACAGATACTGTGAACAGCCATCACGCTTCGGTGTCTGCGATATAGACCCGGATATATCCTCCAGGCATTCAACCTCACATTGCATGGGATCTGACTAGATATCATCTACTTAACCATCACTTAAAATAACATATATGGAAGAGAAGTCACACGGCATTGTTTAAAAATATGTTACATGTAGTCCTGTTATAAGAAAACGTACGAGCTTATAAAATAGTGTCTCAAATTGTAATATTGTATGAGTTAATTGGATAAGTTTGGAAATAATTCTATGTTCTGATTTAATGTATAGGCTTTTTAGGGTTCCGTATCTAATAAAGAAAAAAACGGAAACCTTATAGGATTACTTTTACGTTTTTTCTCAGAAATATATCAAGTTTAAATTTATACAAAATACTGTGGTCTACGTTCCCTGAAATAATCACACTTGTAAGTCATGGTCCAAGAGCTGACGACGAATTTTACGTTGTAAAGTTGAATTAAATATTTTGGGATGAATTTTGGGAAGGTCCTTTTAGCAGATTGGTATTGCGAAAAAATATACATAATTTTATCAAATGACGATACCAGAACTACAAACTTTTTATACGCTTTTCCTTTGCTTATTAATGATGTAAAATTAGATAGCAAACAAGCAGATGGCTCTTCTTATAGAAACCATCGCCTTTAGACACCAAAAATGTTAAAAGTGCGTTGCTATCCGTGTGGCGGGACGGCAATGCCACATGCATAAGTTAATCGGCTGCTATACTTTCCAAACCAGAACACGATAATGGCAAATATTTACGCTATTGCGGCAGGAATAGGTTAGGGGGTGGTACCAAATACCCTGGCAAGAGGTTGCGGAACTCTACCACCCAGTAGTCACGATGATAGTGATACATATAGCCAATCGGTCGTCTTGTACAGCCTGCCTGGCAGAACAGCAGTTGGTCTATTCTTAAAATGAGCCCGAACCAACACGGGGCATATTTATCTGTTTATTTAATTTTTGTTGTGTAAAATAAAATATTAAATAAATAAATTTAAATATTAAATAGATTTATTGAAAACTTTCATAAAATATATTTGAAGGTGTCTGGTAATTATTTATAACCAACAAAAAGTCTGGCATATTTTTTTTAATTCTAAAAAAAACTAGTTAAAAGATGAAATGAATGTCAAGTTGTAGAAAATGCATTTCCTCTTTGCTTGTTTTTTGCAAATGTTATATACTGCACATTAGCGAAGTAGCCACGAACGGTCTGCCAGAATCGCAGGCTTGGTGTCGCCATTTGACAAAATTATATTTTTTCGCTATTCCAATTTGCCAAAATTCGTCACCAGCTCCCAGTCTATTATGTATATAGTGTAACATATTTTGCTATTTTTTTGCGATTTCAAGTAAGAATCAAAACCTATAGAACTTTCGGTTGACCTAAGAAATTTTGGTAAGAAGCAGTGTCTTACAGCATATGTAAAGGGGAAAAACCGAAAATCGTACATTTTTAGTTACATCACAAAAAAAACGATCAAAAATGTGACCGTTTATGTCGCATATTTTGCGATTTCACAAGGAAATCAAAACCTATAGACTACTTCCCGTTAACCTAGAATCATGAAATTTATATGTAACTACGGTTACCTACAAGTTTGTATGAAACCCTCTAAATGCACTTGACCAGTTTTATTTATCCCAAGAAAAGGTATTGAGTAAGTATAGCTTTAGCTAGCTAACTAGCCTTAGGCTTAGAATATAATTACCGTAAAATATTGTATTACATAATTAGGTACAGGCAATGGAGTAATTTTTCCTGCACTAATTTGCAGGAGTATTTTTTATAGATAAGTTCAATATGGCCCCCGTATGGTTCCCGTTTCCAGAACAACTATAGACTTTCCGATTCACTGGTTTGTCGGTTAGTGAGATGAGTGGTGATCCCCATCGCCAATTTAACAGACCTAATGACGATTATCGATTATGTCTAGCGACAACAGGACCGATGGCTTTCCGAGGCATACCGCATAGGTGTAGTAACATCCCACCCACCCCGGCCGATTCCGAGCTACTACTGAGATTGTATATTATCGAGAAAAGCTTTGAAAAAACCTCAATAACACTTTTGCTAGTCCGCAAGCAGATAAGGTCTCGAAAAACCTCAATAACATTTTTGGTAGACCACGAGGCAGATAATACCTGCATTACTGATTCCAAGTGAAAAGCGTTATCAAGAAATTCTAAAACTCATAAAACTCAGGACTTTGCGCATTGCAGTAAAACAACTAAACATTTACAGCTCTTTTAATATTATGACATTTCTTTTAACTGTTCTCGAAAATTACTTCTAAGTAAACCTCAAGCCTTCTTAACTGTTTCCCAGGAAAACTACACGCAATATTTAGATTTTGCTAATTTCATCATAATCCCGTTACGGTTATTTACTTAGCTAATAAAATACGTTGTATATAGTTACTTCATTAAACTAATTTAAATATAAATGCAGACAAAACTTATCTGTACAGTTATATGTAAATTCATTCATTTTAGACAACAGCTTTGGCTTGGACTGGTTAGTGTTAAGGCATTTTTGACTATCTCCATTGAAAATCTGTATAATATATGGTAAATAAACAAATATTATGACACCACGGGTTGCCTCGTATAGGCTGTGTGAAACAAGATACTTCGGATATCGATACCAAGAGTCTCTGTTATGTCGGCAAGCAAGAGGGGTAGTATTCGTATAATTCCTCCTCGATAATCAGTATTCATATTACTTTATATAGTATATAACTGTCCTCGTGTGCATATCCGAAATATGCATGTAAATACAAAAATACACATATAATCACATGTACAGATAGGCTGACGTATTTAAGATGGTTGTTTTTATTTTATCTTTTTCCTATTTAGGTAATTGTGTTGTTTGTTATAGTATAATTTTTGATTTCAACTTATGATTTTATATTTATATATACATTACATTGTAGTGTAATGCAATCACCGTAATAATATTTTTATTAATCATTCCACACTGAAACTACATTAATATCTACAATGTACCCGTGCCAAGCCAATGCAGGTCACCAGTAGTTACTATATTATATTGTCAAAAAGAAAAGTGAAATCCAAAATTGGCTAATATTTTGTGTATATACCAGTATAAGTTTTTGTTTCTTTAAATTAAAATAAGCTGTGGATTTAAATTTACGTAAAATAAATAAATATCTTGCTATATGTCAGTCAGTACATAGATCCCACAAAACTACAAGTAGTTATTGCAACTACCGTTGATATTTATCAGCCAATAAAGGTCAAAACACACCAGTAAGTTCGGCGGCAGATAATCGTCAAATTTTAACATTTTAGTTTGTTACTTATACATTTGTGGTGCAATTAATACAAATTCACACACATTTTTTTATATATCATTATATGGCAAACAAGCAAATGGCTCTCCTGATGGAAAAAGAAATCATCGCCTACAGGTACCAAAGATCAAAATCAAGAGTGCGTCACTATCAGTGTGGCGGCTTGGCAATGCCACACACATATCTAAGCCTACGCGATACCTTACGTTTAAATGCATTGACAATGACGATGACAATTACTGACACTATTTCGACAGGAATGGGTAAGACGGTGGTACTTAATACCCGGGCGAGACGTTGCGGTACCTCTACCATCGAGTAGTTTCCCCATGTTGGTTCCGGGCTCCTTTGAAAAATAGACCAATTGCCGTACTGCCAGGCAGGTCGTAAAAGGCGACCGATTGGCTATGCAAGTCACTACCATCGTGACTAATAGGTGGTAAAGTTCTGCATTATCTCGTCCGGATCTGTTACCACCGTCCTACCTATTCCTGCCGCAATAGCGTCAGTGCTTGTCACTGTCGTGTTGTTCCGGTTTGGAGGGTAAGGTAGCCGGTAAACTTATGCATGTAGCATTTGACCTCACCATAATATAGCAACGCACCATGAACATCTTTGGTGTCTATAGGCGAAGGTTTACTCTTACCATCAGGAGACCCATCTGCTTGTTTGCTATCTTATGATGAAAAAAAAGTCACGTTGGCAGTTATATGTATAGCCAATCGCTGGCCTTTTAAAACTGCATGGTAGAATGGCATATGGTGTATTCCTCAAAGGGAACACTTTATTCAATGGTGCCATCACAGGGAAAATGTTAGGTTAATCTAAGCTGTATCATCTTGTCACTGTCACTCAAAAGTAATCTGTGTGTCACTTTTCTGACAGTAACAAGAAAATTGACAGAATCGGCAGTTAGATGTTTTTCATAGAGTATTGTGGTACAAGCAGTGTGTTAGAGTTAGCCTGTACGTTTTTTGGTCTAAAAGTGCCCTCAGGAGACCTCGTTTAGGTACATTTGACCGCCCCGTTGGTCGAGTGGTTAGTGACCCTAACTACGCAATCAACGGGGCTCGGGTTCGATCCCTGACGGGGACAAGCATTTGTGTGATGAGCATAAATGTTTGTATTTCCGGGTTTGGGTGTTTATTATATATATTCTAGTATTTATATGTTAGGTTTTATTTAATAAAGCGGGATTTTGCCCGAAATTATATTTAGTGGGCAGAATTATTGTTTTAACTGGTATCCCCAAACGTGGGGATGACGGTTGAAACTTGTTAAAGATATGGCAGATGGACGACGACGCTCGAAAGAGCAAGTCGTGCCGAACAGTTGGCCTCCAGTAAACTGTAAAAGTAACAGAATTGAGATCATTCTTGAGCGTGCATAAGTAATTTAAGGTAATGTATTTTATTGTTATATTTCGTTAAAATAAGGTTGTTACTTGTTAGTTGTTAGTGATAAAAGCAATGTGAAAAGTAATATAAATGTAATATAATTGATTACGTGATTTAATTAGTAAAGGTAGTTCCTAACATTTAAAGAAAGGGCCGTTGTCCATGTGAAATAGCACATCGTGTTAGCATATTAATCGCCAAATGTAGGGTATTTCTTAAATATCAGAAGTGAAATTACCCACAGCCTCAAATTTGTATAAATTAAAGGTTCAATTAAATAACTAGATTACCAATATTAATTGTGACATATATATAAAGTATATAATATAAAGTGTAACATTCTCATATCGATTTTATATTTCGTAAGTCTCATTTTTATACATTTTTCTTGGTTAGTAAAAAAATAAAAAGATTTTATGAATATTGTAATATCAATTTTTTTAACTGTAATTTCTCGGTATATATTGGAAAACTTGTTGTATGTACGTAAAAATATTTGCTTATTTAAAAAGAACATTGATATTCACTCCCATCTTGCTGTGCATGTATCTCGACTCCACAGAATGAGCAACTCTTTTATGGGTGGGTAGGCAAAGTGTACGCTTTTACAATACGCTGCCTGATGCCGTTAGAGATTTATCAGTTGACAATTTCAAAAATGTGTTAAAACAAAATTGTGAAAAAAAAAAAGGTTACTAGAAAATATCTGAATATCTAGATAACAGGAAAGCATGGGATTTATATTTACTGTAACAATCAGATACTTACAAATTAAACATTTTGTAATATGTTACTAAAAAAAGATACGAATAAATGACAAGCCCGCTGAATTTCTTCCGCCAGATCTTCTTGTAATAGTGCGGCCGTGTTTCCGATCCGGCAGTAGAGTCAAAATTGCTTGTAAAAGGTTTTATTTAAAAAAGTATTTCTGATTTCTAGACTTATTATAATTTCGCACACCGGCATTACCGGTAGACTATGGTGATTTAGAAATTTGTAACACTTTTGTAACCGATCTTTATAAAAAAAAAGTATTATATTCATCTATATTCTATTAAATCACCAAGTATTTCTTTAAAATCGATATAATTTACTATTTAGTTGTTGGAAGTCAATTTATTTTCTTCCGATCCTTTCGATCCGGCAGTAGAATCAAAATGGCTTGTAAAAGGTTTTATTTAAAAAAGTATTTTTGACTTCTAGACTTATAATTTCGCACACCGGCATTACCGGTAGTGATTTAGAAATTTGTAACTTTTGTAACCGATTTTTATGAAAGAAATATTCTATTCTATATTCTATTAAATCGCCAAGTATTGCTTTAAAATTGATATAAATTTACTATTTATGTAGTTGTTGGAAGTCAATTTATTTTCTTTCTTTTCTCCCTTTTTTTTCCAATGGTCTCTAAAAATAACGTACGCTGATAGATATGTAGGTACGAAGAATATGCTATGCTTTGCCGTTCTAAGTTTCAGATACCCGATGTGCAATAAAAAAAAATGAAAGATCACTCGTAACATAGGAGCGATCACGTGGTAACGAGAAAATGAAGGTGTTTAAAATGAAAATCGAGCCGCATAATGAGTGCCTTTGCCGTCAACGGAGCCTGTCTTCCTCGTGTAAGCAGAACGTCAATTACTACGGATATGACAGAGTACGAGTAGAGTCCATACCAGAGAGGTAACCTTAATTTGCCACTAAAAAAAAAAACTTTGATGCTTCAACAAGGATTATTAGACTTAGTTGAATTTCCCAACAAAATGGATGTGAAGCAGTGGACTACGAATAGAGGTGACGTTAGGAACACGTGTACCTTCAGATATTTTAATTCTGGAAATTAATACTTTAGTCAGTATCAGTAGGCAATCCGTCACCGCCTAGTATCCGTTTCTATGACCACCGCCTATATTACGTTTGAATTAAGATATTAAATGAATGTTTTTGTTTAAAGTTGAGAGGTTCCGTAGATTAGAATAATTTGATACAAAAGACAGAATTATGTTTATTCAGTTGGATGGTAAACTAAAAAAATCACTCGGTTAAACCCAGAATAATTACATTTATTTTTGAGTAATCCTGTTTAACCTCGTATAGGGTAATAGTTATAGTTAGTCATAAATTTAAAATGTGTATTGATTTTAGTCCTGGGCCTGACGTGGTATCAATTACAGCTAAGACTGATCTTAGCTCAGAGTATAAAAGCTCAGTTGATTAATTAAATTCCTTATGTCTATTACAATATCTAACTCGGGGTAGCTATCTTTATGAGCCAAATTCAAAATCTGATGCAATCGATGATTACATAGAATACGAAAAAAATTGAAATAATGGTACAGGCAAATTTTACTTTCTATACATTTAAATGTTGTAAATATAGTTACAAAATATATTTCTTGTGAGATTTATTAGTTGAAGGATAATTATAATATTTAAAATTTCTAACGGTAAACGACGGTCCTAAGTATTCTGTGAATTTCAAAATTTTGTCTTAAAAGCAACTTCATCCGTGATTAAATTACAATGCATACAATCTTTGTATTTATAGGTATATTTTGTAGGTCTCGTTATTTTGTCTCCTTAATATAATTATGAAAATGGATGCCACAAATGGATGAGATTTGAAATACATCTTAGCTGAGCCACCACTATTGCCTATTTATGACCCGGCAGTACAAATTCAACTGCTTTTGGGATGGGAGTAAACTAGGCAACGATGGTATATTGCTACAGAGATTGCGTGATTTAAGGCCTTGCCATCTGGTGGTTTTCTTTAATGTTCAACATCTTATAAGAATAATATATACGAGTATATATAAATACATTTTTATTTGCAAGCGTTGGCAGATACTTATTTTAAAAAAAAAACCCACAGTACATAGTATATGTGCTGGGTCTACTGTTGTCTCTCGTATAACAAGATGGTACGGCAACTTGTTACGAATGTCTGTGTGGTATAGGATATCAACCGGAAGTAAAGATGTATCGCGTAAACTCCTAGACAACCAGTGTAATAACTGCAGTAGGTAAACGTTGTAGTTCGAACAATCTCTTCACCACTTATGTCATTAAAAACTGAAATTTGGCTATTGGCCCCATTTCGAATTTCATAGGATTTGTGAAACCTCATATCCTTCAGATTTGACAGATAACAGATAGAAATAAAAATTAGTAGTTTATTATATAACAAATAATAGCATAATAAATAATTATATTAGAGACAACGAGATAACATTAAGGAGATGAAGCTGTATAGGAAGGGAAAACTTCGTTGGATGAAATAAGAAATAAAAGTATTTTCGGAAATTCTGGCTCCATTCAATTTAAAACATTAGGAACATAATAAACATAATATAACAGAGAAATTCTGTAGTAAATGGAGCCAATATTTTAAGTTAAATCTCTAGCAGTATGTCGATGGAAACTTCTTGACGTACTATAACGGACATAAAAAAAAGGAAAAATCTGCTTCCCAAGTAAGGACATTACATTTGTTTTTTTCTATTGATTTCTGCAACACACATCGACCAATTACAAAATTGTTGTAACCACATATGTGTAGGTATCGTGGCTAGTCTACTATTTAATCTCTTGCTATCCCACTATTTTAAAATTCGGTGTGGTGCAAAGCTAAAGTAACGATGAAAGGCATTCGGATTCTTCGGATTTATTCTATTAATTAATGCAAAATGTTTGCGAGATATCGTTTTCTAATTTTCTTCTGATATAAAAATGAATGAAAAAGATTAGTGAATGGCTAAATTTTATAAGACATCAACTATTACTAGGTAAGAGGTTTTAGACAATTGTGATTAATGCATCAGAGTAAACACACGGGACTTCACAATTGAAACAGGGCTTTTCTCCTCGTTATGGCAAAAGAAGTAAAAAAAAAATCATGAAAACTATTTTCAACTAAAATGGCAAAAATAGGAGGGAATTCTTTATACGTTACATCGATCTCTTTCAAGTGTTAATAGATGATGCCAAGTTAAAGCTTAACATGTTATTATAAATTTGGTGAAAACGATTGTTTATTTCAATGGTAAAATAAAGTTAGCATTTAATGATTTTCTTTGAATTCATATTAAGTGAATAAGTAATCAATATAAGAATTAATTAATGGCTTTTAACAATGAAAGGTGAATATAATTTTTTTTTTGAAAATGTGACATGTTCGTGATTCGGGAGGATTACGATTAATATGATAAAACTTAAAATATGCAATGGTTACTGTCGTAAGACCCAACAGTATTATGGGGGGTGGTTTATTTAATGTATATAATTGATATGTATGATACTATGGTTTTGGTCGCGAGGCAGGAAAATTCGCGCCACTAACATAGACGGAGGAATTACATAATATACTTTGTAGTTCGGGAGAGTCACAATAGTATATTATGATGAATGAAAAAAAAATTGGAATATAATTATTATTTAATTTATTTGGGTAAAATAAGTTTATAATATAAAGTAGATACATGTATTACATAGTTATGAGGCCCTCAGCCTCAGCCGTGAGGGTTTAAAATATTGTGATTGTATAACAAGAGAATAACAGACACGGGTGAAATATTTTGTAGAGAGAATACTCATATTAAAAATAAATATATGATAGAATTTATATATTTATTTTTATTATAATATTGACCTTGACAGTTATGTATATTCAAGAATCTGCCAAAATTATCAAAGGAGATTCTGATCTATATTGTCTGGATTGTTTGAGATGTTCATTTGATGAGCATTGAAGTTATTTTAAAATTCTTTTACATCAAGAAATACCAGTAAAATGCCAGAACAAATTAGAAAAAGAAGAAAGTTGTTTAAACGCCAGTTTTGTAACATTAAATAATTTAGTGATTTAAATTATGATGTCCCTCTATCACTTTGAACTTAGTTACTCTTACATGGTTTACCGAGTCTGTTGTGACATAAAATTATTACTAGAGAATACGAGGACCTTGAATTATAAAAAGGGACTATTTATTTTATTAATAAATTAAAATATTTTGCATAGTATAGATTCTTTTATTGGCTTCATTTCCAAATTATTTTATCACATTGTTAAACGATATTTTTTTTTGTACATGTATTAAAAAATAATTAGTTTAATTAACAATTAATAACGTATAGTTACATATTACCGCTATAAATCATATTGTTATTAGCGTATTAATAATATATGTAATTAAAATATCCGAAGCGTAAGTTTTTAAAGAGCTGAAATTTAATTAAAATATCTGGTTATTAAATTATATACTTGTTAAATTAAATTTATGAAAGAAAAAAATGTCTTTGTTTTAAATTCAAGTGTAGATCGATTTTAATTCTATATTGATTTAATTGTTAGGTGTACACCTGTTGCATGTAGATTTCCATGAGGCAATATTTATAAACAATTATATTATATAATAGCTAAATGTACCATGTACTTAGTACATTAAATGATTACGGAAATTACTATGAATAGGAAATCTTATAATACATTCTAATAAAATTGTAACACAAAGATAATAAAGACGTACAACAACGCTCTACCTAAAAGTAAACATTTAGGGATGAAAATTCATTAAAAATATTTGCATGTATTAATCGAGTATTCTTAATTCATGCAAAGAAAATAAAATATGTAAAAAGGGAAACAGAAAAGGAATTGTAAAAAAAGAATTATATGTGCATAGTATTAAAACATTAATTACTAATAACTCCGTTAAGTAGAATCAATTAGATAATATATTGTAGTAAACATTGTAAGCAAAAATAAAAATTAAAAAAAAAAAATGGAATGGATGTGTTATGATATTTTAGATATTTTTTTAAATTATTGATCAATCGTAATTGTTGATTATTTAACTGCTATAATTTATTAGGTTTTTATGTATGGTTTTAGTTACTGGTAATTATCAGTATACAAAATACAAACTCGGTTTAAAATATTGTGATTACCATTCTTGTAAATAGCTCTGCTAATTAGATATCCATTGTATTGTATTAAAGTCAATATTAGCTTTAGGCAGAAAAAAAAAAATGTTGAGCCAAGTGGTAGACACATTTAAAGATATTTTTAACTTGCATTTATTGTAGTTCAATTGTTATCATTCATTAATCAATTTTTATGATGTATTAGGTTTATATGTATGGTTTTAGGGTTAAGTGGCTAATAATTATTGGTACTTACCTATATGAATTTGTATAAAAATTGTTGCATTGAAAAATTACAATTAGCATTCCTGTAAATAGCTCTGCTAACTGTCAAAACGTAAGTGTACATATTTAAAAGTATTTTTCTTTTTACATTGTAGTTCCATTTAATTATTGATCAATTGTAATTACTGATTATTAGTTAAGGCTTACATGTATGTTTTTAGTCACTGGTAATTATTAGTAAACACATAACATAAAATAGCATGCCATCAATATATGGCGGAATATTGTAATTTTTTTTTAACATTGTACGATCTGTAACAATTAAAATATTTCATGTAACATAAGAAAATAGATGTAAAATGGAAAAAAAATACTAAAGAGGCCAAGTGTTAGGTTTAAGTAAGAGAGCGTGCATGAGGACATGCACGAGGTCAGGATGGTCGAGTGTTAGGTTTTATTTAATAAAGCGGGATTTTGCCCGAAATTATATTTAGTGGGCAGAATTATTGTTTTAACTGGTATCCCCAAACGTGGGGATGACGGTTGAAACTTGTTAAAGATATGGCAGATGGACGACGACGCTCGAAAGAGCAAGTCGTGCCGAACAGTTGGCCTCCAGTAAACTGTAAAAGTAACAGAATTGAGATCATTCTTGAGCGTGCATAAGTAATTTAAGGTAATGTATTTTATTGTTATATTTTGTTAAAATAAGGTTGTTACTTGTTAGTTGTTAGTGATAAAAGCAATGTGAAAAGTAATATAAATGTAATATAATTGATTACGTGGTTTAATTAGTAAAGGTAGTTCCTAACATTTAAAGAAAGGGCCGTTGTCCATGTGAAATAGCACATCGTGTTAGCATATTAATCGCCAAATGTAGGGTATTTCTTAAATATATATGTATTTCTTTGTATTAGTATCGTTGACTAACACCCATAACACAAGCAAATAATTTGCTTAATTTGGGGTTAGAGCAGTAAGTGTAATTTGTCCCGTAAATATTTATTTATTATTTATTTATATTATGCAATGTATATTATATAAAACCAAAGAGGTTTTCTCGTCTTCACTCCTTCGCAATGCAAACTTTAACTGTACCAAATTTTATTCTCCTTCGATCGCGTAATTATCCGCGTAAAAAAGGTAAGTAAAAAGTCTTCGCTTCACGTATTAATTATAAGTCAATGGTATCAATGAGCAAATAAGTAGATATAATAGCTTCAATATGAAAACAGGAGAAAGCTAAATTTTTGCCCGTTGTTTATTCTAAGCGGACAGGAGAGCTATCTGGATTTGCTTCTACTGGTGGTGAAAAATCACTTTTAACTGGTATAAACATGTAAAAAACATAAGCAGTCAAGCATAAGTATAACTTAATTTATCTTATTCAAAAAAAGTTTAGCTTTAACAACTTCGAGAACTAAGAAATACGAAAATAATGGCAGTAAATCTATTTATTTCATCATCATATCATTGAAAAACGAATTCACAGGTTATACACACATACAGTTATAAAAAAAACAACAAATCGTATAAAATAGTAACTTCTGAGTATAAAGTACTAAATTAGAAATAACATAGCATCCAAAGCTTGTCACGTAATTAGTTGTCCGGAAAAAAGTAGAAAGAATATCTTAATCTTGATCATAGATAATGCGTTCAAATCGGGTCAAGTAACGTTTAAGTTAACAAACTAGTTGAAGCACGGATGTTTCTTGTTCTAAGTTTGAAGAAGATAGTATAGCACCTGCATTCGTATATTTATTTATTTTTAATTAATTGTGTAATCATTTTTACCATCTATAAAAACGTTACTTAAACAATAAAAAAGTTTTGACACGACTGGGCTTTCTCTTTATTTAAAGCGTTTTTGATTGTTCCCTAGCACGGATTCAGTACCAAAGCATTTACATACTTTACTATTCTATTAATAATAAAACCTAAATATTAATAATCTCTTTATAAGAATAAATTGCTTCTTGGTATTTGCTGATCTCCGTAACGAATTCAGATTTAAAAAGTTGAATTCTATAACTTGTTCATTAAGTGAGGTTTCTAGATTTACTCAGAAGTTTTTGTAGAAAGAGCACTTTAACTTGGGAATGGCGAGTAACATATAATTGATTAGAATGATCTTATTTAATAATTAATTTATCTATTATTATAGATCAAAAACAGGTAAGGAAAAAACCAGTATAAATTAAAGAATGGCGCAAAAAATAAATTTAGTAAATGTAAAAAAGATCTTTTTCAACAACGCATTTAATTATTTATTCAAAACATTAATCCATCCTAATTTCAAAACCTTAATTCTGATATTCAGTACATTTTTTTAATTGTTACTGAATATCAGAATTAAGGATTACTATTGGCAATAAAAAGAAGCTGAGTTAATGGGTTTATCATGCCAAAGTCAAATGTAGTGATAGGTGGCAAACTATCGTTTATTATTAGCGATACTCGGGTCCATGAGCTTATGGATTTTTCCATGCATGTTCTAGTATTTCTTCCAGACTGCGACGGAAATGAAAACGGGCAATTTTAGAAGTCTTGCAAAAGGAATAAACCTATAACTCTTGGCTTGAGCTGGAAATTATACCCAAAGTCTCATGATGCTAAGCTCAACAGGCTAACTAGTACTCCAATGAAGTAGTCCCCTTAGATTAAGGGTACATATTCAATAAGATATTATGATGTTATAAACTGAATTTCGATAAATCCGGTAACACTAGAACCTTGCATTGCAAACTACGTACTAAAGAAACGGCTTTTAAACATTTATTATTCGAAAAACGATATTTTCTTTTTCTTTGTAACTATTATATGCTGCCTAAACTATCTTCCTAAAAGCCGTCCAATTCGGTTTTACAAAGTAGGTAGTAAAACGCTGGCGGCTCCAATCGTATGGATTTTTTGTCTTGCGTAATTTATGAATAAAATATATGTAAAGTATATCTTTAGAATCTATAAGTTTTTTGGTGCTATAAAATATTTTGTTATTTTTTCAATATCTAATTTTATTAGTAGTAAACAGATTCAACATCTAATGAGGTATGATTCCCGTATTAAGTAAAAATGTTACTTCTTACATTTAGGAGGCGAGTAGTGGTATCTTATCACATCCACACGCAAAACGTACCTAGGAGCTGCCCCTCCTCCCCCCCCCCCCCCCCTTCGTTACGCCCATGACGAATTTACTTCCGAAATTTCGTAGTTGTAGGTCAACACAAATTACCCTATAAATCTTGTCCTTAAGAATGTCGAATTTTTTTACATTGTCAGACTCGGCATAAACGGATGTTTTTTTTTTTACTTTAACATAGATGATTGATTTTTTCACAGCTTGAAAAGATTGTATACCTAAGTGTATAGTTTCATTTTCAACTTGACACTTCCACGCGTTACAAACATAAATGATGTAGACAGGTGGACGGACGTACAGACAGACGTCCGTCTGTGTGGTCCTATAAGGCCTCCATTTATTCTTTGAAGCACGGAACCCTAATAAATATTAAATCAGTAATACTCATCGACATAGACTGGTAAAAGTAGCAAAAATTAAACTGACTTGAGGACTTACAACTTTTTAGTAATCGTTTGAAAACATTAGTCACATTACATACACTTTCATGTATACCTTTCCAACTATCCATACTAATATTATAAATGTGAAAGTAACTCTGTCTGTCTCTTCTTCGCACCTAAACCACTCAACCGATTTCTATGAAAGTTAGTACAAAGATTGGTTGAGACCCGAGAAAGGACAAAGGATAGTTTTTATCCCGAAAATCCCAAGGGAACGGGAACTAAGTGGGTTTTTATTTTAGAATTTTTTTCACGCGGGCGAAGTCGCTGACACAGCTAGTGTAAAAATAACCAAAACTACAAGTATTTATTGTTTGGTTAATATATGATAGCAAACAATATGCTTGTTCCTGATAGAAAGGGAAAACCAACGCCTATAGACACCAAAGATGTTACTTTCCAAACTTATAAATGCGAAAGTAACTTTGTCTTTCTGTCTCTTCTTTACGCCTAAACTACTGAACCGATTTAAATGACATTTGGTACAAAGATATTTTTTGAAACATGGATTTTTATCCCGGAAATCCCACGGGAACGGGAACTATGTAAAACCTCGGGACTGTCTATCTTTTAAACCACGATCATAAGGAGTAGGATACTTTCATTGTAAGTAGTGGCGTATTTTTGTTTGCCAACCTCTGTATAAAAAGTTAAATATATGAATAATAGTAGGGGAGCCCAACAAGCCATTTAGCTTACTCGAGCGTCGTAGGTACCTATTGGATTTTGTAGATTAAATTATGGGAAAAATAAAACGCTAGGTATATAATGTTTTTCATTGTGGGGTAAAAAAACTACAAAAAAAAATGTTTAAAAAGAATCAGTGGCATGGAAATACTGAAGCGCGTTTGATTAGGGTATGGTAGGTTAATAGCCAGCTAAAATTAGAAAATCTGACAATTTAGGTATAGCATAAGGAAGTGGGAGGGTCACGAAGTTGCAAATAAAAAGTCCGAAAATTTCTTGACATTCTCTTCTTGAGGAAATTATGCAAGAATTACGAAAAAAGTATAATCTGACAATTTCCACAAGCCGAAGTTATCTTAATTTTGTTTTCTTTCTGCCATAGTTACCCCCCACTATAAAAAGGGCTTATATTTGGTGGAGAGCCTTAACAATATGCGAGCTCCCCCCTCCTATGTTAATCTGACGCGCTCGAGTAAATACAATTAGTGTGAACAATAACAACATAAATCTTTTTCTTTTTATTTAATCCCACAATTATGCCTCGTATACATTCAAGTGATTGACGGAAGTTTCGTTAAGTTTAGATTATTAAACTACATATCTTGATAAAAGAGAACGAAAAATTTTAATTGGTCGTTATTGTTCACCCCATGTTGGTCCGGGCCTTTAATGTAGAATAGACTATCTACAATTCTACCAGGCAGTTCGTAAGCGGCGAACGACTGGCTAGTGGCTAGTAGAGTAGAGTTCTATAATATCTCACCAGGGACTGTTACAATCGCCTTAAATGACCTGATGGCAATTATATATATAAAGTATCTTCACGCCCGTATTCCCGAAGGGGTAGGCAGAGGTACAACAAGTGCACCCACGATTAGACGAAGATGTGATAGGTGGCAAGCCTATCGCCAATCGGGCACTTTTTCCAATCCCGGTCAACTTTGTGTTTATCAGAAAACTGAAAAAACACTTTTCTTATGTGCCCGACCCGGGAATCGAACCCGGGACCTCATGTGGTCAACGCCAACGCTGGACCACTACACCACAGAGGATATATATATATATATATATATATATATATATATATATATATATATATATATATATATATATATATATATATATATATATATATACACCTGTAGCTAGGCTTTGTCTTAAAGATGCGGTCACATGGATTGCAGTGAAGCTGTCCATCTATGTTGAAAGTATAGTTGTGTTTTTAGCATCAGGGTCTTTTAAACGCTGTGTCTTAGAAGCCACTACTGCATACTCAAAGCCTCGACTACTTGCTTAAAGGTAACGCTGTAGTAATAACCTTGGATGAAAAAATTCAAAATTTTACCTGCCAACAGTCAGGATGTTAGTGAAGCGTTTGGTCCATTGCTCGCCTGTTTTGACTAGCCGGAAAGGCAGATTGTCTATTGTTCAATAGGAACTCGGATTAAAACGGCGAATGAAAAGGTTTTGCCTAGTGCTGATACAGAATCCAGACTATAAATGCGAATGTATATCTGTCCGTCTGTCTGCCTGTCTGTCTATCACGCTTTCGTGGTAAAACCATTCAACTGATTTTGAAGAAATTTGACAAAAGGACAGTTAAAAATATAGGGCCAAACACAGGCTACTTTTTTCCAAAAATCATCCTCTATGGGGACGGAACAAGGGATGAAAGATTGTCTGAAATGTCTTACATTGGTAACGTCATGACTCGCAGGCGAATCTGCTGTTAACTTCACGTATTCCTATAATACTATATATTCGTATCTATAACAGAAATATACTTATAATACAAAAGTATACGACGTATACATTCAGAATTATAGCTTCGTTAGACTCAACTGAAATCAGGTTTTAAATTATAATCGAGTGAATCTCCTTACAATCTACAGTATATAGTAACTGATAACCACCACAACTGTTTTACCATTTCAATTATCTATATGAAACTATGATAAATATCTTAGAAAAAAAGTTAAGCTCATCGTAGTCAGTCTAAAAATTAGAAAGAACTCGAACACGTAAAAAATGGCAAATAAAAGGTTATCAAAACTGGTAGATAATGCGACTGTGGAAATATGTAGGTACCGGGAAGACGGCGATGTACGAAGTTTATGTTAAGAGTTTTTGCAATTAATGTGTGAATGCAGCAAGATGTAGCAAAGATTGTGGCTTATGACACTAAGCTCTCTCTGCCTACCCCATTAGGAATTAGGATAGAAGATATTATGTATGAAAAACATCTCATACATTCAGTATGATATAAGGAGCTGTAAATGTTATATCATTACAATACATATCACAACGTACATAAGCTCTTTTTTATACATGTCGAGCTCTAAGGAAGCCGTATTAATATACAGTGATTAATTTTCAAGTTTAACAGGAGGTCCGATATCATAGACAGGTTGTGTTACATTTCGCCTGCAGGCGGCCTAGACTTATCTTAAAGAGTTTAGTCTAATATTAGATCATTTATTCATTAATTTATCACGGAAGCATTTTAAAAAATGTTATCTTAAAGAGGTGATTTAAAATAACTGTGTGCCAATTTATAAGTCGCATACTAATACCAGTATTCTGTGCTAACACATTGTACAATAATAAAATTATTCAAAATACAAAATTAATCATTGTTGCATTCCATTGATATAGGATATTTCATATCAATGTTGCATTCATATTAATCAGGTTTAAATACTTTTATTTGCAGTATTTATAGTAGTATACAGTTATATAAAATTGTTTCAACTTTTACAATAGTACTTTGTAGCAGTAGTATCATCACGCCCGATTCCCTTGCGGGGTAGGCAGAGTAAACCGAATGTCTATAGGGTTTTCGGTTCATCACGTTTCACCGGTTTGGCTGTCGGCGAGATGAAAAATGATACCTGATATCGCCGCATGTCACTGACCTAATAAGGATTATCGACCAGCTCTGACTATAACCAGGACCGATGGCTTTACTTGGTCATCCGAAACACAGAAGTGGGGAAACACCACCCGCCAGATACCCAGCTGCTATTGATTTTGAATTTTCAAGAAAAAATTGTAAAAAAACCACAATAAACCAACAAAGTTTAGGTACTTCAATAATTTTAAAACTATTTAAATCACTTTTTAATAACAAATACCTAAAACATAATAGGATCATTTAATTGTTTTTTTTTATAAAAACTATATTTGTATACAATATTATTATAGTCGTGTGTAAAGTGCAGAAGTTTGAAAATTTAATAAAAATATTATTTAATGTTATAATTTTTAGTACTCTGATTCAAATTCCAAGTAACCAACAATTGAATTCAAAAAATTAAACTGATGAATATCTCAAAACTACTTTTTGATGAAACTTGACTGTTCCGTTAAATTGAAAAACCTGATTTCGTACAAAAAATGATCTCAATATGGCTTTTAGTTCCCAAGAAATTTGTTTACAAACTACAAAAAACTTACAAACATATACACTTATGAAATTTAGATGCGTGCTTGGACGCTGAAAAAGACTTAATTTTTTTAATATATTTTATCCGATTCCAACTACATTATAGATATATGACAAACTTATAACCTTCTTTTTTTCTTCGTTAAAAAGAGTACTAAGATAACCATAATTGGTACCTCAACTATACATAGCGTTTGAAATTTGTTTAACATAATATAGGCCATGCTCTTTGACATCCAACTTTTTTCTGACTATTGATGATGATGATACTTTGTAAAAATTATTCAGAAAATATATCTTAACATTTGTAACCTGTTACCTCTTGTTAATTTCATTCAAATTTGCAATAAGAACGCAATTGGCAAAACGAGTAAAATATTAAAACACGTTTAATATTTATAGTGCCTTACCGTCTTAAACTAGTATTAATCTGAAATAACATTAATAAATATTCAACTTTTTGTCACCATAACTTGATTTGGTTTTGTTAGATAGATATTTAGGATGAAACTAGTTTTATTTAATACTACGCTTATTAATAAGGCTATAAATCTTCAATTAATTATAGACCTATCACTAAATCTCTCGTTAGCCCAGACTCCTTCAGAAAAATATATAGCTAATCTAACTTCTTAGTCATATCTACAATTTGCACTCGTAAATTGCAAGATCAAAGTACTCTCACTTTTATCATAAATACTTGGCGATAGAGTTCTGGAATAATACTAAACTCAAAAAGTACCGCATGGATTTTTACCCCGGACATACATACAGACAAACAGACAACAATTCTAAAAACTATAATTTTGGCTTCGATATCGATTGTAGATCACGTCTCAAGTATTCTTTTAAAAAAATATTCAATATACAGTTTTGACTTTCCTACGATTTTATTACATGTATAGATAGATTTTATTTTAAATAGTAATAATGTGAAATAGAGGTTTGTTTTCATTATTAAGATTATTTTATATATTAGGATATCGTTTACAATGTGTGAATTTTAAAATTCTAGATATTACTTTTAAAAAATATTTATATTGATTCTGTGTAACTAATAAATTCTAATTAAAAAATACTTCAACATTTTAGAAATAGCTGATAAATAAAATTATTTTCTTAAGCGCAGATCCGGTACACAAGTTATATTTGTATCAAATATCTGTGGTCAGTAGACGTTATTAAGTTACATTTTATAATAATACTTGATTATTATATTATACGTTGATGATTTGATTTTAGATTACAAAATTTTTTGAAGCTATTATGAAGAAAATTTAAATAATATACATATTTTGTAGAATTCTATGATCCGGGCTTAGTAACACCAGCATATATTAATGTTCATGACTCAATAGCGTGAATACTTGTCATTGTCGTTTCAGGTTTGGAGGCTAAAGAAGCCAATAAATAAATGCATAATGCATATATCTTCGGCATATTAATGGCAATGCGCTACTAGCATCTTTGGTGTCTATTGGTGATGGTCGTACCTTTTTATCAGGAAAATCATCTACTTGTTTACCATCCTATATTATAAAAAAACCAGCCAAGTGCGAGGCGAACTCACGCATGAAGGGTTCCGGACAATCTCATCCATCACCTGAATCTAAATCTAGGATAATAGCAGTCTAACTGTTACATAGGATTCTTTTATTCCAGCTCGCTCAGCTGACTGCAGGGAACAAGTGTAATAATAATTTTTCAATAAATAATATTAGGTGCTATCTATATATATATATATATATATATATATATATATATATATATATATATATATATATATATATATATATATATATATATATATATAGCACCTAATATATAGATAAACAAAGTCGCATTCTCTGTCTGTCCCTATGTCCCTATGTATGCTTAAATCTTTAAAACTACGCAACGGATTATGATGCGGTTTTTTGTAATAGATAGAGTGATTACAGAGGAAGGTTTATGTGTATAACAACATTCAATATATTGTAGAGAAATACTGCAATTTTTGAGTTTTCTGATGTCATGTCGTAAATAATTATATTTTTTTCCGCTTACATTGCATACGCAGGTTAATGAACCCTACGAGATTTATCAAAATAATGTACTAAGTATTTGTACACCTTGAAAAGGTCTACAAAAAACTCCGCAATGGTATATGTCTATTTCTTATGGATAACCCACAATAGCATTTTTTGTCATTAACTTTTTACGAGAAATAATGGCTTCTTTCCGAAGCAATTTTAAGCAATACAGCACTAATCCTTATCTAATTAAATACATTAAATAAATTGTTAATTCAATATAGATCAATATGGCCGTTTACGGCATGCAATTTAATTGAATATTTTCGAAGATATTACAGATTTAAAATGCAGGGGCATAGCGGTTGTAGGGTTATCGGCCGGTTGGCGGCGCGAGCGGTATGTTCTGAACCCGCTGGGAAACGTGTTAATTTTCTGATAAATAAATATAGGATTTCAGCTGAAAACCAAAATTTAATACATTCTTTTTTAAACTAAAAATCACCATATAAAAATCAAATGGATGATTACAAATAGTATTAACAAATTATTTGTTTTAGAGACTTTTTAGCCTGTCTTCGGAATTTTATATAATCAAGTACATTCTATCATGTAATAAGTTAGTAAATTCCTTAGATAATATCTTCAGGTATTTCGTATAATTTTTGTAAAATTGTTATTTAACAATCAATGTAAAAAAACGTGATTTAGCAAATCAGTTTTTAACTTCCCATGTATGTAGATAAGGAAGTTACTGATTTTTCCCCTATTTTCGAAAATCGAGTTTTCACCAGATATCCACGTTTTGAGGTCCTAGAAATCTTTTCCGACTATTTTCACGATGACGTCAGTATGTCTGTATCTATGCATGTGTGTGTATGTGTGTATGTAAACATCTCATAACTTTTGAACGGCTAGACCGATCGAAACGCGGTTGACAGTATTCGATTGGATTCTGTTCAACTTATATTTCCTGAAAATTTGAACCGATTCGGTTCAGGAGATTTTGAGAAATTTTGAAAAAACACCAAAAAAAATTTGATGAAACAGTATTTTTTTAATAGAACTTCAATATTTATGTACCGATTGAGTATAAAAACTAATTAGCTCTATTCCTCAAAAAACTACGTCTAACACATAAATTGCATCAAAATCGGTTTATTCGTTTGGGAGTAATCGTTAACGAAAAATTTTGAAAAAAGTGTTTTTTCGACATAGCTTCGAAAATTTAAACCAATCATTTTTTGGTGTTCTACGATATTTTAGTACTAAAAAAACTACGTCAAATGCCGTTTCTGAACTCAAAATCGGATCTAATTTTCAAAACTTATAGCTTTTCAAAAATTAAAATTACTTTTTTTTAAGCAAATTTACATAACTTTTTTTAAATAACTTTCAAGTTAATTTACCGATTGACTTAAAAATATTATCAGATTTGTTCTTTAAAAACTGCGTCAAATATCGTTAATGTAATCAAAATCGGTCAATTTGTTTGGGATTTATCATTGAAGAAAATTAAAAATAAAATATTTTTTGACATAGCATCGAAATTTTTCAACCTATCGATTATTTAGCTAAAACAACATTTTAGTTCTCAAAAATTGAGCTGAATGCCATCATCGTTTTCAAACATACAGCTTTTCAAAAATTAATAATATTGCCATTTTTAACAAAATAGATGTTTGAACTGAAATATCTATGCTTATATTTTTTAATCTTTTGAGTTTAAAATACCTTAATTTAGTGACTAGTTTCGTCTCTTCACTGGATGCACCTTAAAGAAAAAACTATAAATGAGAGTTTTATATATATTCAATATTTTCATACAACAAAAAATCAAGTAAAGTGAAATGATACAAAAAATACCTTTAAGATGATGTTTAAAAGTGGTCAGCATCATTTTTGTTACAAATAAAAATAGATTAAGTTTTTGTTCCTTTAAGTCGACAATTTTAAGTGAAATGATAAAATAAAGTATTTTCACGTACTTTTTATTGCCTTCAAAAAGTATAAAGTACGTTTATTCAAAATAAAGTACAATACTTTATTATATAGTACAACCCTATCCGAAGTATCGCAGGGTCAAACCTTCAACGTTACCGCTTTGGCTTCGCACGGGTATAAAATATATAGCTTATGTCACTCAGCGCAAAAAAAATGATTAAAATCGATCTAGTAGTTTTGATTTATTCCTTACTGTCCGTGGCCCGCACGCTTTAAAGTTGGAGTTAAACAATTCCCCTTTGCCTATACCATGAAGATTTCCTGCTATCTTTGGAATATCTAAATTCATTTTTAGTTTTTACATTTTAACCTATTTCTTTTATTTTCTGCAATTAATATATTACAGAATGTCTTTATATACAACGTCCACAGCTTTCTTGCAATTAGATAATACAAACATGTTTTCTTTAGAGGTTACTCTTGAAAGAGCGATATATAGTTGGCCATGTGAAAAACAGTCAACGCTCAAATCTAAACCTGTAAGATAAGGATTAGTGCTGTATTGCTTAAAATTGCTTCGGAAAAAAGCCATTATTTCTCGTAAAAAGTTAATGACAAAAAAATGCTATTGAGGGTTATCCATAAGAGATAGACATATACCATCGCGGAGTTTTCTGTAGACCTTTTCAAGGTGTATAAATACTTAGTACATTATTTTGATAAATCTCGTAGGATTTAACCTGCGTATGCAATGTAAGCGGAAAAAAATATAATTATTTACGACATGACATCAGAAATCTCAAAAATTGCAGTATTTCTTCACAATATATTGAATGTTATTATACACATAAACCTTCCTCTTTAATCACTCTATCTATTACAAAAAACCGCATCATAATCCGTTGCGTAGTTTTAAAGATTTAAGCATACATAGGGACATAGTTACAGACAGAGAATGCGACTTTGTTTTATACTATGTAATGATTAGAATAAAGGTGAAAAAAATGGCCGCGTTGAAGGATAGCTCAATTCGTTACGGCAACACTAGCGCTAAAACTAAAATTCGCTAGGTCTCAGTCAAAATTATTAATCGTTTGTAAAAAAAAACGCGAGTCTTCGCTATCAATATATTTTAAAATTATAATTAAGAAGATATTAAACTTGTAAATAAACTTTACAAACTTGTTGACCCTAGACGTAACCATTACCAATAACAATTTCCCGGTCGCCATCTTTGCTCACGATTTAGAGCGCGTCTGAGAAATAAACTTTTGAATTCTA
Source organism: Apodemia mormo (assembly GCA_036924255.1). Taxonomy (NCBI): domain Eukaryota; kingdom Metazoa; phylum Arthropoda; class Insecta; order Lepidoptera; family Riodinidae; genus Apodemia; species Apodemia mormo. The sequence goes on from JAUPFN010000008.1 coordinate 20,792,720, forward strand.
CAAAGAATATTCCAATGAACTTGGAATACACAAAGGTCATTGCTTTTTAAATACGTTTTGTGTAATAGGCGTTACTTTTATGAGTTTATTATGTCATAAATATAGTTCCTTTAAGTAAAAGTATTTTTTTTGCTCTAAATTAGACTTAATAAATTTATTGCATAATGAATCTAAGAAAAATACGTAAAATTTTATAAAGTTCAAGTTATTAATTTTAAAAATGGGAAAATGTTTCCATCCATAATAGATTCTTAGTTTTTTAGTTAGCAACACGCTTTCACAATCCTTCTGTGGATGACGTCATAGGGCAAGCGAAGGATAAATTAAATGCTAGACATCTCTTCAAAGGTGAGTTAAGGTGTTCTGTCTTAGAGGGTAAGGTATCCGGTAAACTTGTGCATGTGACATATAAGTTGGTTCTATTAAGAAACAACAGTATTGTTCTTTATGACAAAAGTTTTTAAATTATTGTGTATAATGTCAATTTTGCCTAATGAAATATTGCCAAGTCTAAACTAAACTGCGACGTAACACCATTTTTAAAATATTTAAAATAGTGTATATTTATTGTAAACTATAGCTTGATTTATTATAATTGTAACACTCCAAATATGACATGATTAATTTTGTTAATATTAAAATATAAAGATTATAAAAGCGTACACAATGCCATAAATTAATTTTACTCTTTGTTGATATACCCATTATATGATTTACGAAATAAAATACTCATCATATACTTAAGTGTTGTGAATATTTGAATCCTGAAAATTTATGATAGTTAATCATTTAAAACCTTTTATGCCAATTCTTTATCAAAACCTAGATTTAACTTAGTCTTTAAAGTTATTAATTATTTTTGCTTTCATAGCACTCACCCCGCGCTTAGGAAACTTGAAAAACTTTAAAAACAACAAAGAAAAGTCTCGCGTGTCGACATTTTTCTTTGTTGTTTTTAAAGTTTTGGTTTTGTTTATAAAACGATTTTTCTGAATTTATCAACTTGTGTACATATTATCTATATATTAATACCTGAATGAAAAATTTGTGCCCCTTTTTAAGACAATTGCGCGCGAACGGTGTATAATAGGATATTTACATATTTTTCAAAGGATAACAAGCTGCAGATGGTTCTGTTAATGGAAAGAGAAAACCATCGCCTATAAACCGGACATCTTTTGGTTGATATAATATAATGAGTTGTTAATCCGTGTGGAAGGGTTGGAAGGCCACATGTAAAAATTTATGAGGGGCAGCAACGAGGCAGCAACAGGCACTGACGCTATTGCGGCAGGAATAAGTAAGATACGAAATTAATCGGATGTTGCAGAATTCTACCACCAAGTTGGTATTCACGGTGTTAGTGAAATTTAATAGCATCTTCTCGCCTTTTACGAGATGTCTAGCTGTATGGCAGTCAAAATTGGTAAAGGCGTGTCGAGCCACGCGCGCGAACATGTGCGTGTGTGAACATGTGCGAACGTGTGCGTGCGAGCACACGCACATGTAAAGCCCCGTTTTCACTTTGATTAGTACGAGTGTGAGTGTTTAATGCAGGTGCTTAGTATTAGGCTACAAATACTTGAAGACAGACATTGATCAGTGCGAGTGATAAGTAATCAGCGTCTATTCACTTTTACTAAGCTGATTACAAATCACTCGCACTGATCAACAGCTATCTTCACGTATTTTTTGGTTAATACCAAGCACCTGCATTAAACACTCACACTCGTACTAATCAAAGTAAAAACGGGGCTTTAGATTCTGAATGCGGACGAAAAGATTGCGTTGTATCATAATAGTACAAACATTTAAATTATTTAACGTCAATGACGGATACATCCGCACTACAGATTCATCGCCTATAAAAACTCGAATTCTATTTTATTCTCTCAACAACAATTTTTGTCCTAACAAAAAAAAATCATTTGCTATTAGAAAAATTTTACAATCAGCCAAGAGCCTGCTCTTTAAAAAAGCATGCAGATCCCGATTATCGTAAATAACAAATAGTATTAGTAGTCGTAAATAAAAAGTAAGTTGACAAAATATGTTATATTAACACAACTCGAGTAGGTAATATGAAGCGCAAAATGGAAGTGGGTGGTATTTTACCTATCTACATAATGGTGAAGTATTGGATATGTTACCAGCCAAACCCTATTTCTGGGCAAACTAGTTTGTCCTAGGCCAAACCGAGTTTTATTAAGCGTATCAGGATATACTAGTTTAGCCTAAGACAATCTAAAAATCTAGTTTAGCCTAAGCTGGACCTAAACACTTTAGGCCGATTTTCAATTATTATACAAGTAATTTAAGGCTTACTTTCTTCTCCTTATATGAACACTTGTGTCAGATACCATCTATTGTTGTTGATTCATTTGGGTTAAGTTAGATTAGAACAATGACCATCGCGCGAAGGCGAGCAAGCGAAGCAAGCGAAGCAAGCGTGCCGTAGCAGCGGCCGCCAAGCGCCATCTCTTTGTTCATTCAACTATTGTTGGTGTTATTGAACCATTTGTGTTAAGTTAGATTAATGAGTGTAAAGGTAACGAAAGCGTGCTAGTAGGGACACGGAAGGGACATTAGTTCAATCATAGCTTAAAATTAGTTTGGCCTAGGCCAAACTAGTTAAGCCTAAAGTATTTAGGCCAAACTAGATAGTTCTGGGCTTAACTAATATATCCTAACACGCTTAGAATCAGCTGTTTTAGCCTAGGACAAACTAGTTTAGCCTGAAATTGGGATCGTCCGGTAAGAGATATACGGTAATGGAAGGGTAGGTAAAAATATTGATTAGCCAATGTATATTTAATAGAAAAATCGCGATAAAAAAAAATTTGACCGCGGAATTATTTGACCGCGGAACTAGTTGACTGACAAACGTTATTTTGCCACATAAATTATTGAATTAAAAAATTGGGGTTGGTGATAGAAGGGAGAAAATTTAGAGTTGTATGTAATTTTGAATTCCACATTATAAAAAAATTAAAAATAAAAAAAAAATATTAGGGTTGGACAACCCTTATCACTTAGGGATATGAAAAATAGATAGTAGCCGATTCTCAGACCTACTGAATTTGCATATAAAATTTCATAAAAATCGGTCAAATAATTTCAGAGGAGTATGGTAACTAACATTGTGTCACGAGAATTTTATATATAAGTTTAAATAATAATATTATAGTGGCTTATGCAAACCAGAGTACCCGTTTTCGGGCTTATTTCAGCCCTCTAGGAAAATTATAATTAGTGATCTTACAGTTCTTGTAGGCAAATTCTTTTTTGGAAAATTTCCACTACTTTTTAAATCTTTCTTAATTTTGAAAAATATTAAACAATTTTTGAGATATTTACAAAAACCAAAACCAGTCTTTTTAATCAATCAATTAAATAAATAAATATATTTCACAATTTTAGTAAACGGCTCTTGGTTTTTTCAAAAGCAACTCAATTTTTTTTTTCTTTTCTTTTTTTTTTAAATATAGAAGATGACATTAAATAATTAAATAATCAAATATGAAATAATAATACAATATGAAGTTGATATTCTTTTTATTCTTTGAATACAATATTTTTATATTTCATTAAATATAAAAATATTAGCTTAAATATAGCTTAATATTTTCTAATAATATATGTTTCTGAATAAAAATATAATTAAAGATCCATATCCATAAGGTATAAATTATTAATAACACGTAATTGGACAATTTTCTTATATTGATTTTATGATATGAATTTAGTTGTAAGTAAATAGATAAGATAATTTATGAGCTTAAATTTAAAAATTAAGATTAATTAGATTATAATATGTATTTGCACACCGGAACTGCCGGTATATTAGGCGATCTGAAAAAATTGTAACACCTATTAACTGTAACCCATTTTCGTACAAATAGAATGTATTCTATTCTATTCTATTCCCGTGTTGGCCCCGGAATCCTTTGAAGAATAGGCCAACTGCCATTCTGCCAGGCAGGTTGTAAAAGGCAACCGATTTTCTATGCAAGTCACCACCATCGTGACTGCTAGGTGGTAGAAGCTCTGCATGGTCTCGCCCGGGCCTGGTACCATCGCCTCACCAATCTCTGCCGCAATAGCTTCAGTGGTTATCACTGTCGTGTTCCGGTTTGGAGGTAAGAGGGTAATGCCGGCAAACTTAAATGCATGTAGCATTAGACCTCGCTACAAGATAGCAACGCACCATTAACATCTTTAGTCTATAGGCGATGGTTGGTTGGCTTCCATCAGGAGTCCCATCTGGAGAGTCTTTTTCCATCAGGAAATCATCATCATCCATCATGTTTGCTATCTATTATATATATGCTATTCGGTGCTATTCCGAATCAAACGACACCTTGTTTCACAGCTTTGACAGCTGTGACAAGATTACGCCAACCTTTCTTCCAATTTGAAAAAGGAAATGTTTCTAGGAAAAAAATAATCTTAAAATTGTATTTTTAAGCTACACCATTTTTTTAATGCTTGGCAGGTTTTATTAATGATTTTCTCGCTCTTATTCACTCTTGTTAAACATATTTTCTTAAATTGGACAGTTTCCCTTAGACAATATTAGTTAGTATTACTCTAAAATCTGTAGATCGACCGCCCCGTTGGTCGAGTGGTTAGCGACCCTGACTACGCAATCAACGAGGCTCGAGTTCGGTCCCCGACGGGGACAAGCATTTGTGTGATAAGCATAAATGTTTGTATTTCCGGGTTTGGGTGTTTATTATGTATGTAAAAGTATTTATATATGTATGTATTTCTATGTATTAGTATCGTTGACTAACACCCATAACACAAACAAATAATTTGCTTACTTTGGGGTTAGATCAGTAAGTGTAATTTGTCCCGTGAATATTTATTATTTATTTATTATTTAGGTAAAAAAAATTAAGATAGTGAGAGGATTCTTGTATAATACATAAACATATCACAACATACAGGTATAGCAAAGTTCAAGGGTTAAATTCATTTCTTCTATATCTCAAAATATAATTTAAGGAATGCATCATATAAAAAATGGATTCTCACGACATTTTGTTTAACAATGTACAGTTACCTCCATCTTGTCGCATACCACTGTTAAAAAGTTAAGTAATAAACAAGTGCGATAAAACCCTGCGTTAATAAATATGTTCCTTCATAAAGTTTTATTGAAAATCTGATATCGTGTAACTTAATGGCAGTATTCCGACAATTATTCTAAAACATTACGATTACGGTTGAAAATCGTTAGGAAAAAAGATTAACTTGGGGTTTACTAGACTATGTGTTAATAAGTGAACTAAAAACTTTGTATACCCTTTTTACGACAAATAGGAGTATGAAGTTTCATACAATTAAAAGTGATAAGTTAAAGGAGTGCAAAAAGATAATATTATATTATATATTATAAATAAAAATACATTAAATTATAGAAATAAATATTTCATGCACTAATATTAATTTGCACACATAGCAACATATACACGAATATATTGTTTTTTTTATTATATTATTATTATATATATTGGTCTATGATCGAATTTACTGTCAAATTTCAACAGCGGGCAATCGCAAGTAAATGTAAATCATCGCGTTGATCCAAGCCTCATTTGAAATACAGATCATGTGACTTTTGCAAGGAATACGGAAAAGGTAAGTGATTGGCCAAAAGTGACATTACTGGCTTGACTACAAGATGGTAGATTTCTACAAAGTCCCTTCGGGGATTAATACAACCACCTTAAATTTTCTGCCGCAAAAGTGTCAGTACTTATCACTGTAGTGTTTCGATTTAATAATAAGGTAAACTTATTCTTGTGACATTACATTTACACCTTAAAGATGTCAACGCATATCCACTATTTTTGGTGGTTTTGCCTGTTATCGTTTTTATATCGGGAGATGGTTATCTTTTCACATCGTGTCAGTCATTTGCTTCGTAAATGGTGGCTTGATAAATGTTGACAAGTGGCCAGCTAACCTGTCGACAAATTACGAGTAGGTCCATATACATTATACAGTCATGGATTGGTAATATTTTTCGATTTTCAAAAATTGCAAAACTTATTCAGAATCTTAATTCTCCCCGTGTTGTACTAGGCCCCCTTTTGAAGAATAGACGATATGACATTCTTTCAAGCAGTTCGCAAAAAGGCGAACGATTGGCTGTACGTGGCACTACCATTTATAAATACCTGCCGCAATAGCACACACGAAAAGTAACACTTCATTAATATTTTTGGTCTTAATAGGCAATGCTTTCTCTTTTTAGATGATATAGGTGATTGTCAATCGAATACACTAGTAAATATATTATAATAACATAAATTCTGAAATATTTTTAATAATTAATCACTCAAACTCAAAAATACAATAATAATTATTTACGTTTATCCCACAAGCAGGAAAAAATCTGAGTCCTTGTCTTCGTAGTCAGCGTCTAAACAACGGAATATATTCTAAATATAGATATTTCTAATAAAAGACATCAACGACCACATACGAGTAGAGCAATCTAAGTGATTCTTAGGTACGATTCAGACGGACCGGCTCGCATTGCCCCTGCCCGTACGCAATTTTACTATTTGATAAACGTGTAAAAAGGAATTACAGAATATTTCCATTACAAAATATTTCCATCAAATTCATAGTCCGCGATGGCTGAAAGGCTCCGAAGTCTCCGTACAGCTCCGAACGAAGTCTGGAACAGATAGCTGGCATTCATCGGGTCCGTTTGGAGCTGTACCGCCGTCGTGGAATATGATAATATTATTCAAGTGATGTACCGCTGCCGTGGCACTAATACAACTTCAAAGGACGCGGACGGCTTCTCTGACACGCGTACGGCATGCGTACGCATCCGTTGCGGCGCGGACTAATGCGAGCGTTGTGAACCGTACTTTAGAAGATCGGCTCTACATAATAGTGGAAACAATACTAGGGAAATTGTGTCTATATTCTATCTCTTATTGCCAGAGCACAACTTTAGGTTTTTGTCTAGAATCGTCTGTTATATAACAGACGATTCTAGACAATTTTTTTATAAAAGGCGCGGAATAATGCGAGCGTTATGAACCGTACTTTAGAATATCGGCTCTACATAATAGTGGAAACAATACTAGGGAAATTGTGTCTATATTCTATCTATTATTGCCAGAGCACAACTTTAAGCTTTTGTCTAGAATCGTCTGTTATATGACAAAGAGCTTTGGAAATATTTTGACGAAGTAGCGCTAGAAAATAACAATTACACTAAAACACGACTATAAAACATTAACAAGCTTATTGTTAAAATTGTCATTATACATCTTTTTATACTGCTTTATTGATGGTACACGTATATGCTTAAAAATGTTCGTTCAAGACGAGGATTAGGTTCGTATCTCGATAGTGGTTTTTATTTATGTTATGAGCATAGATGTTTAGTCTGGGTGATTAGTATAGTTACTTACTTGACTTTTAGGCTAGATCTATTGATATTATTTGTAAAGTAATATTTATTTATGACTGACTGACCCACATAGCTTCGCCCGCAAATTTATTAACATTTCACCCATTTCTATCCATAAAACTTTCCTGACCTGTTTTAGTCCCATAGATATTGACTTATGAAAAAAATAAGCCTATGTTCGTTCCCGGATTTTCAACTATCTCCATGCCGAATATCATCTTTTTTTTATATCATAAGATAGCAAACAAGCAGATAGCTCTTCTGATGGAAAGATACAACTATCATCTTATAAACACCAAAGATGTTAGTGATGGGTTGCTATCCTTGTGGCGGAATCCTAATGCCGCATGCATAAAGTACCGGCTACCATATTCACTAAACTGGAACACGACAGTGACAAGCACTGATGCTATTGTGGAAGGAATGGGTAAGGTGGTAGTAACAGACCCAGGCAAGAGAGTACAGAATTGTATCACCTAATATCCACGATGTTAATGACATATATAGCTAATCGTTTGTCTCTTACGAACTACCTGACAGTACGGCCGATGGTAAAAGGGGGACCGGACTAACACTATAATATTAGTATGGATTTCTATGCACAAATACTTTCGTGACAGAATCAACTAACATATTAGGAACTTCTTAAGATATATATCATACAAATATATCTTTATTATCGCGTCTAAACAAAAACGTAAAATTTAAGCATTAATAAAAATAGTCAAAACTCTTCTGCCAAATTCATCACAAATGTTTTTTAAACAAAAAAAGATAACTGAAGTAATATAAGTACAAACTTATATCTTTGTTCTCTACGTCTATTTTCTATACATAAATTATATAAGTGAATAAAAAGAACACTAGAGATCATAATCTGTATAAATCTGATTTATTTTTAGTAACGATAACCTAACAAAGTCATGTTCGATACTATTCGTAACTTTGTACCGTGGAGATATTCCTTTACCCAAAGACCGATACGATCAGACTCCCCGTTGCCTTATTGATAAGGTTTCCATACTTCCCGTGTATGCTGGAATGCTTCTGAGTTTATTTAATGTAATTTATATTTCGGTACGTGGATATCTCGAAAGGAAATTTATAACAACGGAATCGAATAACCGTCGATTATTATATGATTTTAGGTACACCTTATCTTGCCTGAAACAGAATATAAAAACGTATTTTTATAATATTGGAGAAATTAGCATTTGTGTAATAATATTATGTGCATAAGTACTTAAATGAAATTTTTACAACCCATTTCAATACACGTTAGCTTTAATAATCGTCAGTTACTAAAATGTTTAATTAAGTTGTCCTGGGCTTACGAATGTCATATTTTATATTTTAAAGAAGTTTTGGGTATATAAATCTATGACTGTAAAGCACGAAAATGTCATTAAAAAAAATCAACATCAAGTCTATCTCTCCTGTATTTACAACTAACTGTTACCCGCGGCTTCGCTAACGCATATTTACCTTAGAACTTATTTAAGCTTTCTTTATAAGCTACTTCCCTTATTTTACCCCCTTAGGGATTGAATTTTGAAAAGCGTTTAAACACGTAATTCATTTTTTTTTACTTAATTCATACAAAATTTCATGCAAATATGTCCAGGCAATAAAAAGTTTCATACAAACTTTTATCTCCTATTTCACTCCCTTCGGGGTTGAATTTTGAAAAATCCTTCCTTAGTGGAATGCCTGCATCATAAGAAAAATGCGTGCGCGAAATTTCAAGTTGCAAGCCTTTAAGGTTTGGCCTGTGCGTTGACACATCAGTCAGTCACTTTTGCCTTATATATATATATATATATATATATATATATATATATATATATATATATATATATATATATATATATATATATATATATATATATATATATATATATATATATATATATATATATATATATACATCAGTCAGTCACTTTTGCCTTATATATTTAAGGTAGGTAATTATAATATCTGTTTGCGATATAAAGCTTATATACAGATACTTATGTTGCTAGACGAGAAAAATACAGTTTTTAAAGTTATAATTTTATTCATCGTTTTGGTGGATATGATCAAAGAATCCTGAAGGTTGATATATCAAAATTTACGCCCCTAATAATCGACTTCTTTTAGGAATACGTTAAAGCCAATCAGTAAAATTTTGGCGTTAGAAGCAGACAAGGAGGTTTATAATAAAGTCAAGCCTTAACGAAAGTAAACTTAACAAATCCAAATATGTAAATGATTAACCACTCATAGTGTATCCTTATCCAAGTACTTTAATTGCTAGACCAACGAATTAGATAAAGCACAGTAAAATAAGTGTTATCAGGAAATAAATGTAGCAAAAATAAATCAGTGCATTATTAAATCGATAACCTGTCGGCTATTGTTGTAGTAATGCATCAACGCCTGCGAATCGATTTCTACAGCCGATGCAAAGAGAATAATGACACTACAATATAATAGTACGTATTTCTGAAGCTATTGTCTCAAATAGAGGTTGTGTTTAAAGAAAATATAGGTTTGGATATAAGAGAAATTGTAAAGAACTTAAATAAATTAATAAAATAAATAGTCAGAGGTGTAGAAATATAAACTACGCACTAGTATTTTTTTAGGTTTTAGGCAAATATTAGGTATTAGGTTTTAATTACCAGGATATGCAGGTTAACTAGTGTAAGATTGAACATACAACAACAATAAAATATTATGTTCTATCTACAAATTTTGCCTGCAACGAGGCACTTTTTACCCCGCACTACTCCTATAATATGTTTTATATTGGCAGAGATTTTACCAAGCGGATACTACTTAGAAACCTTCAAGAAAAAGCTTACTCATTCTTAAAAGGCCGGCAACGCAACTGCGAAACCCCTGGTAGTGTAGTTGTCTATGGATGGTGGTAATCACTTAACACCATGTATGTCTCCTGCCTGTTTGCCCTCTCTTCTATAAAAAAAATCTATGCATGTTTGTATATATGTATACAAAATCGCAAAACTCAAACGTCACTAGACCGATCATCATGAAATTTCGCAAATACAGGTTGAATTGTAAAAGACCGTTCATATTGAAGGAGGGTGTTCAGTATTCGATTTTGATACCGATTTTTTTAAAAGAATAGATCCTTGAATTTTGAACTAATTTTGCAATAAAACCGCACGGTTCAGTGAAGTTCATTGTTTATAAACAGTGATTTACCGAACGCGCGACTAGACTTGTTTGTAAATCGTGCGGTGACCATACTTTTTGAATACTAGTACACTCATTTCGTTGAAGATAAGTATGTAGTTAAGCAATATTCTCTTTTTATTATATTTTTATTTTTTACTTATGACCGTTAAATATCGTGCCCTTTAATATGTACAGTCTAATAACCAGTCAAGCCGTTTAAAAAACTATAATTTAAAGAAAAGATAAACTTAAATAACTATTAAGTTTTGATAAATAATAATATCGGCTTAGAGTAATTTTTGTCATCCTATCTTAAATCTTGTTATGCTAAGCATGTATCATATTTAAAACTAATATTTGTCCAGTATCGCGTGAATTCCTAACTGGTAGAAATACGATAGCAAAGTAACTCTTGCGTAGTGTTGATGTTGAGGTATAAGTTTTCACGCCCACGCCCGCTTCATAAATACGAAAGTTGACTTTGATCCATCTTTATGGTAGGCTAACTGCACTGATTTTCAAAATCTAGCACAGAGATAATCAGATATGAAGTCTTCCCATGATATGGAGCATATGGGTGTATCGATATTGTGGCTAGATTTAAGAGGCATCTATTCAGTATGATTCAAAATCGCTTGCTATCGCTGTATGATAAAACATTACGTAACATAAAGATACTATCTATCCTGCTATCAGAAAGGCTATCAGAAAAAAGACGAATGTTGGTTAAATATATTTCCAACCGACTGTCAAAAAGGAGGATGTATTCGGCTGCAGTTTTACATATTTGTTATAGCAGAACTCATTATTAACCTTTACTCTAAAGACTCCTCTTCTTGTCTTTTTATTTTAATGATAATTATTTCTCCTCTGTGATCTAGTGGTCCGGCGTTGGCGTTGACCACGTGAGGTCCAGGGTTCGATTCCTAGGTCGGGCAACTTAAAAAAAAGTGTTTTTCCAGTTTTTTGATAAACACAATTGGTATTGGAAATTGCCCGGTTGGCGATAGGCTTGCCACCTACCACATTCGTGGGACCAAGTATCTTCGGCTCATCGTGGGTGAACTTGTGGTACCTCTGCCTACCCCTTCGGGGATACAGGCGTGAAGATACGATAGATTTTTTTATAATTATTTCAAAATTTTCATGCAGCTTTAGCGATTTGACTTGTATTTCACTGCTATTCCATTACTGTGTTCCATCTGCTTCGTTGCTGTCCCATAATATAAAAATTAACAAATTGAGTTCAGTAATATGAAATCTTTTAAATTATCGAATCTAATCGATTCTAATGACTCATTTTCTGGTCTTTATGTTTCAATGATATTTATTTCGAAATTCTCATGCCGCTTTAGCAAGTTGACTTGTTGTTTAACGTTGTTTAATTTAAGATCGCTTAATAATTCCTACGGTTGTATCGATATTTTGGTCTTTGTATTAAAACAATTTATGTGCAGTAAAATTAACTAAAAAAGTTAACATCTAACAGTTTTACAATATTTAAATATAGAAAACGACATTTCAAAAAGTCGCGTATCGATGTCGTCGTTGTAAGAAGCTCATAATATTAACACATAAACAAGTTAATTCCACACCATTTGCGATAAAGGCAAAGAGAACCAAGTCTCATTCAACATAATACAAAATGACTGGAATGTTAGAAGTATATAATTTGCATCTATAACTCTAGAATACTGTTGCACAAATTGTACTTTATATATAGCAAGTAGTAGCTACACCAGAGAGTAGCGTAACATGTCATCAATGTAATTTTTCATACAAGTTTTTACCCTTATTAAAGCACTTTCAGGTTGAAAAAATAAGTTCAATTCTTCAAATATCTCCGTGCCAAATGTCATCAAAATTTGTTTAGTGATTTAGCCGTAAAAGAAAACAAACTGAGAGACTTTCGCTTTCACTATATTAATATGAATTATCAACATTCCACAAATATTATACCCAAACAACCATCATGGTACACCAGTAATTATCAGCATATTAAGTTGAATAATTATAATCACTACATTACTAATAATAAATTGTATGTGACTTGAAACAACTTGAAACAAAGTTATGGGAACATAAAGAATACAACCATCATAAATGATCAATATATAAAATAGCCACCGTAAATTGAAACGATTATGATGGGCAAAATAGATTCAGTTAAGGTCGAGGCGACATCACGAAGCGAGCGAAGGTTAAAGAGCAATTTCTCTGAGCTGATAGTTATGAATTCAGCCGATACAATGGCCAATTTCTTGATGAATTCTCTAGTAAACCGTAAGTCTAACCGAGATCTCACATAGTTGCTTAACTGTACATAACAACATGCGAAGATCATCGCGGTTTTGAATTTAGTTTATGATAGAAATATTTATGTGAGTACTATAATGAACAATAAAGTTCGTTAACAACTGCAGCGTTGTATATAGGGAAGCTTATAGTTTGAATAAATTACAGCTTGCAACATTATTATATGAAAATTCAAGATACATTGTTGCATCTTATTAATGTTCGTAAATAACACGGGAACAACATTAAAAATCGATGAAAAGAAATAAGGGGTCTCCATCTCCCGTTATAAAAAAAACTTATAATATTAATGTCTTGAAGCTAGTATTTTTTTTAAACATGTTGGTCCGGGTTCTTTTTAAAGGATATTTCGTTTCGTCATGCCGTTCTGCCAGAAATTTCTTAAGCGGCTAATGATTGGCTATGCGAGTCACTACCATCATGGCTATTAGGTGGTAGAATTCTGGGTTGCTTCGCCTGAGTTTTGTACCATCGCTTTCCCTATTACTGCAGCAATAGCGTCAGTACTTGTCACTTTTGGTTAAGAGAATAAGGTAGCCGGTAAACTTTTGCATATTGCATTAAAACCCTGCCACTAAGATAGGAACGCACCATTAACATCTTTGGTATCTATAGCCTATAAATGTCTCTTTCCATCAGGAAAACCATCTACTTGTTTGCCATCATATGATATCAAAAAGAACAGATAGTAGAAATGAAATAAATAATTACCGGTAACTCTCCTGAAGCTACGCGAAAAGTCAGAAAGATGAAACATCATCCAGTATTCATTTTTCATGTTATATGACAATATCTGGTTGACCGAGGTTTGCTCGGTTTTTCACATATTTTTGGAACCGATTTTACTTGAACCTTGAACCTTGATAAATCGATTCCTATAGAATATATAAAAAGATTTTTCTGTACCTGGTTGACCGAGATTTGCTCGGTTTTTCACATATCCATATCTTGGGAAGCGAGCTTTTCTTGGACCTGGAACTTTGATAAATCGATTCCTTGACCCGAAAAAACCGAAATATATATATATATATATATATATATATATATATATATATATATATATATATATATATATATATATATATATATATATATATATACAAGAATTGCTCGTTTAAAGGTATTAGATATATCATGTTAGCAACCCTGACGGTGTCGGAGTTGACCACATGAGGTCCCGGGTTCGATTCCTGGGTCGGGCAATTCAAAAATGTGTTTTTCAGTTTTCTGATAAAAACAACGTTGCCCGGGATTGGAAAGTGCCCGGTTGGCGATAGGCTAGCCACCTATCACATTGTGGGACCAAGTATCTTCGGCTAATCGTGGGTGCACGTGTTGTACCTCTGCCCACCTCTTCGGGGATACGGGCGTGAAGATACTTTTTTTATTTATTATACTAAAAACTATTATTCTTGATTTCCTTTTTTAGAATAAACTATATATCTTTCTATTTAGAAACAAGTAAAAGGCGAGCAAAGTTTAAATGAATTGCTATTATCGTGACTTAAGGGTTGTAACGTTTCGCCTAAGTTTTGTACCACCACCTTATTTTTTGTTACCGCAATAGTTATCCCTGTCATGGTTCACTTTGTAAGGTAAGGTAGCCGAATAACTAATACATGTAGCATAACTTTCCTGCTATACGAAACCCAATGTAGCATTAACATCTTTACTGTATACAAGCGATGGTTGATTTTTAATTTCAGGAGCAATTTGCTTAATCGCCATCTATAATTATTTTTTTAAAAAAGGGGACTACAGACATAATATAACATTTTTATTTTAATACATTCTCTCTCCTCCATTTAAGAGTAAAATAAAGTTGATTTTAAAGAACACAGGCCATTTCGGTTTTGTAGTACATCCCTTGCGTGTCTGCCGGAGTGACGAATATTAGATAAATGAGAAAAAAAAATTTACGATTTTAAAATCAATTAGAAAAAATATATCGCTAGGAACAATCATAAAAATATTGAGACTTTCATTTGATTGAATTCTATCATCATATTTAAGTGTCACCATTGTTTTAATAACATTTTCATTAAAACAGCAATAAATTTATTTATCATAATTTTCATCAGTGTCAAATAAAAACTCTCTGTTTTTGCACTAAAGAATAGTTAACGCTTATTTTTTCTTCTTCTTTTAAGTACCTATAAAGTGTCTCCACAAAATCTTAGCTCAGAATTCTGTTAATCTAACTTAGATTTCTGAGACTCGCAGCTATTGTACTGAAGACAACCAATGACAAGATAAATACCTAACCACAGACCACTGAGGAGAGAACTGATTGTTTGCTTTAACCTTGCCTAAAATCCATGTTTATTTAGCTTTTGTTAACCAAGTTACTAAGAAAATATTTACTAAATGCGGATAAATTAAGGAGTAGATATAGAATCTTAAGGAATATATTAAACTTTAAGGGAATAACTAAAAAAAGATGTATGAAGTCTTGTCCGTGTTCTTTGCCAATAACATTCTTACATAAAACAGGATACGCCTTACTTAAAGAATATTTAAGCGTGCATTAAATTTGACGCTTCACTGAGCCACATAGCATTTACCTCCAACCTTCAATTGTTTCGCAGACCTACAACTTTTATATATCGGCTGTTGTACATAGTATTTAACAATAAACCTATCTTAAAGTTAAAATAATCGAGTACAATAAAATTGTTAAGCAAGCGCTTGGGCGAGGCCTTTGCCCTGCAATGAGACAGAAATAGGCTATTACATTACTTACTTAACTATTACTACACCCGTAAGAAATTAACGCAATGCAAACACTTATAGGTACTCAAAGACATTAAATAGTAGACTAGATGTTTAGATCAAATTTTGTAGGATTCGTACATAAAACGGTTGAGAACATCAATGAAAATACCAATACATTTTTTAAACGTATAACTTTTATAAAAGTGTAAAAAATAAATGTCATTTAAAAGATAAGAGGTAATAATATTAGCATAGCATTTATTCAATAAATGTGTTTGAACAAATTTGCACATTCTATACATTGCATTACACAACCGGTATGGTTTCAATCTAAATGACAGGGTAGACAGGTCTAGATCTGTACTATTTATATTTTAATTAAAGATGATGGTAATGTACAATTTTAAGAGATGACTGAGCAATATTAATCCTTATTGATAGTTTACGTCAAGCTGCATTATACTTTGTATATGTGTACAAAGTCTAATTTATATTATACAAAATGTCTTTGCTTACTATATTTCAGAAAATAGCTTTAATTATTCCCAAATAAATTCATGCGACTGTATTTTATTTGGGGAGTGTCAACCAACGATTTCAATACTATACCGTTAATTAATTCATATGAAATAATTTTAACAATGTATTTGGAGTTTGTGAAATTTAGGAATATATTTGTTATGAATTTACTTGAAACATTGATATAAACGTATCTAGAGTAATAATTCTAGTATAAATTATCATAATAACATATTATATTATATCTTATTTTCTAAGATTATGATTTTTATATTATTTTTCCATGTGACCATATAACCAGGGGTGGATTTAACTAAAAAAGTTTGGACTATAGCGCAGGGTCCATGGATAAGGGCCGTCGACTTTCACTAAGATGATAGTAAAGAAAAAAATTAAGTAAAAAAAATAAGTTAAAATAAAACCTAACCATAAAAAATTACCTACTTTTATATTACTATAGAAAATAGTTTAAAAAAAATAGCAATTAGGTAGGTCCCTAAGAGGAATTAGCCTACGGCCCCCAAATAATCACGATCTGCCCCTGATTATACGAGTTATTCGTCATCTCGCCCGACAAAACTCGCCCGATCGGGCGACTTGGCACCTTTCGAATTTGCCTAATATTTCTGTCGTCAACTCGCCCGACCATAAAATGTGAGGTAACTTAGTACAGTCAACTACAAAAATCCACTTTAAAAACGATTAATATTTTATGGTTGGACTTTAAAAGAAAACAAAATATTATTATATCATAATTTTAGATATATTTCACAAATTAACATCTCAAAAATATAAAAGGATGTTACACCAAATAATAATCAAGGTCAAAAAAATATATATAATTATTCTCAAAAGCACTTGGCTTCTTTATTAGCTAAGTATAAAACTATGATCAACAATATCAAAATATAATCAACAACGTCACGGCGAGTTACTTAGCGGCACTTAGCGGGTTATTAACTAGTTTTATTTGAAATCGTTTTTTAATTTGGTTTATTTTTTTTTAACCTGGCTGTACTTTTTAGGTGCGTGCGAGTTGACGACAGAAATATTAGGTAAATTTGAAAGGTGCCAAGTCGCCCGATCGGGCAAGTTCTTGTCGGGCGAGATGAACAATAACACGATTATACTATTTTAGTTTTGTCAGTCAGTTATGACACTTCCTTTTATATTTATTTACCTTTAAAAAATGCTAGTGATTGTCCAATAGTCAAAATGTGACCTCAAATTATGTACAAATTTTAGATTTCTGCATTTCTTTCTTTATATAAACGTTGAATATGCAAAATCTCAATCATTTCTATGCGTAAAAAAATTTAAAAATGGATCCAATGATTCCGCTGCACGTATTAATATATAGTTAATTAGTTTCGAATTTTGTGCTTGTTTAAAAGTTTATGTCTGTGAATGGAAAACTAAATAAACTTTCAAACGCGTTTGGCCGAAATTCGACTACAAACTAAACAATAAAATCTCTTTTAAGTTTGTCAACAGAATTTTGCCGCTAAAAAAATATGTAGTACTTTAATTATTTGAATGAAATGAACGAAATGAAAATATGTAGTACCTATATTTTCTTGGCTTAGTTTCTTAGCTAGTAGCTTACAGTATTGTATACTCTTTGGTAGCTTAGTAGTCTTAGTTTGTATATTATCGTGTATGTTACATGAATGTAGAGTGTGTAACGTTTACTTTTATTAATTAAATGTATTTCTAATGCATGTTATAGGTTTCCGCAAACCTCCACAATGTAAACTTTAACTGTGTTTCATACTCGAGCGTTCGCGTCATTGTATTAACAATGGGTAAATACTTTTCCTTCACATATTAATATATAAATTAATAAAAGAAAAAATAATACGTTGGATCTCTTACAAGGGAAGCAGAGTGTATTATAATGTCAAAAGATGTTTAAATTAATTGCGATTTCTATTTGGTCAGCTGGTGAATTCGGAAGTGATTCTAATCCCTGTATTCGTCAACTTTTAACGGTTGTCACTTATTAGCTTTTTATTTGCGATAACTAGACCCAATTACTTTACGCGTATTTGCGAGGCATGGGATTGGCAACACGCCACTACTGGACTTTGGGCCGCGCCATGAACTAGGTTTTTCTAGATAAAAAAAATAATAACACTATCCAACTCGGAAATAAATGTAATGTCTCCTAATATGACTTAAAAAGGCGACAACGATATAAAATTACATTTTATATTTGATGATTAATGTGACTTAATGAGTTACAATCGTATGTCGACTAATGGATGAACTCTAGTAACTGTAAAAGCGTGATTGATTATTTGCTCGAATTTAGTCTTATGATTTTATTAATAAGCAAGTTTGATTGTATGCGTAAGTGAGCGCTCATTCTGCCTCGTTAATTATCACGTATTGCTACGTCATAATTAATGCGATGGAATAATCACTAATCTACACACATGCTTAATATCACCAAATTATTAATATCACCAAATTGTTTAATAATTTTTGCAAAGATGAATATTGATTTAACACTATAAAATTATTTTAACTTTTTTTAAAATATCATTATCAAACAATCGGATAGCTCGCCTGATGGTAAAAGATCACCATCATCTACAGACACCAAAGATATAAATGGTGCATTGCTATCCGAAAGCAATGTCACATGAATAGGTCTACCTTATACTCCAAACCGGAACACGACAAGGCGGTGGTTCAACATGCGAGACGTTGCAGAGCTCTACCACATAGTAATCACGATGGTAGTGATAGTGTATAACTAATCTTTTGCCTTTTACATGGTGTTAAGCAGAATAGCACATGGTCTATTTTTCAAAGAGGTTCCGGACTAACACGGAGGAAAAGTACCCTAGTAATAAATAAAAATATTTATTTTATTTTAATGTCATTTTATATATAGAATAAGTAAGCCATCACAAACGACCGAGACGAATAACATAATAAAATACGTAAAGTTAGCCATAAAAACATATAAATATATAAGTATAAATTAAAAAAAAACGAACTCTCAAGAAACACATTGATGCTTATTATACAAACATTTATCGCCCCGATGGTCGAGTGGTTAGCGCAATCGACGGGTTTGACTACGCAATCGACGGGGCTCGGGTTCGATCCCCGACGGGGACAAACATTTGTGTGATGAGCATGAATGTTTGTATTTCCGGGTTTGGGTGTTTATTAAATATATTCCAGTATTTATATATGTATTTCTATGTATTAGTATAATTGACTAGCACCGATAACACAAGTAAATAATTTGATTCTTTGGAGTTAGATCAATAAGTGTAATTTGTCCCGTGAATATTATTACTGTCTGGGGTCGAACCCGAGCACCATCTATTTATTAGTCAATTACTAACAAATATCATTTAAGCATAATTTTATGGTGGATTTATAACTAATAGTCAAAAAACCTTCTGTTTGAAATGAAGTGAAATACAATGTAGTTTGTTTGTACGGATATAGGTGTTAGAAGTTATTGAAATTAATGATTATTTACTAACACAATCTACCAAATATGATGTACAACATTGACATTATACAAAAACTTTATAATAAATTAGAGAATTAGAATGATTAAAATGTTTGTATGTAACTTTGTATGTAGCTTGTATATAATGTTTGTATGTAGCTTTTGAGTTCATAAAAAATGTTCAAAAACAGAAACAAATGCCTTGTCATTTTGCATGACCCAGCAATTTTATATACTTGCTGATATTATACCGTTAGCAACTTATCAGCTATTTTAGTTTCTCTACAATTTTTCGTACTTATGATGTGTTGTGACCTCTTTGGTCTAAATATTTGTTTATTAAAATTATAATTTAATATAATAACTTTTTATTAAAAAATGCCAACTTTAAGAACAAAACTTAGTCAATTTCCTACTTTTGAATATTATTTCTCGTTAGTTAAATTAAAGCTTACAAAAAATTAAAGGTTTTAGAAATAAAAAATACGAATACGTTAATATAGGCATAGGCGAGAATTGCGGCTCATGTAGCCTTGTCAAATAAGTCTGTATAGAACATCCCAGCGACAATTCGACACAGAGCCGACTGCCTCAACGATCACAAAGCTTTCTCATTAAATCGTCAACGTTCGAAGCCGTGACACTAAAAGTCATTTCAATGAAAAAACTCAACCCGTTTTTTACATTTCTTGAGACGTGGAAAAAGAGCATAAAGGCTTTTCTTAGGCGAAGCGTGACTTTCGTAATTAAGTGGCGAGAAAGCGTTCGTGTTGGCGAAGAATTAGGTTACGACATGGATATAGCTAAGCATTAATGATATTAAATGCACATAGGCCTATAACTTAAGTAGGTCTCTTACAAATACTCCAGATTACATATTGAATAATTTCACTAGTATTCGCCCCGTGATCGAAATTCTACAACAACCATTGTTGTTACCCATTGTTATTGTAACAACAACCATATTAAAGATGTTGATTTGTTTTGTTGACTTAGTAATTATCCTGTTTGACCCAAATCATGTGATCCGCGCATAGTGTTATTGGCAAAACTTTAATGTATTTTTAAAGTAATGCTTAAACTGCGGCATCCGGTAATGATTACAAAACAAAAAAGTAAATCGTTGTTTTATTTCATAAAGATAGCAAACAACTAGATGGGTCTTCTGATGGAAAGAGACAACATCGCATATAGACACCAAAGATGTTAATGATGCGTTGCTATCTTATGGCGAGATCTAATGCCACATACATAAGTTTGACGTTTCTTTTGAAATCCATTGACAAACTTTATTTAACTTGTCTTATTTATATATAAAATTCTTCTGTGTATATTATTGAACGCCTAAGCGACAAAATCACCTCTTCTTGTTTATTTTTGAGAGCTCAGCAACCTCTTTCTATCAAGAGAACTATCTGCTTGTTTGTTATCCTAAGACATAAAAAATATTTGGTGTCTACGGGCGATGATCATTTTTTCCATGTGCTTATTTGCTGTGCTATCATTTAAAAACCAAATGGATATAATCTAATACAAAACGAGCGCAGCTGTGATTAAACACTAATAACATACCTATAAATACAATTCATACCAAGCAATTTAAAATATTTTACTGTATCCAATTTTGGAGAAATTCAGGCCATCTTCATCGATCTTTACACATGGATCATATTATAAAACCGAACCTTAATAAGTTGCTTCCAATTTAAAATCCAAATTATTCTTAACTTCGCTGTCTCTCAGAAGAGGGGACCCGTCGAGGTCCAGATTATAAATCATAAATGCCACGTTAGCCTTACCAGACGGCCAGGTTGCGTATCGAAATTATCGCCCGCAAGACCTGAGTAAAATATCCAAAACAGTCTCAGGTTACCACATCAAATATTTCTTTTTGACATCTTAAATTAAATACCTCAGAATTTTTTGAATGTTTTGTACCAGCTACAAATCTTGCCTTCAAGTCAGGTAACTAAGCTATGTGTCGCTGATTCAATGTGGCGAAATTATCCTTTATTTTGATTAATTTACGTCGATAGTGATTATTATTTGTTCAAGTGTTAAATTAGTTATACATACAAATATACACTCTAAAAACATTACTTCGTTTCTGGTGTAATTAGATAAAGAATAATTATCTGCCTTTGGATTCGGGTACAAACAAAAATGTTAAACCACTTTAAGCTGTAAGCTTTAATCTTACCACAATTAATTAGTAGTTAGAGGCCGTTCATTAATCACGTGAGGCTCGAAAGGGGGTGGAGGGGTCATTAAAAAAATCACGAAATATCACAATGGGGGAGGGGGGTGTAGTAATATATCACGTGTATTTATTTACAAGATACATAGGTACCCAGTTATTTGTGTTGAGGAAAGTCTTGCGAATCGGTCGTCCGAGGACACTGTACATTAAATAATGTTCATGTATTAGTACAAAAAACCCTTTCGCATTCCTTTTGTTATTCATAAGTCAGCCAAATACAACCTGTAACCTTTCTGTCTACCTCTAGACGTTATTATTGTAGTCTTTAATTTTCTATAATAAAACTAGCTGTTGCCAGCGACTTCGTCCGCGCGGACTTCGTTTACTCTGCACAGCTCCTCCCCCATAGGTGATAGCGTGATAATATGTAGCCTATATGTTGACCCGACCTGTTAGTAATATTCATGCAAAATTTGAAGTAAATCCATGCAGTACTTTTTGAGTTTACCCCGGATATACAGACAAACAGACAAAAATTCTAAAAACTATATTTTTGGCTTCGTTATCGATTGTAGATCACACTCCAAGTATTCTTTAAAAAAATATTCAATGTACAGTTTTGACTTTCCTACGATTTTATTATATGTATAGATTAGATGATACTTTTACTTGTATTTCCTAAATATTAAAAAAAAATAAGATTCTTTGTAGATACTAAAAAATACACGTGATTTAGGAGTGGGGTGAGGGGTAGTCTTAAACATCACTATGTATCACCAAGGGGAGGGGAGGGGGGTTAAAAAATGCCAAAAAAACATCACGTGATTAATGGACGGCCCCTTCTTACTCAAACGGTACATTCAGAGATTAGGTCAACAAAGTGATCATATAAGAGTTCTATTTTTCCATTTTGATGTACGGATCACTAAAAAAATTAATAAATCAAATAAGGAATGGTGGATCATTCACGAAATGTAGCTGAATCCGAACGCAATACATTTATCATGAACCACTCGAAACAATGAAAGCTGTTATTTATATGTCCCTATTCTAGCCCACACGGGACATGGACGTAATGTGAGATACGATTTACATAGTCCACATTATTTATTGATCACTCACTATTTTCAACCGATTTCCCAAAAGGAGGTTATCAATTCGGCTGTATTTTTTATGTTACCTTAGAACTCGGTAGTTATGAACCGATTTAGTTCTGTGACCGTAGTAGTAACCGTGTAGTTCCATTATAATTTGGTGAGGATATGATGCAGTTTTCTGGACAGGAAATAAAAAATCGGTTGTTGAAGTTTTAATATATTTAAATTATTTTTTTATTTAGGGTGTCTATCTCATGTCATAAAGATGCTTTATTAGAACAATATCTCCTTAACAAAACTCCAACAACACTTGCCTCACCGGAATCAAACTCTACATACAAGACGGACAGGATAAAAATGTACGGTTTTGATTCTTGCGAGGCAAAGTGTTGTTAGAGTTTTGTTTTTTTTTTTATTTTTTTTATATCATAAGATAGCAAACACGCAGATGGGTCTCCTGGTGGAAAGAGACAATCATCGCCCTATAGACACCAAAGATGTTAACGATGCGTTGCTATCTTGTGGCGAGGTCTAATGCTACGTGCATAAGTTCACCGGCTACTTTACCCTCCAAACCAAAGTGACAAAGTGATGAATAACGGTGCACACGGACATCTATTTTTTATATAATATATCATAAGATATCAAAAAAGCAATTCTCCCGGTGGATAGAGACAACCATTGCCTATGGAGAACAAAGATGTCTATTATACGTTGCTATCCGTGTGGCGGGGTACTAATGCTGCATATATAAGTCCACCGGCTACCTTACATGACAGTGACAACACTATTACGACAGGAATATGTAAGGCGGTGGAATCATATACCCGGGTGAGACTTTGCGGAACTGTATCTGTACCTAGCATTTACGATAGTAGTGATATGCCTTTTTTTGTATCATAAGATAGCAAACAAGTAGATGGGTACTCCTGATGGAAAGAGTTAACCATCGCTGTTGCTATCTTGTGGCGAGATCTAATGCTACATGCATAAATTTACCTGCTTCCTTACCCTCCAAACCTATCCTATCCGCTATGCCAATCGTTCGCCTTTTACGAACTGCCTGCCAGAATAGCAGATGGTCTATACTTTTAAGGGAGCCCGGACTTACACGGGGATATCATTTTACTCCGCTTATTATTATAATTATCTATATTAATATTATAAATGCGAAAGTTTGGATGTTTGGATGGATGTTTGTTACTCAATCACGCAAAAACTACTAAACGGATTTGAATGAAATTTGGCACACAGGTACATGATGACTTGGATTAGCACATAGGCTTTTTATCCTGGAGAAATTGGATGATCCCGCGGGATTCGCCAAAAACTCTTATAATGCAGCGGGCTGCACGCTGCAGCTAGTATTTTTCATAAAAATGTTGGAGCACATAATATTGCTAATAATAAAAATAGTTCCAATTTTTTCTTTTATCTAATTATTTGGATTTCTGTAAGCTCAAAGGTAAACTGGGAGAGTCTATCTTTTGCACAATGTTAAAAAAACGATTAAGTTAAAAAAAGAAAACTATATTGTAACATGAAGCACTACGATGGGTGTGTTTAGAACAATTGCTAACCTAAGCCAGATCATCAGTCCTGTTAGAGTTAACAAAATTTTAATCTGAGCAACTGAATTCAGCCTGGTTTTGTTCCTAGGTTTAATCTTGGATACATTTTCTATTTTCTACTGCCAAAACCTATAGAAGTGTCAAAATTATACAATGGCGCCCTGATATACAAAGTAAAATGGCAACATTGGAATATTTCTAAGTATCTATAGTGTCCTGACAAAATCGTAGGTAAGAATTATGTCAATCTGACTAAGATGTCTTAGGTTAGCAAGTCTTCTGAACACACCCAATAATTGAATTTTTGAAAGCAATCACTCATGTTAAAGCAGACAGAAATAATGGCCGCTCATCTTTATATTTACTGCATTTGTTTAATTATAATCACGTAAGAAATGTGAGACATTAATTTTATAAAACGTTTTTAATCGGCTAGGCTACTGTTGCTCTTTTACTAGAAATACCTACACATCTTGCGCTTAGAATGCGATTCCTCGTGTTTTGGAGACAAGTAGGTATTTGGAGGATTTTAGAGCTGGGAGACTTTAGTCATTTAGTTCGCATGGTTATATTGCTACTACCTCTGCTGTTCTCACAATGATCATGGATGGGGCCTAAAAGTGTACCTATACTCCATACATTCATATATCCATACTAGTCAACACAAATATTATAAATGCGAGTGTTTGTTTGTTTGTCGGCCTATTACGCTTTCACGGCTGTTTAGCTTCGTGTTTTCGCTGAAACGGCTTTGATGAAATTGGCCAAAACAATTTTTTGACACCGAGTTTTGAAGATCACTTGCTAAAGTGGCGACTACTAGTGGCGTTGACTGTTATATAAACACTGATTAGGTTAATACAGATAAATACATAATAAGCTTGGTAAAAGAAAACTCCTAAATTACACGCCTTGCCATCTCTCTTCCTAGGTCTGCTTATCAAGTTATTTCCAATTTTTATTTTTCGCTTTTAACAGTAATTAATTTATAAATTTATTTTTCTGCCATCCAAACAGCCTCGCATAATTTTATAAATACTGCTTTGAGATGGCTATATGAAAAAATCTATCAATCGCTGGGAATGTCGCTGATAATTGTAAAGGTGGTGGTGGTGATGGTGGTGATGGTGGTGATGGTGGTGGTGGTGAAGGTGGTGATGACAATGATAATGTTGATGATAAATAACAAATACTAATATGAATTATAAGGCATGCTTTATATAGATTTTCTAAATTATTTTGTTTGGATTATTGCTAAAAATTCAAATTTTTGTTCTGGTAGTTTTGTACTATTTTATCTAATTAACATGTACTTTGAAATTACAATACTCTATAATATCTATACACGTAGTTAGTCTTATCAAAATCATATACAGTAGAAACTCGATTAACCGGACTAATTAATGTCATAATGCATTCGGATAATTGAAAATCCGGATAACTGAATGTATGAAGAAAATGTGCATATTTATTATATATGTCTCCTCCATACTCCAACATATCATCACATCATTAGTGCGGTTTTTATTAACAGGTACGGCATTTGTTCGCACGTACATCCTAAATATTATTAACATAATCACAAAATGACTACTAATAAGTTCACAAAGGATACACACTATTTTCAGGAAAACATTTTGACGAACAGGTTCCTGGGTTTGAATCATTGCTTTTTTGCCAGGCAATTCATGAAAAGCAAAAATCAGTCAAACGTTTCACTACCATCGAGACTACTAGGACTACTATGTGGTAGAATGGCAGAAAGTCTCGTCCAGGTTTGGTACCACTGTCTTACTTGTTCATGTCGCAATAGCGTTAGTATTTGTCACTGTCATATTCCGATTTGAATAAGGTAGCCGGTAAACTTAAGCATGGGCCTGCTACACGCATAGCGGCGCTCCATAACATCATTGGTGGCTGTAGACGGTAGTTGTTTCTTTCTATCAAGAGAGCGATCTGCTTTTTTGCTGTTCTAAAATGAAATGTTTAATTTGATATACCTAAGACATTTGGTAATTATTGTCTGATCATGTGGAAGCTACAATTCTTTTGGAGCATTAGGGAAAAACATTGATAGTCATAAACCTCTCCTAGTAAAGCAAAATATACAAGACTCATGGTGTTACATTGATATTTTGGTACCATTTTCTGGGCCTGTGTGAACTTACAAAGAGATTTCATGGGCCTTGGTAGCGTTTACGTATTTTATTATCTTTCACGGTTGATGGTCCGGATAACCGCGAATCCGCGAACTGAGGTCCGGATAATCGGGTTTCTACTGTATTACAATAACGCAATATAGACTGGAAAAAAAGTCACGCCAATTTGCTTTCGTCAGATTAAACTAAATTTCCATGGACACTATAGCTTCCGTCTCCGGTCTGCCGTTTAACGAGACGGGTAGCGAGTGATCACTATGCGATCCATTTACCTGACCTACTTATTCGAAGTATTAAAGTGTTACTAGACTACATGCACCTGAAACCTCACGAGTAGAGCCTTGTAGGTAAGGCCATCACCATACAGTCTAAACCGAGTTTAATTATAATTTATAATAATTAATAAATTCATATCCATTATAAATAATCATCACTACTGGCAACAAAATGTAATCATTGCTATTTCTCAAGGTATAAAATAAATAGATAGAATAACAACCTAGAATAATAAAAATAAATCATGGTAATTTCCTTTTGATTAAAAATAATCACATAAATATTTTCAATTCAGTTAAACAGACATATTCATCATTGTTCCGACACGCAATCTTTAAAAAAACAGTTATGTCACCTTATTGAATTAATCACATTGAAATGGTTCGAAATAGAAACAAAACTATTAATCAAACATTTCGAAAGCTCACGTTTTAAATTCTATTCAATTCTTATTTTATTTAAATGACTTGGAGATTAGATTAATGCAATTTTGATATCATAAGATTCAAGAAGACAAGCAGATGGCTCTTCTGATGAAAAGAGATAACCTTCGCGTATAGACACCGAAGATGTTAATTGTGCGTTGCTATCCTTGTGGCGAGGTCTTAATGTCAAATGCATAAGTTTACCGGCTACCTCACTTTTAAACCGGAACACGACAACGACAAGCACTGACCCTATCGCGGCAGGGTTAGGTGATACCAGACCCGGGCGAGACAGTACAGAACTCTAGCACCTAGTAGCCACGACGGTAGTGATTCGCATAGCCAATCGATCGCTTTTTACGACCTGCCTGGCAGAACAATCGTTGGCCTATTCTTCAAAGGAGCAACACGGGGAAATTAGTTAAATAAGAGTATAATGAAATGAACACTTGTACTTATATTTCAGCACACGCATACACGTAAGTTATGGTAAGTCAATCGACCGATTTCGCTCATTCTGTTCGCTATTCAGGATGTAACATTAAAGCAGTAAAGGTATAGCTTATATGTGAAGGATTCACATATTCAAATTGAAGAGATAAAAAATATTTAAACATTTTAAATTTTAAATTTAGAGCATCAGTAAAATAGCAACATTTTGAACGTCAATTACAAGGCAAAAAAAAATTGGAAGAAACTACCTTTACGCGGAATTTCCCATACTGTGTTACTACAATGAAATATCTTGGAACAAATTAAATGTTGCTGTAGGCATGTAAAAATATCATGGTATTTTAATACAATGATGAGGTCAATTATGCCTATGGTAAAGCTACTACAATTTTGCACCTATCAGACAAATTCACTGCGCAAGTTAAATTAAACGGTGAATGGAAATTATATATAAGCTTTGAGGCTAAAATCTTAGATCCGTGACAAACATGCACCTATCAGATCAAAGCCTAACAATTTATCATTCAGAAACAGTAAAAAAGAGTGCTAGAAGACGTGACAGTAATCACGGGTGCAAAAACATCCTTACATGCACCTCCAATTACAAGCCATCTAGGGAAGCCTACGTGCTTAGGATTATGGTGAAATAAATTCAAATAATTGTAAAGTTTTTTTACTATTTGCAGTATGTGAATGCTATAAGTTAGGCAGTGAATTATGTTATTAATAGTTATTTCGAACTGACTGTATTTGTAACTTTATTTTTATAGAATGAAAGGCTATGATTACATAGCTCATGAACATTTACAACATAAGGGTTGCCATATTGATACCCACTTGAAATATTTTATTTTAATATATTATATGTAATTTGTACTTCAATCATTGGTGAAACTGAGTCATATTGATTTTTTTAGATTAAACTGTTGTACTTCACAATTTTACTAAAAAGTATATTTTTTTACAATTTTACTATATTTTATTTAAAGTCAATTACATACAAATATTTTAGCATAACCATAAAATTAACTGTATTAGATTAAACGTATTGTTATACTGTAAATAAACAGTACTAATATTTATTTAAAGTGTACGGACTAAATCTATTGCTACGAAAGCTTAAATTTAAAATTATTTATTTTTTATTTATTTTGAAGCGCCTGACGTTGTCATTAGGTGGTAAGTTTCTATTATGACTATACCTAGGTGCGGTGGCACCACCAATTCATATTACCATAACATCAGCCTTTCAAAACCGGTAAACGTACTCTTGTTGCTATATACTTGCTACAAGGATAGCAACGCACCATTAAGTTCTTTAGAGACCAAAAAAATGGTCCTTTCCTGTCTTCAATGGTTGCTTTCCTTTCTTCAATGCACATAACAACGCATCAATAATATATTTTCTGAAGACGATAGATATATTTTGCTATTATTAGAGCGATGATTCGTCCATTATAAAAAATGCTGCATAAAGTAAGTCCCAAAATAAATACGTATCTTATAAATCGGTTTTTAATAAAACCTATTAAATATAGCTACAGCAGTCAGACAAATATTAAAACAAAAAATAAACTAATGCAAAAACAACCAAATCGTCAATCGGCAAATCTCGTATTATAGTATCATTCGTTAAATTAAACGAGCATTTGGAATTTTTATTGATGTTTTACAAGATCTTTTTTTTCAGATTTTAAATTGATACAAATCGCATTAATGTTATCTCATTTAAAATACAATTTATAACATGTATAAATAAATACATGTTATAAATAGTAAGTATAAATAGCACACTTGGACTTATCCTAGGATATTTTATATAGATTAATGTATCGTGGAATAGCAAACAGTAGATGGATCTCTCTCTCACCACATTTTAATGGTATGTGTTGCGGATATTAAATGCCAAAAATAAGCAAATGGCTTGTCAAAAGAGAACAGCATTACCTATAGACACCAAAGTTATGGTGCGTTGCCATCCTTGTGGCAAGTTGAATAGACACTGAATTACACGCCTTGCCATCTCTCTTCTTAGGTCTGCTATCATGTTATTTCCAATTTACAAGTATACGTTTACCGCCCACCTTACGCTACTACCTTACCTTACCTTACTTTATACAGTCCGATCGAGTGTGATACTCTGACTCTTACAACAAGAATAGACAAGGCAGTAGTGCTAAGCTGGAGCTAAACTTTCTATATCTGTACCTCCTAGTAGTTATGAAAACAGTGACACGTTTGGAACGACCTTTCATATAATTTATGTTGTGTGGCAGAAAGACAAATTGTCTATTCTTAAAAAGGGGTCCAGATATTCAAGTGCCATAGCATCAAAGTGTGGGTCATATTTTAACTTTTTAATTGTCTTGTTATTAAACACAAAGTTTAAAGTTTTCTAGATAAATTATGTATACAGTTTAGAACAGAGTTTTGCGAAGTGAGATCGTAAAATAAACTAACGTTTAAATGGGTCCGAAAATATAAATATTTCGATAGCATCCACCACTCGATACTAATGGGAACTTACTACAGAAGAAATTTAGAAATATACTAATACTATCCTAAATATTACCTATACAATAATACGAATTGATTAATCAATCATTTTTTTTTATGTAAGTACTTTGAACGTATCGCCTCTTTGGTCTAGTGGTCCAGCGTTGGCGTTGACCACATGAGGTCCCGGATTCGATTCCCGGGTCGGGCACTTTAAAAAAAAAAGTGTTTTTTCAGTTTTCTGAGAAACACAAAGTTGCCCGGGATTGGAAAGTGCCCGGTTGGCGATAGGCTTGCCACCTATGACATTTGTGGGACCAAGTATCTTCGGCTAATCGTGGGTGCACTTGTTGTACCTCTGCCTACCCCTTCGGGGATATGGGCGTGAAAATACTTTTGAACGAATATAAATTGGAAGTTGTGGCCACTATACCATTTGTGGTCATTTAATATCAAATATTTTATAAAACATACTCATAAATTTGATTTATTTAAGTGTGAAAGTTTGAAAATTAAATAAAAATATTATTAAACAATATACTTCTTTATACAATTATTGAAATTTCAAGTGGTCGAAAAGGCTGATCAGGTGGCTAAAAGTGGTACTTTTACTAAATATATGCTCTATGAAATTATGCAACCTAAATTCTAACACCGTTGGGTAATCGATGTGCATTATTATATGCTTTTCTGATTATCCCTAACGATATGGCTGCGAAGGTATGAAATAAAGCAATTTATAAAAAATTATTTGCCGTTTTCTTAGAGATTTACCGATTAATAAGAAAAAATACGAAATTAATTTAATATCGTGAGATACAAAGGATTCATTTATTAAAGAAAATACATTATAAGAAATTACATACTTCTTATATAAAAAATGTTAGCAATGGGCGGGAGTAGCATTTGCGACGCCCGACTTTGTGGTCTGATGCACACGTTACCACCCAATAGAATATAGAGATATCAAAGCAAACACCTCAATTTTTGTAACAATTACAGGGAGTTTATTAAAATTATTTGCCCACATTACTTATAACATCTATACCCTTACATACCTACTTAGATATCAGTAATTTATGATTTTTGTTGTTATTTTTAATTATGATTTATTTACACCTACTTACTAAAAATTAATACACACGACCAGCTCACTTACCTACACAATGCGTAAACTATCTGTGAATCTGGTGACATGTAACACAGGTCTCGAACCTGTAACAGGCACCAGTCTCCCACAAAACATGTACGACACTTATCACAAAATTTTGTAACTTTGTAAAAGTGAAAGAAAAAAACATTTTTATTTTTAATTCTAAATTAATTAAACCTGAGAGTGAAATAAAAACACTTGAATTTGAGTGAAATAGTGTGCAGTGTTATCTGTACGTTGTATTTATCAATTTATAAATTGAATAAATAATCAAATAAATTATATGAAGAAATTAAAATTGATTCTCTACAGCTTTGTTAAATTCTATTGAATTGATCTCACATATATTACCAATTGCTTCCCTACGCTTAACTTATAAATAAAACATAAGTATAACAAAAAGAATAAGCAATAAATTTTACATTTTTAGATAAGCGTAAAATATGCATGAAACCTAAAAACGCTAATTGAAATACGCAATATATCAATACGTTTTTAAGATGTTTTTGTGTAGTAAAGCGCTTTGCTATAAATGCTTACATAAAAAATGTAATTAATTATACGTCAATAAAAAAAAAGATTGTATTTCAATATTCTTTGTACAGGCACTTTATCACTCGTTATTATAATACGCAGATTAAAAAGCAAAAAACAAGTCATGGTTACAATACGGCTATTTAAGAGATACAGCTAAAGGGGAATCGCGTGCAATTATAGCAAAAGCGTCTTCTACGTCCGTCTGTCCGAACGTGGATACAAAATAACTGCCGCATGCCTGCCCAAGATTGACTAGTAGCTGAATACTTCGCCAACGGCAATCTAGGGTGAGTTAAAACATTGAAACTCCGCTAGCAAAGGAATAAAGATTCAGTCCTTGGTAAATTAAAATTCTTCTTTTTTGTAGTGGATATTTGCACTTTAGTTTATGAGCAGTCGTATGTTTATTTTTAGATAGAAATGTTACCTAGATCGTATCTAATACTTAAGGCATTTATTAATAACATTTTTCTTTTACAAAAATTACTTTTGTTTTATGATAAAAAAATTGTAGAAGTACCTACATGTTTGTTGAAAAAAATCTATACTTAAAAACAAGTTTATTTATACACTTACCTCTTAAAAATAGTATTTTAATTAATATTTATTTAAAAAGATACTCATCAAAGGACTTTAAAGAAAGTGTAATGCAATAAAACTTTGAAAATGTACTTTCAAAGTACCTACATCTGCTTCTACGGCTCTATAAGAAAAAGAAGCTTTCAAGTATGCGAAAAATGGCCTTTGCAATAAAAAATATTAATATTAATGTGATCTATTTATAACTTATAAAGATTTAAATTAAAATACATAGTAATTAAACAAACAAACATGTCAAATTGAATATATTTTTACTTACAACTTAAATAATTGTGACCCTTATGTATGTACACTAGGGTGTCCGTTATTTCCCAAATTGGATTTTGGTCTGCGAACGCCCCTCAAATTTTTAGGTTATGACCTAAAAAAAAATATCCGACCCAAACCAGCCCTTAATATTCACATTAACCCGTGTCTGAATCATAATACATTTCCCATTTAAATAACATGGGATTTTTGCACTTTTTGCAGTTAATTTTTTTCCACCGAAACAAATGTAGCTAAAAATACTTTGACAGCTGTTTTTGTAGGAAATTTAACGCTCTTCAAAAAAGATCTGAATGCTTTTTGCGATAAAATTTACGGTTTAAAAGTTATTCAACGATAAAGTTGTATTCATAGTTAAATTCATCATGTTCCTATTTTTTATTTACTATCGCTTTTTGTTTGCAATAACACTATAAAGTAACTTTAAATGGGAAATGTATTATGATTCAGGCACGGGTTAATGTGAATATTAAGGGCTAGTTTGGGTCGGATATTTTTTTTTAGGTCATAACCTAAAAATTTGAGGGGCGTTCGCAGACCAAAATCCAATTTGGGAAATAACGGACACCCTAATGTACACTATAAAATGTATGTACACTATAAATGGAACACTGGTTCTCTTCCACCAAGGCGATAGAGTGCTATTATGTTTAAATGCAATTATAAAGCAATAGGATACAATACCTGAATGCTTTATTACGCAGAAGACGATAAATGATTTCATACCTGAAAGAAGAAAAATAAAACACGGTAAAAAAATTATTAATTTGCAAGAGATATAAAATAAATTTCCCATTAACTTACAAATGTAGATGTTGATTACTTAATTACTCGAAAAGTACTGGATTGATTTGGATTTTTTTTTGGTATTTATTTTGGTAACCAGGAATAGAACATAAACTACTTTTAAACCCCGAACAATTCTATATGGTTAATGTAATTCGCCAAAATATTTTATAGTTCAGCGGGCTGCAGGGCGCAGCTAATACCTATATTATACATGGGCATACCGATGAGGCGGGGGGCAGGGTGTGACAGCTGTCCCCCTGGAATGTGTTTACTCTCTGCAGCAGTGTTTACTATCTATCTATGTAATGTTACGGTTGCCCCCCTCCGGCCCAGAATCTGGGTAGGTCCATATATATATATATATATATATATATATATATATATATATATATATATATATATATATATATATATATATATATATATATATATATATATATATATATATATATATATATAATATATATATATATATATATAATATATATATATACCCGAGGTAAAGTTCGACAACCATCATCTCCTAAACAATAACAATAATAAGTTGTTTACAATAAACAAGTTATGATAAACAAACAAGTCCTAGTACACGTTATTTTCAACGTTAAGCCCTTTACCAAAGAGCATTATGGCTTAGCTTCGGGTAACGGTCAACTATTTGTTTGTCAATAGGAGGAGCTATCTCTTTCTTTTATTTCTAGATCTCTCCAGCGTTAAAACTCTTCACGTTTCTAGATTATTCGTAACAATATGAACGAGCGCGAACGGTGGAGTATGAAATTTGGCACAGTTAAAGTTTACATTTGCGAAGGTCTGCAGAAACCTATAATGTGTTAGATATACATTTAATAAAAAAAATAAACATTATGTACACTACATTAATGTAACATACATGATATTATACACACAATATGTATACTATTTTCTTTACGGCTAAAGTCCGCTATCAAACAAGATATTTTATTGTTTACTAGCTGTTGCCAGCGACTTCGTCCGCGCGGACTTCGTTTACTCCGCACTGCACCTGGCCGCTAGGTGATAGAATAATAATATGTAGCCTATATGTTGACCCGACCTGTTGGTAATATTCATGCAAAATTTGAAGTAAATCCATGCAGTACTTTTTGAATTTACCCCGGACATACATACAGACAAACAGATAAACAGACAAAGAGACAAAAATTCTAAACACTATATTTTTGGCTTCGAAATCGATTGTAGATCACGCCCCAAGTATTCTTTTAAAAAATATTCAATGTACAGTTTTGACTTTCCTACGATTTTATTATATGTATGGATTCTATGGTCGAATTTCAGCCACAGGCGATTGCTAGTATGTATCAATACGTAAAATAAAGTTTTAACCAAAAAATATGCAAACGGTGAAGTATAAAATTTGGCACAATTAAAGTTTACTTGAATATGACTGCAAAAACCTCGTATTTGTAAATAATATGCATTAGAAATAAACAAAATTAATAAAAATAAACACACACTAAATTCATACATGATAATATACACACATGATCGCTAGTATTAATAATTTTGTCTATTTGTTTTTAAAAATTTCCCAGTGTCGGTCTCGGGCTCCTTTGAAGAATAGGGCAACTGCTGTTCTGCCAGGCAGGTCGTAAAAGACGACCGATTGGCTATGCGAGTCACTACCATCGTGGCTACTAGGTGGTATAATTCTGCATTGTCTCGCCCGGGTCTGGTACCACCGCCTTACCTATTCCTGCCGCGCTAGCGTCATTGCTTGTAACTGTCGTGTCCCGGTTTGGAGAGTAAGGTAGCCGGCAAACTTATGCATGTAGCATTAGACCTCGTCACAAGATAGCAACGCACCATTAACATCTTTGGTGTCTATCCATCAGGAGATTCATCTGCTTGTTTGCTATCTTATAATATAAAAAAAGAATATTAATACACAGAAATATTAAATAAATATCTAAGCCCATGAGTACAGACTATAGCTTATCAGTAATAATAATCACATACATGCTTATTTATGTTTGGAATCAAACCCGAGCCTTGAGGCTATAATCTCAGGCTCATTAAACATTATTCTAATTTTGTTGAATACTTTTATTGGTATCTTCATGAAAATCTAGTTACAATTTTCTTAACAATGTTTACAAAAAATATGTATACAAAAATACATTTACTAATTTTTCCATTCATATTACTCTTATGATACTAAAATCTCACGGTGTTACGGTTGAATTCATATTTTATAATTTAATTATATAATACCCGTGAAAAAACGAC
This sequence comes from Apodemia mormo, assembly GCA_036924255.1. Lineage (NCBI taxonomy): Eukaryota > Metazoa > Arthropoda > Insecta > Lepidoptera > Riodinidae > Apodemia > Apodemia mormo. The sequence continues at coordinate 20,828,666 of JAUPFN010000008.1, forward strand.
AAAAAACATAATAACGGCGATCGCACATTAAACGGTTACCGCCTGACTGCTCAAAACCCATCATTACACAAATGCATTCTTTGTTAGTCGAAAACCACGTAAGTCACATTTATCGCCACATCAAAAAGCAATCAAGCGACAAGTCAAAATGAGTCATAAAGGTCTAAGAAAAAAAATTGTGAAAGCATTTGTTATGTAATGTTAACAGTTGCTAGCGACTTCGCCCGTGGTAAATTTGCATTAAAATCTCAAAATTTTAATTTTAAAAATTTTCCTATCGCCTACATCATAATAATCTGTATTATATTTTCCTGTGTTGGTCCCGGGATACTTTGTAGAATAGGGCAACGGCCGTTCTGCTAGGCAGGTCGTAAAAGACGATTGATTGGCTACACGAGTAACTACCATCGTGGCTATTAGGTGGTAGAGTTCTGCATTGTCTCGCCCGGGTCTGGTACCACCGCCTTACCTATTCCTGCCGCAATAGCGTCAGTGCTTGCCACTGTCACGTTACGGTTTGGAGGGTAAGGTAGTCGGTAAACTTATGCATGTAGCATTAGACCTCGCCACAAGATAGCAACGTACCATTAACACCTTTGGTGTCTACAGGCGATGGTTGACTCTTTCCATCAGGAGATCTATGTGCTTGTTTGGTATCTTATGATATAAAAAAAATTATAAATGCGAAAGTTTGGCTGTTTGGGTGGATGGATGTTTGAATGAATTACTCAATCGCGTAAAAACTACTGAACGGATATGAATGTAATTACACACAGGTGTGTTGTAATTACAGACACACAGGTAGATGTAGACCGGATATAGCACATAGGCTACTTTTAATCCCAGAAAATTTTGATGAATAAATACCTATATTTACATTACATAACATCTACTGAACTTAGGTCGAGTTATTAAATTGTAAGTTAGAACCTAACGATGGAAACATATTTTAAAAATAAACTTAGACCACTTGTTATAACTTGTTATAAATACCTGTATACTTATAAATTGTTATAAATACCTGTGCTCATCATAATATATTTTAACTATAAATTAAATTTTTCCTATTAAACTACGTCGATTGACTACATCTACATTGAATGACTTACGCATTATGAAAGAAATCTCCGTGCTAGTCCAGAGGTTAGGCGCTTTTAAATAATAGGCCATTTGCTTTTCTGTCAGAGAGTTCGTAAAAGGTGAACATAGGTCAAAAATGTCACTACTAATGAGACTTCTAGGCATTGGTATTCTGCAGCGTCCCACTCGGTTTTGGTGTAATATGTACATAATAAAATTGGCTAATTGCAAGTTGTTGTATAATTTGGAGATAAAAAATAATTTATTTCTTTAAACAGTCAAAAGGGATTATTTTCTTTTTAAACCAATCTAAATTTGAAATCAAATGGTTATTGTAGTATAATTAATATTAAATATATATTTTAAAAATCTATAGGAAAAAAGGCAAGCGGGTTAATAGTTCTTTCGCCGGATCTTCTCAGTATGTGGTATTGTTTTGATTCAGTAGTTATAACAAAAAATGTTGACAAAAGTGCTCTTTGGACGAGTCGACATTTTTCATAAAAATAGTAAAGGTTTATTTAAATAAAAGGTTTTTGATAAGTATATTTTTTTAAACTGCTTAAAATATGTCAATTTTTAACTAACTCCGAATATAGATAATTGTTTGTTACGCAAAATCATAGCCACGTTTGATAACTTTTATGAAAGTATGTTTTTAATGAAACTTAATGATGATTTGATTATGAATTCTAGAGACACAAGACATTGGAAATTTATTCTAAGTACTTAAATCAATAACATGAATAAGCAAACATGAATAAATTTGCAGTAAATTATTAATAAAATATTGATTAATAATACAATATCATAAATGCAGTTAACGTAATGATGCTCAACCGTTTGTTATTAATACGGTGCGTTCACGATTACCGTTTGGTTCTATGGGCTTTCCGTCGCATCTTTTTACGTTACCTCAGCTACCCCCCGCTGTTACAAGAAAAATGTTACCTGCCGCCCAATCGAGGAAACAGACTCTAAAATATTAACCTGTTTATAAATAAAAAATAAACCTTTGTTCAGATTAAAACTAATTTTTGCTTTTGCCTTATTCAGTCAAATCTATTTTAAATAAACGGAAGTACGTCACAAATATTATGATCGTTTTATTTAAAGTTACCATTGTCCTCTAAAGTGAAAGCTAAATTTTTTTACGATAAACAAATGTTCTTTTGTTCACGTAGTTTAAGTAATGGGGCATAAAAATAAAAATGCATTAAAATAAAGTTTTAATATATCCTATATAAGGGCTTAGCTATAATAGTCGGTATTAAATACTTTCTTTTCTTCCTTGTTGGTGTGAGTTCCTTTTGGGAATGAAGTAAAACCGTTAGTCGATTGGTTTGCGACCCTAACTACATCATTGTTAGAGCTGTGGTTCGATTTCCGACAGGGTCAAGCGTTTGTATGTTAAACATAAATGTTTGTATTTCTTTGTTTGTATTTAATATACATATTTCAGTATTTATATATGTATTAATATCGATGACTAACACCCATGTCACAAACAAATCATTTTTACTTTGAAGTGAGATGAAACGTGTAATTTTTACAGGAAATATTTATTATTATTATTACTATTATCTGGCTTTGAAGCTCTTCTGTTGAAAGAAGACAATAATCGCCTAGAGTAAAAAAATATAAATGGTGCGTTGCCATCCTACTAGAAAAAGTTTACCGGCTAACTTAACCTGCAAAACAAAATACGACAGTGACAAATGACAACAAATTAGTGCCTAAATCGTTTTTAACTATTTTAAGTTTTCGAAAGCAACAACGGTTGACAAACATCTCCTGTGTTTTTTTGTCTATTGCTAACTTCGGCCAAAGTAAAATATACTTTGGTCGAAGATTGCTAATGAATATTAAGCAATCCTTTAAACTACGTAATGAACTCAAGTGTGCAATTATTTGAACTTAATATTCGCATACCAAATCTATAAGGGAATATTTGGTTAAATATATATTGAATTAAATATTTAATCTAAATGTCTCTATTTTCACTGGAAGAGGTAAAAAACAAAAACCACACACACACAAACTTTCGCATTTATATTTGTGGAATTAAATTACTGGGACTTGGGAGAAACTGATATTTACGTAATGTAGATTTAGAAACAGATACTTCCCTCAGTAGACATAAAATAATAATAGGTAAATAGGTAAAAACATGAACGTACCTTATGGATCAAAATAATTCATATTTAGTTTTATAAACATAATAAATAAATATTAAATATAAATCTATATTAATTATTAATATTATCTATATTTAATATTATAAATGCGAAAGTTTGGATGTCTGGATGGATGTTTGTTACTCAATCACGCAAAATCCACGGAACGGATTTGAATGAAATTTGGAATACAGATAGATGGTGACCTGGAATAGCACATAGGCTATTTTTTTCCCGAAAAAAATAAGTGATCCTGCAAGATTCGCCAAAAACTTTTATAATGCAGCGGGTTGCGCGCTGCAGCAAGTAACAAATAATTAATAACTGGAACTTATGCTTAAATAATTTAACTATTCCAAAACACCAAGATCCGAAATTTGAGGCTTCCGCCGACTGGGACCGCATTAACTGGAACCGCGGTCCCGGTTGCCGGAATATTTTTCTTAGAAATTTCTTAATAGAAATATTTTTCTTCTTATATTTTTCTTAAATTATTTGAATTTTAATATTTTTCTTAAATTAATTGAAAAATCTATTGTTCAATTCAAAACTAGACAGTCAAACAAAAAAATGTTTAACGTAAAATAAAATAAAACTCTTTGATTTATAAATAGCATTTATTTATATAACTTTAATAAAACCACAATTATTGTTATTTTGTATTAAATACGTTAATCATGCTAAAAATATTTAACAATATCAAACAGTTAACTATAACTTTATTTAATTTTTATAAGTATTATTAATATCATTTACTCATTTAATTTATTCTATGCGCTTAGCAATAGATTAAGCGGTTTTTGCGTAATTCAAAAATGGGGATGGATACAGGGCGATGTTTTTGTGATATTTTAACAACTTTAAGGCTGATTTTATCGTAGATAACTGAAACCCGAAAAGGTTGGATCAATTCATGTAATAAAAATATTATTGACTTGTGATATGGGTATTAGTTAACGATATTAATACATAGAAATACATATTATATAGATACGAAATATATATAATGAATACCAAAACCCAGAAATACAAGCATCTATGCTCATTACACAAATATATTTTTTGTATACAAATATATTTGTCCCTGTCGGGAATCGAACCCGAGCCCCGTCGATTGCGTAGTCAGGATCACTAACTACTCGACCAACGCGAACGGTGAGGTTGAATTATTTAGTTATTGAAATTGTTAAATATTTTTAGCACGATTTACGTGTTTAATACAAAATAACAAAAATTGTGGTTTTATTGAAGTTACGTAAATAAGAGATATTTATGAATCAAAGAGTTTTTTTTTTTATTTTACGTTAAACATTTTTTCGTTTGACTGCACTAGTTTTATGCGTGGTTCGAGTCGCTGTAAGAAAAATATTAAAACTAAAACAAACCGGCAACTGGGACCGCAGTTCCAGTTAATATGGTCCCAGTCGCCGGAAGCCTCCCAAATTTGGACTTCCGATATTAATCAATAAATATATAGAGCACAAAATACGAGTACTTTCATTGTTATTTTTATATATTCGATATTTATTTTTTCTGTTTATACTTATTTTGTATTTAAGGAAATTAGGTTTCATTAAAAATTCTACAAGTCACAATTCGATGCCAAGTGCTAACAAAGTTTTATTATTACTTAGCTAACAACGTTATTTGAAACGTCAAATTATTTTCTATATTCCAAGCATACTATTAATAAAATCTGCTATAATCCCTTGAAAAATTTAACTCTTGTTAATAACTATAAACAAACACACCATAAACTAATCCACTTTAAAAAAATATATTTTTTACAAAATAGATTACCGTATGTCAGAAAATCAATAATGTATTTCGTAAACTTGTAATGAAAAGAAATTACCCAAAAAAATGACTATAATAATTTATGGTATCATGGCGTTTCATATACAGCCGAGACATAAGATTAAAATAAGATTATAAAATTAAATAATGCGAGCCGAATGTACAGGAAAGCTGGGTAAGTAATAAAACTTTTATTACTATTCCTCTATTGCATCAATAGGTCTTGGACCCCATATATTATACTTTGAATTTTTAATTTAGTTAAAAATGTACATACGATTAGAATAAATAAAGCTAAACTAATACAAATAAATGTTTTAATACGTCTCAGTTGTCAAAAATGACAAAATATTCCGTTTGGAGCTCGAGTGCCACTCCTTTACGTCGCTTCTTAATGGACTCTCTTGTTGAATTTCAAAACAGGATTCAATGTAGCTAAGGGCTAGCGTACACTGACATGAGGTCATGAATTAAAAAGTATATTTAATCAGGAAAAATACAAAGTAAACGCATCTGTACAATCTATAAAACGTGATTTCCAACTTAACAGGACGAAAATACATCTGATCACAGCAATAATAAATAAATTATATGAATAAAAACAAAACATCCATATTCAATATAAGTGTATTTCCCATAATTCAAATCACAAGAATATGTGCAAAAAGACGAAATGTGTAAAAAACATATTTAAATTGAAATAAACACTGTTTAGCAGTTATAAGTTAATTAGATGCGAATGTCAAACACTGGACGTTATATTGCACACTGCTATGATGTATTGCCGCCGACACTGTCGCGCATCGTTTAAATAAAATTTCAGTTGAGGTTGGTTTTTTGTCATCAAAATGAATAGAAAGAAATAGAGCATGCTATGTCCTGACAAATAAATGTGATTTAATAAATATATAAGTATTGCTGGACAAATTACATGAATTGATCTAACCCCAAAGTAAGCTAATTATTTGCTTGTATTATACATGTTAGTCAATGATACTCATACATAGAAATACATATATAAATACTAACACATACATAATGAATGAATGAATTAATTAATTTTTTATTTCAGGTTCCAAGTCCCATAGATTGCAGAATACTATGTCATAAAATATAATAAACACCGAAACTCAGAAATACAAACACGTATGCTCACCGCACAAATGTTTGTCCTTGTCGGGATTGGAACCCAAACGTCCTCGATTCGTAGTTACAGTACCCGGCGATAAATATTGCACATCGACCTTTGGAAAGAGACAATCGGCTAATTTCGGCTTCGTAGAGCGTTATCTCTGTCGCACAAAATACAAACAGTCCGGTACCTATTAGGAGCTGTTAAAACAAGTATGATTTGCTTCTTTTGATATTTTTATTCTTTGTATAAAATACACTAATTTTTCTATAAGTGATGGCTTTAGGTTGGGGTAAAATAAAATAAAAAAACATTTTTACATTATGTTTACGTATTTAATTATTTTGGAACATTACAGCTTTAGTGTACATAATAAACACCATTATACCTATTGCTAAAATGAGACATTGCAATAAAAATAATAATAATTCTAATTCTCAATTACTTCCATTTCACTATCTGTGCTCTCAAAGAGGTCAATATCACTGTCACTATCAGCCGTATTTATTACTAATCTATCAGTGTAATTGTCTAAACTGTGTTGAATGCTTCTATATTCATTCTCACATTTGATTGCATGATCGCAAACCTTTTTCCACTCTTCAGCGCCGATCATGTTTACTTTTTCAGTCAATAATGTTTTTACTGTAGTTAAGTTCATACCCACATTTCTAGAGGCTACATAGCCTTTCAGTTGAGACCATATATTTTCAATTGGATTAAAATCCGGATGATATGGTGGCAATCGCAACACAGTGTGCCCATGTTCGGCAAGTATTTTGTCCACAGAAAACTCTGTATACCTCTCCTTGTGCTGACATATAATAGCGTAAATCTGGGTTTTTGTTAATTTTGGATCAACTGGAATTTCATGTCTGTTTAACCAGTTGATCATTTCCCGTTTAATGGTGTTTGAGTTGGGGGGTCTCTCAACATACTTGTTGTGATAGGGTGCGTTGTCGATAACTAGAACAGAATCACTGGGTATATTTGGGATTAATTGGTTAACCAGCCATTTCTCATAGTTATCGTTATTCATTTCATTGTGATAGTCACCTGTAGTGTCCGTGGATTTATACGTTAAAAAAGCACCGGGTACAAAGCCTTTTTCATTTCCCGCATGAACTATTATCAAACGTTGACCTTTTGAAATTGGCTTTTTTACTCCTTTTTTCTTATCGTCACTCCAAGATTTCCCTTTAGTGTGGGATGCATGTATATATGACTCATCCATGTAGACGATATTTTTTCCTGTTTCGCGAAATTTGCGTATTTTATCAAGGTATTCCATTCGTTTGAGACTAACGTCTAACTAACGTTTGAGACCCCCCAACTCAAACACCATTAAACGGGAAATGATCAACTGGTTAAACAGACATGAAATTCCAGTTGATCCAAAATTAACAAAAACCCAGATTTACGCTATTATATGTCAGCACAAGGAGAGGTATACAGAGTTTTCTGTGGACAAAATACTTGCCGAACATGGGCACACTGTGTTGCGATTGCCACCATATCATCCGGATTTTAATCCAATTGAAAATATATGGTCTCAACTGAAAGGCTATGTAGCCTCTAGAAATGTGGGTATGAACTTAACTACAGTAAAAACATTATTGACTGAAAAAGTAAACATGATCGGCGCTGAAGAGTGGAAAAAGGTTTGCGATCATGCAATCAAATGTGAGAATGAATATAGAAGCATTCAACACAGTTTAGACAATTACACTGATAGATTAGTAATAAATACGGCTGATAGTGACAGTGATATTGACCTCTTGAGAGCACAGATAGTGAAATGGAAGTAATTGAGAATTAGAATTATTATTATTTTTATTGCAATGTCTCATTTTAGCAATAGGTATAATGGTGTTTATTATGTACACTAAAGCTGTAATGTTCCAAAATAATTAAATACGTAAACATAATGTAAAAATGTTTTTTTATTTTATTTTACCCCAACCTAAAGCCATCACTTATAGAAAAATTAGTGTATTTTATACAAAGAATAAAAATATCAAAAGAAGCAAATCATACTTGTTTTAACAGCTCCTAATAGGTACCGGACTGTTTGTATTTTGTGCGACAGAGATAACGCTCTACGAAGCCGAAATTAGCCGATTGTCTCTTTCCAAAGGTCGATGTGCAATATTTATCGCCGGGTACTGTAGGTTCGCTAACCACTCGAGTAACAGGGCGGTCAATTGTCGAATTTCTTTAGACAATTAGTCTATTTTAATTATAAGTTTAATTATAATTTATAAGTTACAATTATATATAACTACCATAATGTTTTGGCTAAAATTTGCATGTCAATACTTTGACTAAATGTGTAGAGCGTTTTACTTTTTAACACCTATTATTGTACACACATTTTAGGCAAATAAATATGTGGTCTGCGGTCTAGCGGTCCAGCGTTGGCGTTGAACGCATGAGGTCCCGGGTTCGATTCCCGGGTCGGGCACAATAAAAAGTGTTTTTTTCAGTTCTCTGAGAAACGCAAAGTTGCCCGGGATTGGAAAGTGCCCGGTTGGCGATAGGCTTGCCACGTATCACATTTGTGGGACCAAGTATCTTCGGCTAATCGTGGGTGCACTTGTTGTACCTCTACCTACCCCTTCGGGGATATGGGCGTGAAGATACTTTTTTTTATTATTATGATTAATCTTTTCAGAATTATAATTAAATACTGTTACGACGTGCTCACTATTTTCGGAAGATTAAGGGTGGTTACATAATACATCCGATCGGAATCTGAGAAAATTATGTTCCAAAGTAATATTTATAGTTCCAAAGAAATAAGATCCGAGTTCCGTCGTCCAAGTTCTTTCCGTCGCCCGAAAATCTCCAGTTCGGAACGGTAACTGACGGATCGAAATAACCATAGAAGGAAAAATGCTAAAAACTTACAATATCAGTGCTAATAGTTAATGGTAATTGAAATAACATTAAATTACCTATGTAAATACTTTGCTCTGCACGAAATTGCTTTTATGTGCATTACTTATTCTTCTAAATTTATATTTTTATGGATCGATTCAGAAACAATGCAAGAGACAATATTTGAATTCGGTATGAGATTCCCACATTTATATTGTGTCAGATTTGGATCCGATGCAATCCATTACTGCTCCGAAGGAAACCATTCTGCTATTGTCATTGACTTGGGAAAAATATAGGAATATTTTTAACTTAATTTAGATAAAGCACAATATAATTAAGGCCTTTATAAAATGGATATTTTTGCAAATTTATGACACATAAAAAGACGAAAATTGCTATGACGTAGGGGTTCTTATCTATCTATATATCCTATTATAAGAAAAAACCTTGTAAATGACAGTAATGTCTATTTTACTATCAAGGCAATACTGAGTAGGTTTGTATCTCGACGGGTCCTACCTAAGTTCCCGTAACTTAATTACAACAACTTACGTAGGACCTGTCGATCTATCGTTGATAGCTAGGTTTTTTATATCATAAGATAGCAAACAAGGAAACGGGTCTCCTGATGGAAAGAGTCAACCATCGCCTATAGACACCAAAGATGTTAATTGTGCGTTGCTATCTTGTGACGAGGTATAATGCCACATGCATAAGTTTATCGGCTACCTTACCCTCTCAACCGGAACACAACAGTGACCAGCACGGACGCTGTTGCGGCAGGAATAGGTAAGGCGGTGGTACCAGACCCGGTCAAACCGATGCAGAATTCTACCAACTAGTGTAGTAGGTTCCTAAACGATACGTCATTTATAGCAGTACCCTTAGCAACCAATATAATAATAGCAACGAGAAGTATCTTACTATTCCATAATTTTCTAAAAACATTTAGTAACTTGACATCTACAGTAATAGTTTTTGCTTACGAGTCGTAGAAAAAATTAATACTCGTAATTTAAACGAGTCGTATTATCGATAAATACCGCGAGAATTAATGTGAGTTAAAGTATCACAATATTTTTATATTTTGTTAATTAGACGTAGTAACAAAATAAACTGTACAAAGAACTAGTTTAAGTTAATTAATATTATCCAATTAGCCATCCAAAGTTACATACAAAATAGCCCTCACTGCTTTCATTCATTAATATACAGGAAATTGCCATCATACAGAAACATGGTAAGTACTTGTAAGTAGATACTAAGGAGCTACATAATGATATCAAATAACACAATAATACTAAAGAGGCATAATGACTTCCACACAGTGAATAGTCGACATTAGTTCACACATTACCAATTTTAATGTTACTTTTTGCTCACGCAATTTGTCTTCACAAGTTTTTTGTATTATTACTTAGATTGAGTAAAAATATATCATTACATTATACTGAAAACATCTTGTACTACTTAGAACTTCTTTTGAAGAAAAGACATATACATATACATATACATATACATATACATATACATATACATATACATATACATATACATATACATATACATATACATATACATATACATATACATATACATATACATATACATATACATATACATATACATATACATATACATATACATATACATATACATATACATATACATATACATATACATATACATATACATATACATATACATATACATATACATATACATATACATATACATATACATATACATATACATATACATATACATATACATATACATATACATATACATATACATATACATATAAATCGTCGTTGACTAACACCCACTTTAGTAAGAATGATGGTTAGGTAAAAATTCTTATACATATATAATCGTAATCTCGAAAACAGCTCCAACGATTTTTATGAAATATAGTATGCAGAGGGTTTTTGGGGGCGATAAATCAATGTAGCTCTTATTCCAGATTTTATTTTTACAAGACGTCGTTTAAACCAAAAAAAGTACCAGGTACGTTTAATTACTCGTAATACACTTGACTGAGTTTTGCCTTTTCCTACCACTATAGCGTTAGCACTGTCAATAATATGTAGCGGATTGGAGGTTAAGGTAGCCGCTTTTGAATGTAAAAATATGTCCCGGTTGCACAAGTAACGATTGATTATTCATGTCTTATAAACGATAGTTACAGGTTACCTTCGACCATCAGGAGAGAAATCTTGTTATTTGAAAAGGTATTTTGATATTTTTCCAGCTAACAATATCATTTCGACCGATCAAATCTTTTTTTATAATGTAGCCCGTGTTGGTGTGGACTCTCAAGAATTAACCATCTGCAATTCCACCAGGTAGTTCCTAAAAGGAGAATGATAACCTGATACTAGGTGGTAGAGTTTCGCAAATTTTACGAAAGTATATGGTAACACCGCCTTACCTATTCCTGCTGCAATAGCGTCAGTGTTTTTTAATATCGTGTTTTGTTTTGAAGGAAAATGTAAACTTATGCAAATTGTAACAGTTCAGGTGTAACGCTATTCATTATGATGTATAATGATGAAATTACTCAGTTGCTACTAATATTTTTCCTTGAAAAAATGCTTTACCAGAACAATATCTCCCTACCAAAATGTCAGTACCCTCTCCGCAATGTAAACTTTAACTGTGAAAAATTTCATTCTTCACCGTTCGCAAATTTTCTTAAAAAGGGGTAAAAAGTTTTTGCTTCACGTTTATAAAAGATATTTTCTCACTTTACACCAACTGCTCGTCAAGAATACTTTCTTCCTAACGATCCATCTATTCTTAAAAAAGATCGGAAAAATACATACAAGAAAAATAGGGATTGTCCATGTATTTGCTTGTAAAATTGTCTTCCAATTAATATATAATATCTATCGATGGATAGGTATCTTTTATTTGGTATTAATTTATCTTTAACATCTCGCCCTTGTTGTTTTCTTGGGGAGTAAGCAATCTGTGCTAAACATCAATAGATAATTCAGCTCGCCACGATTCACCATCTTGTCGGTTGGCAAGAAACTTAAATAATAATATAAATATTACAACTTATTTATAAACAAACGGACTGCTATACAATGTTCCTAGGTTACGGGTTTTGTGATTACACAGTGTGAAATATTCTACTTGAGGTAAGGTAATTTCAAATATACTCCATAATTATACTAGCTGCAGCGTGCAGCCCGCTGCATTATAAAAAATATTTGGCGAATTCCGCGGGATTGACAAGTTTTTCCGGGATAAAAAGGAGCCTATGTGCTATTTCAGGTCATTATCTACCTGTGCGACAAATTTCATTCAAATGCGTTCATTAGTTTTTGTGTGATTGCGTAACAAACATCCATCCATCCAAACATCCAAACTTTTGCATTTATAATATTAATATAGATTTTACTGTAGCTACTGACAAATGTTGCAACTACTGACAATTATTATAGCAAATCAACTTAACCGTGGATGTATGTTGCGTTGTTATACCAATCAAAAAATGTATTCAAGATTGCCTATATTATAGCCAAGAATAGGTAAGGAGGTGGCATCAATATATATATATAATATATATGTATTGGGCGACACATTGCGGAACTCTACCAGTTAATAGCTACAATGGTAGTGACACGTACAGCCAATCGTTCGCTTTTTACGAACTGCCTGGCAGAATGGCAGATGGTATATTCTTCAAAGGTCGGCCGAACTAACACGGAAAATTTCATTAAAATTGAATATCTATTTGCTATGAAATATTTAGACAAGTACAAAAATTATAAGTAGCAACTTTAAAAACCGTTATATGTGATTACGAAACTCAAACATTCAAGGTACTGTAGCGTGGAAATATTTAGAGAAGTAAAATTAATAGCAAGGCGTTGTGAGCTTAATGATGCAAAATAATTGCACATCCGCGATCCGTGGGCTTTGTGAGTTTTATTGGGCGCAGTAAATTATTTGCCCCTGTCATGCATTGACCTCGGTTCAAGCAAATCTGTTATAATATTAATTGTACAGAAAACGCATACGGGAACCTATTAAATAACATCTCTTAAAACACGCTACCGGCGCCGAACCCTAATTGAATATGGCGAGTACCCCTAGATTCAGCGTATTAATTAAACTAAAGATTCTCGCGGCCTCCACTTTAGTTCAATACCAACTTCTTGTCCGCTACCATTTGTACCTGCTTGCATTTTACCAGCACCATTACAAATTAAGCATTGAGCGTAGGTTTTAAAGGCTAAATTTGAATAACAATTTATAGAAAAGTCGTAAACAATTTTAAACTAAATGCAGAAGCCATAAAGTTCATTTCAATATGACAAATAGACGACAAGAATATAAAATCAAACAAGGAGCGTAGTTAATAATTTATTGATATAAAACATGCGAAGCCCATAAAGTTACCTTTGGCACACGTCTCGGACTCTTAATTTGTAAGTCGTTAGTACTAAGCAGTCATTGCGCTAGGCGCGTTAAGATTAAGATTTTAGCAACTACAATTTGAATATAGTTGTATTTAATTGGTCTACCCTTTATCTAATTGTGAATTTGTTTTGCTGCACACTACAAAATGCAAACCAGTTACTAAATGCGTTGGCGAATTGGTATCCGAAAAACGCAATAGTAGACTAAACATTTTAAATGTTGTACATGAACATAATCTAAAAGCTTATCTTACATCCCAGTAACAATTTGCATGTAATGGAAGATAACTAGTAAATATGATAATAGTGTTTTATTACAATTATTAAGATAATAAATAGCCAATCAACCGCAGCCAAGCGTAACAACGTAAGTGTCTCAAACAATAGTCGTAACTATTGAACAAACAAAAGTTATCGTTCGAAACTCAGGCGCTAGGTTGAAACCGACGGGGCGGTGTGACCAGAGAATGTTAGAAAAACTTATAGAAAATGACAAGCGTGTGACAGAGATAGGCATAAATATAACGTTGAAAAGAAAAGGATGGATAGAAAACTCGTTCGCCGGCATTCCGCCGCATGGTGGATTTAGGAACGGGGGCAGCCCGATACGATTAGGTGGTTATGCCTTGTTATTTTTAAAGTTTAAGATGTGATTTTTGTAACGGAAGATAATTTTCTGCTACTACATGCGCATTTGGTTGTGATTTTTTTGGGGATTATTACCACATTAATATAATTAAGTGCTACAACTTATCTTCATTATATTGTTAACTGTTGTCTTTTATTTAATAATCATTTATGAATGGTATTAATTATATAAAATGATACAATTTTTCTTCTTAAAATATATTTTAATATGTCATGTATTTTAATGTATAATATTTTGCATGTTGCAACTTTTCAAAGTATTGGATTTGTTTTATGTTTGCAGACACTTTAACATAGTAAAATATCACTTTGTATGGTTTATTTAATGATCTACTCAACTTCAACCAGGTCAATATCATTTATAATATCACTATACTCGTGTATAATTAGACCCTGTTAAGCAAAAAAGATCCAACCAGCATTTTATTACTTTTAAGTTAATGCAGTTTAAGTTTGACAGAGAATAAAAAAATTATAGTACAGAGCATGAAGCTGTAAATGTTCAATTAAATATTGAGTATTTATGTTGTATTTACATTGTATTGGGTATATAATGTCCATTTAAAGAATTGAGTATGAGTATTTTTTATAAACTAAACAGGGTTACTTTTAAAAGTGCGGTCAGTATTTCGGTGTCTGTTCAGAATCGATAATATGTTCAATTCATGTAATAAAATAATTTCATTTTTATCCGACACAAAATAATGAAACGCATGGCTATAATTTCAATTACGCAAAATATATTAAGTGTCGTCAATTAAATTAAAAGTGATCAGGAAAAATGTACTTAGAGCGAGAGATTACGTAATAGTTACTACTGGATTATACCCTTTCCCATTTTTATCCAACACTATTAGTGTGGATGAAAAAGCTGATCTTAATACAGGAAATAAGTTCAGGTTGACAATAATAATATTTCACCTTAGAACTAACACACAGATCTAGCGATTAACTCATCTTCTTTTCTAACAATGCACAAAGACGAGACGACCCTTTTAAGAATTGTATGATATTTGTGAATGCTTAAATTTCGTGGAAGGTCTAATTTGTTCACAATAAAATTTGCAGGAAAGGTTAAGTAATAATTTCATATTGTACACATCTCTTGCATGTTTATAAATAATATTTTAAAAACTTAACGAAGAAAAATTTCGACACGACAGGATTTGAACCTGCAACCTTGCATCTGGCCGGCGCGCTCTCACCAATTGAGCTATTGTCGACTGGTTCAACGCGGCGAAATTCTTTGCTTTGTCATTGAATCCGTCGATTGTATTGATCGCTAGATATACGTATACACTAGTTAAGAGTGCATCATTCACATTTTTAATATTGATCAATAATTTCGCCGCGGCTAGAGATAGTAAGGTAGCAGATTCAAATCTTGTCATGTCGACTTTTTTTGTTAAGTTTTTAGATTTTCCAAGCACGGGATAGGTGCCGAAATGCATATTCAGCGTTACTTATAAAGGTATGGCCAAATTTTAAAATTAGGAACTATATATTGAATTGAAAGTGCGTTTTAATTGTTATTGTAAAATTATTACAAGATAATATAAAAATACTTTAAAAATATCCCACTAAATTCTTGAATTGCATGCACCGAGTCTAGTGAATGAACTCTGTAAAGCTGGCAGTGTGTCATTTTACATTTACCAAGAACCGAAGCTGGTGCAGCCGGGAGAGATATGTGGTTGTACTTAACCCGGCCGAGATGTTGCAGAACTCTACCACCTAGTTAGTAGACACGATGTTAGATTGTCACATCACGTGTTTGCTTTTCCTCGCCTTTTTACGAGATGCCTAGCAGTATACCAGTTAATCGATTCTTCAAAAAGGGGCATGGATCAACAGGGAGAACAGCAGAACTAGAGTGTTGTGGACTTGGTTCTTTGCATGCACATTGCCGCTTCACCACTGGAGCTTCCTTTGACTTATACGACGTAGTAGAGTTTGGTCCACGGATTAAATGGATATGTCTTTCAAGACAATTTCTGAATTTGTCAGTGTAGCTCGCAATCACATACAGATATACAGAGTTATACTACTTACATACCGGTGTAACAAAATAATTTCAAGGGTAATTTTTAAACCTAGTCATTTCATTCGGTACCATAAAACACTACAACATGGTTAATTTCTATTTTTTACAATATAATATAGCCTACAAATGTGTGAAAAACTTGACAGTAATAGGAGCGTTTGCTTATATGCGCGGCGACACGTTTCCTTCCCAATGGCGTATCTATTAGTATTCACGTGATCTGTGGTTGCATGCACATTGTCACTTCAACGCTGGAGCTTCCTTTGACTCATACGTCATCGTAGAGTTCGTTCCTTTTTTCAGTTGCTATGATTATTCTGTTTTAATGGCAATACAAAAATAATACAAAAATACATCCATACTAATATTATGAATGCGAAAGTGTGTCTGCCTGTCTGCTTGTTACGCTCTCACGGCTAAACTGCAGAACCAAATTAGATGAAATTCGGCATGGAGATGGATAAAAGTCTGGGGTCAAACAGTTCTTTTTTTTGTTTTGTATCATAAGATATAGCAAACGATCAGATTGGTCTCCTGATGGAAAGAGTCAACCATCGCCTATAGACACCAAAGATGTTAATGGTGCGTTGCTGTCTTGTAGCGAGGTCTAATGCCACATGCATAAGTTTACCGGCTGCCTTACCTTCCAAACCAGAACACGACAGCGACAAGCACTGACGCTATTGCAGCAGGAATAGGTAAAAGGGTGGTACCAGACACGGGCGAGGCAATGCAGAAATCTACCACCTAGTAGCCACGATGGTAGTGACTCGCGTAGCTAATCGGTCGCCTTTACGACCAGCCTGGCAGAACGGCAGTTGGTCTATTCTTCAAAGGAGCTTGGATCCAATATGGCTAATCTTTATTGAAATAACAAGTTTTTTTAATGAATATGCATATTAGCAGAAAGTTGTAAATTACCTTCATTATTCCTTGAATTATGGGTCTCCGCAGAAAAACGCCGATACTTGAAATCACAAATGTATGCAAAGCTTCAACTCATTATCTTCTAGGTGGTAGGGTTCCGCAACGTCTCGCCTTAATTTGGTACCACCTGCACCGTTCTATCTATTTCTACCATAACAGCGTCAATGCTTATCGTTACTCAATTGACTAATCACTTGAACTTTAAGTTCACATCAAAACTTTATTTTTGGTATATCACTCAACCGGTTTCAGGATGTAATGTACTTACTGTAATACACTTTCAGGTATATTATATCGTGAAAAGTGAAACCGGTTGAGTAATATAATAAAAATAAAGTTTTGATGTGAACTTAAAGTCACGGTAAAAATCGGTTCGTCACCTTAAGATCTAATTTGGCTTGCACTAGTGTACGAATCAATCATGCCAACATACCAGTACAAATAACAGTTCTACTAACATTAAGTAAATGTGACGTTTTCTATCAAATAAAGTTTATCTCAATTGAATAGATTTAACTTTTACTGCTAACTTGAAAAATATTCTAGAAGGATATTATATTTATGGCAAATATATTTTGCAATAATATATTGAATAACACTAGTACTCTAGAAATAACAACGGTGATATAACCGTGACAATAGTTTTATCATAAATATTAATAGCAGGTCAAATCAACAAAAAGGTTTTAATTAAAAAAAAAAACATTAGCATCTCTTTAGATAATAATTATTTGCACAAGATAAAATAAAAAAATAGTATTGATGCAAGCAAGTCTGAACCATGTTATCGAACAGTTAAGCATAATTTTCTATGCAACAGTCTATTATGTGGCAAATTTTCAAAAGATTATATGTGCTCGCAGCTTGTTAAATGAATTAATTTGAAAACTGACGAACCTATTCGTACCGCTACTGTACAAGTGATTAGTCAATTGTGTAACAATAATGGAATTTCGCCAAGTGTCGACGATAGAAAGTATAGAATATATCAATGATTGTCAGTGTCTTGTTCTGGTTTGGAGAGTAACGTAGCCGGTAAACTTTTGGCATTAACATTAACATAAGACACTAACATCCCGCCACACGAATAACACACTGTTCAGATCATTGGTATCTATAGGCAATGATTGTTTCTTTCATCGAAGAGCCACTTGCTTTACTATCCTACAATAATAAAATGGAACTTATTTGATATCTTATGGTATAAGAATAAGATATTTTTATACCATAAGATATCAAACAAGCAGATAACTTTCCTAATGGAAAGAGAAGCCATCGCCTATAGACATCAAAGAGATTAATGGTACGTTGCTATCCCTGTGGAGGGATGGCAACGCCACATGCATAAGTCTACCGGCTGCCTTATCCTTCGAACCGGAATACGACAATGATAAGCATTGATGCTACTGCGACAGGAATAGGTATATTGGTGCTAACAAATACCCGGGAGAGTTTTGTGGAACTTTACCACCTAGTAGTCACGATGGTAGTAACAGGTACCAATCGATCTCATTTTACGACTTGCCTAGTAAAACGGGTGTTGGTCTTTTCTTTAAAAAACCGGATCAACCCGGAGGACTAGTTTAATATTAGTTTCAAAATTTGACCAATCCATACTAACGCTAGAAGTAAAATATAGCTTGTAATATAACTTGAACTTATATAAATTTTTTGCTATTGTTTTATCGCTTGGTACCGTTATAATAAACTGTAAAGAGATAATGATCAGAAACAATAAGATACCTACACAAATCTATTAACCTCCTAATTGTATGCATACCAACAGTTATACTCCGCCGTTGGGTACGACAACCTGTTTAGTAACGCATATCTTTGTAGAGCAAACATTCGAGATGGCCCACGAAAGCATTGGGCCCACCGTGCCGCGTCCACGCAACATGCAATGAGGTGTCCGATTGCTTGTCGTGTAACGTTACCGATGTGTAACGAACCTCGTCGCGACAAGTTATGACACGACACCAAACGCCGACACAACAGATGATAAAGACTCTTCGATTTTGATACCGGCTCCTGTAGGCTGAGGCTCCCTATTCCGTGAGGGTTTGTATAGATCTTTAAGAACAAAATCAGTTCCAAGTAACTGATTTTGTTCTTAAAGTATACATACATCTAAGATTTTAAGGTACTTTTAATAAAGGTTCTTGATGCAGTTACTTACATAATGTTTTCGATGTATTTTGATGCTGGTACAAGAATTATTGTCATAAGAGAACTAACCACAGAATTAACATTTTCTTATCAAACAATAATTCTCTTTTGGAAATCCGTGAATATTTAATAGTTTAAAAAAGTTACTTATATATCAATTAATCTGACGTGTGTTTTTATCTTGTTACAAATAAAAACACACGTCAGATTAATTTAGGTATAGGTGCTATCTTAGTAAAGAAATGATAGAATAAAACTTACAATACAAATTCTCCCCGTGTTGGTCCGGACTGCCTTTGAAGAACAGACCATCTGCTGTTCTCCTAGGCAATTTGTAAGAGGCTAACGATTTGGCAATGCAAGTCACTACTATCGTAACTACTAGGTTGTAAAGTTCTGTATTGTCTCGCCCGGATCTGGTACCACCGCCTTACCTATTCCTGCCGGAATAGCGCCAATACTTGTCGTCGTGTTCTAGTTTGGAAGGTAATGTAACCGGTAAACTTATATATGTTGCATTAAGACCCCGTCACAATTATAACAACGCACCATTAACATCTCTGGTGTATATAAACGATGATTATCTCTTTCCATCAGGAGAGCTATCTACTTGTTTGCTATCTTGTGATATAAAAAAGTATACAAGTTGGCTGGTAAAAGTATAAATACCGAGGGAGTGTGTTCAATACTCCATTCTGATATCGAATATGTTAAAAAGTACCTTAAATTTTGATCTAATTACTCGATAAAAATATACGGACATCAGTGCAAAGACCTCTACGTTTATTGTTTACAAACGGCGATTTACTGAACTCGAGACTAAATGGGTAACTTTTAAAAGTCAACCCTAAGGGGCTAAATTAGGGAACGAAATTCATTTGAAAATCTATTTCCATGATATACTAATCTTCTCGCGGGCGAGTTAGATATAAAATCGAATAACCTGACCAGTGAAAACTAGAAAATCGAGTAGATATAAACTTAGCATAGAAAATTAAACGAAGGCTATGAAGTTTTGAAATAGATACAAAAGGTAATTTCGAATTGCACGCTCATTCAATATCAAACGCAATGGGCGTGCGATGTATATGTCAATTATCTCCACTCTCTACTTCCATTATTCAGGATAAGCTAGAATATAAGAATGAGAATTCCTGATCTGTCCAAGATAATGAACAAAGTTAAAAATAGTTTATCAGTTACGTGTAAAGCGAAATGGTAGCGAATGTGGCGCCCTTTTTTATTTTAGTCTTAAAGTTTTTAAACCAATATCTTTTTGGCAGTTGGATATGTTTGAGATTTATAAAGTGACTTTTCGGATGTATTGTCCACAAAATCAACATGATATTTTGTTGTTGGTTATAATGAATAAAAATATCAATAGAATCTAATTACATAATGTGACTACTCACTAACTACTACTACTACTCACTAACTCACTAACTGAAGTATAGTCGATTAGGCTTAGATCATGAAGTCCCAGATTGAATGTCCGGGTCGGGTGAATATGTTGATGAAGTTTGAATGTTTATTAATATATTATTAATTTTTCTGCTAAACATAGTTTGTCAGAGTTTGGAAACAAGATTGAAAAATCTAATTTTCCATACGTTGACTAACTTCTTGAAAATTGGGGTTTACATTCTAAGGTAATAATCTATCCTATATCCTATAATAATATGGAATCATAGCATGGGACTTAGTACGGTTGACACATCGTATTCACTTATGTATGTTTTCCCCTGTCAAGAGTGAACTCAAGTCCCCTTGGTAGGGAATGGGCTCGTAGTATTCACAAAAATATTATGACTCACGTAGCTGTAGGGTTTATATTGTTAGTGTAGTGTAATATAGTGTAGTTATAGTGTTATACAATTTACAAATAAAACATTGTAATTTTTTTTATTAAATTTATAAACTTATTTTATTTAAATTTATAAAGGAATAATCCTTTACGGTAGAATCCGATTCAATGTATAATCATTTAAATTTACTGTGTCAGAGTAAAATGCTTGAAAACACATAAGGCTATGCAGATAAGTCACTGGAGCTATAGTTTTTCAATTAAATTACCCGATCGCTCGTGAATAAAGTTGCAAAATAAAAATATTTTGAGTATATTTTGAGAATTCTTAAACATCCTCACCTTTTAAATATTTTAGGGTAATTTCTTACAAAATACGATAAGATCGCAATAAATTAAATGTTCTTATCACACATTACAAACAAAGTTTATGAATTTTTAGCCTGTGTTTTGGTATTTGTTTTCTTCCAGTGAGTTTAGTGTTTACAGCGATAAAATTTATTCTACGTGTTTTACGAAATATTTCAAGGTCCCTACCCCCAAGAATAGATCAACTGTCTAATTGCTAGGCATCTTGTAAAACTAAAAAAAGCTTAACGTGTCTACTACCTAATAAAAAAATTGGCAGCGTTATAAATAGTTTTGCATAGGTGTAGTTCCACGTACAACTTAATTCTGCTGCAATAGCGTCGGTGCTTGTCTTTCATGTTCCGTTGAGAAAGAAAGGTAGCTGATCAAACATGTGTATGATGCATTTTATTGATCCCAGAGATAAAAATGCACCATTAACCGTCGGTGTCTTTAGGCAGTGGTGATCTCATTCAGAAGAAACACATGCTTGTATGATAGTATACGACATAAATCATCCACAATATAAACTAATTTACGTATTAATTAAATGATACTACAATTTGTTGTCAGAAAGCTAAGATTTTGCGCGCAGTCGATTTTGTTAATTAATGTGATTTGTGTTTTGATTTAACTGCAGGCATCTTGAGATTAAATCTCATTATTCTGAAATCATTTAAAATTACTTCGCACTTTTTAGGACAGCTACATGCCTTTTATGGATTAAAATAATAGATGGTCGATTTTACGGTATAGGCTCATCTTATTGCATTAGATACATCCGGCTTTTTACATAGATATTTGACCCTGTCAAAATTACTGTTAGCAGTATAATGATTTATGATTTAGATGGTGACTTTAGGCAGTTATCACACTTCTCCACGCTAAGAAACACTGCTTTGGAAAACGCAGTCACGAAAACGCAAGGAGAGGCTTTATCAGTCTGACAAACCTTGCATACATAGAAGTATCATCACGACAGTTCCCTGGCAGGGTAGGCAGTATGAAAAAAATGTTTATAGACTTTCCCGTTCGTCACTGTTCACGAGTTATAATCTAAACAGCAAGATAAAAGGTAATCCCAGTCACCGCACTTACCGTCCTGATAATATCAATATTGCCTATTCCTACTAAAACTGGGACCAACAGCTTTAAATGCTCGTCCTATCTACGAGAGTGGTACCCGCTAGATTAGAATATACCACCCGCTAGATTCTCAGCTATTACTGAAATTTTAATTTTCTAGATAAATTCAAAAAACCTTGAGTATAATAGAACTCGTTATATACGTTGTCAACCCACATTTAATGTTATGTGGTACTTTGACACGATCGTTCTGTTCCAATCCGGTATTTTTTTAAATGTCTACTCGTCAAAAGTGTCTGTAAAGATTTATTTAAATAAACCATTTCTTTTTATTTTAATTTTCGATTTTGATGCGCAAAAAAAACAGAAAACGAACATAAAAATTGCGTAGTCAAAATTTATTTGTTGGTAAATATTGTGTTTTATGAGGCTATTAATTAAGAAATAAATGTATATTAATCTTAGACATGTCACTGTCTTTCAACGTTACCAATTTATATCTATAATATTATTATAATTTCGAAAATTCAGATGTTTGGATGTTGTGATGGATGGACGGATGTTTATTATTCAATCACGACAAAACTCCTGAACGGATTTGGATGGAATTTGGCGCACAGGTAGATGATGACTTGGAATAGCTTAGAATAAAAACTTCTTATCCTGGTAAATGAGTTGTTTCCGCGGGATTGACCAAAAGCTTTTGTAATGTGGCGGGCTAAACGGTGCAGCTAGTATTACAAATGCGAAAGTTAGGATCTTTGAAGGGATGGATGTTTGCTACTCATTTACGCCAAAAATACTGTATAGATTTGGATGAAATTTTCACACAGATAGAGGATAACCTGTAATAGCACTTAATTTTATATATAACTTTTATAATGTAGCGGGCTGCACGCTGCAGCTAGTCATAATAAAATTTGGAAAATCTAAAAGAGCAAACCTCATATAACTCGTTTAATTTAAAAAATAATTAAACTATGCTAAATTGAATAGTAATTTTCAATAGTAAACAATCCCGTGGCGTACTGAAGCTATTAAAACTTAAAACAATGGTACCGATAAGTTGAATATTTTGAGCGTAATCGTGGCACAATCATACATACAGATTTCTTAAATCGGTTTTTTTTTAAAATATAATATTATACTTGACAGATATTTTTTTAGTAGTAGTTTTAGTAATCCCTTTGAGCAATCTTTTATCTTTAACCCATTTTGGACTATTGGACAGAATAGTAGATGACCTATTTCAAAGAAGACCTGTACCATAGGAAGCTACACTATCGTAAAAAAATAGGTCTAAAAACTATTCCCACGAACTTAAGCCTCGGTTATCAACTTCTTAAACCTGTAATAAGCTAGTAGTGTTGTCGTTATCATAATATGTATATGTAAATTATTTCCCCGCTATTTTATATTTATTATTTTATTATTATTTTCATTAGAATTAAAATTTATTAGAATTATAAAAATCTTAGTATTAAGTAATAAATTTTAAGGCTCCTGCTGTGTTTTCTCATAACAGAAAATATGATTAAGCCACCTGCTCTTACGAATAATAATATAATATTATAATCTGAGAAAATTAATACATTTTTATAATGTGGATAAAAAAACTTCATCTCATCCAATAAAATAGCACACATGTAATTGAGAGCAAACAGTTTAGATATGAGAGAAAAATCTATCTCCCCTAGATACCAAGCTCTTAAATGGTGTATTGCCATCCTTCTAGCGTGCGCGTGATTGTAATGTTTTATTATTTTACCGTATACCTTACCCTCTACACCGGAACACGATAGTAAGAAGCGCTAATTCTATTGCGATTATCATTTTCATTGAAATTAACAAAGTACAAATAATTGTGACACTTTTTTATGCTACGCTACTAAATGCGTTAAGTGATAAAATGCAATGCTATGTGATAAAATGCAAAAAAATGACTAAAATATAAACTTTTTGTACTCAGAAGCACCTCCTAGAATCTAGATCATTACAAAAGCATAACATTGTAAGCTATGAAGGCTTACGGTGAGAACTGGCCGCGCGACCGGTTTAGCTTAACGCTTTTTGTGGAAAAACACATTCATCTCAAAACAGGGCAATAACAAACTGTCTCCGAAACTTTAAGCCTGATAAAGCTTACAAGAAGCCACGACATGAATCACACACAGACATTTAATTTTAGGGAACAGCAGTGAGTAAGCGTCCATTCAAATTCTACTACCCGCAGGTTTTAGATGTATAAAAAAGAATAATCTCGAATTATCGATACACCGCGAACAACCGATCCATAAAAGTCAGAAAAAGAAAAATTGAGTATCGTATAAAATCGTATCTGCTGAGATAAGGGCGGCGACGCGTTCGTGCCGCGTAGCCCACGGCTGTGACGCGATATTTCATGAAACATCCGATTTATATGCGCGCCCGAGCAAAACTTAATGTGCAACGTACGTAATTACTGATAAAAAGAAAAATATGTAAAAACATACTTGCTTCTACTTATTATAAGAAAATTATAAAGGAAATAACTATTACTCGATACATACTGTTAAGATCTTTCTTCAAAAATTAAGTTGAAGTTTTAAAATTATAGAGCTTCCAAATCAATAAATGCTCCTACATTGTATATGATTATAAAATTGTTTTATAAATACCAGTGTTGTTTCAGGCCAGTTGTAAAGAATAGTTCATCTGCTATTTCCCTCCCCCATCTGCTATATCCCAGGCAGTTTGTAAAAGACGAACTGTATAGTAGTAACAACCAAGTTCGGCAACGTTTCGCTCATCGTCATTCAACGGGTCTGGTACCACCACCTTACCTATTTCTACCATAACATCGTCAATGCTTGTCACTATCGTGTTCCGGTTTGGAGCCGAGTCTCTATCGATCAGGAGAGCTATCTACTTGTTTGTAATCTTGTAATTATAAATAACTAGCGACCTGCCCGCGGTTTCACCCGCGCAACTTTTGTTCCCGTGGGAATATCGGAAAGAATCATATACTAAAACCTTCCTCAAGAATCAATCTATCTATTAAAAAACCGCATCAAAATCCGTTGCGTAATTTTAAAGATTTAAACATACATAGGGACAGAGAGAGAAAGCGACCTTGTTTTATACTATGTAGTGATATCAATATACACAATATCGGCGAATAAAAAAAGCTGCTAATGTTATTGTTTTAGGATATTGTGTGTTGTTTATCTTGTATTGATGTCGGTTATAAGCACTAATATCACAGGTTAATCGCCTCGTGTTTATGATTTTTTTTAATATTATAAGATCGAAAAGATTTAAACGGTCCGTTGCCATTCATTAGGTAGGATATATTTCCATATATAACCATGCAAAGTCGAAACATGACATTGTAAGCACCGATGCTGTTGCGACAGGAAAAGGTTAGACAGTGGTATCCAACTCGGGCTAGACGTTTTAGTACTCCTTCATTTTATCGCCACGATGACAATAATGAATTGCTTAGACTATTGTTTGCCTATTACACACTACCTAAAAGCAGATACTGTAACAGGAGTACAAACAATAGATATTAGAAAATACCTTACAAATAGGTAATTTGTCGAAGACAAAGAAAATAGGGAAAAAATGACTTACAATATGTTAGGTTCTACTGTTTTCAACATATTTTATAAAGTAAAGATGTCAAAAAATCCAAAAATGTTAATGTATGTATCTAATACAAATCATATTATATTCAAAAATAAAATATAAGTCTTCAAAAGTGGTTACAAAACCTATCAGATAAATGATTAATATGATGATATAAAGTTCATTTTTTATCGCTGTCGCTTGTTAACGTCACAATCAGGATACAGAATACTTAAAGACTGACAGTAGTCAATCTACATACAAGTAATATTCGAGCATAGCACACATAAGCACCTCTCATGGACGCGATATCTCGGACTGCTACGGAACAGACTGTCCCGAACCATTCCGAGATATCGTGTACGTGAGAGGTGTCTATGTGTGCGTTGCTCGAATATCACGTGTATGCAGATTGACTAGTGCTAGTCTCCAGTATACAGTGATCAGAACTTACAGTTTTAGATACCTACTTATCAAAAAAACATCAATATTAACTACTAAGATGTTTTACATTACCATATAACACAATATCTTTATATTTTATCAGCAAAGACACTTCCTATTTAAATCTCAAAAAATAAACCTTTAAACTCCATAATAAACCAGCCGCATACCTCCCAAAAAATTAACATGCTCATTCGCAAACGAATCGCCGTCCTTCAATTTAATATACTCTCTTTATTCAAGTACTTATTATTTGAGTTGTTACAAGACCAACCTAATGGACTCATTTATAACCGCACATCACATTTTTCTTTTTACGCAAATTCGCCCTCATATTAAAGTACCTGATTGAAATTTAAAACGTTAGATAAAATAGATTTTATTTATGTCGCAGTGAAATTGTCAATACCGTTAAATTATAATCTACCTAAGTGACATTATAATTTAACTGCAAACTTAACCTAACCAAATTATAAAATCCCTAGGTAGATTATAATCTAACCGGCTATTGACAATTTCACTGCGACATTTATACAAATCTTGCAAATTTTATATTATTCTAAATTCAAAATAAGATAATATAATTAAATTCCAATATAAACTTTTGATACAATTGCATAAGTGTATTTTGTCATAGAAGAGCGAGGACTCCTAGTACAGGTATTATATACTTAAAAGGAGACCTCCTGTAACAACAAAAAACCTTGTATCTACATAAAGTTACTGAACAAACGTTTTTGTATTTTGTATTTTGTAAACGATCAACTAGGATTTGTATTCCAGTTAATTTTCGAACCTAAATCAGCGCAAAAACATAAGGAGCGTTTTGTTAAGGTTTGGCTCTACCTTACCTCAAAAAAATACGAGATTCCTTATAAAACAAAATTATTAAGGTTTAGTATAGTATAATAACTAAATGTGGTGGATTTTTCTCATTATTAGAAGAGTTGTCTGTTCTTTTGTTATCATTTGCTTTATAAGAAAATACGTTTGTTCCGTACCTAAAAGGTAAAACGGAACCCTATTACTAAGCCTCCGCTGTCTGCCTGTCCGTCTGTCTGTCTGTCACCACGCTGTATCTCATAAACCGTCATAGCTAGCAAGCTGAAATATTTAAAAATTATGTATTTCCGTTGCCGCTATAACAACAGATACTAAAAATGAAAAATATGAAAATATTAACATACAATAAACGCGTTTTTCTCGTATTTGTTTGCTATGATAATACGGAACCGTTTGTGCGCGAGTCCAACACGCACTTGGCCGGTTTTTTTTCATTATCAAATATTTATTTTTATTACGGTCTAATTGTTTACTGCAGCATTAATATAAATTATATCATAAAAATATATATTTATTTGTAATAAATAAACTCTACAAGACCATTTTTCAATAAATTAAAAATACCCGGTACTATTTCCACTGAATAAAATAGTCCATATTTTACTTGAAAAAATGCATAAATTTACCGGATATCCTAGCTATCTATGTTTAGTTTACCTTACCCTTCAAACTTAAACACGACAGTCACATATAGATCATGACTTCTGACGTTATTCTGGCAAAAATAATTCGACCGTGGTATCAAACCCGGGTAAAATTTTGAAGAACTCTATCACTTCTTAGTCACGATAGTTGTGACACATTTCGTTAATCATTAACTTTTTACAAACATTCTGAGGAAGGCAACTTATAACATTTACTGGCAACATAATACCCATAAGGAAGAAAAGTAAATTCGCAAATAAATTCAATTTTTAAAATGATATTATCAATGGCTACCGTAATATTAATAAACATAGATTAAGATACAGCCAGCATTAATGAGAGATGATAACGTTACACTGATGACGATTGACGATTTTTTGATAATCGATTTATTTTAAATTCAAAACAATTAATAGATATTCAACTTTGTGGTTTCCTTGCATATGATATATTTTAGGATGAAACTGACTATGATCTAATAATCAAATTATATAATATGTGTACGCAGATACATTTAATACGACTTGAAACCTTTATGACTAGCTAACTTTGCTAATGTTGCGCTGCCAAATATTTTTAAGTAGTTTTTGTTATTTTTCGCTAATGTCACCTGTTGGCAACATCGTTCTTTCCGACAATGGTGTTAGACATCCAACTTGTATATTGACCTGGGAACATCAAACATATTTAATGTTTACAGTTTGGCGTTTTCATAAACGTTGTTATATTATCGTACTTCAATGCAAAAACATTTATGAAAATTAATAAAAGTTAGTGTAAATAATTAGGCAAAACATTAAAATATAAAGCTGTTTATTTTGTTCGCTAAACATTTGCATTCGTATTTATGAAGAATTTCATTCCACGGAATTAATTCAAGCAGTTTAGTTGGTATCGTTGCTCTCATCCATCGTTTATTCACAACTGGATTCATTCGCTCGACCATCGGGCATCGCCGTGTTATTATTGACATCGGCTGTTTTCGGTTACGGCCGGCAAGTCTTGATATATCTGTCATCGCGTTAAATTTGGATGTTACTCCCATCTGTTGTTGAACATTTCGGCATCGTATGCCGCCAACATAGACTCACATCGTCGTTGGTCAGCAACGTTTTATTAAAAACGGTCACCTCCAGTAGTTACTAATATTCCTGTCTAGTCGCTATCCAGTTTAAAGCAAGCTACTCGTAATAATTAGAAGGTATATATCGCTCCCCAGTTGGAACTCAACTGTAATTTACAAAATATATACATTCGTAAATCATAGAACAAACAAACTGTGACTCAGTCTAACCAGACTAAACAAAAAAATATCTTTTAAGTCTGACAACAGACTTTAACCTTATATAAAATAGTGTACACCTATGTGTGTGTGTGTGTGTCGAACGCATGAAATTGTGTGTTTTTTTATAAAATATTAGCTTTGTGTACTTCTTCCCCACATAAAATACCACACTGTTGGTCAAGTTGTCAGCGACCCTGACTTCGAAGACGGGGCTCGAGCTCGATTCCTAACAGAGACAAATATTTGCGTAATAAGCATAGATATTTGTATTTCAAGGTTTGGGTACTTGTTAAATGAATTTGAGCATACATGAATTTCTATTTATTAACATCGTTGACAAACACCCAATACACAAGCAGTTATATCAAATATTTTTTTCCAGTAAGTTTCGAAGGTTCAAATGTTTGTAAGTCCAGTGTTTGTAAGTCCAAGTCCATATTTATTTAATGCACATTTCATTTAAAATGAGCAAAAATAATTTTTAAAATTAAGAATCCTCGCGTGACATTCATACATTCTTCATACGCTCGACCAAGCCGTCAGTTTTAATCCAACGATATACTTGGCCACTTGACAGGGTCTAGGAAATCCGATTCAGACAGAAACGATGCATATTCACATGCCAAGCTTATTCTTACGAAGCTATGTAAGATCGTATCTTTAAAAACAGGTAACAAATAGCAAAAGAGTGATACAAAAATGTGCAGGCCCCTACCGAACTCGACGCTTGCTACAATAGAACACGTCAGATTATAAGATGAATGATACTTTTTTGCTTTGTGAACTCTACCTGTGGTTAAATATATTGAAAGATTTAATTTTACTTATGAATTCAGGTAACTCACTGCTTTCTGTTTATTGGTTAACTTATTCGATTCAAATCATCAAGTTTGAGATTTAATTCCATAATCTTCTACATATATAAAAGGCAAAAGTGACCGAATGTGTTTCTTCAACGCACAGGCCAAACTCTTAAAGCTAGAAACTTGAAATTTCGCATACGTATTTCCATTAAGATGTAGGTATCCGCTAAGAAAGGATTTTTCAAAATTCAATCCTAAATGAAAATTAAATGGGGGTGAAATAGAGAATAAAATTTTGTATGAAACTTTTTATTCCCTGAACATATTTGCATGAAATTTCGTATGAATTGATTACAAAAAAATAGTGAATTACGTGTTAAAGCATTTTTCTAAATTCGATCTCTTGGAGGGTAAAATAAGGAAAGTAGCTTACAAAGAAAGGTTAAATAAGTTCTAAAGTAAATATGCGGAAACGAAGCCGTAGGTAACAGCTAGTATTTTTATATATAAATGTTACGGCAGTTTCCTAGCGAGGTACGTAAAGATACTCTTAGTTCATCACTGAGATTCAAGATTATTGCTTGGCGTGAGGTAATAATAATTCACAGAAGATTTATTTGTCTATAAAAGTCTTAGTTGTAGCTAGAAGTCTAGTGGTGGTGTATTAATATATAATCCATGCCTATGAGAACGTGTAAACCTGTCGGTCATGGTTATCGCAAATAACAATATGCAGTCGGTAAAGTAAGAAATAAAAATTCGTAAAGTGCGTGTCGGGCCACGTGCAATGTAGTGTTTCGAAGTTGTCCATCACAGTGATGCGAACTAAGAAGAGGGCTTTTATAGTTTCATCCTATGAACATTTAAGCTATTCAACGTCAATGACAAATATATATCCGCTCCACAGGTACACCGCCTCTAAAAACTCTAAGTACATTTAATAAGTTGGTCGACTATTTACTCAAAAACTTGTGAAGTTAATAGTGATAGTTTTCCTTTTAACTTCATTATATTTACTACAACCATGATTTTTTTCCGGCATGGGAGGAGGAGGATAGACACTTGACTCTAACAAAAATTAGCTAATATTTTACGAAACGAGTCCCTTAATCGAAAACTTGTTTTCACAAACCTACAATATTTTTTAAAAACCTATCCAACGATACTCCACACAATGAAGCACGTGAGAAAAAAATTAACATCCCTACTTTACATGTAAGGGAGCTACCGTGAAAAAAAAATATTTTTCACGATTTTATGTTACCACTTTGTTGATGTGACCTATATGTATATTCGTGCCAAATTACAGCTTTGTAGTACTAAGGATCTCTGAGCTATCGTGCGGACAGACAGACGGACATAGCGAAACTATAAGGGTTCCTAGTTTACTTTGGAACCCTAAAAAGAAACAATAAACATGTTTGATTGTTGCGATGAAGATCACCATGCTAAAGTTGGGAAGAAGGTGATCCTTTGCAACTATTGACAATCATCTGCTCCAGATTGCCTGTTTTATTTAATAAACTCTAACTTCTGTCTCTAATCTCTAAAAAACTCTTTTCAAAAATCAGCGCCTGAAGGGCTGGAATCGGAGATGAAATTTGTATTAAAAACTATTTCGATGACATGTTTATATAGTAGTGTTCATATAGGCGAAGCTGCGCGGGTCAGCTAGTATTATATAAATAAAAACTATTATGTTTGGAGATATAGTTTTTTCGTTCCTAAACGTTCTCACGTTCTCAAACGTGTCGGTGTTGTTGGTGATAGTAGGCTAGCCACCTATCACAGTATGGGACTACTTATTATTATCTTTGGCTAATTGCGAGTGCTCTTATTGTACCTATTCCTACCTCTTCAGAGATACGGACGTGGAGGTGTTTTTTTAAACGTTATTATCATAAAAATTAAACTGATGCAATAAATAGCGAGAGGATGAAGATCAATTATTTCATATAATATGTCAGCGTAAAATTGTAAATACCGTTAGATTATATCTTTCTCGTAATTTTATAATTACACTGCTAACCTAACTTTACCAAATTATAAACTTCCTAGGTCTGTAGTTATGAACTTACGGCTTTTAATACTTTCCGTTGACATATTTATATATAAATACATAAAGTAGAAACTTTATATCCTGTTTTATGACAATTACGCGAACGATAAATTATTAAATTTAGAATAATTAATGTTTAACTTAACGTAGTTAGTTTCTTCGATAACCTGATGAGTACCAGATAGTACGAATCGTTCACACGGCGGATCTTGAAACCTGCCAATTGTTACGAACAATTAGAAGTCCTGTTGAAAGTGGCTTCTCTATGCCAAGTCCAGCGACTGGATTGCGTTTCGAGCTCTGAATGCTGATGTATACCTGTTTTAGAGTACTGCAAGAGTACAAGAGGTTGTCGCAGAAGAAGAAACTCATAAGAATTGAGCAAGCTCTACTTACAGATCGATGCTTCATAGGCACACGCAGAAGTCTACTGAGACGCATTCAATAAATTAATGTTTACATTATAAAAGAGTAAAAAAGCTATTATTATTATATAATATGCATTAATACACATTACGTTAATAAATATAATCAACATGCACACTGCCATTAGTAATCAATTGACACACATTATAGATTTTTACACTTTCAATCGTCGGCACTTGGTGAAATTCCATTATTATTTATTGGAACTAGTTTATAACGCACCTGCGCTTTTATTTCACTATAGGTATAGACTGTTATTTTAATTAATCAACCGGTTTCGCTTTTTAAAGCATCTTTAGCACGTAATATTCTTTACTTTTTTTTAAAAAAGAATATTACGTCCTGAAGATGCTTAAAAAAACGAAACCGCGGGGTTATCACGTAACACGCAATGCGAAATTATCGTTAATTGTTTAGTTATTTCAAAACACATAAGAGCACATAATATACAAGTTATATTAGTGACAGTCGTTGCCACTTGATTATTTTTGGTACTGTGATATCGCAAAAAGTACATCCAGTTACCAGCAAGCAATTGGCGACGTTTTTGATGTTTTTTTCGTTATTACGTTTAAGAGTCATCGCTGATCGCTGGCGGATGGCAAGCGTTAGGTGATATGCCTACCGGTCGATCAATTTAAATATTTTATTCTATACTTATAGTAAAATAAAAGCACAAGTTTGTTATAAACTAGTTTTAACTAATGAGACACTATATAATATAAATTTATGTAAATATATACAATAAGTTTTCAAAACTTAGCCTACTATATTTTATGGCACCACTACCTAAAATAAATAAATTATTATATCTTCTCTACCCTAAGGTTGTCGGGCAGAGATTGCTCAGCAGCGATATGATCGCTTTTGTCTACTTCTGTGTATAAGTTATACTATTGTCGATAAACTTTAATTTTGGTGCACAATAAAGTATAGCCATTAATTCATTAATTCAATAGACACTAACATATACTATATACTTAATGGTTAAAGTCAGTTGTAAAACAAAGAATTTAATAAGTCAATGGTTGAATTTTGAGCAGAGGGCGATCGCTAGCTTATACATATATTAATCTCAGACTGCAGGAAAAAAGGTTTTTCCTGTAGTCTGAGATGTTAATACGTGAAGTGAAAAATTGGTATTCGTTTTTACGAAACTTACGCGAACTAAGGAATATAAAATTTGGCGTAGTTAAAGTTTATACAAAGAAGAAGTGCAGGTCCTAATAATTTCATATAATGTGCATTAGAAATAAATTAAATTAATAAAAAAATATTATCGACATTACCATCCATTTATCAACACACATTCCTATGCTCGCTGGTGAAATATTATGCATACATTTTTTGTGTACTTTTGATTAGCAAAAGTTTTATTATATTTGTTTCGTGTCGAATTATATTTTCCGAGAAAACACGATTTTACAAAAAAG
Source organism: Apodemia mormo (assembly GCA_036924255.1). NCBI lineage: Eukaryota > Metazoa > Arthropoda > Insecta > Lepidoptera > Riodinidae > Apodemia > Apodemia mormo. The sequence goes on from JAUPFN010000008.1 coordinate 20,862,744, forward strand.
AATACTGAGCGAAGTTCGGTTGCCCAGCTTCTGTTTATCAATAATGGCCGCAAAATAAAGAAATCAATTGAAACTAAGTGGAAAGTGGTATTTGTTTGTATGAAAGCATTTTTTAATTAAGCTGTGTCCATAAATTTTAATATTGGATCGTGAATTCATCAATGCCATAGCTAATTATGGTGATTGCGTTTATTTAGGATTGAATTGTGCAATGCTCGGGTGGACCAGAGCTGCATATTAAAGCTAAGAGTGTCGGATATCCGACGTTAGGCTATTATATGGTCAGAAAAAACATCTACGATTGAATACTTATAAAAATCCATTACGAAATATTAATAAATATCATCACACTAATTCTATTATTGGAAAGGCAAAGTGAACCGAACCTCAATAGATGCTGATTCACCACAATTGACAAGTGTTGTAAAATAGCGAAATGGATTTTAATTTCATTCGCATAATTAATTATTTCAAAATATAATTTAAAGACTGTTAATCTGTACTAAGCAACTCTTGGCCTGTATGTCTGAACATGCAGGCAGGAAAAAAAATATTTTTTAATGCAAAGAAATTGGGGTTCGGGGTTGTATTTTTCATCAAATTTAAGTAGGATCAAGCGAGAAATATTTGAAATTAAAAAATGAATTTCTAAACATAAAAAAGCACTATGGAATTGAGAACTTCTTCCATTTTTCTTTGAAGCCAGTTTGAAAATATACTCGTAATACTCAAAACAAAATAGGGTTCACTTTTATTTCTGCCTTTAAAATGAAAATGCATATTTTTTTGTTGTTTTATGGATTGATATAATTAATCATTTAAACAAAGTAAATGATTAAAAAAATATAGATACACATAAAAATGAATAAATAAAATTTACAATCATTTTTCTGTGAAAAAATCGGGGTGGGCCCTATTTTGTTTTGAGTAGCATATTATCATAATAGAGTTTATTCAATGTTTGAAGGTGACCATAATCACTATTGAAAAATACTTTCATCTATATATATAAAAAGCAATCCCTATTTTCCTTGGTCACGACATCACGCCTGAATGGCTAGACCAATTTTGGTATTTTTTTTTTGTTGTGTTTGTAATTGTAAGGAGAAGGTTCTTACAAAAGAAAATATTAAGAAAACTGTGCGGGAAAAATAGAAAATTTAAGTATACTTAACCACCATATAAAGTTTAATGCCATTTTGGCTGCGTGGAAGGACAATCCCGTAGACTTAAAATAAATTACGTGTCACGTTGCTTGTCCGCTATGGATTCCTAATATGAATGGCAAAACAACGTTTGCCGGGTCAGCTAGTCAAAAATAAATAAATAAGTACCGTCACGCCTATCTACACAAACAGATCACGTGAGGTGCAACGTAGACATAATTAGCCAACAGCCAAAAGAAGGTCATTCATATGGTCTGTGGAGACAACCTATAAACAAATCGAACAAATTACGCTAAAACACAAGTTACATTTATCTAGAAAAACTCAAAACACTAGTATTAATAGCTATACACAGAAAACACATACACAAAAAAATCAAACTATACATCAAAGCATTCCCAAGTTATGAAATTGTAGTAAACTAAATACATAGTTAAGCCTTTTTCTGCTATCGCTTCAAGTGTAATCCTGAACAATGGCTGCTAATAATAAGGAACGTCGTATTTACGAGCATACGTGCCGTCCGAGCTAAGACGAGCAAGCCCTATTGTACTCAGACCTCCTATGATTATTTCACTTCTTGCATTTCTCTATCAAACTTCTCTTAACTTAAAATTTTACGCCTGCTATGAAGTTTTGCCACATGAATCAAACGCGAGATTACAAATTCCTAAACGGTCGTTAAAAATAACAAATCATAAAATTCTTTCACCTTAGCAGTACCGGCTTCAATATGGTTGCATGGTGTTCGGGTCTCGGGTCGAGCAATTCGTTATAAGTTTTTAATTTTTTCTAAAAATATAGCTTGCTCGGAACTGGGTATGTACCCGATTTGTCAATAAACTAGCCTCCTATTACACCCTAGGAATCAACGTGCACTAGCTGCTACTCTGCTTTCCTCTTCGGAAAGATGGGAAAGACGGTATCCAAAGTAATATTCTAAATGTGACAGATTGTATGTACATTATGCTTGCACAGCTAAACTGCTGGACTGATTTTAATAAAGTTTGACATAAATCGTCACTGTGGTCTAGTGGTTCGATGTCGGTGCTGACCACCTGAGGTCCCGGATTCGATTTCCAGGTCGGGCAAATCAAAAATGTTTTTTTTTTTTCATTTTACTATTACAAATAAAGTTTCCCAGGGTTGGACAAGTGCCCCAGTGGCGATAGGCTTGTCACGTATCACATTGTGGGACTAAGTATCTTCGGCTAAACGTGGGTACACTTGGTGTACCTCTGCCTGTTACCATCTTAGAAAGGGGTACAAAGATTTTCCTTCCCGTATTAATATATAGACTAGAAATCGCCCTGTGGTTTTTTTTTTTTTTTTTTTTATATCATAAGATAGCAAACAAGCAGATGGGTCTCCTGATGGAAAGAGTCAACCATCGCCTATAGACACCAAAGATGTTAATGGTGCGTTGCTATCTTGTGGCGAGGTCTAATGCCACATGCATAAGTTTACCGGCTACCTTACCCTCCAAACCGGAACACGACAGCGACAAGCACTGACGCTATTGCGGCAGGAATAGGCAAGGCGGTGGTACCTGACCCGGGCGAGACAAATTTGATTGAAATTCGACCATAGACTAAGCAATAAAATCTTGTTGGAGTTTGACAAAATTAGCAGTAAAGAAAATAATATACATATGGGTATATTTTAATATTATGTCACGTGAATGTAGTATGCATAATGTTTATTTTTATTAATTTATTTCTAATGCATTCTATTTAAAAATATTAGATTTCTGCGGTTCTTCGCAATGTAAACGTTAATGGTGCCAAATGTCATACTCAACCGTTCGTGTAGTTGTCATAAAAAGGGGTAAAAGCTTTTGCTTCACGTATTAATATACAGCTTGTAAGGGATGGTCTAACGAATGTCAAAACCATTGAAATTTAGAAGCAAAATTCTGAGATGAAAACCGTTTGAATTTATTGTGGGTTTTTTGTGACGATTTTCTTACTTTAATTTTGTATAATTTGATTTATTCTAATTCTCTACAGCGCATATTTAAAAAAAAATAAGCAATATATTATAAAATTAGCAATATATTATGCGTCGTCGTGCAAAATAATCGGCCGGTGCAAGAGTTCCGCGAGCAATGTACGCTTTACATTGCGTGTCATGAAAATAAAAATCATAAACCGCAAATTTTGCATTTTCCCTCAAAAAATGCCATCCTGGCTAGCACATAAAACTGGCAGTCTCTTAATTTTTCGGTACACTGTCCCATATGGCATATATGGGACAGTGTACCGAAAAACATAGATAACAGTCAATAACATGTATAGATAACAGTCAATAACACACTCAGATGTCGCTTCAGTATTCAATGATACCTACTCTTTGCCCGACTACGAATCGGGAAAACTGTCTCATCACCAAACTCGCTATCTCAGCCGAACAATCATCAAGAGATTCTTCAAAGGAGCCCGGACCAGGACGGGGATAATATAATGATTAAACTGTGATAACTATAATAATACTGTAATTTGATAGTATAATCTAAATTTATAAAAAAAAAATCTGAATGCCTTGTTTTTAATTATAGTAATAAATATTTTTGGTTCACATTAATCCTTTTTCATTTACTTTTTGCACTTTTTACGTAAGCTTTGGTACCATTTTTTAACTTCATATTATAAATTATGCGGAGTCCAGTGGGTTTACCCAATCCTTTGAGGTGGGATGGTCGGGTAAGCGGCAAGATTTTGAGGGTCGTGTGGGTGCGAGATCGAATTAACACGCTGTATGTAGGCTAATTGTAGGTCTAGTAATTATATCTCTGCCTACTCCATCGAGAATCACTCGCACGATAAGGATTAACTTATATTTTCAATTTTAGGAATAGTTTTTTTTTGTAACATCAACCGACTAACACGATGTTAGCGACACGCATGACAATTTTGGATTTTACAAATCACCTAGGAAAAAAGCAGATATCCAGAGATTTAGTCGTTTTTTTAACCATTATAACTTGGGTTTGGATTATACTAGATAGGCAAATATGGGATATAAACTGGGAATATGATTCGCATAGTTGACTTATCTTCTATACAAATAAATAAAATTGGAGTATCTGTTTGTAATATTCACATAACCACTTTTTACACAATGCATATGGATGTATACACGGTACACATTCCAAAATAACATTTTTTTATAATTTTTGTCTGTCTGTCTGTTTCATCCGGCTAATCTCTACAACGGCTGGACCGCAAATAGCTAATGTAATAACTTCACTGGCAAATAGCTAATGTAGTAATGTAGTAATGTACTAAGTTACTTAGGCCTTTTTTTTGAAAATTTTTCACGCGGACGAAGTCGCGGGCACAGCCAGTACATAAAATTTCCAATTGTTTAGCTTAGATATTTTAGAATTTATTGACATTTAAAAAACCCCGCTTGCTACTTACTTAGGGTACTTCCTAAATTCTTCGAAAATTTTTACTATTTTTTTACACACAGGCAATAAAAAAACTCTAAATTTTGTCCCGCCCGGGTCTGGTATCACCGCCTTACCTATTCCTGTCGCAATAGCGTCAGTGCTTGTCGCTGTCGTGTTCTGGTTTGGAGGGTAAGGTAGCGGGTAAACTCATGCATGTGGCATTAGACCTTGCCACAAGTTAGCAACGCACCATTAACACCTTTGGTGTCGATATAGGCGATGGTTGACTCTTTTCATCAGGAGGCCCATCTGTTTGTTTGCTATCTTATAACATAAAAAAAACTTCGAACTTTGTCTTCCAACCCCTTAAACTAGTTTGCTTTAGTTTGGATTGGGATAAAATTCTCTAAAAAGGGTTCAGTCAAATAAAAATATGGTAAAAAATAGTGTTCAAACAACAGAAACAGTTACATAATCCACAATGTAATAATGAATCACAATATTACAATAGCATACATTCCAAATCCGTAGGTAACATAGACTAGAAACAGTTGCTAGGTTTAGCCTACACGGTGACCTAAATACGTGGCGCCTGCGCACCCGGCGCCCGCCAATCATAAGCCGCCATCCAAATTACAAACCGGCGCCAATTCGTTTATAAAACGGATTATGCACATGTATCAATATTATAATTTAAATTATAATCCACTAGCTATGGATTACGTCTTTAGAGTTTAATGCATTTGTTCCAATAGTCTTAAACTGTATTAGCTGATTTCCAAAATTAAGGACTTTTCAAAATTGTTTACGTGATTTTTGCAATTTCACTGAAACAACAAAGTTGTGTAAGGGATGGAACAAACTTACCGAAGAATTCCAGATAATAAAGAAGACCTCAGCAGCACCTAAGTCCTCCCACATCGGTTGAATACACGCGTACAAAATAAAATAAGAAAACGTCTTTAAACGTTTTTTTTACCGAAAAATTAGGAAACGTTCAAGATTTTTTTACGTTTAAGACATGAAGGAAATTCTATTTTTGGTGGGAAATCCAAAATTTTCATTTTATGATTTTTAACTTTCCGCTACGTATGTAGATAAGGAAGTTACTGATTTTACCCGATATCCAAAAATCAGATTTTACCAGATCTCCACATTTTAGGTTCTGGAAAGTGGAAACCTTTTCCGACTATTTTCACGATGAGGTCAGTCTGTTTGTATGTGTGTGTGTGTGTGTGTGTGCGTGTGTGTATGTGTGTATAAACATATCATAACTTTTAAACGGATCGAAACGCGGTTGGTGGCATTCGGTTGGATTCCGCTCAACTTAGACTTCCTAAAAATTTGAACTAAGTTGGCCCTGGCGATTTGAAGAAATTTTGAAAACACCTCAAAAAATTTGGGTTGTACTATTTTTTAAATAATATAACTTCAGATTAATATACCGTTTGAGTACAAAATCTAATCAGCTCTATTCCTCAAAAAACTACGTGAATGCATAAATTTCATCAAAATCGGCTTATCCGTTTAGGAGTAACCGTTGACGAAACAACTTAGGAAAAGTATTTTTTGACATAATTTTTTTGATATTCTAAGATATTTTAATACTTAAAAAAATTACGTCTAATGCCATTTCAAAAAATCGAATCTAATTTTCAAAAGTTACAGCTTTTCAAATATTAAAACTACGTTGTTTTTAGTAAACTTACTTAATATTGATATAACTTTCAGGATAACATACCGATTGACTTAAAAATATTATCAGCTTTTCTCTTTAAAAAACTGCATCAAATACCGTGAATTGGGTGAAATTCAGTTAATTTTTTTGTGATTTATCAATGACGAAAACATTGTTTCGAATTTCCCCATGTTGGTCCCAGGCTCCTTTGAATAATAAGCTAACTGCTATTCTATCAGGCAGGTCGTAAAAGACGACAAATTGGCTATATGCGTCACTACCATCGTGGCTACTGGGTGGTAGATTTCAGCATTGTCTCACACGGGTCTGATACCACCGCCTTACCTATTCCTGCCGCAATAGCATCAGTACTTGTCACTGTCGTGTTCCGGTTTAGAGGGTAAAGTAGCCGGTAAACTTATGCATGTGGCATTAGACCTCGCCACAAGATAGCAACACACCATTAACACCTTTGGTGTCTATAGGCGATGGTTGACTCTTTCCATCAGGAGACCCCTCTACTTTTTTGCTATTTTATGATATAAAAAAAATTCAGCCTATTGAGTATGTACTTAAAGCAATATTTTAGATCTCAAAAATTGAGTTGAATGCCATTTGAAAGATCAAAATCGATCATGGTTTCCAAAATATACATCTTTTCAAAAATCAATATACTGCCATTTTTAACAAAATATATTTTTTATTAATTTAAGATTAAACACCTTAATTTAGCGGGAAGTTTCATGGGTGATAAGCGTGGCCAACTGTTTACAATTTTTTTTTCTTATTTTCACACCACGCAAAGTAAAGCGTACATTGCTCGAACTCGTCACGTGTGCGAAACTCTCAACCCATTCGGCGTGGTATGTAACGCATAAAACATTGTTTATTTTTTGAGTATTTCTGTAAATATTATTATTTAAAAAAATACTGTATTAGAATAAATAAAGTTATACAAAGTTAGAATTAAAAATTCCTCAAAAACTCGAAAAATTCTCATTTAAATTTCCAACGGGTTTCATCTTATATATTAATAATATTTTGTTTATCAATTTAATTTTTCCGTGTGATTATTTTTCTTAAATTATTACTTTTTTGTCAATTTTTATTAATATATAATTTGTATTGTAGTAATAACTGATTTCAAATTTGATTTTCCTTTTTTCATGCATTATTATTCCTTTGACATTTTTTAATAATATTCCTTTTATGTTTATAATTTTCTCTTTTTTTCTTTCTTTATTAATAAATAATTTCGGTAAAATTCTGATTTTTGTAAATCAATGACGATTTTTCAGATTATTTTTTTTATTTTGATTTTGTGATGTTGTAAGGACTACACTATTGCCTTAGGGCAACCTGTAAAAATAGTTGTAAATTTGAATGAATAAATAAATCAAATCTGTGTTTTCGATTTTCGATAGAGCAGAGAGGTTGTGTGGTTGGACGTTTTAATTTTCTTTAAAAGAGGCCCGGGCTGTCGTGATTTAATTAATAGAGTTTTATGACTGTAGATCGTTTTCTTATAAATTATATTTTATTTAACACAACATTAAATTAAATATAATTTATAAGAATGAATCCATAATAACATGCAGCTTAGAATATCTTTATTACCGATAAAGTCTAATAGATTTATGGACACAAGCTTTTATTAGTATTATAATGTTGCATAGCAGCACTTATGTAGGGATGTGTATATTTATATTAATAACAAATCTATATACATTTTTATATTACAGAGTAGCAAACTAGCAGTTGGTTCTCCTGTTTGAAAGATAACCAACGCATATACATAGCAAATAATTATATTAATAGGGCATCGCTATTTTTATATTAGAGTCATTAACATGTTATCCTTTACTACTTTTATAAATATAACATGTTGTGCCGAATATATTATTTATATCGTAACATGATAAATTATGTATATTTAATTTTATATATAAAAAAAATAATCATGCAATTATTACTAATATTAACGCAAATTTACCAATAAAAATATATTTTCCTACTTTATTAACTATGTGTGTGTGTGTGTGTGTGTTAAATATCATTCTTTAATTTGACACCTAGAAAAATCAAAGAGGTTGCAAATCGAATTGTTTTCTTTACTGAGTAATGAATTTCCGCAAAGTAACGCCTGAATAATATGTAAAATATTATGATAGAGATCTACAGTTATGCTTAATTAATGCAAAAAATATTTGATATTTCGTAAGTTTAGTAGACCACACTTTGCAGTCCACATTTATTTAAATATAGACTACAAAATGTGGTAAAAAATGCATTACCTATATTTGTATAAATAAAAATCAATCATTAACGACCTTCTTTTTTTGTATGTGTAATTATCAGGACAAAATTTGTATGCATGAAAACAATTGAAAAAAAGTCTAGATATCTGTACAGATATGTTCATATAATGCTAGGTCAAGCAGTCAATTTAATACAACATTTATAGAAGTTCTAAGAAACTTCAGGTTTTTATAATCACCGCGTGTGTGCGTAACCTAGTTTTAAATATCGATACTCATATTTCAAATGCGAAAGTCCATGTCAAGTGCCAAGATATAGACAATACATACACACACAACCCTATTCTTAATAATCAACCCTTAAGGAGTTGCAAGATTTTATGGATGAGTAGGCAGGGCAAAGTTGTGCGGGTCGGCTAGTAATGCTATATATTGACGGGGTATTTTTTTAAATAAATAAAAATATAAAGACAATGTCATATACACTCGCCTGTCAACTTTACATGCTTTTAACGACTTACGCATATACGTTGTGTTCCAAGAATTGATAAAAGCGGATTAAAATGTTTATGATAGCCAGTTATAAGCCACTTTAAAGTAGCTCTATACAACGTGTAGCGCTTGTTGGTTATATCCTTTAGTAACAAAGGCGTTTACACGATAGACTATAGATCAATGCGTTTGTACCACGTTTCTATGCTAAAGACGGTTTAAAACAGTCTTTTAAATACGCTTTATTACTATGATTTAGTTTATACATTTCTATAATCTATGTCTATTTTTTATTATCGTTGTAATTATCTATATTTATATTATCGTTTTAAAATTGCTAAGACACGTGTCAGTTGATAGTAGAATTTATTCCCTTTTTTTCGTAAATCGTGAATCATTGGGTACACGTGTTGTAATGATCGTCATTACTAGCTGGTATAAATCCGCAACATCTCTCCTAGGTTTGGTAACTGAAGTAATTCTTATTTAATAATAAATAAAAGTTATTTAACTGAGTTTTCACGTGTTGGTCCCGGGCTCCTTTGAAGAATAGGCCAACTGCTGTTCCGCCAGGCAGGTCGTAAAAAGGAACCGATTGGTTATACGAGTCACTACCGACGTGGCTACTAGGTGATAGAGTTCAGCATTGTCTCGTCCGAATCTGGTACTACCACCCTGCCTATTCCTGCCGCAATTGCGTCTGTGATTGTTGCTATCGTGTTCCGGTTTGGAGAGTAAGTTAGCCGATAAACTTATGCATATGGCGTTATTCCTCGCCACAAGATAGCCACGCACCATTAATATCTTTGGTTATCATAGGAGGCCCATATGCTTGTTTGCTATCTTATGATATAAAAAAAACTGAGTTTTAATCGCTTTGATTATGAATATAGAGGAGTGTTAATGCTTGCCACGGTCGCGTTTCAGTTTGGAGGGAAAAGTATCCCGTAAACTCATGCATGTGGAATTAACATCCTGTCACATAGCAACGCACCTCTATTGCTTTTTCAACTAACGAAAACACGAAAATAATCACAAATAACTACGAAAAATAGCAAGAAAGCTTAAAATTTAAATATAAAAAGTCTAATCAATTTTATAGGATAAATCGTTTATGTTTTCAGAAAATGACAAAGTTGTTAAAACCTTCTGATTTATGTACTTATCTTAACTAACTAACCTAAGCTTAACTTAACTTAAACTTAAGTTCACATAAATATTGTCTCCATACGAAACAAACTCTACATGGGTAAATGACAAAATCTACTCGATCCGGAAAAACATTCTTAGGTCAGATAATGTATGACTGTCGCTTAAGCAAAAGTAGATTCGATATTTCAAGTCGCAGTTAAGTTATTGGCTGTTATTAATAACGAGCCTTTCCTAACTTAATCTGACTTGAAAAGCATTGAGTCGCACGTCGTGTAGCCAATGTATTGTTCAGATAGCAAATGGATACTTAACCGTATCTTATCTACACATTATACTTGAAAACTGTTTATTGTTAGTAGTGCTGTAGGCAACAGTATATTTTTACTTGCAAGCGTTCCAGTCTTTAGACAGAAGTTTAAGAGAAGATTGGATTCATTTCCTTGACATTTGTTATGTATGATAACAGAAACGAGAGAAAATCGAGAAATATATATCAGAAGGCCAAGGATTTATTATTTACTACCTGCAGAGTGCAGCTCGTTATATTATAAAAGTTTTGGGCAAATCCCGCGGAATCTCCTATTTTTTCCGGAATACAAGTAGTCTATGTGCTATTGCAGGTCAGCATCTACCTGTGTGCTAAATTTCATTCAAATCCGTCAATTAGTTTTTGCGTAATTGAATAACAAACATCCAGACATCCAAACTTTCGCATTTATAATATTAATATACACAATTATGCTGGACGAGATAACGAGCGACGAGATAGCACGAGATAAATAAAAAATTTACATTAATTCTACAATAATTACAATGTTATTTACATTGCAAATATTGTAGAATTAATGTAAATAAATTATCTATACTAATATTATAAAGAGAAAACATGAGTATTTTTGTATGTCTGTAACGAATAAACTCAAAACGAATGAAAAAACTTTGAAGCGATCTTAAAATTCTTTTACCATTAGTAAATTACGCTACCCAGGAAAAATTGAGACATTGACTATCTTTTATCTGACTGAGCGAAAAAAAGTAATGATTTTGGGTTACCCAAACAAAGAGACGAGTAAAATCTATAATTAAAATAATAAATATCATATTCTAATTATTATTTATTCATTCAAAAAAGGGACATATAATCACATTTTTTTAAAACAAGGTATGCTAGCAATCAGTGATGGATCATAGTTTTATCATTTTTTAATTAAATCAAGATTTGATCGCTCGCACATAGAATCATCTGAGGTAATTTAAAGATCCCCTTTCTGTTTAACTTGTTATTTCATCTTTTAATATTTAATTGTATAATAATAATAAATAATAATATTAAATTTATTTATTTGCATTAACCATACTTTTAAGTTACAAAGGTAGGCTGGAGCCCACTTTTAGGCAACAATATGCCGACTCCAGAGGACTCCGCATAATATTATTGTTTAGTTGTCTATACATGTGTAGAGCTGCAAAAATTTAGATTTAATTTTAAATTTAATTTAGACTCATGAAACAAAACTTTAATTAAAGAAAGTGTCATCGTGCATAGTTCCTTTGTAGGATAGGCAAAGTAAACAGAACATCTATAGAATTTCTGGTTCACCGCGATTCACCGTTTTGTTAGTTGGCGAGATGAGTGGTGATTCTCATCGTCGCAATTTACCGACATAATAAGGACTATTGATTGTAACGATAATCGGGACAGATGTCTTAACGTACTGGCTTTCAATAGTGACCGTCGCCATCACGTAATAAGAGTTTAGCGATGACTCGCTCGCCACAGTTTATATATTCCACCTTATTCTTAGAGTCAATAAAATATACCTAGTTGATTTGGCAATTTGGCAAAAATGTGGGACCATACTTCATACATCGCTTAAATCTTTTGGTATCCAATGATGAATAACATTATTTTTACTGTAAAATAAAACTAACTTCACAATCTTTAAACAATTGTTCTAGATTCTACATCGACTCACATGTTACTGTAACAAATACAACAGTATAAAAAAAAGTATTTTTAGCTAGGTGTCTTAAAGTTAAACGTATTACAGTAATAATATTTATGAAACAAAATTCTTGATAGATTTATTTCTCGTTAGTGAAGCTTGCCTCGAACTAAACTTCTAAATAAAGAATCGAAGTATCTCTTTAAACTTAACGCTGTGTCATTGTTCGAAATAAGTAGAACAGAAAAATGAAAAGAAACGAATTTATATTATTTTTTATAACTGTTTTTGCTGGTTTATTTGTACGGTACAAAAAATATTATTCTTATATTTAATTAATGTATTGATTTTGTTCTTTTTTATATTATTTAAAATCGATTTTAATTCTGAAAATTTTTTCAAAAATTACATGAAACACTTTCTTCTTTAAATACTTGTAACTATAAGAAAGCGAATTGTTAAAATGATACTCGTGTGTAAACACTTCACTTTGATAATTTGATGTTCTCATTGAAAACAAATACTTCACATGCGAAAAACATCATTGAACTCAAGCAACAAAATCAAAATTAAATTATAAGCATAAGTATCACTAATTAGCCTTTGTATTATAGTAATTGTATATTTGTAGATTTGGATCTTTATTATGTATATATATATATATATATATATATATATATATATATATATATATATATATATATATATATATATATATATATACATTTTACGTAACTTTTTATGAGTCAATGTATACGCTTTTATTATAAACTTCCCGAAACTATAAGAGATCTACCAGTCAATAAAAATGTGTTAAAACAAAACTGTGAAAAAAGGGTAGATTCTCGAGAGGTTTCCGCCAGATCTTCTTAGTGTGTGTAGTTTTGAAAAATATCTTGACGCGTCAAAATAATTTGTAAAAAGTTTTATTGAGTAAATTACTTCTGATTTCTGATTTTATAAACACGTCAAAATGATTTTAAAATGTTTTTGTTATGTATATTTTTTGTATTTATTATAAACCAATTTTTAACCTGTTAGTATATGAATGTTTATTTTTTGAGCGACTCCATAACTTTTTAAGAGACTAGAAGAATACGAACGATTGAGTGGCCACAGGTTGGCGTGTGGGCAGTGAAGGACTATTGAGTCTTTCTCTTTTTTCTGCGTATAAGCTCTTGAGTCCGCGATCTCAGCCGTCTCGATGCCGCGGCTCGTATTGTCCACCGTCCACTAAAATAACCCGCATTTAAGTACCCCAGTAAAGAATATTCATAAAATGACGTATGAGTTATAGCATTCACGTCGGGTAAAAAGTTAAATGATTTATTGGTGCTATATTTTCTTGTGTGTGATTGACTGGACTAACTTGCTTTGGTTAATTAGTTTTATTGCTATAAGCGCATTACTTAGCATCACGTGCAATGAGAGCTATTGTTAGTGTTCTAAGCAAATATTTAGAAATATTTCGTAGAATTTAAGTCTTAGGTAGATACTCACAAAATTCATTTTGCACTGTCAAATCTATGTCTAATTAGTAAACTGTAATAAAAAGGTGTAACAAACTAAAATAGATGACTTTAGCTTTCGATATACTGTAAATCCGTGTTATAAAATGGTTCTGCAGGGTTTCATCCTAGGATTTAAAAGGTTTACCACTAGATGGATTAGGCAAAAATTGAACACGCAAATAGCAAATATAATATATTATGTATCCTGACTACAAAAATTCTACAATTAAAAGAAATAAACTCAAAAACTACTGGACAGTTAAAAAATCCTTTCACTAATATAAAGCAACATTATGAGTAAATAACATTTTTTTACCCGTACCCCTACTTTTTTACCCGACTAATGCTCAGTTCCTATTTCAATAAAACGACTCGTTTTAGTTACGCGTTGTAACATTTTCCACGAGGCATAAGCTAAAACTGTTTCAATGTCAAATTTACAAATGGTCCTTGAAACTTGTGGAATAGTGTGATGCACCTCGTTGTTATTAAATGGGTTGCTAATATTTATTGTTAATAGTTGCTAATAGCTACGAAAGACGGATCGTTAATTATAGGAAACCCGCATAAATAAAAGTAAGCAATGAGTGTGAGTCACGTGAACCAAGATTGCGGGGAACACCCAGGGACATTTTTATTGATTAATAACTATCTATGTTTTTGTAAACAGCTTAATTTTGGCGAGACTTTGAGAGACCCATCTTTTCTCTCTTCGAAAAATCTCGAATCGGGTAACTAACAAAGTTAGAGGGTTTCAAATTATGTTAATTTGGTGAAGGGTAAAATATTGATTAATAACAATAGTTTCTTTACATTAAACGCTTGATAACTTTATTAGAAACACGAAAACATGAAAAAACCTTTGTCTTACATGTTCGATATTTTTTTTGACGAGTCCTTCGCTATACAGATATCGGAATTATGACATTTTTAAGTTAATAGTAATCAATTTAAAAACAGCCATTAGACAATTATGTCTCACAACAGATTGTTAATTATTATTATAATTCAAGGGCAACTTTGTCAAACACGTAAGTAGAAACTTTTCTTAATGCGCCACTATAAGTTTTCTTTAACTTTATTATTTATCCGATTCAAGATTTTTCGAAGATAAAAAAGATGGGCGTCTGGTCAAAACGAAGTTGTTCGCAAAAAATCAGCTTGTTATTAAGCACTACATAGTATAAAACAAAGTCGCTTTCTTTGTCTGTCCCTAATCCCTATGTATGCTTAAATCTTTAAAACTACGCAACGGCTTTTGAAACGGGTTTTTTAATAGATAGATTGTTCTTGAGGAAGATTTTAGTATATAAACCTTTCCAGTATTCCCACGAGATCAAAAGCTACGTGGGTGAAACCGCGGGCAGGTCGCTAGACAAAAATAAAATATTCCTGGGACCATGGTCTAACAGTGAGTAATATACAAAAAGCATCCACTGTCCTAGCATAGGCGCTTTTATAACTCTTCCCTTAAAGATAACATCACTTTTAGAGTTTATAATTTTTTAAGAAAATCAAATTTAAATGGTACCTAGTAAATTAATAAATTTATTACAATATATTGCCTAAATACTCAAATATAATGAACATTTATGCTCATCGAAAAATGTTTGTTCCTGTCGGGAATTGAACCCGAGCCGAACACCGATACGTAGTCAGGTTCGCTAGCCACTCGACCTAATTCGTATTTTAATAATATAATTTTACTCTTATAATGTGGCATTAACCAAGATATTTTCTTAAAACATGCGCATATAACATTTCTTAGTATCAATGATTATACTAATAAAGATATTTCCTCACAAACATTCCTGACTTTGAATTATCAGCGTAATAAAGCGTGACAAAGTTTCTTGATAATCAAGTTACTATACGTCCTTAGAGTATACCTTACATAAGACATCCAGTGCTTGGAATATTCTATGGAGGTTGTAAAAACACCTCGAACGCGCTAAGAAAGATACCTAGTATCGGGACTATTACTCAGCGATACATTGGACGACTAAAGCGCATGCTTAGAGTCATTTTAACTCATGACGAAATGTTTGCTACGAAAGATAATACTAAGAGCTAAAATATACAATTTTAAATATCATGTTTTCTAAAGTGCTTTTTCTTCGTGGTAGGTTTACATTTGAATTTCACGTAGGACAAAGCTAATAGTATTATTACCTTGCATACAAGTATGTATTAACTTACACCATTACAAGTGGATTGAGGATCAGAATAAAGAAATTTAAACAAATTTTTACACCCCGTATTTCGACTCCCCTTTGAAGAATAAACGATCTACTGCTCTGCTAGGCAGGTTTAGTTCACTCTGCCATTCCCACAAGGAACCCAGTGTGATAATATTTATTTATTTTATGTTTAATAAAAACATATGCCCATAGAAGCACTAAACTATAACTGGACCACTAGACTATAGGATTACAAAATACTTAGAGACTAACAGAAGTCAATGTTCCATACAAGTAATATTCGAGCATATCACACATAGACACCTCTCACGGACGCGATATCTCGGACTGGTGCGGATCAAACTATCCCGAACCATTTATGTGTGCGTTGTTCGAATATCACATGTATGTAGATTAGGGTGGCCCAAAAAAAACCGACTATTTTTTTTTTTAGTCTCGGGTGAAAAAATGTAAGTTTATGATGTTTTAAGAGCCCTCTCCAAAAGACAGCTCGAAAAAAAATTTTTAAGAGGTCGCTCCAAATTTTTTAAAATTTCAAAAATCGTGAAAAATCGAACTTTTTTTTTTTTTAATTTTTTTTCTCGTTACGGTATAATTTTGTAGACCAAAAAAAAATAAGTTTCTGAAAGTTTCAGTACATAATTTAAATTTTGAAAGGTCGCTCATATTTTTTTTTATTTTTCGTTAATTAGCCATATCGCCGACTTTACGTGTTGGGAGTGGTACATTGGGGTCTTTTTGGTTTGAAAAAATCTTAACTTACGCTGCAAGGTCAAATCTCAACCAAGCTGGTTTCTAAGACCAGCTTAGGATTCGAATCCACGCTTGGAAGTTTATTAAATAAAATTATTAAATTGAAAAAAAATTATTTTTTCTGTATTGCGCTTGATTTTTAGTTTATCTCGTGATATATTTTTATCGATTATGGTACTAAATATATAAAAAAAATGCATGGAATTTTCATTCGAATTGTAAAAGGTCACTCGAAAAAATCTAAACTAATGCACTAATAAATTGAAAAAAATTATGAGCGACCTTTCAAAATTTAAATTTTGTACTGAAACTTTCAGAAACTTATTTTTTTTTGGTCTACAAAATTATACCGTAACGAGAAAAAAAATTAAAAAAAAAAGTTCGATTTTTCACGATTTTTGAAATTTTAAAAAATTTGGAGCGACCTCTTAAAAATTTTTTTTCGAGCTGTCTTTTGGAGAGGGCTCTTAAAACATCATAAACTTACATTTTTTCACCCGAGACTAAAAAAAAAAAATAGTCGGTTTTTTTGGGCCACCCTAATGTAGATTGACTACTGTTAGTGTCCAGTATACTGTGATAAGATCTAGTGGTCCGGTATTGGTGTTGACCACATAAGATCCCGGGTTTGATTCCTGGGTTGGACAATTCAAAAATGTGTTTTTTCAGTTTTTTGGTAATAATAACACTGCCCGGATTTGAATAAGTGTTCGGTTGGCGATAGATTTGCCATCTTATCACATTGTGGGACTAAGTATCTTCGGCTACTCGTGGATGCACTGGTTGTATCTCTGCCTGCCTCTTTAGGGATACGGACGTGAAGATACTTTTTTTAGATATGCAATATGACTGTGAAAGTTTGGTACAGGTATAACAGAGGGAAATCAAATGATGATATCAAGAATCTTAAAAATTGGCATGTATACGAGTATTTAAAGAAACTTATAATTGTAAAGGAAGCAAAACAAGTCTGCCTTTACCGTAATGTATAGCGTTCAGTTTACACTGTCTACCCCGTAAGGGATTTGAGGTGAAGATTTGATACGGTTTACCAAAAGATTAAATCATGTTGTACCTCTGCCTACCCCTTCGGGGATATGGGTGTGAAGATACTTTACTTCTTTCTGGTTTAAATTGGGTATATTCTAATTTAAGAAACAGTCTTAGTTCCAAAATCGGTAAGTAGTTTTTGAGTTATGGGTAAGTTGACAGATATTTACTACATTTTTAAATTACTTTTTTATAATTGCGTTATTTAAATCGCGATATTGAAAATATATAAAATTTAAATATTTAATGATGCAGGGTTCCCAAGAACGAGAGAAATGAAGTCGTTTGTTGCAATTTTACTGCGATTAAATCAAAAGAAAAGTATCTGCATATAACCGCTTGCGAAAAAGCTTAGTTGAAGTTATAATAGATTATATACTTCCTGGCGGTAAATAATGTGAATCGGCTAGTTTCAGGCTCGATGACCGACGTCTCTGTCACTCATATACTATGTAATGTTTTCGTTTCCCTTCTCCGAGTACTATAATGTGCGATATTTCTTGCCGGGAATTACACGAAGGTTAATCTTTATTTTTATCGTAAATTTATTATAATGCGGTAAGCTACCCACTTATGTTTGAAACTTAATTCATCTAATCCTTTTTAAATCTTGTTGTTATTTTTATTTAATAAGCAAATGATTAAATGCTATAAAATGTGCTTATTTTTGTAAATTACAAGTGAGCAACGAGACTGAATTCTTTAATCTTTAAAACAGTTCTTTTTTCGGAACGACTTCGGGTTTGTATACTTTTTAGTTTATTCATAACACAAATTTTTACACGCAAAGGTCTTAATAAAATGGGCAATTCACTCTAATTTTTTTTTTGTTTTTTTCTTGAAACGAATAATTGACACTAAATATGTACCTACCGAATTTGTAAATATATTACCTTCGTTTTAAACCCTGTAGTCAAATCTCTGTTATTTTTCATATCACAACTCATGAAATAGTGAATAAGTAGATTCTCCTGATGGAAAAAGACAACCATCACCTTAACCTCATGACCGGAAAATGACAGTGACAAGCATTAACGCTATTGCAGGAAAAGGTGAGGCGATGGTAGTCAACCATTGCGACACTTAGCGAAACTCTACCATCTAATAGTCACGATGATGGTGACATGCATAGCCAATCGTTCACCTTTTATGATCTGCCTGGCAAAATGCAGATTGTCATTCTAAAGGTGGTCAGACCTACACGGAGAATTAATTGTTAAAAAAAATGCCAATATAATTTCAATGCACATACATAAGCTTGTTTATAAGCTGTCCTATGTTACAGTCTGCAGCACGACAATCGTTTTTAAATCATAAGATATCAAACAATCAGATGGCTCTCTTGATGGGAAAAGAAAACCATCGCCTATGTCTAAGTTGTTAATGATGCGTCGCTGTCCTTTTCACGTTGTAAATCCATATAGCCTTTTACCACTAATAGTCAAGACGGTAGTGAGTCGTGTATCGAATCGTTTATCTTTCAAACTATCTCTTACAAACTGCCCAGAAGAATCGCAGATGGTCTCTCCTTCAAAGTAAATAAGAGAAAAATCAAGCATTGGTGATATTGCAGTAGAAAATATAAGGTGGTGTTGCCCAACTTAGAAGAGACGTTGAATTGGAACGAAGTTCCTTATCGCGCGTTGTGAAAGGGGGCTAGACGGAAAAAAATCTTACGAAAAGTTGTCACGACACTTTTTGCTACAGTAAGCTATTGTAAGCTGTGCGGCGTGCGCATGTTTCTGTCTGTCTCTCTCTCTCTCTCTCTCTCTTATAGAAAGCAAGCCAGATATTTTCATTTCTATTTCGCGAATAATTAATCGAAAGGAACGTCGTTCCATCCGGGTGTCCCTTGCCACCTCTCAAGTTTTTTTTCATGAAATTCCTATTGTCATCAAATTCACAAGGCTGACCAATGGTGTGCCTTTTACGAACTGCCAGGCAGAAAGTCAGATAGTCTCCGATAAGCCGGAATAAATACGTGAAAACTCATGTAGTTCTGCTTCGATGGTATTAGAGACTTAGGTAGCATTCAATTAGGTATTAGAGACTTAGTAGTAGTTTGAAAAGAAACACTGTTAATTTTCATAATGCTTTTAGAAATATCGAGTTCTTAATTTTGAATAGCCTGATTTTTACTCTCTAATAGCCTCTTTTCTCGCAATTGGGTTTAAAGCCATGGCTCTACCCAAAGCTAATCCCGGATAAAACTAATTTTGTACTTTACTTTAACGTGTCATAATAAATACTGTTATATGGCTCTTCATTTTAAAGTTTACTTGGATTAACTACCTACTAAAAACACACAAATTCAAACCTTACAGCTTAAAAAACTAAACTTAATTTTTAATTTCGTATATCGAACATTCTTATGATTCGTAAACAGTATTTATTTTTGTGAGCCGAAAATTCTTGTTAGAAGCGGCTGGTGAGATGAAACTGGTTTTAAATTTTTGATCTCTTTTATAAATATGTAGATATTAACGCCTCCCAAAATATCCCTGCTGTTTAAAATGTTATGAATATGCGTTACATTGGTTTTAAAATTAAAATGTATTGGCGCTCGCTCTTCAACTCGTTTATTACAAATAAGCTATATATTATTTATGAATGTATTATCAAAATCCTTAACTTAATTATACAAACATTTAGAGCTTAAAATGCAAAGTTTTCACGCTTTTGTCATAAAATAAACATGATTTGAGTACTGCTTCACAAAGTAAATTAGGGTAAATTCATTTGCAACTTTATGCAAAATTTTATATAATGTGACTCTTGCAATAATAATGGGGTCTTCTTTATTTTCGAGTCCATCGCATAGGAAAGTTTCTTCTATTCATTACACTACACAATAGTAACTATTATATAATCTGTGATACTACCTGTCTTGTATCTGCCCTGTTAATTTCCTCTTTTAAGTAATTAAATAGTCAAAGAGCAAATTAAGGTAATTTCAATGGCAACATTCCGTAAAATCCTATATATAACGTTTACAATACTAATAATTTTTAACCTTCATTTTGTAGAATATCGCATTGGTAAGTTTGTTCCATTTTTTTTATCATAAGATAGCAAACAAGCGGATGGGTCTCCTGATGGATAGAGTCAACCATCGCCTATAGACACCAAAGATATTAATGGTGCGTTGCTATCTTGTGGTGAGGTCTAATGCCAATGCATAAGTTTACCGGCTACCTTATCTTACCTGTCTTTGGTGTCTATAGACGATGGTTGACTCTTTTCATCAGAAAATCCATCTGCTTGTTTGCTATCTTATGATATAAAAAAAAGACTATATCTTTTAAGCCACGGTAATAAGGAGTAGCTTTATTTATTTTAGAAATTTTTCCACGAGGACTTAGTCACGGGCATGACAGCTAGTAACCTATGAAATGAATGCTTACAACTTGTTGAAATCACAAACACACACACACACACACAATAATATAAATATTAAATGAAGATAAATATTAATATCACTTGACAAATTACACGAATTAATCTAACCCCAACTGGAGCATTTTAAAATACGATACAAAATTTATTTCTATGAAATATTATAGCTCATTATTTTTTTTGACATTGTTATTGAACTACCCTATTTGTCTATTAGATTAAACTGAACTTTATCACTCACAATACATTTATGCTAACATTAAAAGAGGTAACATTTGTTTGTTTAAAATGAACAAATTAAAAAATTTAAGGACCGATTTTAAAAATTATTTTACTAATATGAGGCTACATTATCATTTGTCACTGGATGACAAAGGCTACTTTTTCATCCGATTGAGTAAAAGGAAGTAATATATGATGTTTAACAAAGTTATGGGGAAACTCACTAAAGGAGATTTAGAGAAAACTAAATTCGACTTGTATGAAATAACGAGCAATAGTAATAAACTAAATAAATAGTAATAAATAACACTACATTTCTGAAATAAAAAGTAGCTTTTGCGTAATTCCAGGTCATCATCTACATGTGTACCAAATTTAATCCTAATCAATTCAACCGTTTTTGCGTGATTGATAAATTAGAATTTGTAATATTAATATAGATTTGTGAATGTCTTAGTAAATTTCTAAATGCAACTCAGTAAAATCTGATATTTATACAATTATTAGTATATATTTTATTGATAACATATTGTTGTACTTGCTTATCTATCTAGATCCATGTTTTTACAAAAGTAGTTTAATTTTTTATCTTTTCTCAAGAATAATATGAGTTGAACATCTTTTATTTTTACACTAATTTATTTCTATTTGTATTTATACATAAATTATAATTGTATAAAAAATTAGTATCAATAGGTCAATATTTACTCAGATTTCCCAAGAAACGTATCAGATTTTATAAATAAATACCGATTCCATATAAATATAAGATATCATATAAATCAAGTAATTTAAATTTATTAAATTAAAAATATAAATACCATGTTCCCGTTAACTTAATTAATGCCTCCATTAATCTAAATTTAAGAAGCATTATATCAATCTTAATATAATAAATACTGCGTTTAGTTTCAAACGTTAATAGCAATCAGTATTCATAGCTCATAAGGCAGTGAGAACGAATTAAGGACAACATCTTGTGATACGACAGAGAACAATAGAAAGGATACCACACAAAAACAAGCACGCAAGAGCAAATACAAGCCGAAACCCGAAACATACCTGTGCTTGGCGAGCCGGGGGTTATTAATTAGTAATTGTAGGGTGACAATAAAGCTTTAATTTGGAGAAATTATCCTCAAACTATCATTAAAGTAAAGCTAATGCTACTTGTAATAAATGCATTAGAATGTAGCTCATACGAAACATCCATACTACTTTAAGCGGATAGAGTCATCGTTTAAAGTCACAGATGGGAGATATCATACTTCTGACATCGCAGAATAATTGTCCGGTAAATTGACACTAATGATGGTTCTCCTAATTAGCGAAAAAGTGTCGCCACGTTGACGAGGCACCAGAAAAGGATTCTTGAACTTACTCGGGCATTGGCCGCAGAGATACTCAAAAAACCGTTTAAAAATCACTCGCTCCTCCTACCGTACGCCCAGAATCTGAAGCACACTTATGATTTATCGTTACGACGACAACCCGCCCCTTGCACTAACTACCCAGCTTCCTTACGGATAATTATGTACCCATACATCGACCTTTCCAAATATTACGAGCTATCGGTTCCATCGCGTAAGATTATTATCAATTTTGATCAAACAAACCCACTGCGACACAAACGCGTGAGGGCATCTTGACAAATACTATGAGTTAAGCAATTTGTACTCGTATGAATTTTGTATTACCATGATTATGGTTAAGCACTTGTATGATATGAAATATGGCTTGTGTCCTTCTAATATTATAAATGTGAATTGGTTGGTATTTAATTTTGTTACCTAGCCATTACATGAAAACCACCGAATAGAATTGAATGAAATTTGATTTACTAAAAATTCTATCGAGGATGTAAAAAATAATTGAAAAGTGACTTTATTTGCCAACTATACTTTTAAAGTCCCGTTTTCACTTTGTGTAGTGCACTTAGTGAGTGCGAGTGTTTAATGCAAGTGTTTAGTATTAAGCAAAAGATACTTGAAGACAGCCGTTAATAAGTGCGAGTGATCAGTAATCAGCGTAGCAAAAGTGAATAGACCGCACTCGCACTAATTAAAGTGAAAACGGGGCTTAAGTAGGTATTAGTGTTTTAATATTATCATCACTAATAATGACATTTTACGAACATAATTATATGAGCACACAACTAAATAATATCCTTTCTTATGAACTTATAGGTTCTGGCTACTTGGAATCATTATTCCAAGGCATAGGCATTTTTATAACAGTCGGTGCGAATACGCGCGGTGTAATTCCATGTACTGGGCATTGCTTTACTAACTAGTCACGCATCAAGGACGTGAATCGGACGTATTTTGAATAATTTTTGAAATGGTCACTGGCTGTTCTCACGCTATTGCCTCCTTATTTAAAATGTATCGTTACTGGAGATAATGGCCTGCTTGATTTACTATGCAGAACAGTTGGTGTGTTTCAATAGGTATTTTTTAATTGTATAATCATGGTTTATTTTAATAAGAAATCTACTTAATAGGTGCGTTGATGATAGATTGACAAACAGATAACCTACAATGCAACATGAAACTGCAAAAGTTTTTCTCAGTAGACTTCATAAGGGAGCAAAATATACCTAAATGAAAATGGAATATTATTATAAAGAGATTAATGAAGTAGACAAAAAGCTAAACAAGAATATAACATAAAACGAAATTATTAATTTAATGTACAATAAACCCATTTAAGAATTCAACAGACACTTTTTAGTAGCAAGTACATTTTAAAAAGAAACACCCTACGGAACTCATGAAAGGCTGGGAGTAGGTACCTACCTGTTGTGGCTACTGCACCATTTGTAACCATATAATTTTTATAAAAATAATTCTCTATGAATACAATATCTTATAAAATCTGATTTATTTAAAAGTAAACATTTGGAAATTTAATAAAAATATTATTTAACATTAACTTTTTGGTACATTTATTCAAAATTGACTTGATTGAAAGGCCAAAACCGGGACTTCTTCTATACTTTTTACTAATCTTAAATTAAATAAAGATTATTTTTTTATAAAGTTAACAGTTTAAAAAGTTTATTTTATTTATGGCAAACGGAACAAGTTTGAAAAAGTTCGGGTGTGTAAAACTCAAAATATATTATATCTGCTTACCAAAATATCACTTACATAAAATGTAGGAAAAAGGAAGTATTTATTATAAATCATCGAAACTTACAATACACAAGGCTTTTTTTATGTCATGAGATAGCAAACAAGCAGATGGGTCTCCTGATGGAAAAAGTCAACCATCGCCTATAGACACCAAAGGTGTTAATGGTGCGTTGCTATCTTGTGGCGAGGTCTATTGTCACATGCATAAGTTTACCGGCTACCTTACCCTCCAAACCAGAACACGACAGTGACAAGCACTGACTCAATTGCGGCAGAAATAGGTAAGGCGGTGGTACCAGACCAGGGCGATACAATGCAGAACTCTAGCACCTAGTAGCTACGATGGCAGTGACTCGTATTACCAATCGGTCGCCTTTTACGACCTGTCTGGCGGAACGGCAGTTGGCCTATTCTTCAAAGGAGCCCGGGACAAATACGGGGAAAAGGCTGTAAAAATAAGATAATTTTAATATCATTCGAAAAAAAGAAAATCAACTGACATCCGTGTAATGTGTGACATTTAATATTTTGCTTACTTTACAATGTTCAGTCCAAATTCAATTTTGTTGTCATCAGTCATTTTTGTAGATTTTTCGTAAATTGTAGCATTAAAAAGTAGGTATACCTACATGTTACAATTTAAATTTCAGAACAAATTAGCAATTTATTTTAAATATTATTTATCAACAAGCGTTGGTTTCTAGACGAACTTTTTATGAACTCTCATCGCTCTCCTTTGATAATAATTTTACTAAATTTGTAATTTAAGATATTTTACGTTTGGGGACTATGTACTTGCTGAAATAATTTCCATTCATTTATACGACAAACGCACAAAAAATTCTTAAACGAGATTCATTAATATTGGGTGTTGGGTCATCCACAGACATCAATACGATAAATACTTCAACATAAGGAAACTCATTCAAAAACAAAATCAAATTTAAAATGCAGATTATTGTATCTGAATGTATATTATATTCATTTATACATTCCTCGTCCGAAATTATTACAATGAGTGTAGTTTTACATTTATACGTTAACTGTTAGAAAAGGTGGCATTATATATTTATGTATGCGACAAATACTAAAGCATCTCTTAATCATTCTCAAACTTATTGTTTAGAAATACATAATGCATGTTTAAAAGGTTACTGTAGGTAACAACAAATAGAGCCCATCGGAGACAGATTGTTTAACCAGCGCTCGCCGCCCTGAATAAATTAGCTGTAACAGGGCTGTCCAAAGTTCGTAATTAATTCAATAGGCAGGAAATCCGTTAGTTTGTAACTAATTTAATAAGGTCGATATATTAAATGACAATAGCTTAAATTCACATGTTTCATTGGCAAGCTATTCTTTAACCAAAATAAAAAATTTACTCATATTTATTTAGGAGTTTGTACACATTATTAAATCAAAAAGAAAATTACGGCTATTTTGAAATAGAGGACTATTGTGCCATTAGGGTTTCCTTTATTTTCCAGATCATCGGTAAATTTAATATATTTCTTATACTCTTTTTTTGTTGCAGAAGACCGTATAAGAATTTGTGCGATGTTGCAAATTTAATTTCCTTCATTCCATTTCTGAAATGACAATTGTAATCCTAAATCTATATTAATACAATAAATGCCAAAATTTAGACGTTAGGATGTATGATGAATGAATGGACTTTTGTTGCTCAGTCACGTCAAAACGTCTGAATCGATTTAGATAAAATTTGGCACACATGTAGACGATAATCTGGAATCCCAAAAAACTAGTTGTTCCCAGGATTCACCAAAAACTTTTATAATGCTGCGGGCTAGTATATTATAAATATAAAATTTTGTATGTGTAAATATTTGTTCTCAATCAAATTTGGCAAACAGGTAAATGATGACCTGGAACAGTACATACAAAACTATTATCCTATAAAAATAAAAAAAATCCTATGAAATTCAACAAAAAAAATTTTATATTGCAGCAGACTACTGTACATGGTGCAGCTACAGAATAAAGAGTCTTTAAACCAAATATGGTAACAACATAAAAACAGTGATTAAATTTAATAGCTGTACGTATAGTAACATGAATTGGTCAATTTTGATAGGGCAAAAACTCGGCAACTATAATGATTTAAAATTTTATAATGCGTTTATTTTCATACTAGCTGTTGCCCATGACTTCGTCCGCGCGGACTTCGTTTACTCCGCACAGCTCCTCCCCCTTAGGTGATAGCGTGATAATATATAGCCTATATGTTGACCCGACCTGTTAGTAATATGCAAATGCAAATTCATGCAAAATTTGAAGTAAATCCATGTAGTACTTTTTGAGTTTACCCCGGACATACATACAGACAGATAAACAGAAAAAATCTAAAAACTATACTTTTGGCTTCGATATCGATTGTAGATCACGCCCCAAGTATTCATTTAAAAAAATATTCAATATACAGTTTTGACTTTCCTACGATTTTATTATATGTAGAGATTATGGTTTGATGTTACCACTAGGTTGGGTATTATGACTTTTTATTATTTATCGAGACTTATGAGAAGACCAAGAAGCTAAAAATCACGCATTTAAAAAAATTGAAAGATTTTAAGTTTCAACTGATAACATAACATTTAAATAATTATCGACAATAAATAGCATTTAATATTTAACCAAAAAAATTAAACAAAATATGAATAAACTAAATTAAAAATTAGAAAAGATTAGGAACAACAAACCATATTTTAAACACTCCATATTTCTTATATTTTACTATTTCAATGAAAAGAGATGTTTAGTTACCATATCTTCATTTTCAGCCCATAAACATCCTCGCATCGGACAGCCCTGAGTTATAAGATCACTTTGGGAAAAACTCGTTCGAGTGTTTATATTGACATAACTTACAGATTAAACCACGTCGTAACTCGATGAAGCGTGTAATCAATACCTTATCATGGATTAACAAATTGTAACGTAATCGTACTGGAAAGACAATACTGTAATGTTAAGATTTTAATTATTCTATCACTTAAGGTTTTAAAAAATATCAGAATTGTTAATTCCAACATCCGTCAAATTATGCAGTCACTTAACTTATTTAATTTAATAGCTGTTTATTACCTAAAAATCGCATTAATAACGTATATAACATTATGGCAAATACAGAACTTTGTTTGATACCATTAAAATTGATTAAATCATGTGAAAAGTCTTTAGTTGTTTGTCTGAATCCCTATTCGGAGAAAAGATGTTTCCTGGTGGAAAGAATAGTTCGTGATAGGTAAATAATTTGACCATATTGTTGTCACGACCATCGTGACTATCAAGTGTACCAAGTGTATGTTTTAATAGAGTTTTGATCATTGTTTAAGTTTTTTTATACGCAACAGCATCTGGCATTACGAAATTGGCGTTCCGATAGGAAAGTTAGCTATGAATGGTAGCTATGACCTATGTATTGGGGATATAAAATATAGTTGGCAGATTAAAACTTAACACAAGATGAATGCGTAGTTGTAAATGTAAGTCATTTGCGCTGAAAAAAAATCGATATTAAATGGCAAGTAATTTGAAATGTACGATTTGTTCACAAACAAACATTGTTTTTATATCATAAAATATCATAAAGTAGATGGGTCTCCTGATGGAAAGAGTCAACCATCGCCTATATACACCAAAAATGTTAATGTTGCGTTGCTATCTTGTGGAGAGGTCTAATGTCACATGCTAAGTTTACCGGCTAACTTTTCCTCCAAACCGGAATACGACAGTAACAAGCACTGATGCTATTGCGGCAGGATTAGGTAAGGCAGTAGTACCAGACCCGGGCGAGACTATCCAGAACTTTACCATCTAGTTGCCACGATGGCAGTGACTCGCATAGCCAATCGGTCACCTTTTACGACCTGCCTAACAGAACGGTAGTTTCTATTCTTCAAAAGAGCACAGATCAACACGGGGAAGAGAGATATATGTATGGCATTAAGTTATACCCAAAGCATAAGTTTGCCGGCTACCATGCATTTATTTGACTGCCCCGTTGGTCGAATGATTAGCGAACCTGACTACGCATCAATGGGACTCAGGTTCGATATCCGACTGGGACAAACATTTATGTGATGAGTATTTATATATGTATTTCTATACAGTAGTATTGTTGAATAACACCCATACTACAAGCAAATAAATTGCTTACTTTAGGGTTAGATCAATTCATGTAAATTGTCCAGGGATATTTATTAATATTTATTTGTTTGCACATCACACAAAAACTACTACAAACTTACTTCTTCTAAGTGTCAGCAATTAGCATCACAATGCAGTTAAACTTCGATAATAAATTTAAAGTTTGATTATATTAATAGATATAGTAATTATTACTATTACACACCATACCATTTGTTTGATACTGCGTTTGACACACACGTATATACTACTTTGTTTATGGTTAAAGTGTGTTATCGAACTTAAAAGAGTTGTTAATATAGTCTGTGATCAAATTGATTCGCATTTTGTTTTGAGTTATAGGATAGCGGTCTAAATTTAAATAGAAATTTAAACAGCGTCCGCATGCGCGTACCGAGGGAGGGGGCAGGGAGGGGGAGCTGCCTCCCTGGAATTTCTTTACCTCGCTACTACTTTTGTAGATAAAAAATAGCCTTAAAATATCACCGTTGTTCCCCCCCCCCCCCCCCCCCTTCCCCTGGGCCAGAACCTGGGTACGCCCATGAGCAGGTGACTAACATAGAATAATATGAAAGTGTATAGGTATGTTTCGACATTTCTTACTAAACTAGCTGCAGTCCACTGCACTAAAAGCCTGCTGCATCGTTTTGGTAAATCCCGTGGGAAAAACTCATTTTTCTGGGATAAAAATAGCCTATGGGCTATTCCAGATCATCACCAAGGGTGCTAAAATGAACAAAAATAAACATCCATACCTATATATATAAAAATCAATTGTTGTTCGTTAGTCTCGCTAAAACTCGAGAACGGCTGAACCGATATGGCTAATTTTGGTTTTGAATTAACTGTTAAAGTCTAGGGAAGGTTTAAAGGTGAGAAAACATTAAAAAAAAATAAGAGTAATGAAAAAGGCAGAACAATGTTTGCCGGGTCAGCTAGTTCATATATAAAATTACTGTCTTACTCGCATGTAGGATACGAATTGTAAATATCTATTTCGCTAGGGGGGTGATATTATTTCTTAAAGAGACTTTAAAATTCAGAGTAATTAAATACCTATTTCCTGCTTAAATCTATTAATTCAATACGTTAAGAGCTTGAACTATCATCCTACAATGATCCGTAGGCGGCAGAGAATAATGTAATAGCCTTATTATTCCCTCCTCTATCGTATGGTCTTAATCCTATCATTAGATTACAAATAATCTCTAAAATATGATTTCAGGAAACATATTTATTAATAGACTTTCTCGCCAGTCTAGTGGTTAATATGTTCAGCTCACATGACGTGGTATTGGTTTTGATTCACGTATTTGGTCATGGTTCTGTTGTACGGATAGCAAAAAGTAACGCATCCAGTACCACCGCCTTACCTATTCCTGCCACATATGGCTTGTCTCTTAGTTTCCAGTTGTAGAATAAACCATCTGCCTTTCTGACAGGCAGTTCGTAGGAAGGAAAAGATTTACCAAATATTTCAGTACCATTTTAAATATTTCTGCACCGTCTTGCTGGGTCTGTTACCACTGCTTGTCTGTATCTGTTATCGCAGATCGCTTATTGCCCATTTCCGATTGAAGGCTTACGGTGGCTTTTAAAGTCGCGCACACGGCAGTTGAATTCATCGCACGGTTGGCAACGCAACGTCAGCCCCATTGTGTTTTAAGACGACTGCGACAGTTGTCTCTTCCTATCGGACTGTTCTAGACTACTCGTATATAAGACAAAGAGCTTGTTTGATATCCTATGAGCTATGACTACAAACATATTTTTAATTAGTCTATGCTTTTCTGTGTGTTTATGTGTGTGACTTTCTCTTGTGCTTTTTATTTTTTTGAGTTTTTCTTATCCTTTGTATTTTTCCCGCTGATTTCCTCTAATAACTATTAAACGTCATGTCATTCATCACTTATTAAGACATTACGAGGGACCACCCTCTAGTTGAAACTTGACCATAATTCTATTTATATATCAATAAGTGGAGCAAAACCTTTGAACCCCTTTTTAAAACGATTACGCGAACGCTGATGTATGAAATTTTTAACATTCGGTGAATTTATGTTTTAATTAAAGATATTATTTATAAAAACAAGATACTAGACACTAATAAAATACCTATTCTTTTTGTTTACCTATTTGCTTTTATTAAAAGTTATTTAATTTCCCCAGCCGTAACCTGTTCTTTAAATATCATACAAACCAATAAAAGTAAAATATGCCAAATTGGTTAAAAAATAAGCATATTTAAAAGTCATAAATCAATATGGCGGATGTGAGGTGTTACTCATAATTAGTCATTAAAAATTATCTCTGGCAGTTGATTTAAAAATAAATCAAAGCTATTAGGAACTCTTTACCTCTTAGAAACATTTTATGAGCTATCAAATTTCGTTCTTGGGATAGTTGTTTAACTAGGCTATGTTTTCCGATGATAGCGAAAATGCATATTTTTAATAATTTATTTTTATCACATGGCAATAAAATATGTATTTTTTTTAAATCAGACGACAAAATAATAAACATGGTCCATACATTTTGGTATATGAAGTAATATGAGTTAACACATGAGTTATATAAATAAATAAAATAAATATGGGTAAACCAGAACATAATTATGTTACTTTACCTGAAACTGCTACAAACTTTATACTTTTATGTTTTTGTAATTAGGGTAAATTATGTCTCTGTCATAATAAAGAAAATTATGTCTCTCTTATATTATTCACATATTTTTGTATGTTATTCACGTTCGAGATACGAATTACATAACGATTAAACGTAAAATAATATCAGTAGTACCATCTCACAAAATTTGGAATTCACAGTTGATTTATACTCGGACAAGAAGGCGCCATCTTGAATTTAATGTGACAGCATATTACCTACTACGAGTAGCTGCAGCGTGCAGCCCGCTGCATTATAAAAGTTTTTGGCGAATCCCGCGGGATCACCTAATGTTTCCGGGATAATCCTATATGCTATTCTAGGTCATCATCTACCTGTGTGCAAAATTTCATTTAAATCCGATTAGTAGTTTTCGGGTGATTGTGTAACTAACATTCATCCATCCAAACATCCAAACTTTTGCATTTATAATACATAAAAACAGCGAGCGGTTAAAAAACTTTTAACGACAACATGTTTAGAATTATGATTTATATTTAAGAAATTAAGCAAGTCAGATACATACAGGTGAAATCGTAACGCTCCCTCTGCCTTCACTCGTTATGCAAAAAATAAAATAAAAAGATTTCAATTTTTTGCATAGTTTTCATTGAAAATGTTACCTGAAACAAAATAATATCAAGATTAATACATGTTTGTCTTTAAGATTACTTTGCTAGCTGCATTCTCCATTTTCTAAGATAATATCTTTTTAAGAAAAAATGAAACCGACGAAAAATATGTGTAAACGGTTGACCCTACGGGCCATCCCTGAAACTTCCCACTAAATTAAGATATTTTAAGCTCAAAAGAGTAAAAAATATAAGCATAAATTTTTCAGTTCAAACATCTATTTTGTTAAAAATGGCAGTATATTAATTTTTGAAAAGCTTATTTGTAAAACGATGTGTGTGATAAATTCCAAACAAATTGACCGATTTTGATTAAAATAACGG
Source organism: Apodemia mormo (assembly GCA_036924255.1). Classification (NCBI taxonomy): domain Eukaryota; kingdom Metazoa; phylum Arthropoda; class Insecta; order Lepidoptera; family Riodinidae; genus Apodemia; species Apodemia mormo. The sequence goes on from JAUPFN010000008.1 coordinate 20,894,890, forward strand.
TATTTGACTTATTATTTTTAATAGAGATTATTATTATTAATAGAGCTGATTAGTTTTTGTACTCAATCAGTACATAAATCTGGAAATTACATTAAAAAAATACTGTTTCGCCAAAAATTTTTTTGGTGATTTTTCAAAATTTCTCAAAATTTCCTGAACCAGTTTTCAGTTAAAATTTTCAGGAAGTCTAAGTTTAGTGGAATCCAATCGAATGCCATCTATCGCGTTTCGATCGGTCTAGCCGTTCAAAAGTTATGAGATGTTTACATACACACATACACACACTCACACAAACACACACACACACACATATACATACATACAGACATACTGACGTCATCGTGAAAATAGTCGGAAAAGGTTCCTAGCACCTCAAAACGTGGATATCTGGTGAAAACTCGATTTTCGAAAATCGGGGTAAAATCAGTAACTTCCTTATCTACATACCTACGTAGTGGGAAGTTAAAAATTAAACACAGAAACTTTGAAATCTACACTATAAATAATATTAGTACAGTATTGCTGTAATAAAGAAAGAGGATTCCTGTTTCCGTATGTTTGTTTGTAATAAATAAATTTAAAAACTATAATCGATAAATTTAAAAATCGGATTCAGTCATGAAGACTGCCAACAAAAGTGAAAACTTATAACTGTATTTACAAGCATTGATTTATTATAATGACATCTACTATTGCAAACAGTCATAACTCCCACCTTATCTCACTACCCCATCCACTTTTCTCCCCCTTCCCTATCTCCTCTTCACCTATCTCCCCCTACCCATATTAGCCCCTTCACCTTGTCTACTCTCCCCTTCTATTCTTTCCCTTTTTTACCTCCCTCTCACTCTCTCTTCCTCTCACCTCTTCCTCCCCCCTCTTTCTCTCGCCCCCTTACTCAACTCCTCTCCCACACTTCTTTCTCTCTTTCCATCTCTCTCGTCTCTACCTCCCCTTCCCTCAGCCTGCTCTTTCTCAGACAGATGGCCCTTTTTTGCCTGCTGAATTATTATTCAATTATTTCGTTACAATTTTTTTAAATAAATTTTAATTTATATTTTTTAATTTGTCTCCCCATTGGAAATCGAACCCTAGTCTTATTAATTTCATAGATATGTTTCCCAGTCGATCATCCAACGCAAGTGCTGACGCGAATCTATCCAATTTACCCCTGCCAGATAACTTCTAAGATAACTTTTGGACATTTTGTTCAAAAGCCATCTAAGATAACTTTTGGACATTTTGTTCAAAAGATATGAATTTAAAAAATGTTACAATGTAATGTTGACCCTAGTCTTTCTTTGAGCGTCCTGTGATAAATAGACCATCTGCCGTTCTGTTAGGCAATTCGTAAGAGGTGAACTGGATGGCAGAGTTCTGCATTGTCTCGCCCGAGTCTGGTACCATCATCTTAACTGTTCCCAGCTTCAGTTCTCGTCACTGTTGTGTTCCGGTTTAGAGGGTAAAATAGCAAAGCAGCATTAACATCTTTGATTTTCATAGGCGATGGTTGTCTCTTTCCATCAGGAGAGCTATTTGCTTGATTTCTATATTATGATATAAAAAAATAAAAATATATGCCATAGATTTGTATGCACAAGGGCCGCACTTTGAGCGCCACCAAGGTTCAGGAGAGGGAAAGACGAAGGTATATTTTTCACCTTTACAACCTTACCAAACATGAACAAAGCCGTAAACGACAGCTAGTTTATAATATTAGCAGGATACAAGCACCCGTTGCATCTTAACGTGCGTGTAAAAGAAAAGCCGCTATAAATTTCCGAGATAAGTTTAATGAAGACGATATTATAATGTCGACCAGTTCAATTTTATTTCTTTATGATATAATTTCGCGTTTAGTGCTAGTACATAAAGTAGTCGGGTGTTGTCTGCGGAGATAGGAAATGGTATGCGAATCAATATAAATAAATTGCCCAATAGAATTGCCTGGGGTACATCGTATGCGTACAGTCTGAGATCAGATACTATAATTCAACATGCAACATATCAATTAAAAGGTATATTAACCAACTCTGACTTTATCCAGCTATGATTTTCTTTATCATAAACTTGTAGACATAATACGCTTCTCATGTAGGAAAAAGGTGAGTTTGCATCGGATTGGCCATATGATCGGGTGGCGTTTCCCGTATTGGCCTCAGTCTGCACGGGTCCCCTATCGTCCTGGCTTGCCACAAGCCGGACTATAGGTAGAATAGGAAGCCCTCACACACTAGGCCAAAGATTTTGTGACCTAATTGTTAACTACATCAAATAGTTCTTTCTTATAATTAGAGAGAAAAAAGACTGGAAAATATAATCCCATGCTTCACCCAGTTCTGGGCTTTAAGCATTTCGAAGCTATGATCGAATGACATAAAAAATTACCACTAAATCAATTTAAGAATAAATTATCGAAATGGCTGTTAGAGAAGTGCTCTTATATATAATATTAATGAATTATTTGTAAAGAAAATATAATATAAAACTTAAATTCTAATTGCAGCAAATAATTACTAAAATTATTAATTTTTTATTTTATTTTAATGTTAATGAATTTTTTATTTTAATTATAATATATTTTTTTATTATCATTATTTAAATTTATTTTGATTTAATGTATTAAATGAATATAAAGTTTAAAAACAATATAATTCATTGAATTAAATAAATGTACTTGCTAGGTTTACTTTAATGCATGTTAAAGATAACAGCAATAAGTGTACCAGTTGTCTGGTGAAATAAGTAAAACAATATTAATATAAGAACATCATAATGTACACTATTTCAAACAAATAAAGAATTTATTTATTTATTTATCCGGGCCCTTCTGGCCCATTCCGGTCCGGGAGATAACCATCGCTTATAGAAACTAAGGATGTTAATATAAACGCATAAGTGTAGTAGAAATGTAATCAACGTACATAATATTTCCGCTAATTCCCTCCTAACAGATAATGATAGCGACAAGCAGCGACTTTATTTTTTTGTCTTTTGCGAAGTGAATATAAAAAATTTAAAGAATTGCAGTTTCTTTGCATTTAAATTTTTACACAATCAACTGTTGAACTATAGAAAAATTGCTTTTGCTTAGTCGACTCGAAGTATCCTATATTATATCGAAATAATGTCGCTATTTAGAGATGAATGAATTTTTAAACATTTTTTTTTCTCTCTCTGTGATATTAATTAGTGTAGATGTTGAATATTACTGTCACCTTTGTGATCTAATAGCACTGACTCCAATGTAGTTTTTGCACGAGTGGTTAGGCCCGAAACCTGGTGTCATTCAGGCAATTATTTTAAACCAGTTTATTAATTTTCTGACAAGTATAACATGTCCGAGACTGAATATGTTCCCAATTTGTGGATAGGTTGTCCAACTGTTGCATGATTGGACTTAATACTACAAACTAGTCATGGGAGCACTAGTTGCACCTCTGCCCACTTAGGGTAGAAGCACTAGTTGTGGCCTCTACAATATTTGTGGCTATTTAATGTCAAAAATATATAACTCGCAATGGATAAAACCAGTTACATCATTATGAGTTTGATTATGTCCAAAGTTGGAAAATTAATAAAAATATTATTTACCTTTATAATTTTTGGATATCCAAATTTCTGTCCTCGTACCAAAAAACGGCATAACTGACATTTTTATACAAATATTAGTTTTTTAAAATTTTAAACTTCATAATATAGAGGGATATAGAAAGCTTAAAAGGCCCATCTGGCAGAAGTTTTAAGTTTTATTTAACATTTTTCCAATATATTATGTATATATTGGAAAAATTATATATGGAATAATATATTTGCAATATTTCCAATATATTATAATTTTTAATAATTTCAACAAAAAAAAAGGTTGTTACAGAATTGACGTTTTTTCTCACACTTTAATTTTTACTAGTTGTGTCCTTTTTCAGTATGAGGGCAGATTTCAAGTGGGCAAAAATGGTACCAAGAAGATCAAAACCAATACTTCTACCATATAATATACAATATAGGAGTAACGATATCTATTATTGTCATTACATGTCTATTTTTATTTCCTGATTGTTGTATTCACCGGGGATATACATGTAAGCTTACTTTTTTAATATACACTTAAACACAATATATTGAAGATGCAATTTATTTTACAGATATCTCATGAAATAAAACTTAATGTAGCGGTTATAAAGTTTTGCAGTGAAGTGTACTTTGTCATACACCTCGCAAGTTTATTTACGATCAATATCGTGAAGTGATTTACAACGACAACGTTATTAAAACGTCTTCTGCGAAAATATTTATCTATTAGGCCACCCATTTTACACTTACAGATTGAAGGTGTTACATTTGGTGATGCAAAAAAATATCTTAACATAGATATTATATCATAGCAATAAACATATATTACTATATACATATCATAGCAATATAAAGTACTAAAGTCATAGCGAATTTAAAATAAAATGAAATGAAAATATTTATTTTCATGATAATTTACATGTTAAAATTATAAAAAAATATTGATAGTCTATTCTTAATGTTATTAGTATAGCTATCAGCCAATTTAAAGCGCAAAGTGAGGGCACTTATTATAAGATCTTTCAGAATCTACGTTTGGCCCCTGGTACCAAATCGGCATTAATTCCATGTCGATTTGTATAATTAAGAAAGATAAATAAATAAATTTAAAAAGTACCTACCTTGAAAAAAGAGGTGTTTATTGTTTAACAGTGGTCGCTAATTAAAAGTGCACATGAACTGGTCTACTTCGATTACCACAGGAAATTTATTAGTATTGTCGCCTGTGTGGTCTAGTAGTCCGCTGTCGATACTAACCATTTGAAGTCTCGAGTTCGATAACCGGATTGGGCAAATCAAAAATGTGCTTTTTCTGATAAAAACAACGTTGCTTGGGATTGGATATGTGCCGGGTTGACGATAGGCTTGCTACCTGTCACATTGTGGGGCTAAATCGTGGGTGCACTGGTTGTACCTCTGCCTACCTTTTCGGGGATACGGGCATGAATATACTTTTACTATTTACGAATAATGTTATGATAGTAGTAGTTTAGCCATTATAGGTCTAAAATCAAATCTAAACTACTACCAAAAATTATGATGAAAATCACCCATATTTCTTATAGCATTTCAATACCGCCACAAATCTAAGAACGCACCCTCAACGTTTTGATGTTTATACGCGACCGTTATCTCTTTTCATCAGGAGAAACTTCAGCTTGTGTGCTATCCTATGATAAAAAAATAAAAAATAAAAATATGTTCAAATAAGCAGATCAAATATCGTCATACTAATGTCATTGTAGATCCCCGCCACCCCCCAACTCGCATTCTGATATGATTGATTTTTTCCTAATAAAATTCATTATATGTACATTAAAAATACTTATTCATATCACCACAATAGATCGCCAAAGCCGACTCTACTATAAAGGCAAATTCGTTTCATGTTCTATGGCTATCTGGAATATTAAGGATTTTCTCACAAAGTGTTGATAGTCGTAAATAGTTCGTAGCCGATTATTAGCTTCCGGATACCATTTGAACATAGTTCACGCAATTACATGGAGTTCGCATAAATTAACGTGCTGCTAGATCTCTGATTAATCCATAAAATACATAGAGCACTATCGGCATCTTAATGTTTTCAGTGTACATGAGCGATCAATTATAGATAAAATCGTTTGTACTGTCAGACTATCAACGAACAACTCAAGCCTCTGGACGAGTCGTTTAAAGTTTGGCATACCAATTATATCGTAGGCATCTGCTAACAAAGAGTTTTTGAAAATTCAACCGTAACGGTCAAGCAAACTTTATCGCTACAACAATAGAGCAAAACTCAAGTTCGACAATAAATAATTTTGCATGTTGTAGTCTTAACTCGTCAAGATTTTTCTTATTGGTTTTAAGTTCTGAAAAAAATAATTTGACCTATAATAATATATACAAGTTGCAACGCTTTCAGAATAATTTTGTGGGTTAAAAAGTCCTGTTTTAATCCCCAAACTTATACTAATGCCTTCGCTCGTCTCCTGTAAATAGCCTGATACAAGATAAAAGGACTGTTCTTTATAAAAAAATATACGACAACTGGTTGGGACATTCATGTTTAGGAACCCATTTTTTTCGATTTGAACGTAAAGCAGTTGGTCAAAACAACCGTTACTGCGAAACCGGGCAGAGTGTTCAGTCAGAGTTTTAGGTAAGTGAGCTTAGAGCCTATCGTAAAGGTGTCACCTACAAGGCAGGGCAGTATCAAGACTATGATTCTGAAAGTAAGAAGCACCAGAATTTCGACTCGCTAAAGAACACGGGCAAGACTTCATACATCGTTCTTTTTTTGTTATTTTCTTAAAGTTTAATATATTCCTTAAGATTCTATATCAACTCCTTAACTTATCCGCATTTAATAAATATTTTTTTAACTTGGAAAAAGTAGCTAAATAAAATTGGAATTTAGGTAAGATTAACGTAAACAATCAGTTCTCTCCTTAGTAGTCTGTGGTTAGGTATTTATCTTGTGATTGGATATCTTCATCTCAGCTGCTAACCTCAGAAATCTAAGTTAGATTGACAGAATTCTGAGATAAGATTTTGCGAAGACACTTTATAGGTATTTAAAAGAACAAAAAATAAATTAGCATTAACTATTCTTTAATACAAAAACAGGGAGAATTTTTATTTGATACTTAAATATAATGAAAATTATGATATATAAACTTACTGCTGATTTAATAAAAATGTATATTAAGTTTTATACAATGGTAACACTTAAATATATGATAGAATTCAATCAAATTAAAGCCTCAATATTTTTATATGATTGTTCCTAGCGATATATTTTATTTAATTGATTTAAAAATCGCAGAAAATTATTCTTGTTTATCTAATATTCGACACTCCGAAAGACACGCAAGGGATGTACAAAACTAAAATAGCCTGTGTTCCTTGTTAAGTGTAAGCTGTAATGAAATCATCAAAATCAAATAGGTAAGAGCTCATCTTTATATTTAAAACGGTCTTCTGTGTCTTCGAAACCGTGGCTTTTTATATTAATCCCGTTACACTGATATAAAATCTTGATCTAGAGAAAGTCAGGAAGCTCATTAAAACGCATAAAATGTTCAAGACGTCATGTACACTTTCAATGTAATATGGTGAAAACTCAATTTTTGAAAATCGGGGCAAAATCAGTAACTTCCTTATCTACATACGTAGCGGGAAATTAAAAAAAATAGTATACGCTTACAGGCATTAGAAGTGAAATTTGTATTCTAGTTAATTGGTAAGAGAATAATTACCAATTAATTGAAGTAGTGAAAAACGAAAGAGAGGGAGATAGGGAGAGAAAAAGAGAAAAATAAATTGAAGGAGTCAAGGAAAAAAGTTTTTTGTATTTTAGAAATATAAAGTTGCAGTAAAATCTTTTTGTCCGTACTGTTTGTATCTGATTGGTTTAAGAAACATTGAACAGATGATATTTTAATATAAAATATGTATTCTATCTCATTCCCTCGCCGGCTTTATCCCATGTAGTTATGTATTTGTTTCTGTCATGGCCCATTTCGTTTCATCGAGTTTCAAATCACATTTTACAGAAGTTTCTTTTCAATAATATTTTGAGTTTCCAACTTGTTTTTTTTATCATTGTACCTCGCCACGAGATAGCAACGCACCATTAACATCTTTGGTATCTATAGGCGATGGGTGACTCTTTCCATTAGGAGACTCGTCTGCTTGTTCGCTATCTCATGATATAAAAAATATCTAAAATTATATTACTCCCTTAGATTCTCTATAATTATAGTTGTACGCACAATTGTGCGTTATACTTTTAGGCGCTACTTGTAAAAGTAATAAATTTGAGAAATAAATATAGAAGAGAACAATTACCTTTTAGTAAATAGTGAGGACGTTAGTGATACTTCCATTCTCGCGCCTTTTACGAGATACCCAGCAGTAACCCTAATCAATACGAGAATAAATGTATGTAAATATATTATGTCTGTTACTTCATTCTGAAACAGTATGGAGAATTTAGATGGAATTTGGCAAATAGTGAATCTATTTCCAGTACCTGTAATTGATTTTATATAGAAAAAATACATTTAGATCGCCCTGTTGGTCGAGTGATTAGCAACCCTAAACTATGCAATTGACGGGGCTCGGGTTCTATTCCCGACTGGAACAAGCATTTGTTTGATGAGCATAAATGTTTATATTTCTGTGTGTTTTTTTTATAACATAAGATAGCAAACAAGCAGATGGGTCTCCTGATGGAAAGAGTCAACCATCGCCTATAGACACCAAAGATGTTAATGGTGCGTTGCTATCTTGTGGCGAGGTCTAATGCCACATGCATAAGTTTACCGGCTACCTTACCCTCCAAACCGGAACACGACAGCGACAAGCACTGACGCTATTGCGGCAGGAATATGTAAGGCGGTGGTACCAGACCCGGGCGAGACAATGCAGAACTATACCACCTAGTAGCCACGATGGTAGTGACTCGATAGCCAATCGGTCGCCTTTTACGACCTGCCTGGCAGAACGGCAGTTGCCCTATTCTTCAAAGGAGGCCGGGACCAACACGGCGCACCAACCGGGCGTGTAAGTTTATTAAATATATTATTTAAATATTTATATATGTATGTCTATGTATTAGTATCATTGACTAGCACCCATAACACAAGCAAATAATTTGCTTACTGTGGGGTTAGATCAGTAGGAGTAATTTGTCCCGTGAATATTTTTTTTAAATATTTATTTATTATTTACCTGGAATTAAAAAAATTTATTAAGCGGATAATATATTTAAATACGCACATATAATAAATACCATCTACTCGTAATTGTTTATTCGAATTCGAAGTTGAATTTAATCCCATCACATCTACTACCGCAAACGGACAAAAGACTAAAAAGACAGTCACAAACAAGTGGTATATAGTAATATTATAGTATCGGTAAATGTAACACGTTGCTACTTTAAGATATTTTATTTACTCCCATTTTGTTTTTAAATCAAAATGATCTTTAGCGTCTACCAAAAAACATAAGCTACAACTCTGCATTGCATCGAAAGGCTATATATGTTTAGCCTTATCGTGACAATCCCTATATCGCGTGGTCATTTAGATCATAAAACAATAGAACAGTTGCAACCAGGAGAATGCATTGCGCGGTTATGCAAATAGTAGGGGTCGCGACCGAAAGCATGAATATTGATACAGCATTGTCGAGATTACAGATTTCCCTAACGATAGCTTGGCCTCAACTTTCTATAGGCACGATTCGGAAACGAATAATCTGAAACCGATTATCCGGAGATGGCCTTAGCGTGCACTAGGTACAAAAAGAAAATACAAGCTTTTTCCTTATTTACGTCGTGCAACATTGTGAGTGTTACATATTTCTTCCGCTTTCATTATAGATTAACTTCGGTCTTTGAAATATTGAAATTAAATGAATATTCTCACGATTAATGTAAGTAAGAATTTTCGCAACGTTTTAACCGTATTCGGTACCACCGCCTAACTCATTCCTGCCTCAATTGCGTCAGAGGGTAAGGTAGCCAGTAAACTTATGCATGTGGCATTCTAACTCTGCTATAGTGATAGCAACGCGTCATTAACAACTTTGGTGTACACAGACGATGGTTTTTTTCCTTCCATCAGGAGGACCATCTGCTTTTTGTCCTATGAAATAGAAAAAAAGTTGAGATCGTTGCAAACATGGAATACTGAATACAAGTAAAAATCCGACTTGTCACATTTCCAATTTTTCTCGGTGTTCTAATTTAGGTATATTTCATTGCTTTAAAGTTACAATAGATATGATATATTATAATATATAATAGATAGATGGCAGTATTTTAAGTATATTTTATATTATAGCATAATAAACAATCTGATAGTTCTTCCGATGAAAAGAGAAAACTATCGCCCATAAACACTGTTGCTGTCAGTGTGACGAAATGTTCATGCCACATGCATAATTTATACTATATTATACATATATTGCAGGGTAAGGTGGTCAGTTATGTATTGGCTACTTTACCCTCCAAACGGAAACACGTCAGTTACATGAACTGACGCTGTAGCTATAGGAATTAGCAAAGCGATGGGACCAAACCTGGACGAGACGTTACGAAACTCTACCACCTAGACACAGATATAAGCGTAATTTTGATTTTCATAAGGTTCAGATTAGCATTGGTATACTCACAATTACTAATATTAAGACCTGCTCGTAATTTTATAGTCAAACTTCTCAATAAATTAGTTAACGATGGCGATGGTTGTCCCTTTCCACCAAGAGAGTCATTTGCTTGTTTGCTATCTAAAGATATACAAAATATATTCAAATTTCGAAACCAGCACGTTCATCTAATACCAAAAACATTGTCACATTAACTCCACGCCTGTCATCTATTATATTCTTTGGTACTCTACGTGCACACCAATAGAACGACACAATGGAGTAAGAGCGGGGAAGTGAAAGTGGCGGCGAAGGGGGAATTCGCATTCCAGCAAGGTCCACAAATAATGTGACCGTGCTGTAAGGCGTTCTAAAAACATTGCCTCAAAAGAAACAGACTCACAAGCAAATATAAAATATAGCAATACAAGTTTGAATCACACAATTCCGTTTTAGCGCAACAGTTTACAAAAAATTTTACGCATCGCACCATACTCGGCAATAATATGAATAGCGTTTACATGACGCGAACTGGTCATGCAGCCACAATGGTCGGTCTGGCTAAGAAAAGCCTCGAAGAACGCATATAACTTCGTCAAATGGTCATAAAATGAGACCCGTTTTATGGCACACCTTTATAGCCTCGGGGTGCGTAAGGATGGACGGCGGATGCCTCTCTTGGCCTCGACGTTGGATACCAAGCTAATCTAAGCCAACGCTCTGAAACGACAAGCAAGTTTTGATTTCCCAGAGTTCTATCAAGTGTTATCTTGATCGGAGATAATAAATTGATGTTATTATGATTATTTTTGTATTTTCATATTTATTATTTTAATATTTAATTACATTAACCAGTTATCGATAAATATTTTTATGATTCATGTTTTATTTGAATTGAAAGTATAGTCAATAACTTATACTTAATTATTCCATAGGTACGTTTTTATGTCAAAAAATTTAGTCCATCAAATTTTGAGTTTTGTGGAAATACTCACAGGTAAGCTCAAATATTATACATTAACATTGCTTATATAGTATATAAATACATAGTTATCACTATTCACCAACACCATACATAGCACTTGTAGGTAGCTATTTATTTATTTATTTATTTAATGTTAGGGAAACAAACAGATTATAATACTTATAACTAGAAAATATAACTACAAAATTTTCCACAAAAAGTTTCCGCAAATATGTAACACATATACAATATGTAACTGGATACAAAAAAAAATATGTTATATGTAAAGAGTAAAGACAGGCCTGTTGAATAGAGAATAATGACAATATTTATATACATAACAAACTCAGAAAAATAAAAAAAATAAAAAATAAGTTTGTCTCTTTTTTTACTTGTCTAAGTTAATTAAGTAAATGACAACATGGTGCAGTTAAATGATTATTATTTATAATGATTTCAAAATTTCTTTGACTAAAGTCAAAGAAATTTATAAATTTAAACTTAAAAGTTTAAATTTATAAATCGATCTGTTAAACATGTCTATACTACCAAAGTGATGATCAATAACATGACAAACACGAAACAAGAATGTATTAGATGCATATTTGGTTCTAACAACTGGCATATTAAAGATACGTTTACAACGGGAACCCAGTCGCGGGCAGGCAAAGCAAACATTACTTAATAAGTAAGGAGAATCAATGAGATTATTAAGTAACTTGTAAAGAAATGTTACATCTCTTTCTATTCGACGATTTTCAAGCGTACACATGGATATAGGTACTTCGGGTAATTGCGTATAATTATTTCTAAATTTACAGTGCTTTAAAAATTTTCTTTGAATATTTTCAATGGCTTCTATATATTTATGGTAAAACAGATTCCACACAGTAGATCCATATTCTAAATGTGACCGAACATACGTATTATACAAGAGAACAAGGGTTGAAACATATTTGAAATCTCTACCAATTCTTATAATAAATCCAAGCATACAATAGGCCTTTTCAAGGATCAAATTGATATGATAAATAAATGTTAATTTAGAATCTATGAAAACACCAAGGTCTCTTACTACGTTGGTTCTTTCTAACCTCGCCACATAAACAGTATTGTGTCAGTAGAGTGTTAGATTTCCGCGAAAATGATATACATGCTATGATGCTATGGGATAAGTATATTTTTTTGCTGTTATAAAGTAACTACTTGTAAGAAAAAATCTCGAACGCTCAAAAGTTGGCAATTTTAGATTACAACAAGTTTTATGTTACACGATATAATTAGGCGAATGAACTGTAACTTTGAATATATTTATTATATTACCATAATATATTAAAAAATACTCCAATTTTGGTCGTTTTATATCAGATACGTTACCAATATTTAGATAGTAGTTATAAACTAGTGCTTGTTTTCTCTTCCTCCCAAAACCTTACTCTGAATGGATGTGACAAAATTAGCTTTATTACAGGCTTTTATTTAATTTCACCGAACTCTGTCTGTAACAAATCGTGCAAGTTTTTGACAAACTTCATAACGTCCGATTAATTAATTAAAGAAGAATGATGCGGGTATATGCAAAGTTAGCCAAAACCATCGCAGGATAATTATTTAATAATTTCTTTTAAAATATAAATTGTATCAGGGACACTTTTTTTAAACCATGAAGATTATTTGATTTCAACCACTTAAAGTTAAAAATTGAACAACCTTTATTTATACTAACAAAGCAAAATATTTATTATCACTCGATCACAGATTAAATATACGACACTTGTTTTAGGAAGATATTATGATTATCTTGTTTAAAGAGCCTTTTGTATTGTAAGTTTCGACTATGGGAACAAATACTTCTCTTTTTGTTGCTTTTATACAATAATTTATAATAATAACATTTGTCTTACCTATTCGAATTTTTTTAATTGTTTTGATTGGTTATAAACAGAAGAAAGTCTTAAACTTATAGCAGGAAAGAAAAATCTTTCATGTTATAATAATGTATTAAGCTGGCAACAATAAAACGGTCGGTCGTCCAGAAGAAGTTTAAATTTAAAATAACAAAATATTTTCGGTTCGAATAGAGTACGGTAAAGATGTTATTCATATAATACACCCTAAATCAGTTTAGTTACCTACTAAATTACATCATCGTTTATCGGAAAGGAGAGTGCTCACAGTGCCGCAGTTGCCTTGTCTTGGAGGTGAATTGCGCACAAGATGCTGGAAACTCCTGTAGATCATGCTGTTATTAGTCTTGGCTCCAAAATATTTGATGTAGGTTAAGCTTACGTGGCTTTTTGCCGATTAAGGTTTTTAGCAGGTTTTCAATTTGGAAAATGAGACTGCTCCAAGTTTGCTTTGAAGAAACCTTGGACTGTTTCCGTTTTATAATGAAATAGTCAATCTATTATATAAGAAAAGCTGCAAATACTTGACTAAGATCTTAATTAACTAGAATATTTTTAACATAACTTAAAACGACAATCGCGATCTCATAATTATAAAATAAATAATTTTATAAATTCCTATTAATTAAATACATGTCACTTACAAAGAAATAACGTAACTCGTAATTTAACATCAAAAATACTAAAAAGTAAAAAATAAATAAGAAAAAAATTAAAGCAAGCTTTCATTAATTTTTGTTTAAAAAAAGAAATAAAACTGTAATAATAATTAAATTCCGACTGAATATAAGCCGTTCACACTAACTTTTAACCTTTGATTGTAATAAAGCTCCTTTGTCTGTGTGAAAATCATCGCATATCATATTTATATATTTTCAAACCTTGAAACTTCATCCTAAGTATTAAATCTATGTGTACTTGTCACAGACTTCATTTTTGCATATAAAAGCGTCTCGCAGGATACACTCTTAGAGCGGAGGGCGTACAGCCCCACACTTCTAAATTCTGGCTGAGCAATCTTCGCACCCCCGCGACCGATGAACCTGCGACGGCACTTAAGGCCAGCAGTAATTCAGACATTCCAAAAAAAATAAAAATAAAAGCGTGTATAATATCTGTCTTTACACTTTCACTACTAAATCGCTAAACTGATTTCTATAAAATTTGTCATGGAGATAGTTATCGATCTAGCGTCCAACAAAGGCTAACTTTTTTCAAAAAGTAACCACCCAAGGCCTGCAATAGAAGACGAAAGGTTATGTAACTATATGGTCGTGTTAGTTTACTCGCGGGCGAAGCTGCCCAAGTCAAATAGTTGAAATATAAAACAAGTGTTTATAAAAAACAATCTAAGGTAAAACTATAATGAAATAACTAATAACTGGTCAAACATTCCAGAAAGCCGTAATTAAAAAATATACCTGCTTTTCACAGTTGATTTTTATAAAAAACAGCCAGTGATAAGTCAGGGACAACATGAATAATAGCTCATAAATATGTATAGAAACCCTTTGATTACGACGTTAGACTAAAATTTATTGACTAAATTGATACCCACGAAATTATACCCACTTAGATAAAACCGTTCGAATAGCCTGAAATAAAAGGAGATATTAATGCGAAACACTTTGCTCTTTTATTTTTGTTCGATGAAATTACGAAAAAATCGATCGTAACAATTTTCAATTATACTATAATTGTCATCCGAAACTTTTTAAATGTAGTGTGATGCATTGAAATAAAAGACATATTTACAAAATTTTTACTCGACTGGAAAAATCCCAAAATGAGGGTAACGTTTTTGACCTATAAGTATGTATCCATATGTATGTTTGCTCGTAACTATTCAACGACTTAATTGATTTTGATCAATAATGCGACATTAAAATCGTCTTAATGGCCGTAACGTCACTGAACGCCTAACATACGCCAACGCTAAAAAAAAACAAAAAGTAAGTATATTCACGCCCGTATCCCGAAGGGGTAGGCAGAGGTACAACAAGTGCACCCACGATTAGCCGAAGATACTTAATCCCACAAATGTGATAGGTGGCAAGTCTATCGCCAACCGGGCCAACCGGGCCTCCAATCCGGGCAACTTTGTGTTTATCAGAAAACTGAAATAACACTTTTATGTGCCCGACCCGGGAATCGAACTTGGAACCTCATGTGGTCAACGCCATCACTGGACCACTAGACCACAGAGGCGATAAAAACAAAATGGCGAATTTTAGCCGCCCTATTGTGTGTGTGTGTGTGTGTGTGTGTGTGTGTGTTACAATTTGTTTTAAGACTATCAGTGGAATGCCAAATCATAGAAAATTAATAAATAAAAAAAAGAAACGTAACTGAGTTGCAAAAATGCGATTTTAAATCATTAAATATAGATAATTACAAATAAAATTATTCAACTACACCTACTTAAATTACCAACCACTAAAATTATACAACTAATACTAATATATACCTATAATAGGTACAAATAAACTTTGTTTCATTTCATTTACCACACAATAAATAGCACGAAATACACAAAATATCCATCTACTAAATAACTGAAAAGTAAAAGTCAAGAGCTGAAATCTAGAATTTTTTATAATAATATTAGTCTCCATAATATGAAGAAACTGGTTTCAATTGTTCTGCCCTATAGGTGACGAGTGCTATAAATAATGCCTCCATAGATTAGATTATATTTATAGTTATCATGTCGCACTCTCATATTGGACATATTTCAAACTGCCGGGACATTTTTATAAATTAATCACTTGGTTCATAACAAATCGTTGACAACCTGAACTAGAATAATAATGTTTGATTTCTTGCAAAAAATTAATTCTGTCAGTAATCTGAGGCGCGGGGAAAGGAACACAGTGTTCCAATTAACTAATCCAAAATAGACCGCCCCGTTGGTCGAGTGGTTAGCGACCCTGACTACGCAATCGACGAGGCTCGGGTTCGATCCCCGACGGGGACAAGCATTTGTGTGATGAGCATAAATGTTTGTATTTCCGGGTTTGGGTGTTTATTAAATACTAGCTATTGCCCACGACTTTGTCCGCGCGGAATTCGTTTACTCCGCACAGCTCCTACCCCTTAGGTGATAGCGTGATAATATGTGGCCTATATGTTGACCCGACCTGTTAGTAATATTTATGCAAAATTTGAAGTAAATCCATGCAGTATGTTTTGAGATTACCCCGGACATACATACAGACAAACAGATATACAGACAAACAGACAAAAATTCTAAAAACTATATTTTTGGCTTCTATATCGATTGTAGATCACGCCCCAAGTATTCTTTAAAAAAAATATTCAATGTACAGTTTTGACTTTCCTACGATTTTATTATATGTATAGATATTCTAAAATTTATATATGTATTTCTATGTATTAGTATCGTTGACTAACACCAATAACACAAGCAAATAATTTGCTTATTTTAGGGTTAGATCAACAAGTGTATTTGTCCCGTGAAAATTTATTTATTATTATTTATTTATCGGTATTTAGTAGCACGTGTTTAGCAGCTCACTGAACTGGTCGGTACTAATTCTTTCGGATTATTCTATTGACTGAATAAATGGTCTGTTATTAGGTCTCTAGTCTGTTTACTCAATGTATCAGATACATAATAAATGCTAATGTAAAACATGAAGACTGTCAGTCGGTACCCATTTAATTATTCTAGACCGACTTAATCCGATTCTTCCAACTGGCGCTATCAAAAATTATTATATACTAGCTGTTGCCAGCGACTTCGTCCGCACGGATTTCGTTTACTCCGCACAGCCCCTCCCCCGTAGACGATAGTGTGATAATATGTAGCCTATATGTTGACTTGACCTATTGGTAATATTCATTTTTATTATACATTTATTAGTAATATTATTTATAAGTAATATAATTAGTAATACATATACATTTATTAGTAATATTCATTCACCCGACCTATTAGTAATATTCATGAAAATTTTGAAGTAAATCCATGAAGTACTTTTTGAGTTTACCCCGGACATACATACAGACAAACAGACAAACACAAAAAATCTAAAAACTATATTTTTGGCTTCAATATCGATTGTAGATCACGCCCCAAGTATTCTTTTAAAAAAATATTCAATGTACAGTTTTGACTTTCCTACGATTTTATTATCTATACAAATATACATATACATATACATATACATATACATATACATATACATATACATATACATATACATATACATATACATATACATATACATATACATATACATATACATATACATATACATATACATATACATATACATATACATATACATATACATATACATATACATATACATATACATATACATATACATATAATTTTTATAATAATCATATTTTACTAAGCTCCGTGGTGGTCCGGGTCCTCTTCAAATACGTACTTTAAGTAATAGCTTCTTTTGTAGCTGGTGATGTTCTACGTGACGTAATTTCTTAAGTGATATTTTATGCTTGCGTTGGTACTGTTAGAGTCGGTCAATGTTAAAAACAATTTGGACACTTCTACGATGAATCACCCCATTAGTCGATAAAGTCACACAGTGATAATAAAATGTGTAGGTGGATTAAAATACTTTATACTTACTGAAATCGTCTGTGTGGTCTAGTGATCCGGTATCGGTATCGACCACATGAGGCTTCGGGTTCGATTCCCAGGTCGAGCAAAACAAAAAAATTGTTTTTTTTTCTGTTTTCTGATAAAAACAACGTTGCCCCTGATTGGATTAGTGCAGGGTTAGCGATAGGTTACCACTTATCACATTATGGGTCTAAATATCTTCGGCTAACCGTGGGTGCTCTTGTAACTTTGTTTAAGTCTTTAGGGATATGGGCGAAAAGATAATTTATACTTATTGACTCGCGCAGATTTGCCCGCGAGTAAAGCAACATGTCAACAATATATTCAAAAGGAAAAAAAGGGAACAAAGACTTTTGTTCCCCTTTTTCAGTGCATTAATGATGATTTTTAAAAAGGAGTCTATTTTACAACGATTTCTTTGCCATGTTTTATCAAAATCGTAATATTCATATAAAGTTAAGATATCGAGCTATTTTTTAGAAAAAAAATGATGTGGTGTCGCGGGACACCAGGTAGGAACGAACTTCCTTCGGCTAAACGGCACTACTCGCTTGTGTACGCGACTGTCGCGCCTGCGCACGTCTCATTTAACGCTTTTATTCCACGCATTTTTCTTACGGTTTTACTATCACATTTTTTTCAGTTCGGTCGCGCAGCAAAATCCCTATCCCCTCCAAGCCTGCCGTAAGGAACTTCGTTCCAGTAAAATTATTTTATACTTACAGACTCGCGCAGCGTTGCCCGCGTTATTGAAGTTCATTGTTTATAAACAGCGGCTTGCCGAACTCTTGAAATTAGTCACCGTTCCCGTCCTCCGTAACATTACTTACGTACGCAAGGAGATTTTTTTTTTTTATCAAAAAGACAGACTCGGCTCATCACCCGCGCAGTAAATTTATGTGAATATTACGACACTAATGTCGCTAAGGTAAACCTTTACTATGAAGTTGAGTAATATTCTCTTTTTATTTTATTTTTATTAGTTACATAATATGACAATTAAATATCGTGTCTTTCAATAAGAAATAAAGTCTTTTACATATTGACTAGGTAATTTCCCCGTGTTGGCCTAGGGCTCCTTTGAAGAATAGGCTAACTACTGTTCTGCCAGGCAGGTCGTAAAAGGCGACCGATTGGCCCGGGTCTGGTACCACCGTATTACCAGTTCCTGTGCTTCTCACTGTCGTATTACGGTTTAGAGGGTAAGGTAGCCGATAAACTTGTGCATGTGGCATTAGACCTGGCCACAAGATAGCAACGCACCATTAACACCTTTGGTGACTATAGGCGACGGTTGAGTCTTACAATCAAGAGACTCATCTGCTTAATTGCTATCTTATGATATAAAAAAACATAACACAGCACGCTAAGAATGTTGAACGGGATAGACCTTTTTCCCCGTGTTGGTCCGGACTCCCTTTTAAGAACATCCTACCTGCCATTCTGTCAGGCAGTTTGAAGTAGTATTTATTGGCATTGCCAATCGTTTGGGTTATATGAGTCATTACCATTGTGGCTTTTAGGTGGAAGAGTTCTACATCATCTCGCACTGGTTTGCTGCATTATCGTCAATGCTTGTCTCTGTATTGTTTTGGTTTCGAAGGTAAGGTAGCTGGTAAACTTATGTATGTGGCGTTAACACCCTGCCACACACATGGCCATACACAATTAACGTCTTTGTGTCTATACGCGATAGTTGTCTCTTTCCATCAGGGAATCAAAAGAATCATTTCTTTGCTATTTTACGATATAAATAAAAACTGCATGTAATCTGAATTTACACAAGAGAAAAAAAATGATAATTTTCCCATAGGATTCCCAAAAATAAAGAAACAGTGAGCTGAGGAGTATAAGTATGTAATAAGAACTGGAAGACATCAAGACTCAAATTATTAAAATAATCAGAATCGAGTTCTGACCACGCTCCCAGTATGTACAATCTTTTACCAGTCAACCTGTATAAATCATAATCATGACTCGTTAGTACATGGTGCTGTGACCATACTTTTTGACTGTTTACTACTACGTAGTTACGCAATATTTTCATTTTATTATATTTTTATTCATTACATAAATTATGTATGGCCATTAAATATCATGTCCTACAATGTGTCTTTTAACCACTCAGCTGTATATATTCAAGCAATACTAATATAAATTTATCCCTACCGTCTCATTTAATGCACGTAATCTAGTTAAAAACATCGACTGTATCATTTATTACATTTTATATCGAAAGAAACTAAAAAAATCCCGGAATATCAAAAGGATTTAATGTAATTAAACGAGGATTTAGAGGATATCCTAAAAATTGTGACACATAAATGAAGCCACGGGATTAATAAACTTCGAAAATTCGTTTCCAAAAACCTAATAATGTACCTTTAACATTGTACGATAGTACCTATAAGTATCATTTTCCAAACAAAATATATTTTATTATTTTGTAGTAACTGCGCGGTGCTCAGGTTTTACAACCTGTTTTCATACCATCGTAAAAAAATAATAAACTTTCTGTAAAATAAATCTTGTTAAACGACAAAATTATAAAGCTTCATGTATTATTGTATAAATACCAAGGAAGTTATATTCTACCCGGAATGCTTACACGCGCTTCAAAATCGTTCCGAAGAGTACCACGACATGAGTGGAGTGTGTCTCTTTCTACTAAATAAAGCGCCAATCGCCACATAAAAGTGTGGCCATGCGTAGTTTGCAAATTACTACTAAGTAATTCTACTAATTTGAGAAACAGTTTTTACATTGCATAAGTAATTACGTAATAATTAAAATAAGCACATTTAAGAACTCACTGTGTTAATTACAATACATTTTATGCTAATGTATCTATCGACGTGTATGAATAAAAAGGATTTAACGATTACTGAATATGTAAAAATCTACCATCTAGATAGTTTTATTTACACTGGCAATTGCACGAAAGGGACAACATCCACTCTTGTCGTTGTCTTGCTCAGAACGTTTTTCCCCTCTGTTATGTAAGAAACAAATGTCAACTTTATCTGTTACGTAATAAAGTACATTTTTATTTTTCAAATGTCGCTTCGTAACAATTCCAGTTATAGTATATAAGTTCCTTGATAAATACACCATCAATACAAATACTATGTGGTCCATAAAAATAGTTATTTTAATCTTAATACACTCTTAATAAGGTAACGGTGCAAATGTTGTGTGTGGGTGTAAGATTCTTAACATTTCACTAACAACATTTGCATTTTACAACTTTTATCGATGTACCTAAACGAGAAATGCCGCGAAAGGCGAGAATGGACGACACTCCCATATTGCTTACATTTTATCAATAAGAAAGAACGAACTAATTAACTTTCCGTCATAATTATGAGGAAATGGACAACTTAATGGAACATTTAATCTATAATTTTGTAGCATATACCAACTAAGTTTATGATGGGTGAACTAATATAATCGTAATATATTATTACCTATGGTAAAACTAGTTTAAAAAACAATTAGCTATTTCATGCAGCGTACCTATTCAAATTTTATATACATACTTATTTTATGTAACTTAAACTCACTTCATCTTATATCAGAACGTCGCAGTATATTTAATTGTAATTAAATAATTACATTTTTGTTTAATAAAATTTACTATAATTTAATAAAATTTATTATAATTTAATAAAAAACGGGCCAAGTGCGAGTCAAACTCGCGCACGAAGGGTTCCGTACCATCGTAGCAAAAAAAAACACAAAAATAACATGTTTATTGTAAGGGTCCCTTAAATTTTTTTTTAATTTTTTATTATTTGTTATAGCGGCAACGGAAATACATAATTTGCAAATATTTCAGCTTTCTAGATATCACGGTTTATGACATACAGCCTGGTGACAGACAGACGGACAGATAGCGGAGGCTTAGTAATAGGGTTCCGTTTTACCTTTTAGGTACGGAACCCTAAAAATAATAATACCTTGATATTATTGATCTTTTTTCGGGTTTATTTTCTAAAATCGAATCCTCGTTATTAGCTTGTGTCTAATGTCTATACATACACGTTATCGGATAGGCAAAAGTTGGTGAGGTCACTGACCATCTCGCCAACTAACTTACCCATAAATCGTATTATACTGTAACGTCTATTGCCATTCGGATAGTGAACCGAATCCCGCAAGGAAGTCCGTGTCATGTTGTTTATTGTCATCTTTGTTTATTTTTAAGCAAAAATTTTATGCAATATTTTATAAGAAATATAGTTATATTGATTCATATTAAATTGATAACTATTATTATCATATGCATCATCAGAACATTTGTAACTAAGGGGCCATCCACAAATTACGTCACACGTTAAGGGAGAGGGAAGGGGTCGACGTAGTGTGACATTGTGTGACAAGGGGTAGGGAGGGGTCCCAAATTTTGTGACATTACATTATTATTTCAAAGTATAATATTTTATATCTAAGTATTACAACACTAAATTTAAACACAGTACAGGTGACCTCTACAGGTAGCTTACCTGTACAAATAAAAAAAATCAAAATTATTATTCCAATATAAAATTGTAAAATATGTGACATCACACTAGGTGGGGGGGAGGTCTCACAAATTTGACCAGCTGTGACAAGGGGAAGGGAGGGGTTAAAAAATCATGAAATTCGTGTGAAGTAATTTATGGAATGCCCCTAATGATGCTTATGGAAGCGAAACTGGTAGAATAAATAAATATTCACGAGACAAATTACACTTACTGATCTAACCCCAAAATACGCATATTATTTGCTTGTGTTATGGGTTAGTCAACGATACTAATACATAGAAATATTTAATAAACACCCAAACCCGGAAATACAAACATTTATGCTCATCACACAAATGCTTGTCCCCGTCGGGGATTGAGTCCGAGCCCCGTCGATTGCGTAGTCAGGGTCGCTCGACAAACGGGGTGGATTAATAGTTAGGAATTTATTGTGAAACAATACAAGTGTATTTTGTAGAAAATACTGCATTAAGAATTGAGTTTTACAAAGCACCTATGACAAAGAGTGTAGAATACATGCAGAAATTTAAATTACATGTTAGTTGATGCATAAAATATTAGACTATAACTAACAAATTAAATCAATAATAATTAAAACTACACAAAATTTTGCCAATTTCTTACTCTACTGTAACGCGAATGTTTTGATAAAACTAATTATATATTTGTTTTGCTAAAATAAAGTCTAATATTAAAAGAAATTTCGAAAGCTGTGAAACTAAGAATTTAATCGTATATATGGAGTAAAAAATCTAAGACGAAATGACATATCCATATTATTTATACTATCATTGCGACGGATAACCGAGCTTTTCACAACGGTGTAAGCACATCACCACTATACCTCGACCTGCTACTGATTTTTTTTTTCTATATAATAAAAACCTCAAAATGCTTTACCTGATCTGGGCGTTGAAGCCGAGTCATATACAATAAACCGTGAGATCAACGAATTACATGACCTCAGTCAAATCGACAAATCATTACAAATCGACAAAACAACATATTAGACAATTGAATCACATGACCTGAATCACATAGACAAAGTCTTTATGACTTTTTGACCAACGAAGCAGACCGTATTTATTGTTACTACTAGCTGTTGCCCACGACTTCGTCCGCGCGGACTTCGTTTACTCCGCACAGCTCCTCGCCCGTAGGTGATAGCGTGATAATATGTAGCCTATATGTTGACCCGACCTGTCAGTAATATTCATGCAAAATTTGAAGTAAATCCATGCAGTACTTTTTGAGTTTACCCCGAACATACATACAGACAAATAGACAAAAATTCTAAACAAGCCCCAAGTATTCTTAAAAGGTAAAACGGAACCCTATTACTAAGCCTCCGCTGTCTGTCTGTCTGTCAGTCACCAGGCTGTATCTCATAATCCATGATAGCTAGAGAGCTGAAATTTTCAAAAATTATGTATTTCTGTTGCCGCTATAACAAGAAATACTAAAAATAAAAAAATAAAAAATTAAATGAGTTTCCCATACAATAAACGTGTTTTTTTTGTATTCTTTTTGCTGATAGTACGGAACCCTTCGTACGCAAGTTCGACTCGCACTTTCCTGACTTTTTTCTTATCCGATATTTTGTGTTTTTGTGTTTTTTGTGTTTGTGTGTGTTTTTTGTTTTATAAGTGATTTTAATAATTGCCTGGATGATAATAAAGCAAAAATAAGTGTTATTGTGAAATAGTACAAACCATTGAAACATTTAAATATTAGTTTTTCATAGAAAGCTGTTTCACATTTCGCCGATAATATCACTAAAAATAAACACTTAAACCTTTAAACATATAAAATAAGTGTAAGTGTGATTATAAAACACTATATAAGTTTAAATAAATCAAGCACTAGTTTATCACAAATAAGCTTCTGCTATTTCAACGAATACATTAATAAATAAATAATAAATCTCAATAAATATATAAGAATATATAATAATGACCAGCAGGCAATCGCTAGATAACTTGCTAGACATTCAGTAGTCGAGTTTAGACTGTAAGCATAAAAGTACAAGACTTAATAATTAATTCTGTAACTCATTACTTACTACGGCAGAGCCTAGAGGCAAGACGCTATTTCCTATGCAAAATGGCTATTGAAATTCTTGAATCAGCACGAACGCTAGAAACAATAAATTTAATGCACAGTTCATTTATTATAAGTTTCACGGCATGTATATGAAATATTTTAAATTTTTCATTTTTAATTACTTTAATCTTAACAAAAACTTACATAAGCTCCACACTTCATTATCTTTTCAATATTAACTTAAGTCATTCTTATTCATTATATATTATTCATTGGTAAGTAGTATGTTAAAATATTGCTTATAAGGATCCAATTTTATTGTGTAAGTATATCAAAAGAAAACGTAAGACAAACTTGAGTTTATATTCTAATATGTCCGTGACGCATTAGCGAAGGGTGTTATAAGTTTAACATATAACATAGCCATAATTTAACATAGACATAACGTCCATTTGAAGCATCATAGCTCCCAAACAAATTCTATTGTCCCCGTGTTGGTCCCAAGTTCCTTTGAAGAATGGGCCAACTGTCGTTCTGCCAGGCAGGTCGTAAAAGGCGATCGATTAGCCATACGAGTCACTACCATCGTGGCTACTAGGTGGTAGAGCTCTGCATTGTCTCGCCCGCGTCTAGTACCACGGCCTTACCTATTCCTGCCGCAATTGCGTCAGTGCTAGTCACTGTCGTGTTCCGGTTTGGAGGGTAAGGTAGTCGGTAAACTTATGCATGTGGCATTCCTCACCACAAGATAGCAACGCACCATTAACATCTTTGGTGTCTATAGCCGATGGTTATCTCTTTCCATCAGGAGAACCATTTGCTTGTTTGCTATCTTATGGTAAAAAAAAATGTATAGGATGGTTCTAAAGGTAGATTTGATGTCCAAAGTATCAGGTGAATCAGAATAGGTTGGTAACTCATTCAACTCAGGGCTCATTGGACAGATTTTTTGTTCCACAAATGTCGCAGTGAAGCGAAAAATGTTTTTTTTTTATTTTTGTCTTGAATAAGGTATTCCTTAACGTAATACTATTGTATAAAAGTATTTTCATGCCCGTATCCCCGAAGAGGTAGGAAGTGGTATCAACATGTGCACCCATGATTAGTCCCATAATGTGATAGGTGGCCATGTTATCGCCAACTGGGAAGCATTTTTTTTATTAGAAAATAAAAAAAAACCATTTTTGATCAGCCCGACACGAGAATCGAACCCCAGATCTCGATTGGTACGGAATTTGTCTATTAAGCAAACCTGTGAAATGCTTAAAAAATATTGGTAATTAATAATATGATCGTATGAGACGATAATGCTAAAAAATATTATGGGGCGATCAAGATAATCTCATATTCATAGAAATGGTTAATCTTCTAGGTTACAGGAATCTTCACCAAAAAAGTCCTCAGAATGTTAATAGGTGAGTGTACAATTAATGAGATGATAAGGTTCAAAAACTGCCCTTAAAGCAATTTTATTTCATCGATAAGTAGTATAACTCTGTATTTATGTATGTAAATGCAAGCTGCATTGACAAACTACGAAGTTGTCTTAAAAGGCGTATCCATTTAATCCGTGATTTTAGCGTAGTAAGTGGCATTGATGACAATATAAGTAAAAATTTAATTAATAAAATTATTGTTTAACACATATTAATAACAATAGGTATAGAGTAATTTTAGATATGGAATACATACCTAAGTCCTTTGTCACGAGCTTATTACTTGTAAGAAAACCTCATAGTCAAAGATATAGAACGACCTTCGCCAAGCTGATATGCATTTAGTTAAAACCGGTTATTTTAATATTACAAACAGACACTCCAATTTTATTTATTTGTATATCTATACAAATAAATAAAATATATCTATACAAATAAAATAAATAAAATTGACTAAAAATTTCAATCCATTTTTTTTTTATTTCACTGATCTAGTCTGTCTATTAACCAATCGAAAGTATGAAACCTATCGTAGAAAAGTCAAAACTGTACATTGAATATTTTTTTAAAAGAATACTTGGGGCATGATCTACAATCGATATCGAAGCCAAAAATATACTTTTTAGAATTTTTGTCTGTTTGTCTGTATGTATGTCCGGGGTAAAGTCAAAAAGTACTGCATAGATTTACTTCAAATTTTGAATGAATATTACTAACATGTCGGGTCAACATAAAGGCTACATATTATCACACTATCACCTACGGTGGAGGTGCTGTGGGGAGTAAACTAAGTCCGCGCGGACGAAGTCGCGAGCAACAGCTAGTAGAATATATAAACGTTAGGTTGACCATTTTTTCCCGTCACAACTCTTGGGTAGGCAGGTATAAACAGGTAAATCAATACTAGCAACCTGCCTACCCAAAAGTAGTGACGGGAAAAAATAGTCAACGTAACGTTTGCATATTCTATAGGCTTTGTTAATTAATTAATTAATTAATTAATATAAAATAAAAAATAATATCCTGGACTGAAATTTGTTAATCAACCTATTCGCAGTTTATTTATTGATATTTTATTGCATACAAAATATTTCCCCCCCCCCCCCAACCATTAACCAGCTCGGTGAAGGTTGTTTTAAAGTGGGATGCCGTTACTATCAACAAACATTGCTTGACGTGATCTTTTTTTAATTATAGATAGGGAAGCGCTTGACCACGATCTCGCCTGATGGTAAGCTAAGATGTGGCCTAAGATGAAACGTGCTTCTCTAGAAGGTACCTGTTTACTCTTCTTTTGAAGATCCCTAGATTGTACTCGTCAGAGAACACAGACTCAGGAAGTATGTTCCAGTCCCTTGCGGTTCGAATGAAGAATGTGGAGTCGAACCTCTTTGTCCGGGTAAGTGGAACGCCCACCATATGGCGATGCCTAGAATCTGTGCACCTCGAAGATCGATAGAAAAACGGGGATGGTGGAATCAAGTCGTGCGATTCCGCAGCGCACTCTCCAAAGTGTATCCGATAAAAAGCCAATAAACTAGCCGCTCTGCAGCGATGAGCGAGGCTCCGGAGTTTTTTGTCTACCAGATCATCTTCGTTTATGAGCCTCTTGGCACGCCTCTCTATCGTCTCAAGTGTCTACAGCTGGTATTTGACTGATCCATCCCAGAGGAGAGAGCAGTATTCCATGCACGAACGGACTTGTGCTTGATAAAGGTTGAGAAACTGTCCCGGGCTGAATTACTGTCTCACTTTTGCCAGAATACCAAGCTTTTTTGAGGCAATTGGGGTTTTACATTCGATGTACGAACCAAAGTTAAGAGTAGGCGTTGAGGTGATACCACGGGTATCGAGGTGGTCAGTTATCGGCATGGACACACCCTGGAAAGACGGAGGTAGCTATAATGAACTCTGTTTAGCGGAGAATAGATACGCCTGGGTCTTAGTCGCATTAAACTTGACCAAATTGGCATCGCCCCAATCGGAGACTGCCTGTAAGGACAGGTTCAAACGATCGACCATCGCCTCCCTGAGAGACCGGATGTGTGCCGTACTGGCTCGCGCGCTGGATGCTTAACTCTCCACAACAATGCTATCGTCTGCATACCCATAGATACCGAGCTTCAGCAGGTTGTTAATGTGTAGCAAGAATAGAGTTGCGGAGAGAACTAATCAGTCATTTGGTCGGACGAACAACCGTCGACCACTACTCTAATCGACCTGCCGCTCAGAAAATCTGAGATTCAGGCGCAGAGACCAACAGGCAGACTATACGATGGAAGCTTGCCAATAAGACTATCATGCCAGACCCTGTCAAAGGCCTTCGAGATATCAAGGGCGACGGCTAATGCTTTACCATGATTTTCGATGGCCGCGCTCAAGATGTAGGTGGCATACGCTAGAAGTTCCCTAGTGGACCGATTTTGGCAAAACCCGTATTGGCCGTCACTGAGTAGATCGTTCACTTCTAGGTGTGCCATTAGCCTGCTGTTCAGTTCACGCTCCATAGTCTTGCAGAGTATGGACGTGACTGAAATTGGTCTATAGTTGGAGGGGTATAACTGCCTTTTTTGGGCACAGGCTGCACGTTGGCAAGTTTTCATGATTTCGGTACTTTTCCAGTCGTCATCAAAAGGCGAAAGAGGTGTGTCAACATAGGAGCGAGTTCAGGTGCACAGGTTTTGAGTACTATGGCTGGAATCCCATCAGGGCCACTGGCTTTATCTCTGAGAAAATAGTAAATTCTTGTGCCCACTAAAAGTTTACTATCCAGCACTGGACCGAATTAAATGTTGCGTAACCAATGCGATCGGTTAAAATTGCCTAGTTGCACAATACTTTTGTTTCGAAAATAATTGATACTGTCGTTCAAGTTTCCTGATACAAAAAACCTAACTGCAAAATGCTATGTAACGCGTGTTTCCTGTAAAATAATTTTGATTATACCAACTCTTCAGACAATGATCAACGCAGTGCATACATAATATGGTTATCGGTTCATGAATATGCTCACACCAAATCCCTTTGGTACGCGGTGAGCAAAAACAACCGAATTAAAAAAGTTCCATAAATCATGATTCAGGTGGACTTTCCTTTCTTCTTTCTACACTCTACTATTTTCATACAAACACATATGTGCAAACTTTAAGTTTTTTGCTCGGGCATTCCGCGCCTTTTGAAACTAATAGCAACCAAACCTTAAAATTAGTTAAATTAAACTAATAACAATACATAAAACGTTTGTTGATGCGCCTTGGCAATAAAATCGACTCTTGACGCCAAACAGTAAGTCACTCTCTTCAGTCGTCACGCGTTCATCGCTTGTACATACACTTTGTAATTTTTTTATAAAAAGAACAATTTAGTAAGAAAATGAAAATATTACTTTTGACAAAGCAATATATAAATATAAATAAATATTTACGGGACAAATTACACTTACTGATCTAACCCCAAAGTAAGCCAATTATTTGCTTGTGTTATGGGTGTTAGTCAACGATACGATGCAATATTTGATTGTATATTCTTTATAAAAAATAGTTTCGATGTTTCAAATCTGCCAGGTGTCCCACTACGGCTCAACTCTTTTAGTACACTAAATTTTGTATAGCAACTCAATTCTAAGCGTCGATGAAAATTTCAAGTCATCAGAATGCTATTTTTACATGGGCACATCTTGGTTTTTATCAAGCAAATTTATCAAGCCAATACAGCGTGATCATGAACTTTACGAACACCTTTAAAAATATTGGCATTTATAATATTACTGGAATATTTCGAATAATATGCTCTAAGGCTATCCCAAAATGGATACCGGTGCATAAACATCGTAACTGCACACAATCAATGCGATGGAGGTGTGTCGAGCACGAAATTAAAATGCAATAATATACCGCACTGTAGTTCTGGCTGTCTTAGATCTCTGAAGATTATCGTAAAGTATTTATTTATCCAGCCTTCCCTCGGGAGGTTAGATACCATCAGAAAATCAATTTTGCAGTATAACGTCGCGGAGGCGTGAAGTTTGTGGTCTCTAAGTTACAGGTGCCACCATTAATGCCCATATTATTGAACTGCCTACCAAAACATTTTCTATGTAAATTTATTGATAAAACTAGCTTTGGACCACGACTTCGTTCGTGTAGAATTTAGAATTCGTCAGTGTTAAAAGTTTTATCTTAAAATCCTTTAATTTAATTAACTTTAATAATTTGTTTCTTTTTTTAATTCCGTTTTAACGAGTGTACTAGAAGAAATATTTTAAGTACAGATAACCTCGTCTATTGTACTTATGTTACATTTTTTTCTCTTAATTGTTTTGTTTTCTTTGTGTAGGTATTCAATAAATAAATAAATACGTTTTTCTTGTTCTTGCTAGCATCTGAATTATATTAAGGTTATTATATATATTTTGCTCAATTCCAAGCTATCGGTGAAAGCTCCATTTAACTAAATAAATATACAAAGTTGCTATTTTTTTATTTTTTGTCCGTCTGACAAACAAAAATTACAAATCACTGTTTTGTCTTCCATTTGCTTATTTTTATCATTCCTTTTCTATTTTTTATACGAGTACATACACATCTTAACATCCCCCATCAATATCGTCTGTTAGTCCGGGCGCACTTTGTAGATAGACCATCTGCCGTTCTGTCAGGCAGTTCGTTGAAGGCGAACAATTGGATATATGAGTCACTATTATCGCGGCTACTAGGTGGTACAGTCCTGCATTGTTTTGCCCTGGTCTGGTACCACGGCTTTACCTATTTTTGCCGCAAAAGCATCACTACTTGTCGTGTTCCAGTTTGGAGGTAGCCGGTAAACTTATTCATGGTGTCTATAGGCGATGGTTTCTCTTTTCATCAGGAGAATAATCTACTAGTTTGCTATCTTATGATATATAAAAAAATACTCGTAATATACCGATACCCTGGTTTCAACTGTTAATTAAAACTAACTGTACAGTCTATTAAAACTAACGATCGCTCTCTGGTAGAAACTCTTTCATATTTCTAGCAATGTTAAAGCACAAATATCTATTATATAGATATTATAAGATATTCGAGAAATGACTCAGTTTGATCATAGACTAATTAAAAAAGTATTTTAAACTTGAAAATTAACTTTAAACATAACAAAATATACTTTTAATTATACTTTTTGGTCGTGTGTGTGTCGAAAGCAGTTTGAGAGAATTTTTACCTTTTTGTATTTTTATCTGTAGATAGATATGTTGCGTTACAACTTTAGAACAAATTGACCTATCTCGATAACAATTCGCTCATATTGGAATACGTAATTGCGCAAATTATAGAGTCTATACAAGTATTACGTCTTTAATATCTGTTTGTACATTCAATTTTTTTGCTCAAAGTACAAAGTGCATTTCGTCACTGACATAAATGTTTGTTAGCTGAAAGCTTTTTCTATCTATCTACTATATGTATGTACTATCATAAACTCAAGAATGTCAATAGTGATCTTGACAAAAACGAAACGAACGCATATTCGCACAAATGATAAGCCATATAAATGTTTTAATCGTCAATGAATTTGCGGCCAGCGAAGCGGGCGGGTGTAAGCTAGTTATTATATAAAATGCGTTATAACAGTCATCTGTAAGTACCTATAATTTTCTATATCGTTAAATGGTTCTGCTAATGACAAGAAATAAGCATCGTCATATATCATCGTCATAAAATATCTATTGTACGATTTAATTCGCGTGAAAAGATTGTAATGTGGCATGTTTAAGACTAGGTATCTTATTCTCCATATTGATAGTGTGCTTCTTCTCCCTATAGATTCCGAGCCCCTTTAAGAATCTGTTCTTCTGAGCATTTCGTAAAAGACGAACGGCTGGTTAAACGTATCACTAGCACTAAGTAACTAGTAGTAGTTAGTAGTACTAAGTAATAGATTTCTATGCACAAAACAAGCGTTAATTTTCGAGCATCTGGAAACAATTTAATCAGACCATACAGGTTCTGATTGACGGGCGAGTAAAACCACGGTTTTATGGCTTATCGGTAAAGCTCGCCGGTGTCTCATTGCAATATCGCTATTTTATGTAAGTACCAACGACGGCTTGGCTTGCGGCTAATCATGTTTGCTATATTTTGCTTACGATTGTTCAGAAACGACGGTTTTGCTCGCTATTCGATCAGCACCAACGAGCCGCGAATAAACTATCGTTCTTGCAAACCATGGTATAGGCTCGTATGTCGATCAGAATCTTAAGATAACATGTCGTTTAGATATAAAACGAAACATTTTGGCTATGTTGTATAGTTTAATTAATAATAAATGGATTAAAGTAAAAATATTCACTTATTCAATTCATTATAATTCGTCTAATGGTTAGTCTATTAATACACGAATCAGTTAAAAGTACCTACTATTGAAGTTTTCAGGGTCACCTTCAAAAATCGAAATCACATTAACAGGTCAGAGTCTAGTATTACCACTAGTCGAATCTAGTATTATTATAGAAGTATATTAGGGAACTCATATTTTAGAAACAGTGAGGAGCTACATGTGCCTAGCCAAAGACTAGACTAGCTAAACATTTATAAAAAAATGCATATTCTTTGTCAATTAATATATACAATCATATTCTTGATAGTCTAAATCATTACTTATAAAGAAATTTCGCAAAAAGTTGTTTTATTTACTATTAGATAAAACTGACTATGATATTAAAGAATTTTTAGACGATAAGATGTAACGTTAATAGAAATATAAGTTTGTTCAATTCACCTTAAATTTTAAATGTAACAAAAATTAAATGGTAAATTTTGTAAATAGTAAAATGTCTTTGTAAATTATTAATATTTTGATCGAACAAACGATTAAATTTTGTACATACTAAAAATAACTTTTGTGATGTGAAATAATTCTTATAAATATTGTAATACATAATATAATTATAATACATAAAATAAATAAAAAAACAAGCCGGCTGAATTTCTTCCGCAAGATCGCCTCCGTGTGTGGCCGCGTTCCGATCCGGTAGTAACTAGTAAGTCTAAAGAAATCGACTCACAAAATGAAAAATTTCATAGATTAAAATATTTCCACACCATGCCATGGTAGAATATGTTAGTAATTTTTAATTAATTTTAATAACGTGTGATATCCATATTCTTGCAAATAAATATTTTGCATTTCATTTCAAATAACTATAACAATATATTTTCATTAAGAGAATAAATAAATAATTCACAGGACAACTCACATTTACTGATCCAACCCTAAAGTAAGCAAATAATTTTCTTATGTTATGGGTGTTAGTCAACGATATTAATACATAGAAATACATATATAAATACTAGAATATATTTAATAAACACCCAAACCCGGAAATATAAACATTTATGCTTACCACACAAATGCGTTTCCCCGTCGGGAATCGAACCCGAGCCCCGTCGATTGCGTAGTCAGGGTCGCTAACTACTCGACCAACGGGGCAGTCGTTCTAACGATATGATGTAAATTTTTATTAATTTTACCTAAAAGTTGAAAAGAATACACTTCAATTATAAAAAACTATTGTAGGTAGGTACGAGTTAGTATTTCACCCTGTTCTAATGATACAATGTAAATTTCATTATACCTATTTCACTAAAAGTTTGTCTTAGGATAGGTATCTAATCATTAACAATCAGCCTACCTTAGGGATTCCTTAGTATATTTATAAAAAAACGCATTGTAGGTACCTAATATCATTTTACCCCGTATTAATGATATAATGTAAAAATTAGCTAGCTTTAAAATATAGCTGTAATAATATTTAACTTATTTAATAACATTTACCTACTATTTCAACATTATTGCATCTTCTGTAAAAGATACAATGTAAAATTTAATTAAATTTAACTAAATGTCAGCTTACTCTAGAATACAGCTTTAACAATCAGTACCTTAAGGATTCCTTAGTATCTTTGTCAAGAAACTATTGCAATATTCGCGGACAGAATGTGAATTAACGTTCTCAGATACTGCTCTAAAAGGGACGTGTTTTCTCTCTCACGCGATTCATAGATTCGTAATCTAAAACTTGCAAAGCGTTTAACAACGCCATTAATAAGTATTAAATCCATGTACTGCGCTACGATGAGAGCATATTTTCAACTTCGCAAACACTTATTAAGTTATACGATCAGTCCACATCCTAAACAAATCCCTGATGTAAGGTACCAGATAATAAAAACGACAGGTACAAGACCGTTCCAACTAAACTCCCATCACGCCTCCGCCAATGATACACAAATCATAATAAACTTCATACGCGTTTAAACTTATGAACTGAATGCATAGTACGCGTATATAATTTACTAGCTATATATGAAGGCATGGAATGACGTAGAAAGCCTCAAACCCACTAGAAACCGGTTCGCTCGCACATGAATGCACACATACATGTGCCCAATTAAGCAAGGCCTGTGACAGACCGTGGCAACGATCTCTTACGAGGTCTTTCCAAAGGTGTTCCGATGCAGAAAGGGTCACGCTTTATTGGACACTACAATCAACAGTGATAAGAAAGCGAGCACAGTAGAACATCGAAGAACGATCTATTATAATATTGTGATCGCTATTGGTATAAGAAAAGAAGCGTATATAATTTTTCACTTTAGTTTGAAAGCCATGACAATTATTTTTGTAAAATATGAATCATTATTTACATTGTACAATATATAAGTTTTTATAAACAACACATCAAATAAAAATACTGTATCTTGTTAGCCAATATTTTAGGTCAGATATAAAATGTTAGTGGGGTATTTGGTTTTGTTGCGGCTTTGACAATCCCATCAATCTTTGAGTGCATTAACCTGGTGGTCCCGGTTATTGCAAGTAATAGACAATAATCGTTAAAGTCTGAAACAAATGCAATATTACCTTATCTCCAATTGACTTTTATTGACTGTACCTACAAGTTAGATAAAATAAGGTTAAAAGGCCAACATATAAAAAGACGCATTCTTAAAGGTTGAGATTTGGAGATTCAGGGATTGAGTGGAAAAATCGGAACCATCTGACTACAACTGACTGAATATATTCAATCTACTAGTCTCAAGAAATAGGAATAAAATCGTTGATTAGCCAGGTCCATTATAAAGACTGAATTAGAAGAAACTACTTTATAGCAGGCATTTCATAAAATACGAAAATATGCTATACGTGATACTGCCACCATCAATACTAAATAAATGGTAGAGTTCTGCAACGTCTCGCTCAGATTTGATGGTAACGCTTTCCCTTTTCATGCCAAAATAGTTTTAGATCATATCGCTATTGTGTAATGTTGAGAAGTTAAGGTGACCGACAAACTTATGCAAGTCGCATTACATCCTTACCGCACGGATGGCATCTCACCATTAACTTCTTCGGTGTCTATGATAATGGTTAACTCTTTCAATGCAACCATCGTACATACAACCCTCTGGTGAACTTAAATCGGAGTTCTGTCCATGAATAGTATATTAAAAACTATTTCACACCTTCTAACAATATAATATAGTACTTATAAAAAGTTACTATCATATTGCACGACTCATAATCCGAAACATTAGAGAGTGCTCTACGAACGAAATTTTCACCTCCTTTTTTGCATTTATTACTATTTTTTTAAAATTTCTCAATCTCCTGAACCGAATCGGTTCAAATTTTCAAGAAGTCTAAGTTGAGTAGAATCCAATCGAATGCCATTAACCACGATCCGATCGGTTCAGTCGTTCAAAAGTTATGAGATGTTTACATACACACATACACACACATACATATATACATACAGACATACTGACGTCATCGTGAAAATAGAAAAGGTTCCTCAAAACGTGGACATCTGGTGAAAACTCAATTTTCGAAAATCGGGGTGAAATTAGTAACTTCCTAATTTACATACGTAGTGTGAAGTTAAAAACAACAAACAGTAAAAAGTTGAGTAACTTGGAAAAAGATATTTTAATTTTTAAAAAAAACTTTTATTTAATCTTATTTTATCATCTTATATAACCTTTAATTGCCTTCCATAAACGCTTTGGAATTAATCATAATCTCTAAAAACAATAAAAAAGCATTCATAAACTTTATGTTGCATTACGTTTTTATAAGTAACCAACTTAATTACTAGTCTAACATACTTTTCACTATTTATAATTCTTAAAGTGTTTAATTTTTAAACTTACATACTTTAACATATTTTATTGCATTGTAAACGCGGCAATATGCCATTACATATTTAGCTAACTAACAATTTCCCCTATTAACCTTGTTCCGTCACTATTTCAAAGTCCGGAGAGAGTATCCGATCGTGCGGATCAAGTTGTTCTATTAAAGTAGAAAATATTATAGTCTAATGAGACTGAGTAATAGACTAATAACGAAGAAATATAGATATTTGTGGCAGCTACAGATAATACTCATGGGATAGGCTGTGTATTGGGTGAAAAAGGGTAAAAGTAGAGCTCTCTATGTGAAATAAAATCAAATTGTCTAGGTATGATATTGTAGCAAGAATTTGAAACTTCTATATTTTATTTGTTTAATACGTTAAAAAATTTGTTCATTTCACGTGTTTTTGGTGATATTTTGTGGGAAGAGACATTTTTAAGGTCAAGGAGATAACATTTATTGCGAGATAGGAAGATATTTTTCTTTATGTTAATTTTCATACACATTCATTCAACAATTTGGAGTGTTCGGTCCTCTTCTAATATCTTTATATTATTATAATCTTTTATCTTTGATGGAATCAAAACCTTTTTGATTTGAAGAAATTACATTTTTTTCAAGCAGATTTTTACCAAATCGTTTCACTTTAATTTATACACTCTATTTAAACTACATCACTAATAAATTTAATTGTAATGTTCAATTAAATAACTTGTGCTGTTTCACACTTTATACTCTATATTATTACTATTTTTATATTTATTTTATATTATAAGATAGCAAACAAGCAGATGGGTCTCCTGATGTAGAATCACCAATTACATATTTTTTGCGTTAACTAGTCCCGTGATTTAAAGTATTTTTGTAACATTCATTAATTATAGTTTCGCCCGCGTGTAGATAAGTATGTCGATATAGTTTTAACACAACCATTCATCCCCTATTTTGAAACCTTAGGGGTTGATTTTTGAAAAAAAATGCCTATATTTGACCTCGAATCTTCAACTATCTTCGTGCCAAATTCCATCGAAATCGGTTTGGTGGTTTAGTCGTGAAAACGCAGCAGATAGACTTTTTCATTTATGATATTAGCTTTCGTATGTATAGTATGGATTAACTGGGGAGAAACCCGATATAAATAAATTTATTAAAATAATAATATATGCGTGTTTGTGTACAATTTCAGAAGTTTAATATAAAGTTCAAGTCGATCAATTTAAAAAATGAATTGATATTATAACCAACGTGTTAAAATAAAACAATACATGTTAATGTGGGCGGAGATGTACAGGATATGCTAACCAAAACACAGAACATACAAGATCATTTATTTTGTAAAATGGATGTTTTGTAATGTTCAACAAATCTGAAGAATAAAAAACCAGCAAGCTTAAATACTTAAAGGCACGATTAAAATTGTTTATTTACAATGGTTCTTACGAAATAATAGACCGGCAGTGTAAAGTAGAACCTGACATCGGGGAGATATTTTTAGATAATAATTATGAAGCATGTATATTGTATAGTAGTTGATTCAATTTTTTAAATTGTAACGTTAAAATACATAAGTATAAAAATATAAAATTAATAAATAATAGTAATAATAATAATAAATATATAAATACATACGCATAGTACAAATATTTGGCCTTGTAAGCGTGCAATACAATTTAAATATTAATACAAACGCCTTACATAAAAATCTTATTTCTATGTTAGGCGTTAAACAATAAAACAGATATTAATTGTACACAAATAATGAGGATTAATTATTAATTAAAATATACCCTATATTGCAATAAAACTTATTACAAGTAATATAGTTTAATAATATAGTTTAAAAAAACATGGTGTTATATTTAATACATGTTTAGGGTGTTTTCATTTTTTTAACAGTTAGTAAATTATTTTCAAATAGGTCAGCCAGAACATCGATAACCTACGAGCAGTACCTCGCCGATGTGATGATATTTTATCATTTATGTAGAAAATTATGTGGCAAATTATCTAACACGGATCCCCCGTGTTAGATAATTTGCCTTTCGGCCTGGCAGATGGTAAAAGCCAACCGATTGGGAATACGTATCACTGCCGTTGTGACTACTAGCTGGTAGAATACTCTCGCCCAGGTATTTGGTGGTAACACCGCCTTAACTATTCCTGTCGCAAAAGCGTCAATGCTTGTCGTTGTCGTGTTTCGGTTTGGAAGGTAAGGTAGCCGATAGACTTATACATGTGGCATTGCCATTCCGCCACACGGATAGCATCACTCAATTAACATCTTTGGTGACTATGCGGTGGTTTCTCTTTTCATCAGGAGAGCCATCTGCTTGTTTGCTGTGTCATAAAAAAAATGCGTAAACTGATGACCCTACAGGCCATCCCTGAAACTTCCCACTAAATTAAGTTATTTTAGGCTCAAAAGAGTAAAACCTATAAGCATAGATTTTTTCAGTTTAAACATCTATTTTGTTAAAATGGCAGTATTAAGATTTTTCAAAAGCTGTATATTTTGTGAAACGCTGATTGAATTTATTAGTCTTTCGAATGAAATTTTTACTCAATTTTTGAGATGTAAAATATTGCTTTAGCTAAATAAACGTTAAGTTGAAAAATTTCGAAGCAATATCAAAAAACATATTTTTCAAAAATTTTCGTCATTGATAAGTCCGATTTTGATCTAATTAACGATATTTGACGCAGTTTTCAAAGGAGAAAAGCTGATAAGATTTTTAAGCTAATCGGTGTATTAGTCTTAAAGTTATTTCAAAAATATTAAGTAAATTTGTTAAAAAATATATTTGAAAAGCTGTAACTTTTGATAATTAGATTTAAATTTTAGAAACGGCTTACAACGTAGTTCTTTTAGCACTAAAATATCATAGAATACCAAAAATTATTGGTTGAACAATTTCAAAGTTATGTCGAAAAACACTTTTTCCAAAATTTTTCGTCAACGTTTTCTCCTAAACGGATAAACCGATTTTGATGCAATTTATACATAAGACGTAGTCGTTTGAGGAAAAGAGCTGATTAGTTTTTGTACTCAATCGGTACATTAATCTGGAAGTTATATTAAAAAATACTGTTTCGGCAAAATTTTTATGAGGTTTTTTCAAAATTTCTCAAAATCAAGTTCAAGTTTTCAAGAAGTCTAAGTTGAGCGGAATCCAATCAAATGCCATCAACCGCATTTCGATAATTCCAACCGTTCAAAAGTTATGAGATGTTTACATACACACGTACACACACACACACTCATACACACACACACATACATACATACTGATGTCATCGTGAAAATAGTCGGAAAAGATTCCTTGGACCTCAAAACGTGGAGATCTTGTGAAAACTCGATTTTCGAAAATCGGGGCAAACTCAGGAACTTCCTTATCTACATACGTAGCGGGAAGTTAAAAAACAATATAAATATAGCACGAAACGTCAACATACGTTCACGACAGACTCTTGTCAGTGTACAAGTTGACTGGTAAAAGATTGTACATACTGAAGAGGGATGTTCGGTGCTAGATTCCGATATTGAATGTGTAAATAAAATAAGTTCTTAAATTTTGATCTATTTATCCAATAAAAATGTTTAGTATGGATACCCGCGAACCCATGACTAAACTCGTTAGCATCTCACACGCGTGGTGACCATGCTTTTTGAATATTACTATTCTAATTTCGTAGAAGTTTATTTCATAGTTAAACAATAATTTTTTACTATATTTTTATTGGTTACTTATAAACATTAACTACCGAGTCCTTCAATTTGTACAACCTTTTATCAATCAACCTGTATTATTTTCAGTATGTTAATAACGTGAAGCGAAAATTTTGTACTTATCCCTTTACTGACTGAGGTAATAGTGAGGTAGTATGAAATTGGCGCAATAAAAGTTTATATAGAGAAGAAGTGCAGAAATCTGAGCAATAGGAATTAAAAAAACTAAATTGATAAAATAATTACACACACTATCATGCGTTTGACACACATACACGTATACTATATACTTTATGGCTTAAATGAAGGAAATTATCTTTTATTATCAAAGCTTTATGGTTAAAGTACATTGTCAAACTTAGAAAAGATTTTGTTGTTTAGTCTATGGTCGAACTGAGTCATAGTTTGTTTATCATTTAATATGTCTAGAAGATATTTGTGCCTTAACATTATTAGATTTATGATCCAGTTGCGACCAGAGAATAATCGCTCATTTTTAATAAAGACCGAACAAGCAGATGGCATTCCTGATAGCAAGAAATAACTTGCTATCTACGTTACTATCTATGTGGCAAATACGTTAATGCCACATGCCTACGTTTTTTTTTTGTTTTTTTTTTGTTTCGCTGGTGTAGCAATTTCGCTGTTTGTGTAGGTCATAAGTTATATGACCTACACAAACAGCGAAATGTGGATTTCTTCTTAGCGAATTGATACTTAGAAGAGTCCAAAATCCTACAGTAAAAAGTGCTTAAGTTATGCCTAAGTTTACTATGTTATCCTCGAAACCAGAATACGACCATGACAAACACGGAACGTCCGTGTTTGTCATGGTCGTATTCTGGTTATCATGGGCGTATTGCAGCAAGAATAAAAAGTTGATAACTACTTCGAGTAAGATATTTTAGATCTATTTTTAATTCTTTAATTAAATTACTTTTCGGTGTATAAACAAGTTCAATAAATAAATAAACGCCAAAACAGTTATTAAGACAACCAATATTTTTGTGTAGACTTGCAGTGGGTAAACAGTAACTATTAGTAAATCATCAGTGTAAAATAAAAATTTAAGTTAGTATATCCTTTCCAATGTATCCTTTTAAACTTATTACACGACCCATTACAAACGTTGTTGATTCATCATTAAAGGTTTTCTAGGCAACACGTGTAAAGGTAGAATTGCAAACGCGTGCCATAACTTTGACACTCAATCAATTAACAAGTATTTGCTAAGTGCAGAACTAACTGCGCACTTAAATTAATTTAACTAGTGAATGTAAAATTTGATTAATCTGCAAGTCTAGTAGCAAACGTAGATTAAAATAAAACTAGTTTAGTCTAAGGTCGGCTTGCGCCAAAGTATATACTTTTTAAATGATTCTTAGTATGGTTAAACTAATTTAGAAAGTATTTAAATAATCGCCTTTGTGGCTTAGTGATCCGGTGTTGGTCTTGACCACATGAGGTCCCGGGTTAGATTCCTGAATCGGGCTACTCAAAAATGTGTTTTTTTAGTTTTCTGATAAAAACAACATTGTCGGGGATTGGAAAAGTGCCTGGTTAACGATAAGCTTGCCACCATCACGTTGTGGGGCTAAGTATCTTCGACAAATCGTGGGTGTACTTGTTGTAACTCTTTATACCTCTTCAGTGATACAGGCGTGAAGAAACTTTTATAAATAACTAGCTGACCCGGCAAACGAAGTTTTGCCTTACATAATAGGGATCCATAGCGGACAAACAACGTGACACTTAATTTATACAAGTCTACGGGATTAAACTTTATATGGTGGTTAAGTATTCTTAAATTTTCTAATTTTTCCGCGCAAATTTCCTTATATTTTCTTTTATAAGAATCTTCTCCTTACAATTACAAACACAACAAAAAAAATACCGAAATTCGTTCAGCCATTCAGGCGTGATGTCGTGACCAAGGAAAATAGGGATTGATTTTTATATATATAGATTTGATGCAAGCGGACCTAAATATTCGTCATTAGATCGGCATATACAATGATAATTTAAAGTTGATATCTTTTAATTTTATTTTAAATTTATACTAGTTTTCAACCGACTTCCCAAAAGGGGGAGGTCATCAATTCAGTTGTATGTTTTTTTTATGCTTGTTACCTCAGAACTCGATTACTTATTTATGAACTGATTATGAAAATTGTTTTTTGATTGAGAGGGTACCCTTGTATTTATTAGGTATTTGCCTACCTAATTTTTGCGAAATTTATTTATAGGCAATGATTTAAGACTGCCAGGAATGTGATTGTATGTATTAATAGAAATACAATACATACTTATTTTAAAAATATTTAATTTTTGGTAAGGCACATATAATATCTTACTATTCCCAAAATATTAGTTACCGGTGACTTCAGCATTGAAGATATTGATTCTTCAATTCTGATTCCAATGAAGATACTCTTGAAACTGTATTCTACAATAAGCTAACTCTTAGGCAAACTTGATAAAATTTTACATTGTATCATTAGCTTTTGATGAAAAATACTTTTTTAAAGTTATAATAATTAGCTCTACTGGTGAAAGGAACAATGGTTTATATAATGTAATGGTAACAAAGATGTTAATGATGCTTTGCAATCCGTGTGACGGGATGATAATACTACATGCATAATTTTAGCATCTACCTTACACTCTAAACTCTGTCTTGATAATCCTAATACAACGACAATCGATACAAACACACAAACAACACGACACCGTCTTCGCCGGTCTCGACGACGAATACTTCTGTCACGCGCGCTTAACGCGGGGTGCAATGCCATGACTCTGCCCTCCACATTTTTATTACACATTGATCCGAACGGCACACTAAGCTGAGGTCAGATCTCGCAGGAGACAGCCCTTGGCGCAGGCGTTAGTAGCCCAAATTTAAATTTGTTCTCTGGCTAAATACTTTGCTCACCCCAAAGATCCGTTGTCACAGTAACGACCCGCAAAATAAATTATAATTTATAAGTAGTCATTTCGAAAATTTAAAAACCTCCATACCGGAACTGGACGGTCACAAGCTTTGTCGTTATTACAGCAAGATTGGGTATGGCCACGGAGGGTATGGCGGTGACCCACAAGCGAGACGTTGCGAAACTATCACTTATGACTATAATAAAATTGTTTTCTACATCAAATTCACTTTATGCAAGTTAATCAAATTATTATATTTAATAAGTCTAAATAACTTAAACCAAATAATTATTTTCGTTAGTAAATATTGCATTTAAAACAGTGAGTTTATATTCTCTACCTTAATTTTAATCATACAACCAAAAAAACTTAAGGAATCCAAAAACTACAAATCAAAAGCTTGGTCACAAAATATCTTGAAGGTTTTTAGTGGAAGTTTCTTATCCTTAAAGAATATAAGGATTTAAGAGACTTTTTTCACCGATAAAGCTTTTAGGGAACGCGCCACCCAAACTTGTTATCAATTGCACCTCAGAACGCATTAGAGGACGTAACAGGGTAAAATAAACGTTGATTTAACATTTAAAGTTTTCTTTCAACGGACTCGCTGGCCCGACTAATATATTTTCTGATAAAAAGCGAAACGGTAATAAGTTAAACACGACTGTCAGTAGATCGGCAAACTCAAATAAATTCTTAGCCTTTTATGTTATAGATTTCATGAAGTATTTAGATTTTTTTCCGTAAGTTATGTCTTTGGTGATTTTATTATAACACACAGAAAACATTTTAAAATATATAATTTGATTGTCTTGTATATACATGGTTGGGCTGTCCGACTGCATACGTCATTTGAATTTGATTTGAATGCCCACATGAAAGCCGAATCAAAAATTTTTCGCTATAGAAGAAATAACTGTAGGTATATGCGGAAAATTTTGCGTCTATTGCAAGATAGGTAGGGGAGCTTGTAACGCTCCTGGTTTTTTTTAATCATATGATAGGAAATAAGCAGATGATTTTCTTGATAGAAAGAGTCAACCGTCGCTTATAGACACCAAACATGACACCAAACATGTTAATGGTACGTTGCTATTCTTGTGTCGAGGTCTTAATGCCACATGCATAAGTTTACCGGATACTTTATACTCCAACCCGGTATACGTCAGTGATAAGAATTGACGTAAAGCGGTGGTACCACATCAAGGCGAGACAATGCAGAACTCAACCTAGTAACTACGATAGTAGTGAGTCGCAATCGTTTGCCTCATATCTTAGATGTTCTATTCTCCAAAAGGGGCAAAAAACTTTAGAGTGTCAGACTAAGAGAAGTTTCTACTTCACGCGTAGGACAAACTTATCCTTGAATTATAATAATAATTCACATGCTGTTGTGAGAAAGTTAGGTTGTTTTTAAATTGATTAATATCAATTTAAAATTTCACTCGATTCGTCAGAAAATCCATCAAATGTGTAGGACAAAATTTTTTTCGTATTTTTTATAAATTAATCAAGCGATTAAGGTAAAAAACTAGTTATTGTTATTAATCAATATTTTTCCTTCGCCAAATAGTATAGGATTCTACTATAAAACGACCTTCACCGAGCTGGTTAATGGAT
Organism: Apodemia mormo; assembly: GCA_036924255.1. Lineage (NCBI taxonomy): Eukaryota > Metazoa > Arthropoda > Insecta > Lepidoptera > Riodinidae > Apodemia > Apodemia mormo. The sequence continues at coordinate 20,939,059 of JAUPFN010000008.1, forward strand.
GAAAAGTATTTTATATCCAATAAAATATGTCAATGTTGCAAATGAGTTGACAAAAAATTTCAGTCCAAAATATATTTTTTAAACATTTCACTAGTTTTGTTAATAGACAAATTCCATATCAATCGAAAGTATGAAGCCTATAGAATGTGCAAATGCAAACGTCATTTTGCAAATCCACTAGCGCCACAATACTATAAATAATTATAAAATCAGTGAACCAATCCTTTAACTCACTAGAAAAACCTACTGCAAAAATATCAGAGCCGGCATGAAGATAGGCATTAAAATAATACTCAAATCAAAACCTCATAATTTATTTGACTAGTTCAGCGTAAATAGCTCTAATCTTACAATACTTAAGGTTAAACGCGTAGAGACAAGACTATTAGTATTGGCGTGAAATAATGAAAGCTATTTCACAGCATAACGTAACTTGTACGTTCATTAAGGCGGGTGTCGATGGTCGCGCCGGCGAGTGAGGCTTGCATAAATCAGACGAGGGAATGCGCCTCAGCGCCTTAATGCGCTTTCGATGTCAATTGATAGTCATCCCCCCACAACCTAAAATCTTTGCATAATCATACTTTTTATCTATTACAAAAGGAAAGGAAAATAAGAGAGATGAAAAATCTCTGTTACAATCTTAAAGCTGCAGAATTTTAATTACGAGTTCATATTAAAATGAAAACCTTTTTTGTCTGTATTTTTTATATGATAGCTAACAAGCATATGTTTTTCGTATTGGTCCGGGCTCCTTTGAAGAATAGATTAACTGTCATTCTGACAAGCAGGTCGTAAAAGGCGACCGATTGGCTATACGTGTCACGACCATCGTGACTACCTACTAGGTCATAGAGTTCCGCAACGTCTTACACGGATGTTCGGTACAACCGCCTAACCTACTCCTGCCGCAATAGCGTTAATGCTTAGACCGTAACCGGTAGCCGGTTATGCATGTGGCATTGCTATCCACCATACTACACCTTTGGTGTCTATAGGCGATGATTTCTTTTTCCAACAGGAGAGCCGTCTTCTTGTTTGCTATCTAATGATATATAAAAAAAAATATGTTTCTCCTGAAGGAAAGATACAACCATCACCTGTAAACACCAAAGATGTTAATGGTACGTTGGTATCTGTGTGACGGGATATTATGTCACATGCACAAATTTGACGGCACCTTACTCTCCAAACCGGAGCACGATAGTGAATAGGTAAGGTGGTGGTACCAGACCCGGACGAGACAATGCAGAACTCCACTACCACGTCGTAGTCATGCTGATAGTCACTAATATATAGCCAGTCGTTCCTCTTTTACGAAATCCGGACCAACATAGAAGAATATATCATAAACGATTAATAGTTTAATACCATAATATTGACAACATTATATCTACTTACTTAAAATAAATTTTATTATAATTTTTTATATACTAGCGATCACTCTGTAGTCGTTTCGACTACAGAGTAATCGCTAGTTAGTAGTTTCGACCAAAGACTAAACAATGAAATGTTTTCTAAATTTGTAATTTGTTCTAATATATATGCATTATATGCATGGGTGTACCGAGGGGGAGGCAGGGAGGAGCAACTGCCCTCCCCTGGAATTTGTTTACCTCTCTACTAACTATCTATATCTATCTACTGTTGTAGTGTATAAGATAAAAATTTTGTCTTAAAATGTTACGGTTGCCAATTTTGTAAATTATATGTGTGTTTATTACCATGATGCATGTCACATTAATGAAGTGTTGGTAATTTTTATTATGAGTTATTATGAGTTAGAAAATAATTCACCTCATAATTGGATCATGTCCAATCCATATAATTTTGTCGTATTTTTGAAGTAATTAATACAAATCTAATACAAGTAATATAAATGTTATTCATGGGTCTAAACAGAGTATTTCTAAAAAAAACAAAAATAAAACTTATATATTTTAAAAAACTGCATTAGTAGACTAACGACGCAATACATTATACATATTACATAATATGCCTAATGTATTGCGTCGACCATTTTGGACGATAATTATAATTTTCAAATATTTTAAAATTTATTATAAATACAGTATACACAAGATGATAAAATACTCGCAGATAATATGTTAATAGGATACTCAATCTTTCTTTCCGTCGTGTCAGCTTACTTTTATCCTTTCCCTTAGTTTCGCCGACGTTATATTTACTATCTGTTCCCAGGTTCCTATTATTAACGATCCGTCATTCGTAGCAGTATCTATTAGCAATCAATTTAATTATTAGATTTTTATAGATAGAAGTATTAGATTTATAGATAGAAGGATATTTTAGTTAACATAAATAACACGTTGATTTATTTACCTAGTATAAGGGGGTAATAGACATAACAACATATTTTAATAGTTATTTTTTACCTAAATTATCAGTAAAATAATAAAATCAGTTCAGGTACCTAGTAGTAAAAATAAAAGTATCATTATGCGTAGTAGGCAGAGTATAGAACCATCCACCTTTTTACCGACCTGATAACTACTATCACTTTTGCTTGCGATAACCGTGTAACTTTAATTTCTCATCTTACTTATGGGTTTTACATGCCACATCAATATCAAGCTCCAAGCTGCTATTAAAATATTAATTTTCAAGGACAATTTCGAAAAATATTCGATAATAATTGCTGGATCAAATAGTCCACCCCGGACCTCTGAACCGAACATGCTAAACAGCTCTTGCGGTAAATAATAAAACAGCTTAGGTAAATTGTAATTTATTATTTATCATTATTATTTATTACGCAAAATAAAGCAAAATTTTATGCATAAAATGAATCTCCATTAGAAATTCTAGAAGGCTATCCTTATAAACGATAAAATGCTCCTTAAATATTATTTAAGATTGGTATGCAGGCCTTCTACAATTCTCATAACTGCAAAATCAAACCAGATATAGAAGAACATGGCCCAAACCGGTCGCGGGCATATTAATGTTTTAGGATTTTAGCGACGCCTGACAAATATAGACATACTTTGTGTGCTAATAAAATTTTATGAGTGACTGAAATTTTATGAGATATTGATAGTCTTGGTGAAATAAAAAAAGGTCCTTTGTAATATATAAGCATGAGCAAAATATCAGTAAATTACAGACTGACTGAAATAAAATCTTCAGAACTTTGTCCGCTTTCTTCTTCCTTTTCTCCCGACTTATATGTATACTAATATTATAACAGAAAAAAAATCATAAAAATAAAAAATAAATATTATCGGACAAATTACACGAATTGATCTAACCCCAAAGTAAGCAAATTATTTGCTTGTAGTATGGGTGTCAGTAAACAACACTTACATATAGAGTTATATATATATATATATATATATATATATATATATATATATATATATATATATATATATATAAATACTCAAGTAGATTTAATAAACACCAAAACCCAGAAATACAAATATCTATGCTTACAACATAAGTGTTTATCGTCATAGAAAATCGAACCCGAGCCTCATTGATGCTTAAGTCAGGTAAAGCAAAACATTTGTATTTTTACATGTTTGTAACGAATAAACTCAAAAACTAATGGATCTATCTTCAATATACTTTTACCATTACAAAACTATATTATCGAGGGGCAACACAGGCTATTTTTCTCCGACTGAGCAAAAAACAATAACTTTGGGTCACGTGAATGAAGTCGCGAGTAAAAGCTAATGCATAAATGTCTCTGGAAAAATTACAAGAATTAATCGCACCGCAAAGTAATCAAATTACTTGCTTAAAACATTGGTGTCAGTCAACGATACTTATAAATAGAAATACATTTATAAGTAATCAAATATATTAAATGAACATCTAAACCCAGAAATACAAACATCTAAGGCTCATCACACAAATGTTTGTCCCTGTTGAGAATCGAACCCAAGCTCCATCGATTGTGTAGTCAGAATCGCTAACCACTCGACCCACATGGGGCGTTCAAATCAGCAAAGTTACTTCTTTTGCAATGATAAGATTAAATTCTGTGCAAAATCTATTCAGAATTCAATTGCCATTAGATTGCAAATTTCGGAGTTTACAGCTAGTTTTGTATACATGTTTGCATTTGTAGTTTTTTCATGTAAACTTTAAACACAGTGTTGGTCCAGGCCCTTTTTGTAGAATAGACCTTTTGCCATTCTGACAGACAGTTTGTAAAAGGCCAACGATTGGCTATACGTGTCACTACCAACGTGACTGTTAGATGGTAGAGTTAAGCAACGTTTTGCCTGGGTTTTGGTACCACTACCTAACCTATTCCTACCGCAATATCGCAATAACTGTCGTGTTCTGGTTTGCAGAGTAAGGCAGCTGGTAACCTTATGCCTTATGCACGTAGCATGACCATTCCGCTAAAAGAATACCAACGCGCAAGTAACATCTTTGGTGTCTATAGGCGTTGATTGTCTCTTTCCAACAGGCGAACCATTTCCTTATTTACATTCTTATGATACAAAAACGTACACACAATATTCCTTAGAAACTTAACAAATAAGTATTTTTACACGACAAGATATTTTTAAAAAAAGATTCGAAGATTTCGCTTAACATATTTCAAAATTAAATCTGTGTTTTGACCCAACTATGCTAGACTTTAGTAACTCTCTTTAGTGATGTTTTTGATTGCATGTATATCTTATTCTTTAGCATGCTCATAAATAGGTTTTATGGATTTTAACTTGTGAGGTGTCGTTAGATTTATCCTGATTGTAAGAGTGACATTGGATGTATATTTTTTTCAGATTAAGTCAATGGTATAGCTATTAAGCTGGTACAGGTGTCAGAAAGAAGTTAAGTAGTGGCACCAAAGCCGGACGAAACGTTGCAGAATTCTATTACCGCCCCGTTAGTCGAGTGGTTAGCGACCCTGACTACGCAATCGACGGGGCTAGGGTTCATCCCCAACGGGAAAAGCATTTCTGTGATGAGCATAAATGTTTGTATTTCCGGATTTGGGTGTTTATTAAATATATTCCAGTATTTATAGATGTGTAATAGTATGTAATACACTATGTAATAGTATCGTTGACTAACACCCATAACACTAGCAAATAATTTGCTTACTTTGGGGTTGGATCAGTAAGTGTAAGTTGTCCCATGAGTATTACCTAGCAAATCAATTACCTTTATAATACAGATACGATATGCTTTAACTATTATTTAAACTTAATACAACAAATCCATAACCATACTAATAATATTATAAATGCGAAAGTCTGTCTGTCTGTTACGTTTTCACGGCTAAACCGCTGGACCGATTTTCATGAAATTTGGCATGGATATAGTTGAAGATCCGGGGTCGAACACAGGGTAATTTTTTTCTAAAAATCAACCCTTAAATGGTTGCAATAGGAGATACAATTTTCATTAAAAGCTATTTGGACGACTTATTAATATACTCGCGGGCGAAGCTGCACGGGTCAGCTAGTTAAATACTAAATCGCAAATATAAATGCGAGCTCCATTGTTCCAATGTTAAAAATATTCACATAAAATTCACAAGTCCATATAAATATAAAAATGCAATAAAATCCTAGGAAATATTGTTTCCTCAAGCGTGGCGAGAAAATTCCTTTTTACACTCGGCAGGTTCTCTAAATTCCTCAAAGTGATTTACAGAATGCAACCGACTATATTTTAAGTTGCTGATAATTCTTTAAGCATTTCCCTAAGTTATTTTATCTCTTAATCTCCCAATATTAATTTATTCTAAATGAAATTCATATAAATTATTACTACGTTATAGAACCATATGTTGTATTTAACCACAACCTATGTAAAGTTTTTAATTTTAATACAAGATTCATACATCTTGACATCTTTTAATAATTCTACAATATTTTTATCTATACTACAAATAAATAAAATTGGAGTGTATGTAATATCAAAATAACCGCCTTTTACTAAATGCATATATGGATACACGGTACATGTACGAAATTAACATTTCTTAGAATTTTTGTCTGTTTGTTTGTTCTGGCTTATTTCTGAAACAACTGGACCGATTTTGACGGGACTTTGACTACCAGATAGCAGATTTAATAAGGCTACTTTTATTTTAAAATTGTTTCCACGTGGACGAAGTCGCGGGCACAGCCACTATAATTTTTAAGAGCATATAATTTCGTTTTAACAAATACGTTACTTCATGGTTGTCGGAGCTCATTTTAACGAAAATACATTAATGCCAGTCACTTTGTAAACTATCGTGTCATCGTGTTTTGGTTTAGGGTAAGGTAACCGGTAAACTAATGCATGTAGCATTAAATCCTATTCTATTTTGTTCAAGTGCTAATGACCATCAAGACCGGGCCTGCTTTAAAGAATATACATCTGCCGTTCTGCCAGGCAGTTCGTAAGAGACAAACGATTAATACTATCCTTAAACGATTAATACTATCTATATCTATAAAATAAATAATCCTGCTTAAAAGGGAGGGAAACAGCTATTATTCATAAGATGCTCCAAACAATACGATAAGATACACTCAAAATGAAATAAATGCTTTAGTTAAACACCTAGGCAGTTTTGACGAGTCAACATTTTTATAATTACTACCGGATCGGAACGCGGCTACACACTGAGAATATCTGGCGGAAGAAACAGCTGCCTGGACTTTTTATTTGTGTTTTTAGGGTACCGAAGTGAACTAGGAACCCTTATAGATTCGCCATCTCTATGAATATACATATTAATCACGGCAACAAAGTGGTAAAATAAAATCTTCAACATTTTTTTTAGGGTAGCTCCTCTACATGTAATACGGGGATGTTAATTTTTTCTCGTGTACTCCGTAGTGCAAAGTATTGTTGGTTAGGTTTTCAAATTATTAGATTGTTTAATGTTAGGTATGTGTAAATTATGTTGGATAGGCAAAAATATTGTATGTATGTTAAAACGACTTTACGATTGTGAAATGTTAAGCTTGAAAGGGCTAACTTCGGTTAGAGTCAAATATCTCCCCCCCCCCCCTTTCTCCTCGGCTAGCTAAACGGTTGGTCTTAGGGATAAGAAAAAATCATAGTAGTAGTAAAATATATAATAAAGTTTAAAGGAAAACTATAACGGATTACAAGACAAGTAATAGTCTTCCCAACTAATAAAATTTATTTGGAGAAGTTTTTAAAAGCGGTGAACCTAAGACGTGGATATATACAATAAATAGGTTAAAATATGTTCAAAGTATGAAAGAGTCAAAGCCCACTTCTTAGTCCGCATTTTTGTGATGTGTTCCTACATTCCGCGTGGCCCGACACACACTAATTATAAATTCATTATAAATAAATTGGTAAAGTGTTGCAAAATATTACAAGTACATATTAAAAAATAAGAGATTAGTATAAGGAACAATTATTTCCAAACTTCAATGTCTTTATAATCTTAGAATTTATAAAAGTTTTTTCACACAGTTTATTTAACACACTTTTTAAATTTGTTTATGTATATCTCTTATAGCACCGGAAAATCTTATTGTTTAGAACTATACCAAGAAAGCTGGACCCTAATTAATAAATACTTTTGAATAATTATATTTCACTTTGTGATTCATTCTCTTCATTTCCTCATTGTTTAATATGCTGTTCAGCTGTTTTATACATAATTATAGACAAAGTGACAGCTCGATACGTGTAAATGTATTTTCATATATATCACAGGAGAGCAAACAAAAATTTCTTCTGACGAAAAGATATAATCATCACCTAAATACATATATCACGTTAACTATTCGTTGCTATTCGTAAGAGTGTGACAAGAATGAAATGCCACGAAGTTATACTTTTGAGTTTGAATGAGTGCGATTATATTGACAATACAACATCAGCAAAGTTTAGAGTTAGCTGCTACCTGAAACAACATTTCAACTAAATCTGGTGGAAATTAAAGTAGTTGGACAAATGTGAGTTTATGTTTGTTAGTTTTTCACAAAAGGCTTATTAATAGAATTCAAAGTCACAAAAGGCTTATTAATAGAAAATTAATAGCGACATTTGACAGAATTAGATACGTTTAATAATGAACAGTAAATACGCATCCAATGTCATTGTTCTGATGATAAGAGTCGTCGAAAATCTTTAAGTAGATTTTTATATATCCGGTTGGCGAGGATATAAGGCCATGTGTGTATGTTCATCTGATACCTTAACCTCCAAGTTGGAATATAATAGTGACATCACACAACAACATATGTACATAAACGGTAGAAATTGGCAAAGTGGAGGCTACATATTCCGGTCTATAGTTACAGTACTCCACGACCTCGTAGTCAAGAGGATAGTGATATGTTTAGCCATCACACAGTTACAAGGTACTTACAAGAAGGCAGATTATATATTCTGCATATGAATGATGGCCTAACACAAGATTAGTAGACTTGAGCTAAAAAAACAAATCGCATACCTTTCAATGTATTGTTTTCCCTAAATCAAGAGATAAGTATGACGTAATATGTAATGGAGAGGTACAAAGATATTTTTAACTTATCTTATACCAGACTCATAAAATGTCGAATGCATATCAAAATTATATCTTACTTTACATATTGTAAGATGGTCGAAATAATCATAAAATATTTTAACATGTATTTTTAAAATCAAACGTGCGAAAAAACACTATTATATCAAAAAATACTGGATATAAAAAGTGACACTTAACACTTAACGGTCGTCAACCTTAAGTCATTTATACTCGTATTTTTCAATTTGTATTAGCACATAAATGTCTTGAAACTTAGATATTTTCTGTATAATTGACGGGAATAGACCTTTAAAATATTTTAACGATATTATATAGAGTGTAGAGGTGCAACCTTTTTTCTCAATGTCCTAATGCCAATCTCACTAACTCATGGTCATCCATGCTCCTAAATAACTCTGCTTATATTTATAAGAGCTCAGCATTTGATTGATTATGATATTTCCATCACAAGTATGAGATAAAGTATTTATCGTATGATTCATCAACCATGCATCGTTTTGCCTACGTCTGTCGTTATAATATAAACGCTTATCACTTTTTAATAATGTCTGAAGGGTAAGTCTGGTGGCAAAGTTGCGTGTATTGTTTTCCATCTTTGAAAACTGCTTATAGATAAAGTCTAAAATATTTATCATCAACACTTAGTAGAATGAAAGATTTACTAAAAGCAGATGATTCTCCTGATAGAAAGAGCCGATTTCCAATGCAAAAGTTTACCAACTATATACCTAATCATCCAATACAGATATGACAAAGACAAGCACAGAAGGTAAGGCAGTAAACCCGTGCAACATTGCAAAACTCTAGTTGTCTAGTACTCTTAAAATGATAATGACAAATTCGACTAATTACTTTCCTTCTAGTAACGGCATGACAGGAATATGGATTATTTTTAAAAGTGGCCAGAATAAGTCGAAAGAAGGTATGTTAAATGTAGGTTACATTTACATTGTATTAACTAAAAAGCCTGGACTAATAACAACAGACGTTTTTAAATAAGTCTAAATTATTATAATAAGCAAATTACAAACAAACTTCATGTATCATGTAATCTCTGAAAGGTTTCAGAACGAATGTTGAGATATCGTTGGGCGACTCAGCTTATCGTTAATTTAGAGGCTCCGATTAGAGTCCACCGGCCGACGTACACTAACGAGCATTCGTTTCAAATTTATTTTTTATTTTAACAACCAACAGTTCGTTGCTGATGTTTTGTCTTTTGCCAATGATTCTGCAAAGTTAATTGGATTGTCCATTTTAAAATAAATAAATTATGCCTATCTTCACACGTTATTTTAACACAAAATCGTACACGAGGATAAATTTTAAAACATAGTCTTTTTGTGTATTCACAAAATAATAACAAACATGAATATTTTTGCAAGAAAAGAGATTAATCTAGATTAAAGTAAAACATGAATATCTCTTTTCTTAAAGTTCTTTTATCATTATTTCTATATGAAAAAGTTACGACATAGAACACTATAGATAAAATAAAACTTTTAAATAAAAAATAGTAGGAATAAAATTTTGATTTACTTTTTGTAAGGAATGAAATATATATATATATATATATATATATATATATATATATATATATATATATATATATATATATATATATTATAAGGCAAAAGTGACTGATTGGGGTATCAACGCACAGGCCAAACCCTTAGGGCTAGAAACTTGAAATTTCGCACACGTATTTCTGTCAAGACGTAGGCAAAAAAAATGCAAATTTTATACAAATTGACTACAAAAATATAAGGAATTACATATTTAAACGTTTCTCGAAATTCGATTCCTAAGAGAGTGAAATAGGGGATGAAAGTTTTATATAACCGCACAAACCATTGCCAAATCTTAGGGTTTAGACACTTGAAATTTTGCACACATACTCCTCTTATGACGTATATATCTGCTTAGAAAGGAAATATTTTACTCCTTAAACATTTTATTCCTTAGACATATTTGCATGAAATTTCGTATGAATTTAGTATGGTAAATATAATGAGTTATATATTTTAGCGTTTTTCGAACTTTAGCCCCTTAAATCGTAAAATAATGCATGAAAGGTTTATATAAACGTACAGGCTTAACTAAGGGTTTAGCCTGTACGTTTATATAAACGTTTCATGCATTATTTTACCCTGTATATAACATTATAGTCATACATAGTTCTAGGCTAGGTATTTCCTGTTAATTACAAGTTTCTTTTATAATTATTACGTTAGTTTGTTTAATAAGTGTTACGACATTAGATATTTCCATAGGAAGTTTAGGTTAGTCTTACGTTTTTACTGCATTTTGATAATAAAACATGATATATAAATAACTAAGGTGAATATGTAAATTTTATTTTTATACACATATTAGCGGCCCGCCCGACTACGTAGAGATGTTCAATAAAGTAGCTTATAAAAAATGTTAAATGAGGTTTAAAGTAAATATGCGCGAGCGAAACCGCAGGTAACAGCTAGTATATAATAGGTCATAATGAGATATGTAGAGCTCCAGGGTTATTGGGGTTTATTCGGTATTATTTTCTATTCTTCATATCTATATAAAAAATTTAGTAGCATCTCGGTATCTGATGATTATGTTAAAATCCCTGTGCTTCCAAAAAGCATACAAAGGCCCTGGATCTCGGTTTTCGCAAAAAACAGTTGAAAGTCGTTATATGGCCGGTAATATATAAGACCAACTAGAGAAGTGTCCAATTTACCAACCAGGTAGTCACAATAGACATAATATGTACTTTCAAATTTGTATTGAATATGACTTAAATAAAAAATATGTTTACCTTTGTTGTAGTCGATTGCAGAGGAGATCCTGAAGAAACAGCGCAAATTTCAACCTCATACTTGTCCACGCCTGCTTCTCTATCCAATGGCACTGCTGTGGATAAAATCCCTAACGAGGAATCTATGTCAAATAGTCTATCCACTTGTTTATTATCACCAGTCACATTCACAATATAATATTCTAAACCAGATTTATAATTATTAGTCATATTTAATATAGCAGTCCCAGCCGGTTCATTTTCCGGCACTGAAACGGATTCTACGTTTGTCCAAGTTATACCTTCTAATAAAGTTCCACCCATTATCACAGTTAAATAGGTTTCCGTACTCTTTTGTTCACTTAACACTGCTTCGTCTGTAGCTTTAATAACAAGATTCCATCGTGCATTTTGCATGGCTGGAGGAGACCGTAAGCTTAAGGCGCCATTGCTTCGATGCAAATCAAACATATCGTTTCCACCGTGGATTAATTTATATGTAACTAACCCATTAGTTCCTGAATCGATATCTCGAGCTAATACATTCATAATAAATATTCCATTTCCTGCACTCCTTCCTAATCTGTTTGATCCGACAACTGCAGCATTCATAGATACGAAAACTGGCGCATTGTCATTGATGTCTTCCACTATTACAGTAACAAGTTTTTCTGCCGAAAGTCTTACTGGAGGTGGTTCAGCTCTATCATACGCAACCACGGTTATTCTAAAAGTATCGATACTTTCTCTATCAATAGGCAACAACGTGTGAATGACACCGGTTACGTTATTAATGGCAAAATGTCGCCTATGATCATCTGGATCTTGGTGAGTAATTGAGTAATATACTTTTCCATTTATTCCGGAATCTGGATCTTCTGCTGTTACAGTTACGATAGGTGTATGTACCGGTATACCTTCTCTTATTTGTCTTACGATTGCTGTATTTGTAAATACTGGAGCATTATCATTAGCGTCAATAACATTAACAATAAAATTTATGCTTGACGATAAATTTGGATTTCCATTATCAGTTGCAGTAATGTTCAAAATATACGTGGTTAAGTCTTCATAGTCTAAATGTTTATGCAAAAAAAGTTCTCCTGAATAACTGTCTATAAAAAATGTTTCTTTTCGATTACCTGATGTAATAGAGAATTGAATCTCGTTATTTATCCCCAAATCAGAATCACTGGCATGAAATTTCATCAACTTCTTGTTAACTGGTTCTGTTTCTAAGACTGAAATATTCATCTGAGTTTGAGTAAATATAGGGGCATTATCATTTTCGTCCAATACATCTATAGAGATTGTTGTAGTGGATGAAAGTGTTACCAATTGGGCTGAATCATGTGCCATTACAGTAAGATGATATCTATCTACTGTTTCCCTATCCAAAGGCTTATTTATAAGTAACTGACCAGTAGCTTCATCAAGCACAAAATTTCCTGTATCATCGCCACCAATCAATTTGTAGTATATGTCACCATTAAGACCCTCATCAGCATCCGTGGCATATATTCTCATTATAGATGCTCCTACTGCTGCACCTTCGGATACTTCAACAATATATGGAGTTCTTGTAAAAATTGGAGCATTATCGTTAACATCCGTGATATAAATTGTGACTCTAACAGAGTCGGATAATTTTATTTTACCATTATCGCTTACAGTAACTGTTAGAGTAATGTAATTTTGTCCCGTGTTTTGAGCTAAGCTTTCTCTATCAAAAGATTTTGTTGTTCTAATAAATCCATTTCTAGAGTCAATTCTAAAGTCGTTTTGAACAATCGGTAGGCTGAAAGTTAATTCAGCATTACGCCCAATATCTTTATCTGTAGCTGTAAGTTTACCAACAAATGTATCAGGAGGTTCATTTTCTTTAATTTTAAAAATGAATGTTGTATTCGTAAACTGTGGACTGTTATCATTTTCATCTAAAACATGAATAACAACAGGCACTTGAGATGACCTTGATGGTTTACCGTTATCAAAAGCTGTAATTGTTAATGAATAGTAATCTTTTTCTTCTCTATCAAGAGGACTTTTAACATAAAGAAAACCATCAGGAAATATTCCAAATTTTCCATCATAGTTACCTTCAACTATTGAATAATGAATCCGTCCATTGGCTCCTAAATCGGCGTCACTTGCAGATATTGCAAAAAAGCGTGTATTTACCAAAGTAGACTCTAGCAACGATGTTTCATAAGATGTATGATCAAAAACAGGGGTGTGGTCATTAACATCGTCTACTATAACCATTATAGTATGTTTTGTTGCAAGAGGTGGCTTACCATGATCTGTAGCCGTAACTTCAAGGGATAAAATGGATCCTGGGTCATTAGCAATTGCTTTATTCAAATAAATTACTCCAGTTGTAGCTGATATACGAAAACTATCGTCTGGATTGTACGTTAAGGTATAAGAAACTGTTCTATTAGATCCAGAATCACGATCTGTAGCTCTTGCAAAATAAACTTCTTGCCCTACAGCCATATTTTCAGGTATATGCACTTCTTCCTTGCCTTCAATAAAAACAGGGTAATTATCATTTATGTCTAATACAGATATATTAACTGTTGTAAATCCAAACGCAACTCCAGTTTTAGCCATAACTTTTAAATGATAGCTCATTTTCTCTTCTCGGTCAATGTTAGATTCTGTTGTTATTATGCCAGATTTCTCATCTATTCTGAAAACATGCTTTTGATCACCTTCTAAAATATAGTAAGAAATGGAGTCACTTATCATTCGAGATATTACTTTACCAACAAATCTACCATTATTAGTTTTGGAAGTGCCATCGTCTTCGACAATTTTAAAAATATAGCCACTATAACTTTCAAATTCTAAACTACTACTTCTTGTTTTCTTTATAATTTCCACAATGGCATCTTCTGTGGCTCGTCTGTTGCCCTTATCTTTGCAAGATATTTTTAATACATATGATGGTTTTGGGGCTTTCCGAAAGTCTTTTTGTAGCAATATTTCACCAGATAAAGAGTCAACATCAAAATAGCCGTCACCACCATTTTCAAGTTTATAAAATAGTTTTGCATTTTCTTCTTCATCATTATCAAATGCACTAACTTGTAAAATTTTTGATCCAGGAGCTAAATCTTCAGGAATATTTTCAATATATCTTTGCGGATAGAATGATGGATCATTATCGTTGACATCCAAAACTTTAAGCAATACTGTAGCTGTAGAAGTCTGTGGTGGAAATCCTTGATCTTTTGCTAGCACCAAAATTTCATAAAATGGTACTTTTTCTCTATCTAATTCTATAACAGTGCTTAGTTGACCAGTTATTGCATCTAATAAAAATGTGTTAGGATATTTACGTTCAGTACTAGGTTGTAAATAATAAGATACAGATCCATTAGTACCTTGATCATAGTCTGACGCAGTAAGGATTAAAATTTCTTTAACTGGTTTAATATTTTCATAAATAGTTGCATTAATTTGTGCTTGTGCAAAAGACGGTGCTTCGTCATTTTCATCCAATATAGTTATTTTTAAACGAGTATATGCCCATTTTGGATTAGGGCCACCATCACGTGCTGAAACGTTTAGTTCTACTGTTCCTTGAATTTCTCTATCTAAAACAGATTTTGTTGTCACTAAACCAGTATCATGATCAATTATAAACCACTGCTGCTGATTACCATCATGAAAATCATAAAATATTTCCGCATTGACACCTGTATCTTCATCGGTAGCAGTGATCCCTGCCACGTATGTACCGGGTGGTGCAAGCTCACTTAAAATTGTGGAATATTCTGATTTTTCAAATACTGGTTCATGGTCATTGACATCATTTACGTGTATGACTAAGAACGCAGTTGAAGTACGTGGTGGTATTCCCCTATCCGTAGCAACAACTGTTAAATTGTACTTGCTTATCTCTTCTCTATCTAAAATACCATTAACATGTACTATATATACACTACTAGAATTCTCTAATCGAAAGTGATTATTTTCATTTCCAGCTATAATACTAACGCTAGTAATGCCATTAAGACCAGCATCGAGATCAGTAACAGTAATAGCAGCAACTAATGACCCATTTCTAGCATTTTCATCTACAGTAGCAAAATTGGCTGTAGGAGGAACGTAAGTAAATGTAATTATTGGGTCGTGATCATTTGCATCTATAAGGTTTACAGTAACATATGTTCTGGCATCTTGGCGTGGTACACCATGATCTTTTGCAATAACAGTTAATACACATGTCATATTACATGTTGTATTACTACAATATTTTGGACAATTTAATTTCTTAGTGGTAGTGATGACACCTGATTCTGGGTCTACAGCAAATTGTTTTTCTGTATCAGTCACTTCATATGTTATTTTGCTATTTTCACCTAAATCACTATCAGTTGCCGTTACTTTAAGAACTGTTGTCCCAGGAGGTACACTTTCATTCAAAGAAACTGAGAAATCACTCTGATCAAATATTGGAGGATTGTCATTAACGTCTAAAATTGTCACATTCACTTGCAAATATCCATATTTTGGTGGATTCCCACCATCACGTGCTGATATATTTAATACGTAAAAGTCATTGGTTTCCCTATCCAATTTACCAGTTGTCTCTAAATGTAAATAGGACGTTTGACCACTTGGATTCACAGTAACATTTAAGCGAAATTTACCTTCGTCATCTCCATCTACTATTCGATAATCATTTGCAATACCATTTTCACCCAAATCTTTGTCAGTCGCTGCATCCAATAATAATTTAGTTCCAGACGCCGCACTTTCGGAAAAATCAACAGCAATACTTGGTTCTGGAAATTCCGGATAGTTATCATTTACATCCGTCACTCGTATTCGAACTTCTATAGGATACGTAGGTTGACTCGACAATACCACAAATGCATATCTATCAACGTTCTCCCGATCTAGGACAATACTTGTCTTGATTTCTCCAGATACGGGATCAAGAACAAACTCTTTTGGTGGTTCATTAAATCGATATGTATAACCAGGTTTAATAGGAATCCGCCCTACGATAGTTCCAATAGGCTGGGCCTCAGGTATTCGGAGGTCAACGCCTGTGTCCACAGCACGAGACTGCATCTGTTCGGCGGCGGCGCCAGCGCCCGCGCCGGTAAACAGCGCCAGCGCGACTAGCACCACGTGCCACCGCCCCATTATAGTCACGACACTGATAAAAACATTGCACAGATATTTTTTTCACTAAAAGATAGCGTGTGCCTGAAGCGCCGGCTGTGTCCCTTTCACACTCGCGTTCTTTCGTCTTAGGTATGCAACATGGCCGCAACGACCTGCGCGAGCACAAATATCTCACGGAGAGTGCGACCCGCCGTTGCGCCTACGCCGTCACACTTATTCGTAAACACACGTGACATACACTATCACCACTAGTCTAAACGCTAAAAAATAAGTTTATTTATCTACTAATGAACACGAAACACTCAGAATGTATTAAACTCTGTCAACAAACGTTCTTTCACTAAATAGTATTCCGTTCAGGTAAACATGTTACGTTCCGACAAATAGCCGACCCAACGAATCGAACACACAGGCTGCGTTGCGAACAACACGGTACTGGCGGGCAGAGGCTTTCTCGGCGCCCCACCGTTCCCTCCTTGTGATTCGCCGACCTCTCCCCCGCAACTTTAAAGCTCCGGTCGTAGCTGCGGGACAATAATGCCAAGATGATGGCCGCCCAAGGATTCTACTATTTATTGTTATACAAGATGATCGCTGTTCCGATAAAATCTACCGGAGTTCTTAAATAATATTTAGCATTTTTACCGTAAAGCGTATATATATTGATAACATCTGATGAGCTTGTAGACATAAAATAGAAAGGTATTTTTAAATCAACGTTCTTTTGGTCTAAAAAAGAATAAAAATTAAATTTTTGAGAGTTTTATTCTGTTTGGCAGTGAAACTGCAGCAACTGACGTCTTATATTTGTATCTCCGTAACCCTGCATCAGATCTTCACCAAATTAAAATGGGACTACGCTACTAGGTGGTGGAGTTCTGCATTGTCTAGCCCCGGTCTGGTACATATTCCTACCGCAATAGCGTCAGTGCTTGTCACTGTCGTGTTCCGGTTAAAGAGTAAAGGCCTTTTGTGCAATTTTTGTTACCCTTTTTCTTGTGTATTTTTCTTTAAGTGTACAATAAAGATTAAATAAATAAACAAAATATTGTGATAGACATAAATAAGGCGATGGTACAAAATCTGTAACTTTGCAGGACTCTATCATACAATAAGATGCAGTTATAAATAGAATTTTATTAAAAATAAAAAATAGAATGCATTAAAAATTAATTTACGCTATTGTACTAATATATAATTTATACCAAAATTGGTATCGATCTATAATAAAATTATTATGCGCTTTAAATAGGCAGGTTTCCTCTAAGAATGATTCGTTTATATTGTAGTTTCTTATGATTAATTATGATATGGATATGGATAACAGCAAAAATATTTATTTTAATATATAAGAATTATTAATATTTTTTAGATATAATTTCAGCAGGCAAGAATAATCATTAAGTCACGTGAACAATAGTTATTAAGTCATGTTAACGATAATGCTCCAATTTTTACAACACAAATCTGAAAGTGTTATGTCACACCGTAGTAAAACGTCACATGTTTTTGACATTTTCTTGGAAACCACAGAGTATGTAATACATGCATGACCACGACGTGATGTTATTTAAGAGATGTTGTGGTTAATATACCTAATGAGGTAAAATATGAATAGCTTTTTAAATTAAATCACTAGACTATTGTCATTTCTTCATAATATCTGAATTTAGGAATATGTAAGTGTCAAGCATATTAATTCATATAAACCATGGTTTACTGTTAACAGAAATAAAGTTGACAGACACAATGTAGCCATAATTGTCCATATTAACCGTCGACTGGTAAATTTTAATAAATGTGTGTGTTTGGCGACGTTCGGCTTATCTGAATTCGGCGTGTCATTTATATTACAAGATAGCAAAGAAGCAGATGGCTCTCCTAACGGTAAGAGAAGTCATCGACTTTAAACACCAAAGATGTTAATGGTGCGTTGCTATCCGTGGGGTAGAATGTCAATGCCACATGCATAAGTCTTCCAGCTATCTTATCCTCCAAACCGGAACACGAAAATGACAAACATTGAAGCTATTGCGGCAGGAATAAGTAAGACGGTTGTAACAAACCCGGGCGAGTTGTTGCGGAACTCTACCATCTAGTAGTCACGATGGTAGTGACACATATATTCGATCGGTCGTCTTTACGACCTGTCTGGCAGAACGGCAGTTGGTCTATTCTTCAAAGGAGCCCGGACTGTTGGTCCGGGGGAGTTTACGAAAAGTGTAACACCACATTTTAAATGCTTTAAGCATTTAAAATGCGTACTTACTAGCTAAATTCCTTACACAGTAAGTAGTACCATGCATCAAAATCGACTAGCCTTGATTTCTCTCATTCATAACTCTTTTCATATAAGCACCTATTATAATACTCTTCACGATACCCTAGAACATTACTCAATCAATCTGTTAATTGTACGTCAGTTACATTTGGTGCTATGCTAACATCATGTGTCTTAGAAAATCAAGTATAGCTGGTGATCCCATTTATAACAAATAAAAAGCGATAATTTTTAAAGTTGTCAAATCTAACAATCACTCCTCCGCTCGCCAACACTCATCTGGAGAATCGGGGTAGAACAGGAGCGTCTTTAGACGGTCAATTCACTCTACGTACCCTCTAGGAGAGCAGCATAACATTTAGTAAATATCCTCACGCACGTATCCTATCGAAGTGGTAGGCAAAGACACAACAAGTGCACCTACGATTAGCCAAAGATACCTAGTCCTACAATATGACAGATAGCAAGCCTTACGCCAGCCTGGTACCTTATCCAATCCCGAACGGGGACCATTAGACCATAGAGGCGATAACATTTATTTATATATTTATATATTCTTGCCATATATACAGCATATATATAAATATATATATATATATATATATATATATATATATATATATATATATATATATATATATATATATATATATATATATATATATATATATATATATATATATATATATATATATAGTTTATTTTAACTATGTAACGGCGATTACTTTTGAACTGCTATGAAGACGATATTCATTGTAAGCACATTAATGTGTTTCGCATACAAAAAACATCAACGCGTTAGAATTTATATTGTATATTTTTATAAGACTGACAATCCCCCGTGTTGGTCCCGGGCTCCTTTGAAGAATGGGCCAACTGCTGTTCTGCCAGGCAGGTCTTAAAAGGCGACCGATTGGTTATACGAGTCACTACTATCGTGGTTATTAGGTGGTAGAGTTCTGCATTGTCGCGCCCGGGTCTGCTACCACCATTTTACCTATTCCTGCCGCAACAGCGTCAGTGCTAGTCACTGTTGAGACCCATCAGCTTGTTTGCTATCTTATGACATAAAAAAAATATATATTAAAAATATAATAATAAATATACAAAAAAAAAAACACATGGGTAAATGTTAAAAACAAATTGGCATTTAAAACATAATACGAATAAATTTTATTTCACTAATTTTATTTTATTTTTAGTCTTTGTTTTTAGTAAGTCTCAATCTCGTTTAGTATCAACGCTTTACATATTCCAGCGCAATAGCGTTTTCCTTTTAACTTCATTATATTTACTACTATCGTGAAATTTTTCCTACCCTCAAAATCAATTGTTTAGCTGCAACTGGAGGGAGGGGGGCTTTTGCACGATTGCATGACTCGGCTCTAACAAATAAAGTTTCATATTTTACAAACGAGTCCCTTAATCGAAAACTTGCTTTCACAAACCTACAATATTTTTTGAAAACCCGAATGATATCCCTCATTATGGGATACACAAGAAAAAAACATTAACATCCCCACTTTACACGTAGAGGAGTTACCCTGAAGAAATATTTTTCAAGATTTTATTTTACCACTTTGTTGGCATAACTAACTATGTATATTCATGTTACAAGTAAATTACAGCTTTCTAGTACTAAGGGTCTCTGAGCCAGACTGCGGTAGAACGGCCGGACGAACATAGCGAAATTATAAGGGTCCCTTCCTAGAAACCCTAAAAAACATTTAAATGACACAACAAAATTTTTCCATACTCAGCCTTAGGAAAGACTTTTGTTATTTGAGTTCATTCAAAACTATTTGAGTGACTCATGGCAAAAATGCCTTTATATCTATTTAGTTACCTGTATTGGACTTGCAACCTTTTTGTACGACTAGTATTTGTCCATAACTCTACTCAAGGTAACCTTCGCTTTATGAGAATTCGTTTTATCTTCCATCCCGCTGTTTTACGCCAATCAACAATCAGGGCCTTTAGAAGTCTGACATTTTAATGTAAGATTCGTTTAAAATCAAAGTCCCGTTTATTCCCGTGTCAATCTGGCCCCCCTTTGGCCCCTTTTTTATTATTATGCCAGCCAGTTTGTAAAATGTTTACCTTTTATGGATGATGACGATGATAATGATGGTGGTGGGGATGGTGGTGGTGGCAACGATAAAGTTAATCATAATATAAATACAAGCATAAATATAAATTCTAAAGCACGCTTTATTTTGATTTTCCCCGTGTTGGTCCGGACTACTTTGAAGAATAGACCAACTGCCGTTCTGCCAGGCAGGTCGTTGCAAGCAACCGATTGGTTATAGGATTCACTAAAAATCGAGAATATCATTTGACTACTATTACATTTAAAATTTAATGTCGTTATTTCCGGTGTCGTCGGTTTGGTTGTTGTTATTGGCGCCACGATCTCTTTCCGGTTTTTTTTCTTTATTAAGATCGTTTTTGGCTGGTCATTCCGTCAAATATTTTCGAAAGAGACGCTTGAGAAACCAATAATATAAGTAAAAGGGAAAAATAAGTATAAATTGTGAATTGGTGTAAAATATTAAGAAAATAAAGTGATTATTGTCAATTGTGAATATAGCGTTATTTTAAATTGAGGCTAAATCCTGACCACGCCCAATATAAATAAGCATCTAATACTTATCCATAGTAATTTCAATGAATAAGAAGTAAGATTAAATTTGAGTAAAATATACAGAGTGAGTACTAGTTTACGACTACAATTAAACGGCACCCTTCAGACCGGAAAATAATTATGACAAGCCTTGAGGCTATTGCGGTAGGAATAGGTAAAGTGTTGGAAGCAAAACCTTGGAGAGACTTTGCGAATCTCTACCATCTAGTAGGCACGATGGTAGTGACATGTATTTCAAATAATTCGCCTATTATGAACAGCTTAACAGAATTACTAGTAGATAATCTATTATTAATTTAAGAGAGTCCGAGAAGGTTTGGAATTATAAAATATTCATATTTTAATCGTGAAATATGTATATCTGGATTGTTTATATGTATATACTTTATTACTTTTTATGCTTAAACTGCAAAATTTCCTTAAGATTTAATTAATATATTATAGGCGGTGAATTATAATTTGCCGTCTCGTTTGGATGATGCCAATTATATAGACCCAGGTTTATGTGGTCTGAGTTTTTATTAATATTATTTCTTATGTGTTGGTATCGTTAACTAACACCCACAATACAAGCAAATAATTGGCTTAATAATTTATGTTACTTAGCTTAATAATGGCTCAATAATTTATGTTATGTTAATTTTCTAGTGATATTTATTTATTAGATATATTTATTAAAGTATCATCACGGTGATTTCCTTATGGGATAAGTGGAGTGAATCGAACATTTAGATACTTTCTGATTCACTGTGGGTCACTGATTTTGCGGTTTGCGAGATGAGATGTTATCCTCACCGCCACATTTTACCGACCTAGGATAACGATTTTCTATGATTTCTAGCGATAACCAAAACTGAGATCTTTACGTCCTCATCTGAGATACGGGGTGAGTAACACACCACTCTTCAAACTGTTACTGAGATTTTAATTTTACGATAAGATAAAATTAAAAATTTCAAAAACCTCCGTCACATCCTCAGACCGCCATTCTGCTACACATACATAATTTTAAGAGCAAAATGTGAAAGAACCTAATGATCTACGAAAGGGGACCTTGAAGCATCAGGTTAATTTAGCATGGTTCCTTACTAAATGAGTTTGAGTTGCATTATTGCAAAACTCTCATGGCCTCCAGCTCCACTATGGAAATTATTTAGATTCTGGAAATTATTTAGATTCAGAATGTATGTAAAAATATAACAAATGAGACCACACTCAATGGGCTTATTTTGTTTGGTGCAGGAGTTCCATGGCCACTTTCTAGTTCCATTATCAAATCCTACAAATCTTCTGAAAATAAAGGCCAACTATATCAGCCTAATGTCCGATGGCTTTCCAGTTCCATCATTATTACATCTTAGAAAACATCCGGCACCTAAGTGTTTGCCAAGAAGAACCGAATTAGCCCACATTTAATGGGTTTATCTAGATTAGCTTAGAAGTTCTCGTGGACTTCTTCTGGTTTTATTATAAAACACTGGAAAACATGCTACTTCAAATAGTTGACTATATTTTATTCCAAAGTCCCCATGATCTCCATTATCAGCTTTTTTATAAGACCCCGGAAATCGTCTAGCACCAGGATGTTTATTAAAACAGAACAAAGTATCCCAAACTCGATAGGTTTATCTTGTTTACTTTAGAAGTTTCCATGACTACCTTCCGATTGTATCATCAGATACTAGAAATCGTCCAGCACCAAATTGTTTGCCAAAACAAACCGAATGATTTCCCACTTGATGGGTTAACCTGGTTTAGCTGAGGAGTTCGCGGTCACATATTCTAACTCTATCATCAGGTACTGGAAGCCATTCTGCTCCAAAATCCTTATAATAACAAATTAAACTACACTAAAGTCGACGGTGTTTCTATATTTTATCCCAAAGTTCTTATAACGTACACCCAGCTCTATCATGAGACTATGAAAATCGTCTAGCACTAGAGTGTTTGTCCAAACAGAACAAATGAGTCCAAATTGGATTAGTTTATCTTATTTAGTTTAGGAGTTCTCATAGTTACTTTCCAGTTCCATCATCAAATCCTGAAAATCATCCAGCATTAAGGTGTTTGCCAATACAAGACAATTAAGTGCTTATTCAAACACATTACCTCGTTTAGTTCAGGACTTCATTGTAGTTGCTTTGATGACTCAAGATCCGGTGCATCTCCTGCTCATTTGCCCCCTCTTTCATAAAAAAAGTTGCATTTTGAAGCTGGATTCTTGGAGTTCCAATGTCACTTTTTCGGCCCAATCTTAAAACAAACAAAAATAACTAGAACAGTCCAGCGTTTGTTTGTTTGTATGTATGCAAAAATGTTTGTTCGGTGATAACTGAATGATAATAATTATATCGGTGGATAAGCTGTCCACTCGTGGTGATCCCCATTGCCGCATTTTATCGACCTGATAAAGATTACCGACTTTTTCAGCAGTAACCGGAACCAATGGCATTACGTGCTCAACAGAGGCTCGTAAGTGGTAAACACCAGCCCGCCAGACTCCAAGCTGCTACTGAAATTTTAGGTTTTCTAGAAAAATTTCGAAAAAATCTCTATAATACTTTTGTCTGATCCGGGGTTCAAACCCGAGATCTCGAGATTTAAACTCTCCTAGACTCCTCTATATCACAAGGCATTTGATGTTATCACAGCTATATTACAAACATAGGTGCTGGTTTTATCTGTCTGTTTAGCTATCCTATAAAAAGAGCAGCCAGAAAAGATGTTACCTTTTCTGAAAGTGTTTTTAACTTCCCGTTACTTACGTAGATAAGGAAGTTACTGTTTCTGCCCCGATTTTCCAAAATTGAGTTTTCATCAGATCTTTACGTTTTGAGGACCTAATTACTTTTCCGACTATTTTCACGATGATGTTAGTATGTCTGTATGTATGTGTGCGTGCGTGCGTGCGTGCGTGCGTGCGTGCGTGCGTGCGTGCGTGCGTGCGTGCGTGCGTGTGTGTGTGTGTGTGTATGAATGTAAACATCTCACAATTTTTCCACGGCTGGACCGATCGAAGCGCGGTTGATGGCATTCGATTGAATTCCCTCTCAACTTAGATATCCTGAAAATTTGAACCAAGTCGATCCAGAAGATTTAGAGATATTCAGAAAAAGACCAAAAAAAATTTTGGCGAAACAGTATTTTTTAATATAACTTCCAGATTAATGTACCGATTGAGTACAAAACCTATTAGCTCTATTCCTCAAAAACTAAATTAAATGTATAAATTGCATCAAATTCGGTTTATCCGTTTGGGAGTAGGTAATCGTTGACGAAAAATTTTGAAAAAAGTCTTTTTTCGACATAACTCCGAAATATTTCAACCAATAATTTTTAGTATTCTACGATATTCTAGTAATTATGTTTTTTTATGAATCTCATTTTCAAAAGTTACAGCTTTTTTCAGGCTTAAGTACTTCATATATTTGAAATAACTTTTAGTATAATACACCGATTCACTTAGAAATCTTATGAGCTTTTCTCCCTTAAAAACTGCGTCAAATATCGTTATTTTTGATAAAAATAGGTCAATTTTTTGGAATTTATCATTAGTATATAATATCAATTTTAGAAAAAATGTTTTATAACATTGCTGCGAAATTTTTCTACCTATCGATTATATAGCTAAAAATCTCAAAAATTTAGTTGAATGCGATTCGAAAGATCAAAGATGATCATCGTTTCAAAATATACAGCTTTTTAAAACTCGTACCGTCATTTTAAACTAACCAGATGTTTGGACTGAAAATATCTATGCTTATAGTTTTTACTCCTTTGAGTTTAAAATACCTCTTAATTTAGCAGGAAGTTTCAGGGAGGGCCTGCGCAGGGTCAACCGTTTACAGATTTTTTTACACTATAGGCGTTGATATCTTTTTATATCATAGGGAAGCAAACAAGCAGATGGGCCTCCTGATGGAAAGAGTGAACAATCGCCTATAGACTCCAAAGATGATATGGTACGTTGCTATCTTGTGGCGAGATTGAACATTGACGCTATTGCGGCAGGAATAGGTAAGGCGGTAGTACTAGACCCGAGCGAGACCATGCAGAACTTTACCACCTAGTAGCTACGATGGTAATGACTCGCATAGCCAATCGGTTGCCTTTTACGACTTGCCTGGTGGAACGGCAGCTGGCCTATACTTCAAAGGAGCACGAATCAACACGGGGGAGAGAGATATCTGTATGGCATTAGTGTTTATACCAAATACATAGTTTACTATCATGAATTTATTTGGATTGCATAAAAACGACTCATATCAAGTATTTTAGCAATTAGTATCACAATACAATTAAACTTCGATAATTTATAGTTAAATTATAATAATATAGTAATTAATTGGAGCGATCATCCTGTGGTCGAAATTCGACCACAGACTAAACAACAAATCATGTATATTATATGTGAATGTAGTATATGTAATATTTATTTTTAGTATTTTAATTCCATGTGTATTATTTAAAAATATTACGTTACAATCTCCCGATATGTAAGCTTTAACTGTGCCAAATTTCATGCTCCACCGTTCACGTCATTATCTTTGTACCCCACAAAGATTTTCCTTCATGTAATTCATAATGGAAAAACTTTGATCATATGAATTAACATATAAAAATAGATAAATTACATACGAATACCTGGACACAGGCGCTTTAATTCTGTAAAATTCTCTTTCAAATACATTTACCGTTACAACACGCGTATTTTAATTTAATTGTACCATACCGATAAGTAGGCGAATACCCCTATCTAACCTTTCCCCTACATCTAAGTGCAAATAATAAGTAAAGAATGTTTTTTCCAATCGGGTGAACGGTATGGCCGTGTTGGATACATTGTCATGCCGTTCACCCGATTATTATACTTCCATACTAATATTATAAATGCGAAAGTAACTCTGTCTGTCTGTCTCTTCTTCACGCCTAAAATACAGAACCGATTTGAATGAAATTTGGTACAAAGATAATTTGAGACCCGAGAAAGGACGGGGGATAGTTTTTATCCCGGAACTATGCAGTTTTTTATTTTAGAAATTTCCACGCGAACGACGTCGCGGGCACAGCTAGTTAAATATAAATAATATAATACAATTAGGTATTGTCATTAACAGACAATTTTTTTCAAAAAAAAAACAAACAATTGATTATACGTGTCAATACCATCGTGACCACTGTTTGGTAGATTTTCATAATGACTCACCCTGTATTTGGTACAACACTCTTGCCTATTCCTACTGCAATAGCATCAACGTTTGTCACTGCTGTGTTGGTATGGAAAGTAAAGTAGACGGTAAATTTATGAAGTGATATTAACACCTCGCTGACTTAATGTCTATAAATAATGGTTGTCTATTTCCATAGGATTTTTCCCCGTGTTGGTCCCGGGCTTTTTTGAAGAAATGGTCAACTGCCGTTCAGTCAGGCAGGTCGTAAAAGGCGACCGATTGGCTATGCGAGTCACTACCATCGTTGCTACTAGGTGGTAAAGTTCTGCATGGTCTCGCTCGGGTCT
Organism: Apodemia mormo; assembly: GCA_036924255.1. Classification (NCBI taxonomy): domain Eukaryota; kingdom Metazoa; phylum Arthropoda; class Insecta; order Lepidoptera; family Riodinidae; genus Apodemia; species Apodemia mormo. Next base: position 20,965,935 of record JAUPFN010000008.1, read on the forward strand.
AGTACCACCACCTTACCTATTCCTGCCGTAATGGTGTCAATGTTTGTCACTATCGTATCTCGGTTTGGAGGATAAGGTAGCCGGTAAACTTATGTATGTGGCATTAGATCTCGCCACAAGATAGCAACGTACCATATCATCTTTGGAGTCTATAGGCGATTGTTCACTCTTTCCATCAGGAGACCCATCTGCTTGTTTGCTTTCCAACACCTATAGTGTAAAAAAATCTGTAAACGGTTGACCCTACGCAGGCCCACTCTGAAACTTCCCGCTAAATTAAGAGGTATTTTAAGCTCAAAGGAGTAAAAACTATAAGCATAGAAATTTTCAGTCCAAACATCTGGTTAGTTCAAAATGACAGTAAGTGGCTTCTAGGTGGTAGAATTCTGCATTGGCTCGCCCGCGTCTGGTACCACCGCCTTACCTCGAAATAACGTCAGTGCTAGTCACTGTCGTGTTTCGGTTTGGAGGGTAAGGTAGCCGGTAAACTTATACATATGGCATTAGACCTCGCCACAAGGTAGCAACGCACCATAAACACCTTTGGTGTCTATACGCGATGGTTAACTTTCCATCAGGAAACCTATCTGCTTGATTGCTATTCTATAAAAATATACCTAAGTATTTATAGAGATACCTGATATATTTTTATATAACATGATAGAAAACAAGAAGATGACTCTCCTGATGGAAATGCTCACTATTGCTTTAAAACACTAGAAAGATTAATAATACGACATACGAAGTCTTAGTATCGTAAAACTAACACACTGTATTTGAAAAACCTACATAGTTGTTTTGAAATCACAGACAGTGAATGTGTGAATATGAATTTTAATTATATGTATAGATTAACGTACAATTAACCTCTATATCGCACATACTGTAAAGAATGCTCTAAAAATGGTGTATTTGACTTATCTGGAACACCGAACCAATCTGCGAGCTGTCGAGTAAACTCTCACACAGGACCGTATGTTTTCTGTCAATATCTGAATTATCCTTTGATTTAAGGTTAACTGATGTCCAAGGTCCTTCAAATTCTCTACTTGTTTTGAAGAATATCTAATTGCTTAATTGTGGATGTTCTAGCTAGGCATGTTGTCGGCCCTGAAAAACTATGCATTTATTTTTCCTGATGTAATGTAAACCATGGCTATCAGCTCGTCATACTTAGCAACGTCGACAGCCCGGCAACAGAAGCTTTCAGCAGCATTAAATATAACATCTGCGTAGTGCATATGTATTTTAGAGATTATTTTACATAGGTATGTTATTTTAGAGAGATCGATGTTTTTTATAAAAACCTATTAACATCCGTCATGAGTGCAGCTTAGTATCTGTTATGAACATAATATCAGTATTGACTGAAGTTAAGCAAGGTTGAGTAATTGGACGAGGTAAAGCGAAGGCCTCAAGTGTTAAGGCCACCTTTTGCGATGCGATGGCGTGACACAGCAGAAACGGTCAGCGAAAGGTTGTGGTTTGTAGGTGTTAACCGAATCTATGCTGTGTAATATGGTGTTAACTGAATGAGCTGTGCTCAAGAAAGTCGCGCAACTATTCATATATAAACATACTAGCTTTTGCCCGCGGCTTCGCTCGCGTTGAATTCGGGGTGACATGGTTTAAAAGACAAAAAGTAGCCTATGTCACTCTCCATCCCTTCAACTATCTCCATTTAAATAATTACGTCAACTCGTCGTTCCGTTTTGCTGTGAAAGACGGACAAACAAATACATACATTCACTTTCCCATTTATAATTATATTAGATTGAATATAAATAAATAGCATATAACATACCTATTAGAAGATAGAAAACTAAAATAAGCACGCCAGTTTCCTTGCAAGATAAATAGAATTAATTAAAGGTACAATATATGCCCAGATTTAGCCAGACTAAAGAGTTTCTTAAAAAGAAAGTATATTTATTGTTAAGATTATGAGAAATCTAAGTTGTTGCAGATAGATATAACATACCAATATATTTTTAAGTTTCCGATGGATTATGAGCTTCTGGTAAATAGAGTTAGGCTCTTTATATTCATATAAAGTATCAAAAATACATTTATGATAATAAAAATTAGTACAAAGCAATAATTAAGTACTTTCAAAACTTTTTAACACAGCTCTATCTATTCATATTTACCAGCAAAATAAGCTTACAAAGTAATGTTTAGGTTGAAGCTTTTGCCGTACCATACTTCAACTCCATAAAATGGTTACGTATGTAAATAATAGATGGCTCTGTAAAGCACCTACTAATATTTTAAATGTCAAAGTTTGAATGTAGTATAATATGTCTGGATATTTATTACTTATCATCGCCAAAACGGCTGAATATAACGTGATTAAATTTAGTTGTGTATTTTCTATATAGAGGTAAAAAGAGTTACAACAAATTCACCCACGATTAGCCGAAGATACTTAGTCCCGCAATGTGTAGGTGACAAACTTATCGCTAACTAACTATTCAATCAGAGAAAACATAGTTTTGAATTGCCCGACCCGAGTATCGAACCCGGGGGCCTTATGTGATCTAACCGACACCGGAGCACTAGACCACAGACCCGATGTGTGATCGAAAATTGCATTGTACATGTAGCGGGCTACTGGGCATAGCTTATCTTCTTAATATCTATATATATAAAAATCAATTGCTGTTCGTTTGTCTCGCTAAAACTCGAGAATGGCTAAACCGATTTGGCTAATTTTGGTTTTGAATTAATTGTTGAAGTCCACGGAAAGTTTAAAAGGTGAGAAAATATAGAAAAAAAATAATAGTTAAAAAGGCAGAACAACGTTTTCCGAGTCAGCTAGTCTTCTTAATATATATAAATTACGTGTCACGTTCTTCGTCCATTATTGATTTTTAAGCTACTGAACCGATTTCAATGAAATTTTGTACATATCTACTATTTGGTCCAACTTAAGAGATAAGATAATTTTTATCTCAATTTTTCCTTACTCTCAAGTACCCCACCAAAATACTCAATACATGTATTTGTACGTCAAAACAATGTTTTACAGAGTCAGCTTGTAATGATATTAAACTAGCAGCCACGTGCAGCCCGCTGCATTATAAAATTTTTTGGTGAATCCTGCGGGACTACCTAATTTTTCCGGGATAAAAAGTGGCCTATGTGCTATTCCAGGTCATCATCTACGTATGTGCTAAATTTCATTCAAATCCGTTCAGTAATTTTGCATGATTGAGTAACAAACATCCATCCAAACATCCAAACCTTCGCATTTAATATAATATTATATAGATATAGATTTATTGTTGTTCACTTTTGTACCTATTTTTTTGTCAAAATAACTTGATACAAGTTATACCATTAGTGTATAAAAAACATTTGTTCTAACATAACAATAACCTGCTGTTTATTGACATCGTTATAATATTACGTCTAAAAATAATGAATTTCGAATTTGTTACAGAGCCATCTACTTTAACAATATGTAATCATTATAAGAGGCTGAAGTTAGGAACTCGAAAGTTTCCGCCGTAAAAGTTATTTCGTAAGCTTCTTTTTAGAGATGATGGTGGGGATAAATAGGTGGAGTTGTTTTTAAAAGTTTATAAAGTAGACTGTTGCCTATTATGCGATCTATGGTTACTCACCAAACATTATGTGAATAATATCTAACACGCAATATCCTCGAAAAAAATAGACAAAATAAATCTAACGCGTTGAAATGTTTTTAATTCCGATTTGACTAATTCATTCTAAGGCGCCCCCGAGACGGAAAAACGGCTTGATTCAAACCTTAATAAATATGCGGATGTGATTTTAATTAGGGGTTTTAGGTTTTTTTAGAGTGAGGTCTTAGGTTGAGATCGTTTCCTATAAGTTGTAATATCTGGTTGGCCGAGCTTTGCTCGGTTTTTCACATATTTTTGAAACCGATCTTTTCTTTGACCTTGAAACTTGATAAATCGATTCCTATAGAATATATATATATATATTTTTTTGTACCTGGTTGACCGAGCTTTGCTCGGTTTTTCACATACCCATATCTTGGGAACCGAGCTTTTCTTGGACCTGGAACCTTGATAAATCGATTCCTTGACCCGGAAAACCCTTAATTTGTGACTTTCATGAAAATCGTTGGAGCCGATTCCGAGATTCCAATTATATATATATCATAGCGAATTTAAAATAAAATGAAATGAAAATAAAATATAAATCATAGCGAATTTAAAATAAAATGAAATGAAAATATTTATTTGTGGCAAAAATTAACTATTCAAATTTACAGCAATAAGTAAATTGACATAAATAAATGGCATTTTCAAAAATTAGTTTTAAATAAAAAAAATTAATTTCAATACAACTTTTTATAGAAATTGAAAGAATTGCTCTTTCTTGAAAGAGAATTGAAAGGTATTAGATATAGGTATCTATGGGCTTTACATTTGGCGTTTACAATTTAGCAGACTTGGTTGTGCAATCGTCATCCTAAAATTAGACTGATCAAATTCTTCTTGATATGCTTGGGAACCACTGATTTTCCTGCTTTTTCAAGCCAAGTGCTCGTGTCTATTGTTCTTTTTGACATAAACCCTGTGATTTTTTTAATGTTGCAAAGAGAACACAAAAACACTTTTTACTTCAAACTGAAATCATTAATTTTTAATTAAGTTCGTCGAGCATAACACTTTATTGTACAATTTCATTATTTACACACTATTCTCATTTTCTTCTATGTTTTTTCGTTCACTGAATCTCTGACGAGATATGCAGAGATCCAAAGATATATACTTACTCAAAGCATAGATCCACAGACTACTTAAGAGGTGCAAGCATAGATCAGATCATAAGCTAACAAAAGGTGGTGCCATGTCTGCGTTTAAACAACGCAGTGATAATAAATTATTATTTTTAAAATGCATGTCGTTGTTACTACTTTGTTATCAAAACTAAAAAGAAACTAAAATGAAAGAACACAGGCGATATTGGTTTTGTAAATCCCTTGTGTGTCTTTCGGAGAGATGAATATTAGATAAACTAGAATCATTTTCTACGTTTTTTAAATTTAATTAAATAAAATATATCGCTAGGAACAATAATATAAAAATATTGAGGCTTTAATTTGATTGACATCTATAATAATATTTAAGTGTTACCAGTAATAAGTTTATATATCATTATAAGTATCACATAAAAATTCTCCCTGTTTTTGTATGAACAATTTTTTTTATATTATAAGATAGCAAACAAGCAGATGGGTCTCCTGATGGAAAAAGTCAACCATCGCCTATAGACACCAAAGATGTTAAAGGTGCGTTGCTATCTTGTGGCAAGGTCTAATGCCGCATGCATAAGTTTACCGGCTACTTACGCTCCAAACCGGAACACGACAGTGGATAGCACTGGCGGTATAGCAACAGGAATAGGTAAGGCGGTGATACCAGACCCGGTCAAGCCGATGCAGAATTCTACCACCTAGAAATTGATTAAATTTCTGAATTATTGATTTTTTTAAAACTAATTTCTTTTTTGCTCTTTTAAGTATCTATCTAAAAAGTGTCTCGGCAAAATCTTAGCTCAGAATTTTGTCAATCTAAAAGCAGCGATAATTAATGTTAAAAAGCAGTAATAATCTGATACTAAGCATCAAAGGAATCGTTATTTAGTTTTATATCACTATATAATTTATAGCGACAAGCTTTGACGATGCTCTGACGTCATGTCAGGGATAGATAAGGAATGAATGTTGATGTACTGGCGTTTGTGTAAAGCCAGACAAGGTCAGGAATTTTAATATCCATCTAGATATATATCAAATACGATTTTCGTTAGACTTAAGCCTCTTTTTAGAACTAATGTAGGGTTAGAACTTCCGTTACCAAAAAAAGAATTGTAGCAACTGTTGATAGGGTGTTTACAGACGGATATGATTGAAGCACCTTCTTGATTAACTTCTTCAATAACAAAGCCGGCGATGCAATTACAATACCTTTTGTGATACAGACGTCTGTTAGTAGGTAGTCGTAATCGCCTACTATTCGATTATAGTCTTTTTCATTTACATGCTTTTTTTTTTTAAAAGGGCAATGGGCCCACCTCTCGTTCCCACCACTGTAACTTCTGTAAACCAGAATCAACAGCGGCAACCGTCCTGATAACCTCTGAGTTGCGAGCTCAGGGTGCCCTGGGGAAAAGCTAAGCTGTCTTGGATCCCGCAACGAAATTAATCAGAAGTATATAGGAGGAGTAGGAAAATACATCCTGTTTCCCTCCCTTTTTAGCAGGAGACAGCAAAATGTTAAAAGCATAAAAATGCTACGAAATGAGACTTTTACAATCAGGTTAAGCCTGATTGCTATTGCACCACGGAAGTTTGGAAATTAGGGACCTACCAGAATGGCCTACTTAATTTTGCTTCCAGTAGTAAGTGTGACAAAATCGTTTGAAGGCACGGAAGTTCCCACGTGTACCCACAAGATCGGAGTAATAAATTACACCGGATATACATTGGATACTATCAAGCATTTGATGACGTTCGTTTTGCCAAAGATTACACTCCCAAAGAATGTGATGTGCAGTTTGTTCATATTTACAGTTTAATGTAGAGCACTCGCAAAAGGGAGAAGGAACTAATTTAAACGAGAATAATTTAGCTTTAAAATTACCGTGGCTAGTGAGAAACTGTGCAACACAATGATCTATTTCTATCCAAGTTTTACTTAAGCGATCCCGGATGCACGGGAAAAAGTTATATAAATGCCGTCCTTTAGTTGAACAAGACCAACGCGACTGCCATTCATCAATTAATTCATTAGTAACGTCGATTACGGGATTAAAAAGGCGACGTATTTTTGTTTGGGCTTGCGAGTTGATAAATTCTGGGTTAGTAAAATTCCTAGAATTGTAATACATTGAAGCCCGACGCTGAATTTCTAAATCTAATGGTAAGACGCCTGATAAAACGGGTAAAGCTTCGGAGCTTACAGTGCGATATGCTTTGCATAGAAATATTAGTGCTATTTACATGCTTATCAACAATATTTTTTAACACAGTAGTAAAAATGCAGCAAGTGACTACTCATTTCGTACCATACCATATTTACATATATACATATTACCATATTTTCAATACATCATAGTCTGTATTTCAATTTAGCGACTAGCCTATTTCGCTCTTAACATAAGGCCATAGCTTCAATTTCCTGGTAAAATAAAAATGGTATTGAATAAATCTTTTAACTTTTTTAATACCTACATATTTTAGTATATGGAAGACTTTGACATAATATCTTGATTAGAACTGAATTTGCGTCAACATCCGACCACATATATTATAATAGGATATACGTCATGAGATGATTATGACTTCCTTTCTATTTGAATCGCTATCCTTGTGCATGGAATTCATAATATGATATTATCACCGTATTTTCAATACATCATAGTCTGTATCACAATTTAGCGACTAGCCTATTTCGCTCTTAGCATAAGGCCATAGCTTCAATACCCTGTTGGGATAAAAATTGTATTGTTTCTTTCATTAAAAAGTCACAGTAGCAACTTGGAGGTTGGTGGTAGTGTGCTAACACCCTCGTACCGCTGTTAGATCGCCTGTTGGCTATTCTTATTTGTGCTATTGGCATAGTGACTCAAAATACATTATTCCATCTTATTTAATACTATTAGAAATAATGAAATAAAAATCATAAAAAAATAAAAAATAGTATTTTCACGCCCGTATCCTCGAAGAGTTGGCAGAGGTACACCCAGTACAACCACGATTAGGCGAAGATACTTAGTTCCACAATGTAATAGATGGCAAGACTACCGTCTACTTATCCAGTCCCGGGCAACGCTGGTTATATATGCAAACTGTAAAACTCGTTGATTTTGATTTGCTCGGCCCGGGAATCGAACCCGGGACCTCATATAGTCAACACCGACACCAGACCACTAGTCCATAAGGCGACAGTGTTAATTATAATGCATTCCATTAAAAAACTAACACAATAGTGTTAGTTTTTTGGTGCAAAAATTATTATTAAATTAAAAATAAACTGCAACCCTAGTTATTGAAAAAATACTTTTCAAAAAATCCCTGAAAAACAAACACTTTTCTCAAATATTAAACTAAAAACTGGATTAATTTTCTTATTTTCTTATTCCGTAATAAACTTCTACAAAATATGAAAATACTTAAAAGATACACGCGATTGATACCATTATTATCAAATTATGACGTGACCAAGGAAAATAGAGATTCACTTTTATATTTATAAGATTTTATCTGTAAATATATTAATATATTAAAATCATAATTCTCGTCCTATCATTTATTCTATTACTATTAAATACTACTAAATACTATATCATCTGGCAGTCAATAACTGACGACTACGTTTATTGATTTCAGTCGCTAAAAATATCACCAGGATATACACCCACTTTCTAATTTTAGCCCGAATATTCTAGATAAGACACCGCGCATGATCCCTTGACCTAGATCACCGTGTTCTAAAGACACCAGCTGCTTCGATTTCCTCTCAATCATTATAAAATACTTAAAACTCACCCATTTGACGAAATTCAGTATTAGATTCAAAAAGAAAATCTCTGCTCAATACTAGAAAAAAATAGATTTCTCTACTTGTTTTTTTTTTTATTTTTCATTAGATAGCAAATAAGCTTATTGCTCTCTCGATGGAAAGAGAAACTATCGCCTACAAACACCAAAGATGTTAATGTTGCGTTGATATCCGTGGGCAAGATGGCCATGCCACATGCATAAATCTACTAACTAACTTAGCCTCCAAATCGGAATACAAAAAACAAAAGCATTAACGCTATTGCGGCAGGAATATGTAAGGCGATGATACTATACAAAGTCCTTCCAAAATAGATAAACATATTTTTAGGGTACTTATACAACTTATCTTGATTGTATCTTAGATTAAGGAAATTACTATCGAAGAATACTATAGACAATAAATAGCTTGCAAAATATTACTGTATTTAAAGTTGGAGCTAAAATTTTTTTAGCTACACTTATTTGGAGTTGCCTTAGTTTAGATCTAGGTACACAGCGCCCGGGCCGGATGGAGTACACGGTTGCGTCCTGGTTTTGGCCATCAACGTCCTGGGGGACCGGCTCCGGAAGCTCTACAGTGCCTGCCTGGAGTCGGGACGGTTCCCGGGGGTGTGGAAAAGCGGTAGGTTGGTCCTTCTAAAGAAGGAAGAGCGTCCCGCAGAGTCTCCCTCCGCCTACCGCCCCATCGTGCTGCTTAACTAGGTGTGCAAGCTATTCGAAAGAATAGTCGCTGCACGCCTGGTCGAGCACATGTCTCGAGTAGGTCCCGATCTGGCCAACGCCCAGTTTAGGTTTCGAGCCGGCCTTTAGACGATCAACGCGATCAATCGCGTCAAGGCCGTCTCGGAGGAGGTTGTCGCCCACGGCGGCGTGGTGATGGCGGTATCGCTCGATATAGCGAATGCCTTCAACACGATGCCGTGGAGCTGCGTAAGGGAGGCGCTTAAATACCACAGGGTGCCTCCTTACCTCCGTCGCCTGATCGGGGACTACCTGAGCCAGAGGTACGTTCAGCACCAGGGGCGGGGAGGCGGACTGGAGACATGGGAGATGGTGTGCGGTGTTCCACAGGGGTCGGTGTTAGGCCCTCTCCCGTGGAACATCGGATACGATTGGGTGCTGCAGGGCGCTCTCCCCGCGGGACTCGGGGGTCACCCCAACGCCCGCGGGTCACGTCAGTGCTACGCGGACGACACCCTGGTTACGGCCCGCAGGGTCAACTACCACGAGTTCGCCCGCCTCGCTACGCCGGGTGTGGCATCGGTCGTCGCGTGCATCCGCGCTCTGGGCCTCAAGGTGGCGCTTGAAAAGTCCGAGGCCTTATGTTTTCACAGGCCAAGGACTGCGCCCCCTCCGGGGACCCACATCGTGGTTTGCGGCGTCCAAATCGAGGTCAAGTCCGACATGAGGTATCTCGGACTCGTCCTCAACAGCCGCTAGGACTTCCGCGAACATTTCCGTCGCCTGGTACCCCGTCTTTTGGCGGCGGCCGCCGCTCTTGCGTGGCTGCTGCCAAACCTCGGGGGGCCTGACGTGGCCTGCCGCCGCCTCTACCTTGGGGTGGTGCGCTCGATGGCCCTGTACGGGGCCCCAGTCTGGGCCCCGGCGCTGCGAGGCCTCACCATCGCCCTTTTGCGAAAACCGCAAAGGGTGATGGCGATTAGGGCCATCCGGGGATATCGCACCATCTCGACAGAGGTGGCGTGCGTGTTGGCGGGATCGCCGCCGTGGGATCTAGAGGCCGCGGCACTGGCGAGGCTCTACGAGCGACACCAGGAGCTGCGGTCCGGCGGCGATCCGCCAACGGTGACGGAAAGATGGAAGTCCCACGCTCGACGGTTAACCGTCCGGAGGTGGACGGAGCGGCTGGCCAAACCTACGGCCGGTCGCCGGATTGTTAAGGCTGTCCGGCCGGTTCTCCAAACCTGGCTGGACAGGCGGCACGGGCAGCTCACGTTCCGGCTAACACAGGTGCTTTCCGGGCATGGATGCTTCGGAAAGTACCTGTGCCAAATCGTCCGACGTGAGCCGATGACCGATTGCCACCACTGTGCGGGCAACGAGGACACGGCGCAGCACACCCTCGAGGGGTGCCCCTCTTGGGCAGTGCAGCGGCGTATCCTACGCGATGCCATCAGGGCTGATCTCTCGCTTCCGACCGTCGTGAAAGCCATGGTCGAGAGCGAGGAATCGTGCACGGCCGTCCTCTCTTCTGCGAGGACGTGATGTCGCAGAAGGAGACGGCGGAGAGGGAAAGGGAGGCTGCGGCCAACCCCGACCCGATCCGCCGTGGACGCACGGGGGTGCGACGTTGGGTCTACCAGGCCCTGCTTCGTCCCCTGTGATCGAGGCCGGGGCCCTGCCCCAAAAGGCCTCGAGGAGGTGCGCGCTGTGTCGTTAAGCCACGCGCTTCTTAGCCGTCTGCTGAGATCACGACGGCTCCAGTCCCGAAGGATACCGGCAAGGCCGGCAGGTGCTGGCGGGTTGGTAGACGTGTGCGCAAGCGTTCCCACCTCCATGCCACCACGGCACAGTGGGGCGGACACAGGGGTTTTAGTAGGTAGTGATCGGTTCTGTCCGGCGAGTCCCACACTCGGGCCAGTCCACACGGCCCGGCAGTGCGTAAGAGCAAAAGTTTAGATCTAGGTGTACGATATTTTGACACTGCGTTCAGTACGTCTAACCAAGGATATCCAGCCAAAAAAGAATGTGATTCAATGGACTAATTTATTTTTATTTTTACGAACAAAATATTTTTTCCTCATAACTATTTACGCCTTTTTGCATAAAATAGTCCACTTTTAACGCAAGTGTGAGTAGTAAGTGGTAAAAAACCACAAAGTGGATTATTTTATGCAAAAAATCGTAAATAGTTATAAAAAAAATATATTTTGTTCGTAAAAATCGAAAAGGATATTTCCCTGAATGACGTTCTTTATCTTTAGTTAGACCTACTGAACGCTGTGTTGAAATATGATCACCTATTTTGGAAGGACCTTATATACCCGGGTGAGACATAGTGGAACTCTACCACAAAATGTTCACAATGGCAGCACTGTGTACGTATAGCCAGTATTCATGTGGTCTGTGGTATAGCCAATCGTTCGCCTTTTATCCACTGCCTGGTAGAATGGCAGAGGTTAACGCACAGAGCGCCTTGTTGATCTAGTGCTTAGCTTGGTTGATTAAGATCATGAAGACTCGGATCGGGTAGTGTCGTTAGATATTTTTTTATTTTAAGTCAAGAAGTCAGGTGGTGCATTCTCACTACTGTGCCGCGGAAATCATTAGTGGATAATGGCGAAGTTGAGTTCTTAAATATATTTTATCAAAATCGCTTTAGTCTTTTCAAGGTCATCAGCGATTTTCTACTTGATGAAAGGAATTAGGAAGCTGGTACATGCCTGATGCATGTGTACATGCGTTGACAAAAACTTTGACCTGAGGCTGCTTTTCGAATTTTGTTCTGCAAATGAAGCACATCAGACACGAAGGTGAGATTTTATGATAAAATAATATTTTGAAGTTTTTTAAACTTTTAATTTAAAGTTATTCATCTTGAATTTCTATTATTCATTTGAAGTATAAAACAAAATTATACGTTTCGTATCGGGACGTCATCTGTTTTTTTAAACTTTATTTTTAATCTTACCGTGGTTATTGTATTACAACCTCTGTGAAAACTTCAATCGTCTTACTAAAATGATTCAAAGTACCCTCTAAGAGAATGACAGATAGGCAGATGGACTGACAGCGGAGCCTTAGTATATAGGTGTCTAAACTCAAAGTATATATATCATAATTTCTGTCTAAACTCAAAGCCGTAAGCCATGTTGTATTTGGAAAACGAGGGATCAAAGGATAAAATCCTTAGCCATATTTGCGTTTATAAACTTCAATGAAAATAATTGTAGGTAATTTAGAGCCTATCCAGCTAAGGCGTTTGACGCGCGATCAACTCACGAGTTTCAATTTGTATTGAGTCGAGAATCGAGATACAGCATTTTACGCGCGTATCTACGCTAGGAGGGATTCCCAGACAGTTCGAACCGAATACGTCCACTTGGCATGAACTCGCATGTAGTATTGGAATTTGGAATTGGACTGATATAGTAGATTGGCCAAACGTTTCACTACGATCGTGATTAAATAATTGAATTTTAGAACGTATCGCCCGGGATTAGCACTACCACCATTTAAGTCCCAACAACGCCGGTTTTGTCATCGTCGTATTCCAGTTTGGAGGGTAAGGTAGCTGGTGTTTTCATAAAAAGATAATGCTGTTATCTCGCTGATGATCTTTTCATCAACAGATGGCAACAACTTATGTGTTTATCCATGGTAATGTAGGTATGAATTCTCAAGACTTTATTATCTAACAACCAAAATTACTTTTTTTAATTATGAAAGCAAACAGGCAGATGTAAAAAGACAACCATAACCTATTGAAATCAAAAATGTTAATAGTACGTTGCCATCCGAGTCACAAATAATATATGGCAGTGACTGGTAATAGTTATTATTATAAAGCGTTTGACGGGGAATTAATATCATATGCATAAGCTTTATCCTGATCCAGCCTTTAACGAAATGTCTAGCAGTAAGGCCAAAACTATTTTCTTCAAAAAGGGCCCAGGATCTTTGGAAGAATAAGAAAATGTACGGTATAATTTAACTAATGAACCCTTAGAAGAACCAAATGTCACTTTTATTAACAAAGACTCAGATTAATTAATTGTTATTAACGCAGGCGCCTTCATGTGTACACCCACAAGTACCATCCACAAGTAAATACCATATGTGTATATTTAATATCAAGTTTATATGAATGCGGAAAAATAGTACCGTTACACATATATATCTGAGGAAGTAGACAGAGGTGCAAATAATGCAACCATGATTAGGTACCCAACAGTATTTTACCATGATATGAAAAGTAGACCACTTATCGAACATTTGGTCTCGGATAACACATGTTTTCAAGAAAAACCGAAAATTTTGTTTAGTATGAATTTCCAAACCCAGGATTTGAACCCAGGACCTGAACGTCATACCAAACCCGGAAACGCTAGACGCCACTGAGACGATATGCATATATTCACCAATTACCTTACCCTGCAGACCAAACCAAGACAATACTATAAAGCACGATAACTAGAAATGAGTATGATGGTAGGTTAGTACCCAGGTGATTTGACGCAATTTTTTCTAAGCAGTAGTAGGAGCAACTTAACTCCTGTAGAGGCCACGTGGCACACACGAACCTAAGGCAAATTTGGAAAGTCAAGTCACTGACAGAAAGCAAAGTCAAGTCACTGGCAGAGTTCCGCAGTAATATCTCTATCAGTATCTGATTGTGTTTTCCATTTTCGAGCGACGAAAAATGATGGAAGTTCTCACTTCGACGTATATATTTTTTTAAATGTTAGATCACGCATAACTTTTTACAGAGTTGTCAGATTTTGATAATTTTTTTATAGGATATACCCCGAGGGTGGTCCCATTTACTTTTTTTATAAATTTCAATCATAACGGTACCTAATAAGGAATGATTGATTGTTCACTCACTGATTTAATGTATGACCAGGCATAACTTTTCGCCACCTTAATTTTTTGTTAAAAATATATTATTTTATAACTTAAGATAGTAAGCAAGCAATTGACCCTCCTGATGGAATAGACGACCATCGTCTATAGGCAATAAAGATGTTAATGGTGCGCTGCTATTTGTGTAATTGGATGCTAATGCCACATGCGAAAATGTACCGGCTACCTTACCCTTCAAAACGAAACACGACAGTGACAAGCATTGACGTTACTGTGGCGGGAATGGGTAAGGCGATAGTATTTACCGAAACCGGGCGAGCCGTTGCTGAACTCTTTCACGTAGTAATCACAGTGAGCGTGACAAATATAGTTTTAATTATAATAATTGTTCATCTTTTACGAACTGCCTAACAGATTGGCAAATACTATTTTCTTCAAAGAGACCCTGGACCAACACGGGAAGATTAGGTGAAAATAATCCTAAATATTCCTTTCAGGTAAAATATAATTTCATTTTCAAGAAAAGAGCTTACTCATTCTTGAAAGGCCGTCAACGTAACTGCAAGACCTCTGGTATTGCAGATGTCCATGGGCGGCGGTGATCACTTACCATCAGGTGCACCTCTTGCTCGTTTGCCCCCTCTTCTATAAAAAAAAATAGTATCTCTTGTAGTTCGAGGCCTTCATTGAAATGAGGCAATGAGCACGCGCCTTTTGTAGTATCAGGACGAATAAAGAACTACATAGCAGTCACGATAATCATGATCTGACACCCACTTAGCAGTAATAAGCAAATGATTTTCCTGATGAAAAAGAAACATTACATACAGACACCAAGGTTACTGGTGCGTTGCTATCCTTTTGGTAGGTTAAAATGTCACTTGTATACCCCTCTGTGGTCTAGTGGTCCAGTGTTGGAGTTGACTACATGAGGTTCGATTCCGGGTTCGATTCCTGGGTCGACAATTTAAAAATGTATTTTTTTCAGTTTTCTGATAAAAACAACGTTGCCTGGGATTGAAAAGTGCCCTATTGGCGATAGGCTGGCCACCTATCACATTGTGGGACCAAGTATCTTCGGCTAATCGTGGGTGCACTTGTACCTCTGCCTACCTCTTTGGGGATACGGGCGTGAAGATGCTTCTTGTAGACACACCTTACCCTCCAGTTCTGTCAATGTGATATTATACCAAATTGATAAACATTGACGCTGTTGCAACAGAAATAGTTAAGGCGATAGTACCAAGGGCGATAGGTAGCACAGCGCTACCACCTAGTAATCACGATTGTAGTGACATTTTTATCAAATCATTTGCCTTTTACAAACCGCCTGACGAAAAGGCAGATTGGCTATGTTTTGCCACAAAACACATATTACTGGACAAAAAACAAGGATTTCTATACATGAACAATCTATAGATAAGGGAACAACCCTTCAATATATTTGTTGTAATACTCACTGATATTTATAAAAATGATGCTACTTATAAAGTTTCAAAGACAAATGATGTGTACTGCGTACATTGCGTCTATACAATTTATACAATTTCGTGTCACAAGCCCTTTGTCGGGTAAAAATAGCTTTGTATTCATACTTACTATATCTATTGGAACACTTGTTGCTGGAAAAGTTTGACGTCACTGCCCCCTTCCAGCGACGCATTTGTTCCGAGCTAGGGGGAACCGCGCCCCCACACTGTAGTGGGGTGCACTGACGTAAGGTCTACACTCATGAATGGAAAGAGACCTAAACTTGGCTCGCCTTTGATACCCTCATTGCACAAATCCACGTATTAGGTAGCCGTTTTTACTGACACGAAATGGACATGAATCACTCGTTTTTACACATAATATTTAAGTGCTAATAAAATGTTAAAATTATATGTACAAATTTACGTAAAATTGTATATATATATACGAGAGGACCGAGTGTCTTACATCGTGATCAAGGCATAATTGTTTTGTTTTTTCTACTTTCATAAATATATACGAACACGCCCATAACGAAGACTTGATTTAGTGTTGGCTGTGGAAGGTATTGACCTTTCATAGACAACACCAATCACACTCATCACGGTACGTTAATCCTGATTTTTCCCAGTGCCTACATACTCCAATTACACATTGTATATTTTTTATCTTTTATTAGAATTCTTTCTACGTGTTTGAACCTCCCGAGAATGCCCTTTTTCAGTTTTTTGAGCGATTTGCAAAAAAGAGGTTATTAATTCAGCAGTGTTTTTTTAATGTTTGTTACTTCAGAACTCAGTCTTATATAAACCGATTTTTAAAATTCTATTTTTGCTTGCTTACAAAGCAATTCTCATTCACTTCCCGTATAGTCCCAATTTAATTTTATGAATACTTAAGTAGGACTCCCGAGATGCAAGGAATGGAAAGACGGTTATTGCGGTTTTACTACTTTAACATTGCTGCTGCTAAATTAATATTATAAATTATTTTTTCTTTCAAACTTGCGAAATGCGAAATTTTAAACAAAAAAATGCAATAGTTTGGATGTTTGGATGGATGGATGTTTGTTACTCAATCACGCAAATATTAGTGAACGGATTTGAATGAAATTTGCCACATAGGTAGATGATGACCTGGAATACCATATAAGTGTATTTTGTCCCGGAAAAATTAGATGATTCCGCGGGATTCGCCAAGAACTTTTATAATGCAGCAGGCTGCACGCTGCAGCTAGTTATTAATAAACATGGTACATTTTTGAACAATTTTCATAACATATTACCTAAGCTATGGCGAGTTTATGTATGTAATATACAAGTAGTTATGTATGCATCTATGTTCAATAATATTGTTAATTGTCGGCATTTGGTGAAACTGCATTACTAATTTACTTTTTTTATATCATAAATCAGCAAACAAGTAGATGGAACTCCTGATGGAGTCAACCATCGCCTATAGACACCAAAGATGTTAATGGTGCGTTGCTATCTTGTGGCGAGGTCTAATGCCACGTGCATAAGTTTACCGGCTATTTTACCCTCCAAACCGGAACACGACAATGACAAGCACTGACGCTATTGCGGCAGGAATAGGTAAGGCGGTGATACCAGACCCGGGCGAGACAATGCAGAACTCTACCACCTAGTAGCCACCTAGTCGCCTTTTACGACCTATCTGGCAGAACGGCAGTTGGCCTATTCTTCAAAGGAGCCCGGGACCAACACAGAGGAAAACACTTGTACTACTTTCACTATATATATTTTTATAAAATGTATATAGTGAAAGTCTGTATTAACGCATCATCATTCTTTTCTATAAAATTTACTTATTCTCGCAACCAGCTATTAATTTGAAATTTGGGCAAAATCTATTAAGGTATTATTTTTACAAGAAAAGCGTCTACTTACTTCATATTAAGTAAAACCAGGAAGAAAGCTTGTCTGTACTAAAAATGTATTAAAATTGAAAAGGAAACATTAAGGTATTTGTAATGATTAAATTTAAAAACATCTAAATCGACTTTAAATTTCTTTCACTTACTGTATACTACTGAAAACTTACATTGTTTGTGAAAACATTGGTTAAATTTTATACTATAAATGAGCAATTATTGTATATATTTGTATGTAATTTGTCTCGTCTCTGGTCGAAACGGCTCTAACGGTAGTGACAAAATTTTATGCTTCCATCTGAATATTCTAAAATTTTAGAATTAGAATTATATTTTTTCCTCATTAAATAAACAATATCAATAAATAATCAAAATTACAATTTACAGTTTTTATTCTACTGTTTAAATTTGATTTAGGTATATGTCATCTCCGTGATATGAAAAAACATAATCCGAGGAAACCTCAGTCATCAGCAAGTTTTATTTTATAGAACACGAATCTCTCTCATAGTAAGGGAACCAAAGATGCTAAATGGGTAGTTAATCGAGCGTCTTAAGGACATATTGGATTTTGTAGATTAAATTATAGGAAAAATAAAAGAATATATTATACTGTTTTTCATTTCAATGGTGGGGAAAAAATCTACAGATAAAAAAATGTTTAGAACAAACGGTGACTAGGAAATACTAAATTGCGTCAGATTAAGGTAAGGTGGGTCAATTGCCATTTAAAATTTAGAAAATCTGCCGATTCAAGTGTACCGTAAGGGACTAGGAGGGTCACAAAAGAAATCATTATTTTGACGTTCTTGCGCGCATCTGAATTTTCTTTTATTATATAGGAAATGATGTAAGAATAACGAATGATATATAATCTGACAATTTCCACAAGCTGAAGTTATTGAAATTTTGTTTTTTTTAACCCGCTTCTATATAAAGGGCATATATTTGGTGGAGAGCCTTAACAGTATGCGAGGTACCCGACCTAATTTAATCTGACGCGTTCGAGTAAATGCAAAAATCCCCTCTTGGGCTCCCCTACTATTGCGCAGGCATAGCGGCGAGTTTTAGCTATAAAAGTCAATCATCAAGAGTAATTTACGCAGTTTTGAAGATGAAACCTTTACGAGCAGCTTATAAAAGGAGAATCATTGGCGAAAGGCGTCACTATCAAGTATCATCGTGACTACCGGGTGGTTAAGATCTGCAACGTCTCTCCCAAGATTGATGTCACTATCTTACCTATTCCTGCCGCAATAGCGTCAGTGCTTGTCATTATCGTGTTCCAGTTTGCAAGTAGCATTAACACCTCGTCACACGGATAGCAACGCACCATTATTATTTTTGGTGTCTATAGCCGATGGTTGTCTATTTGCAGCAAGAGAACCATCTGCTTGTTTAATGTCTTATAAGAATATTTAAAAAAAAAACAAATATTTTCAATTACTCTGCATACTTACGTATAATTTTTTTACTTATATCATTTATATTTAATATACGGGTTGACTGGTAAAAGAGAATACGATAGTCACAGGTCGTAAGTGAACAATAAAAATATAATTGAAATAAAATATTGCTTAAACAAATGACCTTAACGAAATTAGTGTAATAATATGGAAAAAGTATAGTCACCATGGTTGTTCTAACGAGTCTAGTCTCGAATTCATTAAATCGCTGTTTGTAAACAATGCACTTCTTTGCGCCACGCATTATGGGTATCCATGGTACTGTAGAACTCTTCGCAGGCGGCTCCACCACTTGTGGAGATCCTCGAGTTCTAGGGGACTTTTAGACCCGCTGGCTGCGATTATTACTTAATTAATTATGTACTGTGAGGTACGCGGATCTACAACTTCTTACTATTATGTTAAAATAATAAAAGATATTTTCTAATCTTCATTTATTTGGACATACGTCTTAGCCCATCGAAAGACTTATCCTATCTTCTATTCTATTTGACATGTTTTATCAAAAAACGAAACATTGTTCTACGTTTAAAAGCAGACAAAACTGCCAGTAAACATGTAACACAGCTACATTAAGGTATTACAGTACAATGTATACACATGGGTATCCATACTAAACATTTTATTGGATAATTAGATAAAAATTGAAGTAGGTACCTAGTTACATATTTTTATCATTCTCTGTATGTTATCGAGCACTAAGAACTCACACTTCTGTAGGTAGGTAAGTAGTCTTTTCCAATTTGGCATAGCGAGTAATTATTGACTTAATACAATAAATAAAATACATACAACTGATTCCGCATCTCGTTTGGTTTAAGACGCAAAAACATAATTTTTAAAACGTTTTATCGTTCAGTCACTAGAATCAGCACTGCCGCGGGCAAGTTAATTGAACTATATTTCTATTTAAAACGGCTTTATACATTCAATTTATTGAAGCCACATTTCTTTCTTATAAAATAAACAAATATTTCTGA
Organism: Apodemia mormo; assembly: GCA_036924255.1. Lineage (NCBI taxonomy): Eukaryota > Metazoa > Arthropoda > Insecta > Lepidoptera > Riodinidae > Apodemia > Apodemia mormo. The sequence goes on from JAUPFN010000008.1 coordinate 20,985,858, forward strand.
AAATGACGGCTTTTCATAAAAAAGCAATATTTTATTAAAATGAAAGTTGCGAAAACGGAAAGTTATAACAAATCCCAACATAACGCCCACATCGCAATCCAAAACTCGCAATAAAGTTAATTGCCTAAAATTAAATCTTTTAGATTTGTTAATTGGAAAAAATGTGTAGCAACTAAAAGTTTCAAACTAAATTTCTGTTTAAATTCTTCTTATTTTTTATTAGTACTATTATATAACTCACTGAAATTACACAAAAAATATATATATTTAATTCCCCTCATTTTTCATTAGATAGGATGTAATTGCCCTGTGGTCTAGGAGATAGCATTATCGGCTCAGATCATGAGGTCCCAGATTCGATCCCCGGGTCCGGCAAACGTGTTATTGAGATTTTTTTCGAGGATTTTTTGACAAAACCAAAAAATCTTAGTAGCAGCTCGAAGTCTGGCGGGTAGTATGTTACCACTATCGTGGCCCGGATAAGCACATAAAGCCATCGGTTCCGGTTATCGCTAGAAATAGTCGATAATTGTGATCAGATGAAAATGTGGCGATGAAAAGGATCAGCACTCATCTCTCTAACCGGCAAACTGGTGAATCGCGATGAACTGGAAAGTCTATAGACATTCGGTTTACACTGCCTACCCCGCAAGGGAACCACGAAGCATTTAACGCGATGTTTGATTTTGATTATTCGATTTGCATTCAAAGCATTTTTTAAACTTTTGATATTATGTCGCCACGTTTACCAAATCGATTGGTTGAAAAATTTTTGAAGTAATGTCAAAAACACTTGCAAAATTTTTTTACACGATTTTTATACGATTTTTGGCATTCATCGCAGTTTTTTAAAGATAACAGCTGATTAGATATTTTCAAAAATCGGTACATCAGTCTAAAATTTATATTAGTTCATTTCGAATATCAAAATAAATGTATTTATTTATTTTGATACATGAATGATGAATGATGAATAGCAAATTATTACAAAATACTATATATATATATATATATATATATATATATATATATATATATATATATATATATATATATATATATATATATATATATACAGTGTGGCGGTGACCATATAACAATAAGTGAGAATTAAGGTAGTACTAGTTAGTACTAGTATTTTTAGTCTATCAAATCAGTCCTGATATCGAAATTAAAAAAACAAAAATTTCGAACAAAATTAATGACACGAAAATATAATAAAGATAAAACATCCTTTGACTTACCTATCACCAGGACGGCAACGCCGCACGCGCGGCTTGGCGGCTGGCGCCTCATGTTATTATTATTATTTTTACGTGTGACATAATATTTAGGCGCCTTTTTAAACCACACTCATCCTCAATAATTATTTTGATAAATTATTATTATTAATCACAATCATTTTGTACGATAAGTAATTACGTAGCTATAGAATTATTTTTGCGTATATTGTAAGAATAAAGACCGTATCAATCTAGGATTCGTGCCACATATTGGCTAAAAGTAAAGAAGAAAAAACAAAAATGTTGTTCACTTCACACTAATAATAATAGTTACCTAACGTGTCTTATCACAAAATAGCACTAATTAGCACAAACATCATGGCCATGGCCGGCCATCACAATAAAAATTAAGCGTCTACTTTCGCACAATTTAACTCGTATTTTACCACAATAAAAATTGAAATGAAGCGTCTACTTTCGCATAATTTATAAGTCTAGAATAATAAAAGAAAAAAATAAAAACTCAGTACATGACAAGTAATAACGTAATATCAATTACCACGGCAAAATCTTTGATCGTACTAAACAATAACATTAAACAATAATGACCGTGACCTACGTATCGTAGGTACGTGACACGTGTAATCAACGGCTTTCATCAAGAAGGCGCAAAATGCGCTTTTTTGTATCAGTACACACTGTGTATGCACTCAAGATAAAGCGACTTTTCGCTTTCTTTTCAAATTCTCCTAATGACAAGATTGGGTTGTTATTGGTCAGTTGTAAAGGATAAAAAATTAAAATAACCAATGAATGCAAGGATTTTCTGCTAGTATTGCGAGTTGGCAACTTACTTATAAGAGTTCTTTCAAACCATATAGGGTGAACGGGTCACGTACAGCCATTGACCTCTATATATTTCTATGCGTACAGCTGATAATCTACATCATGTTCGCAAAATTAGAAATGAAAACTAAAAAATTGTCCTGTGGCTAAACCAGTGGATGTATTTATCTGATTTTTTGTATTCAGGCTGAGAACATTATTACATATACTAAGTTTAATTAATTGGTGTATCGTCACCGCCACACTGTATATATATATATATATATATATATATATATATATATATATATATATATATATATATATAAATATATAAACTGTAGCCTTCCTCGATAAATGGATTATCCAACACAAAAATATTTTTTACCAAATCAGACCCGTAGAAAGTGACCAGTTCAAAGAAGCTTTATAATATAACTGTAATAACAGATAAAATAGCCATAACAGATAAGTTATAACAAAACGAAATTATTTACTACTATGCTTATTTTATACGCGTAATGTGTTCTTTAGTTTCGTAAGCAGTTTTTATTTTTTACTAGCTGTTGCCAGTGACTTTACTCCGCACAGCCCCTTCCCCGTAGGTGATAGCGTGATAATATGTAGCCTATATGTTGACCCGACCTATTAGTAATATTCATGCAAAATTTGAAGTAAATCCATGCAGTACTTTTTGAGTTTACCCCGGACATACATTATTTTAAACCGGCGACCAACCGAGTGCCAGCTGACGTTCACGAGGCTTCATAACACTATACTCTGATGCATTTTACTAATTACCGCTTGAGAGGAAATTGGTCATGAAAATCTATTGCTGGCTCCCGGACTATATAGTACTCGCTGCCTACCCCGAGAGGGATTTGTATGAATGTATAAAATGCATTATTAATTAATGTAATTCATGAACAGATTATTGTCATTTAATACATACAGTTTTCTGTAGTAAATAGTAATTTATTCACTAAACCATGAAGTATTAGGTAAAGTTGGAGCTAGCACTCGAATTAATCACTTGAAAGTTGAAACATATACATGCGTTATATCTCTGACTATGAGGTCTAGACATCTCTTTTTATACAGCTGTGTTAGAAAGAGAGGGTAAGACCTCTGAAGATGACAGCAGTATTCAAAGTTTTGTTTTAAGCAAATATTAGAAGTGTTGCCTCCAGATATAATACAGCTTTATGCACTAAACCACAGTATGCCCATATTGTTATCAATGCCATCTAGTACATATTATGTCGAGTCCTACGCAACATAGATAGGTGGGAAAATTGCTTTCTTTTTAATTAAATTTAATAAAAACATTTAGTAAAAAAAGTACTGCATGGATTTACTTCAAATTAAGCATGAATATTACTAATAGGTCGGGTCAACATATAGGCTACATATTATCACGCTATCACCTACGGGGGAGGAGCTGTACGGAGTAAACGAAGCCCGCGCGGACGAAGTCGTGGGCAACAGCTAGTTATAAATATTACTACTTTACTTGCGAGTAATAACTAATAATATTTTTAACTTAATTGTTTTTCTATTTCTGCTACGGGAACTGAAACCAAGATAAAAACTACCCTATATGTTGCTGGATACTTAAAGCTATCACCATACCAAATTTCATTAATTTCTTTCTAGTAGATTTGCGTGATTGATGCACAAATTAACAGACACACAGACAAACATTCTCATAATTGCTTTTTTCTCTTCTGTTATCGATATTATTTTTTCGACCCAATTAATTTTTTTTTTTAAAACTCTTATGTACAGTAATCACTTTTCTACTCTATTATTATATGTATGGAATAGATAAATAAAATGTTCTCGACCTTATAAGGGTCAAGATTTTAGGCTTATATTGTACACATATTTTACGTATTTTTAAGATAGTAAAATTACATTTATAACGATTACTAAAAAGGCTCAAAAACTGATTCTCCCAGATTACAATCATTAAACAAATGCCATGAAAGGCTAACGGCTAACTTATAATGAGCCGTACGTTCAAAAATTTCTATACAATTCCGGTGTTATGCTTAACTAGATTTGTCAACCGGAAATCTTAAAAACTTGTAATGTCTGTAACTTCTGAATTACAAAACCGATGACCTTGAAATTTTTCGGACAACAGTTTAATGAATTAAAGCTAAATATGTGTTCTGAGTTTCATCTCCTATCCTACGGGAACGGTGTTGAATTTTGGGATAAAAAGTATCCTATATGTTGCTCCAAGCTCTCAGCTATCATAATGCCAAATTTCAATATTTTTTGTCTAGTAGTTTTTGCGTGATTGACGTACAAATTAACAGACAGACAGAGAGACAAAAATTCTAATATTTTTTCGCTTCTGTTATCTATATATTAACCGACTCAATTATTATTTTTCAAAAAACTCTTATGTACAGAAATCACTTCCACTCTTTTATTTATAGATTATCATATGTATAGATAAGTAGGTATTATTATTTTAATAATCACTGATCTTTATTTTTAAAAAAATCGCATCGTCGAGACAGATTGTAGTGATTAATTAATTCATTGTTAAATGGAGGCTCAAGGTTGTACTTCAACTTGTACTATTATGTATTCTGTGCTCAAAGCGCCAAAGACTAATTACTAAGGCGGTGATGTAAGTATAATAGATATTTTTATTACTATCATTATGTTTGAACAGGTTGTTCCTTTTGACACTTGCATTAGTCTGCCAGATAATATTGAAATAAGCATGACAGACAGATAAATACCTACAAGCCATGGTAAATAATTTCATCCTCATCACCTTGAAGCTTGGTCATCTAGAATTTTTTATTTTTCATGCACTGTAAATTTCTGTAGCCACTTCCCTCCTACGGTGTTTTCATGGAGCTTTGACATGGAGAGGTACATGGATATTTTAAGAGGAGAATTAAGTTTCTTATTAATTTTTATAAAAAATAATTGATATCTTTCAAGATTCTTATTAACTTTATTAAAACACGGCTATTATCGCGAGACATTTTCGAGGTGATCTTGATCACGGTCATTGTAACAAGGTCGTTCACCTCAACGATGTCTCGTGAAAATAGTGAATATTTTTATGACGAACATTATCAACGGAATTGCGTTTGATTAGAACATGGACAGATGTTTGACATCTTTTCTCAAACGCATTCTCGTCTAGAAATTAAAGTACCTAAATTAAGTTATACGTCTTGTTTAATATAAAGATGTCCTGAGAAGGTTCACCAGAACTGAATTAGAAGTTGTCGACAAACTGTCCAACAGTTACACACACATAATTTTAAGAAAAAAAAAATGATTTACTTACAATATGCTAGCCTATTTAAGGAAAGGTTATGATTACTTTTAGCTTTCTATGTTTGTCACGATCATGAATTAAATGAATACCTACGCCTTTCAAGACAATTTCTTAGTTTTTCAGTATAGCTTGCATTTAAACACAGAAATAAAGAGTTACCTATATTACTTACCGATGAAATAAAATCATTTCAAGGGTAATTTAAAAACCTTGTCATCTCATTCAGTACGATAAAACAGTACCTACTGTCCTCCGCGTTATCCTATGTTTGTAGAGAAAACGAAATAAAAAAAGTATTTAATACATTGAAAGAAAGTTTTATTATCATTTTAAGATATTTAAATAAAATTTATATAACTAGATATAGTTAAATAAATTTTATTTAAATATCATGAAAAAATTATTGCAGATAATTAAAAAATGGATGGAACTTTGTTTTAAAAACTAAAAGATTGACTAATTTCATGTTGTCGGTTTTTGTGATGGTGTGCGCGCGCATCGTAAAAATTTACCGTCATCATTTTTGCCTAACGCGCCAAAATGACGTGCTATAAATTTCAAAAATATCGAGGACGGTGGAAAGGAAAAACAAATGAAACTTAAAAATAAACTCCCTTCGACAACCGTTCAAGGACAGATCCAGTCTTCGGTAACAGGAGGGGGTCACATATTTGAGATTCAGTCATGATATACTCTAATCATTATCCTAATAAATCCATACCTAGACCCCTGCCCAGGGGGATTCACGACCCCCACGACCCCCCGACGTTTGTTTCAATATTAGTCTTAGGATAATTGGAATAAATAAGTTACAAAACGCTAACGTATGAAGTACCTAACACGCTAAGTCGTAATGCATGCTGTTCAACTTGGAACGTGTGCGACTGCGACTTCGAATGTACGGATATCGAACAAGGAAGAAAGACGTCACTACCACATCCACAGAAAACATAATATTATATAGACCACATCCACAACGCTGTTGCGCTCTACTTGTCACACTGAATTTAGTTTAATTCGTGACAAGGCTTAAATCGCCGAAAACTAGAAGTCTGATTTTTAACTAGCTGTTATATAATTAATAAATTAGGCTCTTTGAGTAGGTATCAGATTTCTAAAAAGTAACACCTGATTCTGTTTTTTTTTTAATTACTGTTGAAATCATGCGATTTCATTGCGGTTAAAATATTATTATATTTATTATTCTATATATATTCTATATATATCCATGCTCGATAAAATTATTACATGTAAATAACCATACTGAATGACGTAAGGAAACTCAAAGCCCTATCCTTCTCAATTCTTCAAGTCCGTAGAACGCAACCCACTACTTGAATTTTAGACAAATGTAATTTTAGTCAGACGGCTAGCGATTAACTGTGATCTAAGTTCAGACATCAGACGTAATAAAATAGAGAAAATTTTCCATAGCTTAACAGCTGAAACAGTGAAAGAGTGTTCATAAAAACGTGAATTACGCACAGGCATACGCAAGGAAAGATTTTCACTTGAACGCAGTTTCATACCATCACTTTCGAAAAATTCGAATCTTTCCTTTAAGTACCCTGGAGTCATTGGATCAAAAAGCACACTGTATAACAAGAAGAGTATATGAGCATCACGGCGAAGTTTAATAGGAAGCCACTTGAGTTGAGAACGAAACTTGGACACATGATCATATTTGCGTAAACCAAATATGAATCTAATTCAAATTTTGAATGAATATTACTAACAAGTCGGGTCAACATATAGGCTACATATTATCACGCCATCACCTACGGGGGAGTGGAGTAAATCACTTTGTGGAGTAAACGAAGTCCGCGCGGACGAAGTCGCTGGCAACAGCTAGTCACTTATAAATAGTAATCACTGCGTGACGATATAATAACATACGGAATGAAATGCACCTACTGTGACAATAATCGTCTCTAATAAAATATAAGGGTCGTGATTTATCAGCCGTGATACAACAGTGACAAAAAAAAAACTACACGACGTGACAGTGAAACAAAAGTAGCTGCAGTTCCCAACACTACTTGTGACGGAAACTTGTGGCAGCAAATTCTTACTCTTTTTTACACCAAGCCTCTGTTCGCCAAGTTCGTACCACGTGAAGAAAGTAACTTCATGCCAATAAACAATCAAAAGGGATCAATAACATGGTTAATCATTTATTCCTTAATATAATATTATTTCCTTATTATTTAACACAATTGCTCCACCTGCTCATTTAACATAATTGTTAGGAAAAAGAAATAACATACCTATCTTGTTCATAGCAATGAAGAAGGTAGAAGCACATCTAATGGTAAACCACTATCAACGCTCTTGAAGATCGACATTAGAGATCTTGCAGTAGCGTTATCAACAAAGTATAAGTAAGCTCTTTTCTTAAATTCCTTAGTACAGTTTCCATTCGAAAATAACCCCAATGACTATTGATTATTAACTTTTTATATCGTAGCATTATAAACTATCAAAATGAAAATGAGAAGAAAGGTGTAAATAGACAACTGTCGCCTATAGACATCAAAGATGTCAATAGAACTGCGAGCTGTGTGGCCGAATGGTAACGCCACAAGCATTGGTTTACCAGCTACTTTACTCTCCAAACCGGAAAACGACAGCGAAAAGCACCGACACTATCGCAGCAGGAATAGGTATGGCAGTGGAACCAAAACCAAAAAGATATTGATCTATTCTTCAGAATCAATTCGATAAATTTCAGAAAAATGCAATATGGCATGAAGTTCCCTTTTTGTACTTTACCTTCTATTATAATGTAATAAAGAACTTTCAATGAATGAATTATTTATAATATATTTTTTTCGAAATGATTTTAGGCGGTTGGTCTATATGACCACTACGGCAAAACTGTTTTATTAGGTGGTAGAGTTCTGCATTGTCTCGCTCAGTTCTGTTACCACCGCATATTACCACCGCATACCTATTCCTGCCACAATAGCGTCAGTGCTTGTCACTGTCGTGTTCTGGTTTTGAAGGCAAGGAAGCCGGTAGGCTTATGCATGGGGCGTTAAGACCTCGCCGCAAGGATAGCAACGGAACATTAACATCTTTGATGTCAATGGTCTTATCTTTGCAAAGGCAATGGTTTTCTCTTTCCGTTGGTAGAGCCATCTGGTTGTTTGCTATCTTAGAATATATGAAAAACTGTTTCATTAACCTAAACTTTGGCGATTAAAGTATTCAGTGTAAATTAGTGACCTTAGAGGTGACTCCTGTGAGACTAAACCTCGGTTTAGGACAGTTTTAACAGAAAAGTAAGTGGCATAATATGTGTGTGTGTGTGCGTGAGTAAATTATAATGTGTAAGCTATGATGGACTTATCAGAATCGAATAGACAATCTAATCTCTTTAAAAATAACTAGTCAACACTGTAATATACGAAAACACTAACACATAATAATAAACGGATGAAATAATGCCAGCAATATAATTGTATTTTGTTATACCATCATATTTCTCAGTTATTATTAAATGCTTAGAACGCCACGTCTAAAAATAACAAGGGATGCTGTGCCCACGCAAACGCCACTGTACTTAATCAATATGCTCTAGGCACCTAAATATACGTACAAATAGGGAGAAGTGATATTATGGGAAGCCGTTGTGTTTATGTAAATTTGTCTCTATGTCCTTCTGTTTCTCTGTATTAGAAACAGAAGGATATTTTCTTATTACCCAACTACGCGACACGAAGGAAGAATAACGTTTTTATTTTATACTAGCTGTGCCCGCGACTTCGTTCGCGTGAAAAAAAATCTAAAATAAAAACCCTCATAGTTCCCGTTCCCGTGGGATTTCCGGGATAAGAACTACCCTATGTCCTTTCTTGGGTCTCAAACTATATTTGTACCAAATTTTATCCAAATCGGTTCAGCGGTTTAGCCGTGAAAGCGTAACAGACAGACAGACAGACAGACAGACAGACAGACAGACAGAGTTACTTTCGCATTTATAATATTAGTATGGATAACAGCAAACAATATGGCTCTCTTGATGAAAAGTGATAATTATAGATAAAAACTAAAGATGATAGATAATAGTGCCAAGCCTCATACATGACTTAACCGGCTAACCAACCCTCCAAACCGGAACACGACAGTGAAAAGCACTGGCGCTATTGTGGCAGGAATAGGTATGCGGTAGTGGCGAGACATCGGAGTACTCTTAGACAACCTATTAGTCACCATGGTAGTAGCTCGTATAATCAATCAAAGACTTTTACGAACTAACTGGCGGCGATCACTTACTATCAGGTGCACCTCCTGCTAGTTTGACCCCTCTTCTATAAAAAAACACTATCTGACAGAAAGACAGCTTGTCTATTTTATACTTTTTCTTACCGTTCTTCTACACTTATAAATCATAGACATGTCCATGTCACCATCAAACGCTTTCAGTTGCAACAAGATCTTTAGGGCAATTACTGTAAATATATAACATGACAAATTGGAACCAGTTCGTAGGAATATTCGTTCGTATAATTCTTTTCTATTGCGCAATGGCTATCTATGATCTATATCCATACTAATATTATAAATGCGAAAATCTGTCTGCCTGTCTGTCTGTTACGCTTTCACGGCTAAACCGCTGGATCGCTTTTCATGAAATTTGGCATGGAAGTAGTTGAAGAGCCGGGGTCAAACATAGGCTAATTTTTTTTTCAAAAATCAATCCTTAAAAGGTTGAAATAGGGAATAAAATTCATACTAATATTATAAATGCGAAAGTCTGCCTGTCTGCCTATCTGTCTGTTACGCTTTCACGGCTAAACCGCTGGACCGATTTTCATGTAATTTGGCATGGAAGTAGTTGAAGAGCCGGGGTCAAACATAGGCTCATTTTTTTTCAAAAATCAACCCTTAAAAGGTTGAAATAGGGGATAAAATTTGTATGCAAAGCTATCTTGACGACATGTTAATCTACTCGCGGACAAAGCTGCGCGGGTCAGCTAGTTAATATTATAAATGCGAAAGTGAATGTTTAAATGGATGGATGTTTGGATGGAAGGATGTATGAATGGGTGAATGTTTGTTACTCAATCACGTAAAAACTACAAAACAGATTAGAATGGATTTTGACACACAGTGTACATGGTGATTTGTAATAGCACATAGGCTACTCTTATCCCTGAAAAATTATGTGATCCCGCGGAATTTGCAAAAAAATTTTATAATGTAGCGGGCTGCACGCTGCAGCTAGCAGCATATAAAGGATATTTTTTACCCGACCATGCAACGTAAGAAGTCACCATTTTTATTGTAGGGTTATAGTTTTTACTTTTATGGATTAATATACTAAAAGAACGTTAATATACACTTCAATTAAAAATTAAACTTTTTAATATCCCATACACAAATGGTAAAAGTGTCCCTATTTACGTAACAAAACGTCAATCGAATCGAAGCGTTTAGGATTCTAACACACATAAACACGATACAATGTTGCGTGGTGCTACAGAGTGGCATTATATGTAAAAGCCCCTAAATACTTCGATTTGATTGAACTTTTGTTACGTGAACAGGGGCAATAGGCACTTACATTTCTAACTGGCGACTGACAACTGCAGTTGTTTCTTTGTCTGCTGAAAGTCGGTGGCACTATTTTTAAATTACTACAGAAGATTACCTTACGCAGATGAGGTAAACTTGAGTTAACGAATACCTGTAACTTATGGACGAAGAACATTTTTACTTTGGGATTTTGGACTCTGCTAAGTATCAATTCGCTACGAAGAAATCCACATTGAGTTACATGACCTACACAAACAGCGGAATTGTTACAGCAGCGAAACAAGAAAAAACATTTACAACCCATCAGCGATCAGCGGAACGTTACCAATTGCTTACCTGTCACTTGATGCACCTTTTGGGATGTCATAGCACCATAAATATTCAAGCAGCAACGATAATAACAACAGACAACAGTGATAGCTACGCCGGTTGGTTTTAATAAATAAAAACTAAGTAAAACAGTACAAGTGCTTATAGTTACGTTATATAAATATCATGTTAACAGAAACTATTTAAAAATGGATAGGAAAATCTTAAAAATCGTATAATATGGAAAGTGACTGAGTGAGTGAGACAGAATATATTGGTAGAGAATATTTAGTATATATTTATTTATTTATTTTATTTTAAAATTTATGCACAACATGTACAGAGGTGGACTTAATGCTACATGACATTCTCTACCAGTCAACCTTAAACAAATATAAACAGTGTTTACGATGGGGTGCACAGAGAAACTTATTACAATCGTTTACTACTGACATACCTTCTTGATTATTATTAAGATAAATTAAAATTAAAGAAAACAATAAGATAATACGATATTACAATATACTTAGATACAAGTAATATATTACATATATAATACATTATACATATACCTACATAAATACCTATATATATATACAAGTACATATTTATATATAGTTATATAAATACATATATACATACATATTATACTACCATAGCGCGTAACACCATTATTCTGCCAAATGCTTACAGAGAGAACGTTTAAAAGACAATTTGGAGGGACTATTCCTAATTTCAATGGGAAGAGTATTCCAAAGCCTCACAGCTTCAGAAGAAAAAGATTTGGATAAGAAATCGGTACGACAAAAAGGTACTTGAAGAGTCGGGATATTTTCTGAACGAAGTTGGCGTGAATGTGTGGCATGCTGAAATATGAATTTTGACTTAAGATATTGAGGTGCATTAGGATTATAAAGAATTGTGAATAATGTACAAAGCAATCTCAACTGTCTTCGTTGGCGGATCGGAAGCCATTTCAGTTTAGAGCGATATAATGAGACGTGATCAAACTTACGCAGACCAAAGATGAACCGTATACAATTGTTGAGCATGCGTTCTAATCTGTCTAAAAGGACTTGACTTAAATCTATGAAACACACGTCGGCATAATCAAGTATTGGTATAACTAGGGTCTGCACAAGTAGGAGTTTTGATTGGGGTGGCAAAAAGTTTTTGTACCGATAAAGGGATCGTAAAGCCATATTAACCTTACGACAAAGCTCAGTAGTATGTGGTAACCAAGATAGAGTTTGGTCTATTATGAGTCCTAGATCTTTGACGTAAGGGAGAAAGGGGATAGTAATGTTATCAAAAACTACCGCTGAAATAGAGCTCCAATCCAAACTTTGAACCCGACGCGAGCTGCCAATAATGATAGCCTGACATTTATTAGGATTGACTGTTATACCAAACTTTTTCGTCCAGTCAAGAACGTTGTGTAAATCCTGATTGATACGACTTATAGCTTCGTTGATACCTCCTAAGTTTGAATGGGCATAAATTTGCAAATCATCTGCATACAAATGGTGAGAACAGCTTAAACGGTTAGTAATTAGGTTTATGACTACGGAAAAAAGGAGGGGAGATAGGATCCCACCCTGAGGAACGCCTGTCAATACGTCACACCAGTCAGATAAATTATCATTAACACGAACTGCTTGCTGACGGCCTCTAACGTAGGATGAAAACCAATTTAAGGCAGACGGGGATAGGCCAAGGTGTGCAAGGACCGCTATTAAAATGTCATGGTTGACTGTATTGAAAGCATTGGAAAAATCGATTAAAACTAGGACTGACAACCATGACTCTTCCATAGCGGACCTTATATCTTCAGTAACTTTCAGGAGAGCAGTAGTCGTGCTATGCCCCGTACGGAAGCCCGATTGACAGGGACTCAGATAATTTATCTCATTCAGGTACTTAGTGATCTGATTATGAGCAACTGCCTCGAGAATTTTTGAGAGAAAAGGAAGTATAGATATGGGTCTGAAGTGGTTAGTAGCACTAGGATTTGAGATTTTGGGAAGCGGCAGAATGAGTGCTTTACGCCAGAGAGTGGGAAATTCACTGGATAGGGAAAAATTAATTAAATGTGTTATAACAGGCACAATAAATTCTTTGATTCTAAAAATCATGTCTCTACTCACCTGATCACATCCAACAGCTTTTGATTTAATGGCAAGCATTGCCTTTATCGTGTCTTCATTAGTGACAGGTGAAAAAGTAAATATATTATTGTGAAAGGGGTTCATTGAGCGTATATAAGATATTGTACGAGATTTGATTGTGTCATCCATGATGTGTGTGGCTGAGAAAAAGATGTTAAATTCATTAGCAGATATATTTAGAGAGCAGTTATTTACGGAAGTGGAAACACCAAGAGAATTTAAGAATTTCCAAACATGTGGTGGAGACGAATTGGATATATTATCATGGATATATCTACGTTTAGCTGATCTCACCATCTGATTGCAGCGATTTCTAATTTTTTTAAAGTAACACCAGTTCTCTGAACATCTGTCCCTCTTGAAATGACAAAATGCTCGATCCCGTCTTTTCATCATTTTTCGGATTTCAGGTGTAATCCAAGGAGCAGGAGGGCGCTTTATTTTCACACGATGTATGGGAGCGTGTCTGTCATACAAATCAGTAATTTTCTTGGTAAAACAATTGACCTTGGCATCTATAGTTAAGCTGTCAAAGACATCTGACCAATCAATAGAAGAAGCATCCTGTTCTAAATCTGCTTGATTAATTCTTGCAAAATTACGCAATTTCAAGATTTTCACCCGAGGCTTAGGAGGTCTCAATTTATAAGACAAGTGTATCAAATCATGACGGGAGAAACCCGGGGCTGAAAACTGACCATAATCCACCGCGTGTGTTGGTGAAGATACCATTATTAAATCAATTAATGAGTCTTCAGCATTTATATTGTGATGTGTGGGATTAAGGGGTAAGAGCGTTAGACAATAAGAATTTAAAATTGAGTGAAGTTCTCGTGCTCTTTGAGTGTCTCTTAGTACATCAGTGTTAAAATCCCCCATTATAACATGATGAGAATACTCATTACTGTACAAGGCTAAAAGAGATTCAAAGTCAGAAAAATAATTAACATTTGGTGGACAATAAACAACGCCAAGAAGTACCTTTACTCCACTAACAATTATCTCCAACATGAGATATTCGATGGCTTCCGAGTAAGGTGTCGATGAAGTTGCTAATATTTTAAAAGATATTCTGCTTTGTAGATAAATGGCAACCCCACCACCCCGCTTATTCAAACGATCATTACGAAGAAGTACATAGCCGGGTAAACTGCAAAGATTAGAGCTGTAGGAAGGTTTAAGCCAACTCTCAGACACAAGAATAGCATTCACACAAGGAGAATTAAAGGTATCATATAGTTCATTGTAATGTTGGGGGATACTTTGAGCATTAATATGACAAACATTAAAATGGTTATTGTATTGAGAAAAGTGTTGAGTTATCATTGTGTCAAGGGTCTGGGCAACTGTAGTAGAGTCGGAAGACGAATCAGAGTCTAGGGCAGAATAGAAAGAAGCGCTATCAGTATCAGATGACATAATAAAATAATATAATATCAAATAAATACTAATAAAAAAATATATATAATTAAATAAAAATACGTTAATAACTTAATAACTTAACAGTTAATCAAGTGCAGTAGCACTTAAACATATTGGTAACTACCGGTGGTTATTACATCGTTAATAAAATGTTCAATGTAAGATAATGAAATCACAAAACTGAAAAACAAAAATTATCGATAATACGAAACAGAGAAAAAAAAACACAATCCTAAGATAAATAAATACAGCGCCACAATCGGGGCCTATAGAGCCATTTTCATATTTCTGACAAACTAGATAAACACAGTAGGGTAAATTTACAAGGAAGAACTATAATATTAAAAACTTAATTCACAAAGTCTAATTTCTATTTATAGTTTATCTATGAATCTTCACTACAGAAAAGAAGAAGGTGGAAAGTAATTTGACATTTGACAATGTCATCGATTGACGTCTGACAAATGTCATACGAAACCACAACATGTTAATTGAATTATGTCTAAAGTTATTAAAGTAATTGGTTTTAGAAATGTTAAATTTTAATGTATACCCGAATACAGTTATTATATTTCGTAAAAAGTGAAAAGTAATATAACTACGTGAATATTGGAGTGAGATACAAAGATACGCTATTGATATTGAACAACGTAGTTCGGCTAAGTAAATAAGCTAAACGAGAAATATATATAAAATACTATTTTTTAGTAACTCGCTTCGATCTCTCCTTGGCCAATGATGGCTGCTGCTGCTGCTGCGGTACTTGCACATGACTAACAGCTAGTTTAGGATGCGCCAAAACAAGTTTTTCAAGATCCAAACTACTTAAGATCTTATGCCGACTGCCATTAGGCGCCTTGATATTTATACTTCCGCCAGTTGTCCAAACATTACGAGTACCAAAGTGATTTCGAGCCTCAAGAAAAAGAGCCTTGCGTCGTTTAGTGAGATATTCAGACAACACTAAAGAAGTACCTTTAAGTTTGGTTTTGAGCTTCCATACTTCATCACGTTGATTTGCGGCCGTCATACGAAATAATATGGGACGAATTTTTCCCCCAGGAGCATTGCCAAGCCTATGAGCTTTCAAAATAGCTGAGGAAGGCAGCCTCATATCCAACCTATTGTTTAAAACTTCCAAGACCAGACCTGGAACATCCTCGTCATGCTTTTCCTCAACACCGTTAAGCAACAAGAATTTTTTGCGATGACGCATCTCCATGATGTCTACTTGTTTACCAATTTCGGATACTTGCTGCTGAAGAAGTAGAAGAACACCTTGAACATGACTACGGTAACTTAAAAATTCTTGTGTCAGCTGGTCAAGATTATCTGTGTGAGGAGTAGCCTTCAACTTGGATTCGAAGTCCTGCATCATCTGCCTTACATTAGCTTCAATTGTTTTTTGTGTTTCAACGACATCAGAAAAAGTGGCCATTTTGAAATTTACTTGTGATTCCAATAGCAAAATGTGAAGTCACCGGTAGGTATTGTAAATAAAATTTCTAGATCATGTATACAATTGTCCACAATATATATGCAAAAACACACACTAAATAGTAACTGTTGATAGTTTAAACTGTAGATAAACAGTAAATTATTAATTTAATTAAATTTTGAGATTAGGATATGTGTCTACTTTTTTAGCACCTACCGCCAAAAAAAAAAGCTATGCTATATATATGAATGCTCGAATTATTTATTGTAATTCTATTTATTTAACACTGGCTGTGCCCGCAACTACGTTCGCGTGAAAAAAATTCTAAAATAAAAACCCACATAGTTCCCGTTCCCGTGGGATTTTCGGAATAAGAACTACCCTATGTCCTTTCTTGGGTCTCAAAGTATATTTGTACCAAATTTTATCCAAATCGGTTCAGTGGTTTAGCCGTGAAAGCGTAACAGACAGACAGACAGACAGACAGACAGACAGTTGCTTGTTGGTCCCGGCTTCCTTTGTAGAATAGGCCAACTGCCGTTCTGCCAGGCAGGTCGTAAAAGGCGACCGATTAGCTATCGAGTCACTACCATCGTGGATACTAGGTGGTAGAGTTCTGCATTGTCTCGCCCGGGTCTGGTACCACCGCCTTACCTATTCCTGCCGCAATAGCGTCAGTGCTTGTCGCTGTCGTGTTCCGGTTTGGAGGGTAAGGTAGCCGGTAAACTTATGCATGTGGCAATTAGATCTCGCCACAAGATAGCAACGCACCACTAACATCTTTGGTGTCTATAGGCGATGGTTGACTCTTTCCATCAGGAGACCCATCTGCTTGTTTGCTATCTTATGATACAAAAAAAAATTATAATATTAGTATGGATAGATTTTGTCTCATTTATAGGTACACCACCCGCGCAAAGCAGGGGCGACCAGCTAATTTCAGAATAAAATCAATGGGGTCTCCTATCCATACTAATATTATAAATGCGGAAGTAACTCTGTCTGTCTGTCTGTCTGTCTGTTACGCTTTCACGGCCAAACTACTAAACCGATTTGGATAAAATTTTGTACAAATATAGTTTGAGACCCAAGAAAGGACATAGGATAGTTTTTATCCCGGAAATCCCACGGGAACGGGAACTATGCGGGTTTTTATTTTAGATTTTTTTCCACGCGAACGAAGTCGCGGGCGCAGCTAGTCTGAATATAAAAACATCAATCTTATCCCGCCAGTGAATGATATTACGTGAGTCGCACCGTAATAGCGTAGCGATGGGATAGGTCGGAAAGATACGCTATTTTGCTAGTCGAAATGCATTGTCAGAATCGGTGGCGAAAACTAAAAATAAAGGGTTGACGACCGACTGGCGCCTGCAAGTCGACGGTGCAAGTCAATACTGAACAGAAATTGGATTCTACCTCAGTTCTAGTTGCGAGTTTTCAGAAACTTTTATACAACCTATCAGATATCTGACTGCACTAAGTATACCAAGCACTTTATACATATATATCTTTAATAGAGTTTAGCATCTTTTTTTAACAAGTTCTGATATCTGTCTTTTGAGTTACAAAAACTCTATCCTACCAGAAAGGGTCATAGCTAAAGTGGCGTAGCTAACACACGTGTCATCCAGTGCGGTCATTATGGTGTCACCCCAACTGATAAAGCTGTCTGTGGTTATGAAATGCACGAAGAAGCGACGGTAGCTAAGTGGTAAAAGCGTCCCAGGTTTAAATCCGTATTTTTACGTGTGTTGTTTTGTAACTAATCACCGCTCACTATTCATACTTTCGAAAACACAATAAGTTGTTTTTTCAGGGCAATTTATTTGTTTTTATAATGGGTGACACACTAACCTGCTCCTATCCTTAATTACACCTCTGCATATAGGCAAGTCGATGATAATACAAAAAATAATGAAATGATTCCATTTATAAAAATATACTTTATGATATTTTAAATTGTTCGTATTTATCCTTCAATTTGGCTGAAATTTAGCGAATATTTTAAACTGGATAACTCCACGTCAGATAAGCGACCATGGTCTTCTTGATATCGTACTCGTGTCAAATACATTTTGTTTTGGCATAGTAATATTTGAAATATCATTTAAGATTAATAGTGACTAGCTAGGCGACGGAACTTCACTCGAATATTCACGAAGGTGATACAATCAATTTTAATAGTCAAAAACTATCTAAATATAAAAGTTCATCAAAATAGAGCCGTTTCAATTACGTACGAATACATATACAAGAATTACTCGTTTAAAGTATAGGATATTGATCGGGGAAAATTTATCTACGCACCTAATATATATGTACCTAACATTATAATATATACATAATAATAATATATTTGATTGTATTAAGTTACCAAACACAAGTCCATAAATCTTATTTTCAAATAGGACGCATCTGCGATATACCTAACTTAAATATTACTAAATAGGAATCACATTCTTGACGTATTCAATACTAGCTGTTGCCTGCGACTTCGTCCGCGCGGACTTCGTTTACTCCGCACTGCTCCTCCCCTGTAGGTGATAGCGTGATAATATGTAGCCTATATGTTGACCCGACCTATTAGTAATATTCATGCAAAATTTGAAGTAAATCATGCAGTACTTTTTGAGTTTACCCCGGACATACATACAGACAAACAGACAAACGGACAAAAATTCTAAAACCTATATTTTTGGCTTCGATATCGATTGTAGATCACGCCCTAAGTATTCTTTTAAAAAAAATATTCAATGTACAGTTTTGACTTTTCTACGATTTTAATATATGTAAGTATAGATGTTAAGTTGTTGTAAGACACATTTAAATAGAAGCGTTCTATTAAATCTATCTATGTAAGATATAACTTATCGGCTGAACCGATTTGGCTGATTTTGGTTTTAAATTAATTGTTGAAGTCCTGGGAAGGTTTAGAAGGTGAGAAAATATAGAAAAAAATAAGAGTAGTTAAAAAAGCAGAACAACGTTTGCCGGGTCAGCTAGTATATATATAAAAATCAATTGCTGTTTGTTAGTCTCGCTAAAACTCGAGAACGGCTGGACTGATTTGGCTTATTTAGATTTTAAAATATTCATGGAGGTTCAGGTGAACTTTAAAAGGTGAAAAATGTAGAAAAAGAAACGGAAAAGTAGACACAAAGTTGGCAGAACAACGTTTGCCGGGTCAGTTAGTTAAGTATAAAATAAAAATTAATTTTTGCATGATCATAAAAAAGACTTCTACGTTAATGTGCCTTTTCATCTCAGTATTTCGAAAATTAACCGGGTGCTAGTGACAGTAACGTGGACCCGAGACCAAAAGTGATATAATATGAGAATCGAGATTTATTGTTGACGAAAAATACTGAAAGAACCATTTTTTGGATTAACTTTGAGATTTTTAAATCAATCAATTTTGTTACCACAACAAGATTTTTGAATCTTAAAAAACTTAAACTTCTTGAAAAATAAAAATCAATTATCGCGTTCAAATGTTACAGCTTTTCAAAACCTACAATAGTGTAGCAGGTATCTTTTAATTATTCTTAACAACTTAACGTACAAGTAATTTGTGCAAACTTTAAGTTTTTGAACTTTGATATATTTTTGGCTTAGAAATATTTTTAACTAAAGCTTAAAATACCTTAACTTAGCAGGATGTTCAGGTACAGTCTGCAGGGGGATCACTCTAGGATTCCCTCCGCTTTATTTTGTTTTATAGATAATTATTTTATTAAAAAGTACTTTAAATTGGCCTAACTGGTCGTTTGATATAAATTTACATATAAAAAATCTGCAGCTAATATTTGTAAGTTCTTTAAATATAGCTGGGTTACGAAGTAGAAAAGCGTAAAGGGCAAAAACGCCCATAAAATTAAACCTTAAAACATATTATCACCAAGCAATTAAATACGTTTCAAAAATTAATAAGTTGATAGGACGTACCTATCTAGCCACGTATGTATCTAGGTAGGTAGGTACGTCTATTCATTGCAGTACTATCTATGTATTTTCTAATATTTTTTTACTAAAAAGAAAAAGAAAACATAATTTGTTTTATTTTACAATTATTTAATTTTTTTCACATGTTTATATCGCAAAATTATTATTTTGTTTATTTTTGTTCGCACAGCGATTTTTTTAGTTTGAAGAATACAAAATATTTTTTCTCCATTCCAAACATTTAGTAAAAACGCACTTTATCCTTATGACTGCAGATAAACACACATATAGGTACACACAGCAGCGGCGTTATGGCTACTGACACCCCGGGCAAAAATATTTAGGCGCCCACTTAAGGAAATATTATATCGAGTATTTATTTTTTGCTGAACCAATGTGAACGTAGTTTATGTTGAGATTTGGGAGGCGGATGAAAAAAATGAATAGAGTGATGTATATTTATTATTATCAGACTAGATACGTTGTACTTCGATGTTGCTCGAAGTCTCTCTCTTTCTCTCTCTCTCATACTCTCATAATAAACATAAAGAGAGATAATAGCTCTTTTGAGACTAACTCTCACGGAGACGGAGACAAAATTCGGAATGAAGCAAGCATATCATATAATAATAATAAAATATAATATATATAGAGTGTGTTTACAAATGAATGAATGAATGAATGAATGAATGAATGAATGAATGAATACTCTTTATTGCGCACCAAATTTAACAAGACAGATTATGTAAAATACTTATAGCTAATAATTATGTATATAGTGGGTAGACAAAGGCGGTCTTATCGCTAAAGAGCGATCTCTGCCAGACAACCTTTAGGTAGAGGAGATCTTATAATTAATATATTTTAGGTAGTGGTGCCATTAAATTAAGTGACATAATTTCCTAATACAATCTATATTATGAAATTTTTGATTAATAACTTAATACATAATAAACATATTTGTATATCCATAAATACAATATATTACATATACACTATATTAAAATTACATATATAAACTGTACTAGATATGTACTAGACATATATTCATATACACATACACATGCAAACTTACATATTACAATTCAAACTAAAGTAGAAAACAAATTTCAATTTTCAATTGTATCTTAAATTATAAGGCGTATTTCACATACTCCAACAGTTTAATAATTTCATCTTTCTTTTAGCGTTATCCAGAGCCAACGACGTGGACGTAGAAAGTTTTGTAGCTCCTCTTTTTTTTGTTGTTTCTTTGTGTTTTTTTTTTGTTTTTTTTAATATTTTTGTTTTTTTTTCAATTTTTTTATTATTTTTTATATTTTTTATTACTTTTTATTTTGGTTGAACATTTTGTTATTTTTTGATTAATGTTCTTCAATTTTTTCAATTAAATTTACTGATGATTTTCCTAAGTAAAATTTAACTTTTCGGGCTTTTTTGTCAGCAAAGACACGAATCAAATTAGAAAAATCTAATTGCCTAGCGATTTCATTTTCAATCGAGAGAGTAGCCAGGTTAGAGAGTTTCGATTGAGAGATTGTTGATCGGAGATACGTTTTTATTAATTTTAATTTGGAAAAACTGCGTTCTCCACTTGCAACTGTAACCGGAATAGTTGCAAAATCAATAGGAAAAACCTGCAATTGTAGTTAACCTATTACTAATACTTCTAAAAAAATGGCAACGACCGCTAAGAAAACGGTAGAAAAATTCACAATCCTGAAAAAATATATAGGAATAAAGGATTTGGGATATTTGAAGAACGATATTACAAAGTCAGTAAGCAAAAGAATTCATGCACGTACAACGTACACTCTGTAGCAGTCAAAATATTGTGGACGGTTTCTCGTTGTGTGATCGAGCGACGCTCGAGTCGAGAGACCAAGTATACAAACCTTGCGCCACGCTCGAGCACGAGCATAGCACATATAGAACGTTTCGGTATCCCCACCCCCACCATGCACTACGCGTGTATGTAACTAAAATAGGTAGGTAGGTACCTACTTAAATTGTGACCTAATCTTTATCTTTTTTACATAGTATAAAACAAAGTCGCTTCCGCTGTATGTTCGCTTCGATCTTTTAAATTACGAAACGGATTTCAATGCGGGTTTCATCAAAAGACAAAGTAATTCAATAGGAGTGTTTATATGTATAATATATTTATTTATTTATTTAATACTTTATTGCACACATAGAGGCAAAACTACATTTTGTTTCTTGCAAATTCCACATAAGGCGAGCTTTTATCCCTGTAAGAGATTTCTTCCAGCAAACCCAAAACAGTGAGAATGCGTGAAAGAAATATAGAATACAAGGGTACCAATTATTAATTTAGAAAATATATACAATAATTACCTAAGTAAGTATAAAAAAGAACTTATTTTATACCAATTACTTAATTCTAATAAATAGGTACAATGCCTTTTACACACCGACCACACGACTGTGTGGTCGGTGCTTTTACATTAAACTTTAAACCGATAAATAAATTCTTTAAGATAACTAAAGATTGAGTGGTCTTATATGCAAATGTAGTGAATTATCACCCAACTGATCTCTTTCAGACAACCAGCGACTTTAATATTTATACATATAATAAAATCGTAAGAAAGTCAAAACTGTACATTGAATATTTTTTTGAAAGAATACTTGGGGCGTGATCTACAATCGACATCGAAGCCAAAAATATAGTTTTTAGAATTTTTGTCTGTTTGTCTGTATGTATGTCCGGGGTAAACTTAAAAAGTACTGCATGGATTTACTTCAAATTTTGCATGAATATTACTAAAAGGTCGGATCAACATATAGGCTACGTATTATCACGCTATCACCTACGGGGTAGAAGCTGTGCGGAGTAAACGAAGTCCGCGCGGACGAAGTTGCGGGCAACAGCTAGTTTAAAATATTTCAATCATTGGTGATCGTCGTACCTACCTACAACGAAATATAAAATTAAAATTTATAAATTTAAGTCCTTAAACAAAATCTGTACATAGATTAGGTACATATACAATAATATCATATACATACACATCTGGTTACATAAATACATATGAAACACATGCATATTATGTATTTACATATACGCATAAATACAAATCAAATTACTATAAAGAGCGACGACTAAACATACATACCTACCTTGTTACAAAGCCCTCGTAGAATCAAAACAAACAACAAACTAATATATAACAATAATATTACTATTATTACACAATTTCGTTGTCTTTTGCGGCAAATACCTACCTAATATAATTTTTTGCGTCATTATAAGATTTCAAAAGCGTTGATACTACCTACCTATATTAATTAGTAGGTAGGTATTATTAGTATTCACAATACGGCTACGGGTGTAGTATGGGCAATATAGCTCATAAGAATTAGATGTTTTTAAGGTAACATATTTTAGAAATACT
Source organism: Apodemia mormo (assembly GCA_036924255.1). Taxonomy (NCBI): domain Eukaryota; kingdom Metazoa; phylum Arthropoda; class Insecta; order Lepidoptera; family Riodinidae; genus Apodemia; species Apodemia mormo. The sequence goes on from JAUPFN010000008.1 coordinate 21,009,464, forward strand.
GTTATATTTATGATGAATACAAGATAGTCACAATATTTATTGATGGCACAACCACATTCAGCTATGAGTTGCTACTTGCAACTCACATTTTCGCGCTAGCTCTGTCTAATCGTTCCTTTCTATTATACTCTATTATACTCATTCTAAAGTTATACAATATTTAAAATCTTTCATGACGTCATAAACGTTAGTTACAGGGATATTAATAATAACTACCTATCGCCTGTGGCCGAAATTCGACCATAGACTAAACAATAAATACATGTAAAAAGTCTGACAACTGACTAGCTGTAAAGAAAATAGAATAGGTACATGTGTGTATAACATCACGTCACATGAATGTAGTGTGTGTAATGTTTTTTTTATTAATCTAATGTATTTCTTTTGCTTTTTATTTAAAAATATGAGGTTTCTGCGGTCCTCGAAAATGTAAACTTTAACTGTACCTAATTTTATTCTCCACTCCACACACAACACTCACATTGTTTTAAAAAGGGGTCTAAAGTTTCCCCTTTGAGTATATATATAGATAGTTTTTGATAATACGGCTCATAAAAATCTAGGTGTTTTTTTTTAAGGTAACATGTTTTAGAAATACTGTTATTTTTATGACCACAAGATAGTCACAGTATTTCTAGATATCACAAGTGACACCCACATTAGCTGCGAGTTGCAACCTTAGATAAAGGAAATATCTTTATCTTGTCAAAGGTTGCAACTCACATTTCCGCGCTCGCTCTATCTCGACGACATAAACGTCGGGTATACATCTGGACAAATTACACGAATAATTGATCTAACCCCGAAGCATAGATAAATGATTGGTCTCGTAGCGCAGCGAGACCAATTAATTTATCTAAGCCCCAAAGTAAGGAAATTGTTTACTTGTATTATCAACAGGTAGAAATAAATAATATACACATGACTAGTTAAATATTGTACACATTAAAGGACACGATAATTAATGGTCATAAATAAACAATAAAAATATAATAAAAAGAAAATGTTACTTAACAACAGCAAACCTCAACGAAATTAGTGTAGTACTATTCAAAATGTCTGGTCACCATACGTAATATTAAGGAGTCTAGTCACGAGTTCGATAAATCGCTGTTGTAAGCAATGAACTTCTACAGTACCCGGCGATAAATATTGCACATCGACCTTTGGAAAGAGACAATCGGCTAATTTCGGCTTCGTAGAGCGTTATCTCTGTCGCACAAAATACAAACAGTCCGGTACCTATTAGGAGCTGTTAAAACAAGTATGATTTGCTTCTTTTGATATTTTTATTCTTTGTATAAAATACACTAATTTTTCTATAAGTGATGGCTTTAGGTTGGGGTAAAATAAAATAAAAAAACATTTTTACATTATGTTTACGTATTTAATTATTTTGGAACATTACAGCTTTAGTGTACATAATAAACACCATTATACCTATTGCTAAAATGAGACATTGCAATAAAAATAATAATAATTCGTTTTTTCAGACCCATTGTAATTAATAGCTTCAGATAACTTAGCTTTTAATGATTTTATTGTTGGCAGTTCATTAAATCGTAAGTGAAAATCATACACCATTCTTCGAACAACATCGTAATCAAAATCGTCCATATCCAAACGAAATTGCTTTTTTGGTCTCCCTTTTTTTGGAGTGCTGAACTTAATTTCAGTCGAATGTGTTTCAGTACTGACTTCGTTTAATATATTGTTCAAAGTTCTTCTTGAAATTCCAGTGGCATTTGCAACTCGCTCTTGAATCTTCTTAAAATAACAACTTACATTTTCATCTACTTTTTTTTTAAATCTATCAGCTTCGCTTACAAAGTATTTATAAACATTGTAGATAATTTCACGTGACTGACCTCGTAAAGGTTTCCCTCTTTTTCCGAAAGATGCCATATTACAACTTTAAATTATTTAAATTTGTGGGTGTTATCAACTCTAAATATATATTTTTTTCGGGACGCGACTGCACTCTATCGTACTTGAACAACGACTGACTAAACGTCACATAGGTAGTGTGGGACAGAGATAACGCTTTACGAAGCCGAAATTATCCGATTGTCTCTTTCCAAAGTTCAATGTGCAATATTTATCGCCGGGTACTGTATGTGCCGTGTGTGGGTGTCCACACTTTACATTTTTGTTGGATAATTAGGTCAAAATTTAGGTACCAACTAATTTTTACATATTTGATATCAGAATGGAATACTGAATACCCCCTTTCAATATGTACAGTCTTTTACTCGTCATTACATTCCTGCCACACAAACAAAACTTTTGGTTCCAATCTCTTTCCACCAAGCTAGCCATTTACTTGTTTATCTATAGTATGCTAAAAAAAAATATTTTACCAGATTGCATTTTTATTGCTGAGTAACGTAGGCTATATAATGAATAACTTTCATTTTAAAAAAAAATCTTCATATCCGATCCCTACGAAAACTTCAATAACGTATGCTTTAAAAAAATACCTACATCTACATCTTTACACCGCATGAATAAAAACACAAATTAGAAACTATACCAAAGTTGACCGTTCCGTTAGACGAGTGGTTAACGAACGTAACTACGAAATCGCTGACACTCAATTTCGATTCCCGACAAGGACATGTACTTGTGTGATGAGCATAAGTGTTTGTAGTTCTAAGTTTGGATATTTAATAAAAAAATTTTATATCATAAGATAGCAAACAAACAGATGGGTCTCCTGATGGAAAGAGTCAACCGTCGCCTATAGATACCAAAGATGTTAATGGTGCGTTGCTATCTTGTGGCGAGGTCTAATGCCACATGCATAAGTTTACCGGCTCCCTTACCTTAGAAGGACCGCAACACGAGAGCGACAAGCACTGACGCTATTGCGGCAGGAATAGATAAGGCGGTCGTACCAGACCCGGGCGAGACAATGCAGAACTCTATCACCTAGTAGCACGATGGTAGTGACTCGATAGCCAAATATATTTTAGTAATTATATATTATGTACTATCTGCAGCATGCAGCCCTCTGCATTATAATAATAATTACCAGGATAAAAAGCAGCCTATGTGCTATTCCAGGTTGTCATCTATATATGTGCCAAATGTCATTCAAATCCGTTTAGTGGTTTTTGCGTGATTGTGTAACAAACAACCATCCAAACACCAAACTTGCGAATTTATAATATTAATAATAACTAATAATTAATTAATTAATTAATGTAGTTATAGATAATACACATCTAAATTTTTGCTTGTGATATCAGTGTTAACACCGATATCACATACAAAAATTTACTTACTTTATGGATAGACGAATAATAAATTTGTCTAGATGATAATAAATTTGTCTGTTTGGTATATTTACAACTGTATTAGTATGTCTTTGAGACATAGATAACATGAGGCATGACCCACAGATTTGTTTCAATTGACGACATTATTGTATGTGACTCTAATTGTCCCCTATGCATCGCTGAGGTGCAAGAGAAGACAGATAACTTACTAATAAACCTTAAACTCTTTACCCCCTTATGAAACGCAAGCGAAGCCACAGTTGACCAAAAAATTAAAATCTACTTATTGTTTATTTAATTCAATTCAAAGAATTTTATAGATATGATTAACCGTTTAACTCAGCAATACCACAGTATACTGGAGACTGTATTCTCTAGTAATCTGTGGAAAGTTAGTCTCTTAAGTATTCTGTGGCAATACTCTGTAATCTAACTTATAAAATAGACACAAACCCTTAGTATAAAACAATGATTACTTTATTTCTATTCATCACAGTAATATTTACACACATATTTTGTTATATATCCCAGTAATATTATAAATGCGCAATTATGTTTGTATGTTTATTACTTTTTCACACCGAAACGAGGGTACTGGTTTGAATGAAATTTATTATAGACACAGGTTATCTATACCCAGACTAAACTTATATGTAGAAAACAGCTCACTCTATATAAGTTGAATCATTCTTATAGAGTGAAGTAATTCGTCTTTCCTGAATATGACTCGGTGCGAAGTAAAATATATTTTGAGTACTTAAACAGTGTGTTTCTCTTTGTACTACTGACGACGAGGAGTGTGGTGGACGTGGGTGGACTATTGTGCCGTTGTGGCCTCTTGTAATTTTCAGACCCTCAATAAGTTTATTCCATTCCTTTCACAAATTTTTGCTTCGGTAACATTACAGAAGTTCACGAAAAGTTGCAAATTAATTACTTTAATTTCATCTTTGATAATTTTTGATTTTCAGAACCATGGACTCCAATCAAACTATTCATATTATTCATACATATGTCAAAAATATTGTTCTTTTTTCAATAAATATAAAATAATAAGTATTTTTTTACAACTACTCGTATTAAACATCGTTTTTCCCTAACAATATTTATTACAGATGCAATCGCCATTATGAGCAGACGGCTAGATCACTAGATAATACCATACGAGTACTGTATCTGATAAAACAGTTAAATAGTCTATCTCGTTTTGTAATTACTATTTAAAGATTTACAAAGCATACAGCTTATAGTATTATGAGGACAGATGCTTTCCTTAAAGCATAAATATAATTTGTGCCTGGTGTGTAAGAAAACTTATTGTCATGATGTCGCAATAGTTCGTCTAAAATTAAACAAGATCCTGAAAAATAGTGGTTTAGCTTAGCAAGATGAATAATCTGCAGGCTCGATCGATAGTGAGTAGCGCGGGTATGAGGCTGGAGGGTGTGTGGGCTGGCGCCCCCCAAGGGAGCAGCAGGGAGCCCGTTCATTGAGAACGTGTGGGCGGCGCGCGTGGGCGACTAGCTTATAAAGCCCTGCTGCCCGCCCTGACTTCAAGTCGTGTTCTAACCATTGTACGCGAAAGTAAACTGTGTGAAATGTGTATTATTTTATCAGGATTAAGGTGAGCTTTTTAATTATTATGTAGTAAATGCATGCAGAAAGTTTCTTAAGAACCATAATTTAATTAAGAATTAATTAATAGACACAAAATTTTAAAAATTTTAGCAAACAATTTTAACAAAGAAAGTATGTTTTTAAATTAATTTACTTTTACTACTGTTCTTGTATAAACAATATTTTTTAAATGTTAATTTACACGCAGTTAATAAAATATCATTTTATGTTTTTTTATAAATTTGATATTTAGTTACAAATATATTTTTGTTTTAGGATGTGGGTAGTTTTATTTTGCTATTTATTAGCAGAAGTCAAAACATATCCAGTTCAAGGATGGCCGGTATATCCACAAGCATCGAGAGACTATCCCGAAGACGACTATTACTATGCTCCTAAAGTCCAATATTATTATGATGCTCCAGCTATGAATGTACCTGAGGTATACGGTCAAGTTCCTTACTCATATTTATATGATCCTTATGGTCATATTGCGAATGAAGCGCCTAAAAAACAAGAAGAAAGACTGGCTGCGTTGCCAATTGGTCAAGAAACGTGGTATGAGAGTGATTCAGCACCTAGGTGGCGATCCAGCAACATGGATGATGTCAATGCAGCTTTTCTAGATAATTTAATTCTTACCCAAATGGCCCAAGATGCGCAAAGGCGACGAGAAAATGCTCGTGCTGCTTTTTCTAATATTGGCTACGAAGAGAAAGATAACGAAGATGAAGATGTAAGAGAACTAAAAGCACTGGCTGGAAAACCCCTCTACCATGTACCGAAAACGGTTCCCAAATTTGAAGACGAAGATTACGCGGAAGATGATGCTGATAGTTTTATTAACTGGAATAGCAATAAACGCAGCATTACAACAGTAGCGCCGGAAATCAGTACGGAAGAAATGAAATTAGGTCAAAAAGAAGTAGTTCTGCCACGGCCATCACAAAAATCTCATAATCATCAAAATCATCAATCCAGCCAAGATAAGAGGAACACGCCTTTTTACAATAAAATCGCACAGTTATTGAACAAAAAAGAACATGTAAGTATGAAGCTCCTTAATATCTAATCATTTGCGTCAAAATATTCGATGTTATAAACTACCATTTTATATCTATGTGAGTGTATAGATTGTGAAACTCCGAAGTCTAAAAATAGCTTGGCCGGGTTGGGGGTGGTGGGTGACACGGCGCGTTTGAGGCCAGGTCAATCGGGGTAGGGTGAGATACGGGAAACCAATATCAAATAAAGACGTTCTTAACTTGTTTAGCAAACCACTTTAGAAATAGATAATGCATTTACTTTTACAATTATTGTTGCAGGAATCTTTGAAAGAAAGGAGAATCGATAAACGATTTGTAGCGAGTGACTCAGATCTTGTTGTTGAACTTCGAGGACTTAAACATCGTATTGCTACCTAAGCCAACACAACAGAATACCGCCAACAAACATGAGACTGAGTATTAATTTAGATTAGGAATATTTAAAGCAACAGCGACCTGATAAAACAAAGAATGATGGGCATTTAAAATTTTAAAAAAATCTTGTAAAATACATTGATGTGTGTAAAAATAAACAAAAATTATCTACATTCATATTCATCACTTGTATGAAATGACATTTAATCCCAAATTTATAAAAATCTTTTTCAATATCAGTCATTGGGTGAAAGGTTGTAGAAAATATCCACATTTCTATAATTCGTCTGTTGTATATCAGATCGCGGATCTCTTTTCGATTCTTTACTAGTTTTGATAGTAGATAGATGTTTATTCTAGTCGTAAACGAGGAAAATGAGCGTACAAAATATGACTATAATCATCCTAATAAAAAGGTTGTTGAATGAAGTTTACGGTTCATTGCATAACACTAAATTCGTAAAGCACCATACTCAAATGCAGTCAGATTATTAGAGTTTTTTTTATAAATGACACACAATTTTATTAGCTAAGAATAAAATAAAAAAATAAGTACTGATTAATTAAAATGATTATTCTATATTATAAACATCAGAGAAGATTAAATTCTTTCTGGTTTGAAATTCTTTATTCTTAATATAAATCGTATTCAAAATAAATTAAATACATATTTTTATACTTACAAATTCAACATTATTTCAAGTGCAAAACAGGAAAATTTGAAAAGTAGACAGATCCTAAAATTAGATTATGTGATAAAAAATCCATTTAAAAAATAACGCTCGATTATTTGTGACCAGTAGTCTAATTCAATGATTTTTTTCATTGTATTTCTTGTTAATATTTAACAAAATTTAAAAAAGTTCTAACAGAAATGAAATGCTAGTTCAAGATTGTACATACCTACAATTGTATTTTATTCTGAATATCAGATTTTCTGAGTAAATGGTACTTTACGAATCATTATGCTCATGAGCTAAATTTACGAGAGCGTTTCCTGCATACATCTTAATAAATAAAAGTTCCCTTCATTTGGCAGCTATATCGCACATTGTGCTTTTGTAAATATTAATAATAAGTTGTCTTATAATGTTAGATAGTGAAAATACATTATCAATTTATAACGAATTACAGCACACGTTCTGACAGAAACATATATTAATAATTATGAGTTTATATCTAAATGTTCATTGTTATCTAATTGCAGATTTAAAGTAGGAGTAGCGTCCATACTATAAACAGAAATAATTTAAATGTAAGGTTATGTATAATTGTTTATTTAATATTTCAAAGTAAAATGTTTCATTTTAATAATAATATATTGTAAAACTATTACTAATAATAACTAAGATTTAAGTATGCATAGTTATTAGTTACTATTCGCGCAAATTAGCATCAATAATGATACATTTTTATTTGATATATTACAAGAAAATATTTTTTGTATATAAACACAATTATTTTAGTCGGGTGCTAATTTTGTTAACTATACTCTTATATCTTACGGTCTAAACAGACAATACAATGATCTTTTGCAAAGCAAAACTTTATATTATATAGTATACCATTAACTATAAGGACGAAATGATTCTCTCGGCAAGCAGAGGATTGGGTGATATTTTAGCTTTACAGCTTCTTAACTAATATTTGTTTAACAGCCGGTCTATGAGACCTTTGTTAAATCGAGATCGGTAATGATTTGACACTTGTCCCAATCGAGGCTCCTGAATTTCTTACTTTTTTAATTACAGACATTCTTCAATCAGATTCCTTTTCCTATAATTCTCTTTTAGTAGAATTTTTGGATACCTCAAATGTAAGATTAACGCTTTACATAGTTTCGTATTGAATTCAAAATCGCAAAAGTTTTGTTTCATGTAAAATTCATTTAAACTCAAATAAAAAGCCTTTTTTGCTTTTATAGTAAACATTTTAATAGTTTAATGAGATGATTTTTTTGTTCCAATATTTTAATTTTTGAAATCGTGCTTCTTTAAATTTCTAAACTTCATGAAATGTTTTAAAACTGTCTTAGCCAATTAACAATTAGGTATGATCTTTTAATCAAATTTATTATATATAGTATTTATTTAAATTAATTATTATTTTCAAGCTTCTCAACAGTTTCGTAACAAAAACACTTAACACTATCTAGTGTTGCGTAGCTACACTTAGGAGTTCTATTACGCATTAACAGAAAGTATAAGTTATAGAAATGGGAAATATATAATAAAACAAAGAAAATTTTGAATTGGATAGTGTCATGTCATCACCGAACCAACCAAAATTTCGTGAGCTCTGCCATTTTGATGGTTCACGATATAGTTCCATTACCTTTAGCCTAAAAATTTTATAAAGATTCCCTTAAATATACACTATGCTGACTTTACCTATGAGGAGTCTTGTTTTGTAATATTTTTATATCAAATTCGTCGTAACTTTAATAACTTATCTTTCAAAAGGACATATCTGTTTATAATAATGTCAAATTACTTTCCCTTGTTTAGATTAACGACAATTCCTACAACTAGATTATAGTATTACGAAGTAATCTAGAGTGATGTAAAAGTATTATTAGGTCATACCTTTATTTTTTATCTTCGAAAATTTGAAAATGTACACTTTTTGTTGATTTTATGTTAAAACTAATATACAAATTGAGTAATAAATAGTCAATGCCTTACAGTCATGTAGATATAGATAGATAAATTGAAACTTGATTGTATAAAATCTAATGTTTAGATGACTTTTGCGTGAAAAATTGGCTCAAATATCACTTTGTAAACGTAACATTCCATATGTATATTTTATAGAGAGTGTACTAGCGTATCTTGTTTTATTTTAACTAATCAAATATGTGCATTGTGCAATGAATTTGATTTAATAAGTTAGAAACATAATAAAATGTTGTATCCATTTAAACAAAAGTATATATTAAATATCTTCGATACAATTTTCGCTTTTTCTTTTCGCTATAATTTCTAAGTAAATAAATATAGATTTCTTCCAAGACAAACCTCTAACGTATAATATTTTTATAGTTTATGAAAGTGGTACGACGAACTGTACTTTGACTGGTACAAAAGACAGTTTATCGCTCTAGCATATTTTCTATATATGGTATAGCAAGCATAAAGATAGTTCTATTGATGGTAAAATATGGATGATGGAAATTCAATATACCACATACGAAAAAACGCTTGGTATGGTTTTGTAGGAAATTAAATTCTCTACAAAGATAATTTTTTGTCGAATTTAAAAAATCAACAGCTTCTTTTTAATAGCTAATTAAATTACAATTTGTTCGATAATTTTTATTTTCAATTATTGATGAACACGTATAAAACTACTTCTTAATGAATATTGTAATATACTTACGGACTTCGTTTACTCCGCGCTGCTCCTCCCCTGTAGGTGATAGCGTGATAATATGTAGCCTATATGTTGACCCGACCTGTTAGCAATATTCATGCAAAATTTGAAGTAAATCCCTGGAGAATTTTTTGAGTTACCCCAGACATACATACAGACAAACAGACAAAAATTCTAAAAAGTATATTTTTGGCTTCGATATCGATTACAGATCACGCCCCAAGTATTCTTTTAAAAAAATATTCGATGTACAGTTTTGACTTTTCTACGATTTTATTATATGTATAGATTGGCTAGGCAATGTCAAAATCTTTATTTCTTTAAATTTTTCTTTCAGTCTTTCTCTTGGATTCATCTATATTAATGTTATAAATGCGAAAATTTGGCTGTTTGGATGGATGGATAGACGTTTTTTACTCAATCATGCAAAATGGGATATAATTTTTTTTCTTGTTTACCCCATAGTGTGGAGTATCGTTGACAAAGCTTATGAAAAATATTGTAAATTTGCTTAAACAATTTTTTGATTAAGGTATTCCTCTGTGAAATATAAATTATTGTTAAAGTCAAATATCCCCTCCCTCTACCAGCTAAATAATTGGTCCTGAAGATATAAAAAATTCGCCTCTATGGTCTATAACTATAATTATAGTGGTCCGGTGTCGGTGTTGACTACATAAATTACCTAGATATTAAGTGCCCGGTTGGCCTACCACCTATCACATTGTGGAGCTAAATGTATTCGTGAGTGCACTGATTGTACCTCCTCTCTTCGGGGATAGATAGAACTTAGGGCGGCTTGCACCAAAATGCTTAAAGGCATTTACTCCCTTAAACATGTTTAGCAAATGTCAAAACGCCTTAAATGCTGTCACTTTAAACGTATGTAGTGACTTAAAATGATTTAAGCATTTCGGTGCAAGCCACCCAATATTTTTAAATAATATTATTATTTAAAAATTAATATTTTTTATTAATTAAAATTAAAAATATATTTATTTATATTAAAAATATATATACTAAACTAGCTGACCCGGCAAACGTTGTTTTGCTATATAAATTATTTAATTAAAAAATAAGGGTTGGTGATAAAAGAGTAAAAATTTAGAGTTATATGTATTTTTCATTGCTGAATCATAAAAAAATAAAAATAAAAAAATTTGTCCATAAAATAAAAAAAAAATATTTTTAGGGGTGGACAACCCTTATCACTTAGGGGTATAAAAATAGATAGTAGCCGATTCTCAGACCTATTGAAAATGCGTACGAAATTTCATCAAAATCGGTCAAGCCGTTTCGGAGGAGTATGGGAACGAACATTGTGATACGATAATTTTATATATCTATCTATATATATAAAAATCAATTGCTGTTTAACGAACAGCAATTGATTTTCTCGTCTCGTCTCTCTAAAACTCTAACGTTTTCTCGCTAAAACTCGAGAAAGGCTGAACTAATTTGGCTATTTTTTTGTTTTGAATTAATTGTTGAAGTCCAAGAAATGTTTAAAAGGTGAGAAAATATAAAAAAAAATAAGAGTAGTTAAAAAGGCCGAACAACGTTTGCAGGGTCAGCTAGCAAGATTAATAAAAATAAACATTACACACTACATTTATTTGACAAACACGATAATATACACACGTCATACATATTTTCTTTACGGGTAAAGTCTGTTGTCAAACTTAACGGAGATTCTGTTGTTTAGCCTAGGGGCGAATTTCGATCACAGGGCGATCGCGAGTATTCATAAATAAAAATAAATAAATAAATATTCACGGGACAAATTACACTTACTAATCTAACCCTAAAGTAAGCAAATTATTTGCTTGTGTTAGATATGGGTGTTAGTCAACGATACTAATACATAGAAATACATATATAAATACTGGAATATATTTAATAAACTCCAAAACCCGGAAATACAAACACACAAATGCTTGTCTCCGTCGGGGATCGAATTGCGTAATCAGGATCGCTAACCACTCGACCAATAGGGCGGTCACACAGATATATAAATATAGAAAAAATAAAGACCCATTTATGTGTGTGTATTAAGCTACCTAAAAAGTGATGCCTTCGACGATCGGACAAGGTTTATTTCCACACTGTATAACTTATTGATTACAAACACCTACCTAAAAATTGTATAATCCAGTCTTAGTTGATCACACTGTTGCTTAGATAACAAGCTTATCGTATGATAGTAATGTTAGTATAAGCTCAAAAACAAGATAACGATTCTAGTAGTGAAAAACATTTGTTTGGCACAATTGGTAAAGCACTTGTACTTTAACTTCACTTCACAACATATGCATTTTTAGAATATTACTCGACCGGCTTAACTTGTTAAGCGTCTTCAGGATGTAACATCTATACATATAATAAAATCGTAGGAAAGTCAAAACTGTACATTGAATATTCTTTTAAAAAAATACTTGGGGCGTGATCTACAATCGATATCGAAGCCAAAAATATAGGTTTTAGAATTTTTGCCTGTTTGTCTGTTTGTCTGTATGTATGTCCGGGGTAAACTCAAAAAGTACTGCATGGATTTACTTCAAATTTTGCATGAATATTACTAATAGGTCGCGTCAACATATAGGCTACATATTATCACGCTATCACTTACAGGGGAGGTGCAGTGCGGAGTAAACGAAGTCCGCCCGGACGAAGTCTACAGTTAGTACTTAATAATATTACATCCTGAAGATGCTTAAAAAGTGAAACTGGTACTATACTTGTATTTTAACTTCACTTCGCAACATATATAGTTTTAGTGTATTACTCGACTGGTTTCACTTTTGAACGCATCTTCAGGATGTAATATAACTCAATAATATTACATCCTGAAAATGCTTAACAAGTTGACCTGGTACTACAGTTGTACTTAACTTCACTTCACAACATAGGTATATATTTTTAGTTATTTATATTACTCGACCGCTTTAACTTTTTAAGCATCTTCAGGATGTAACATAATGATATTACATCCTGAAGATGCTCAAAAAGTGAAACTGGTACGACATTGTACTTCAACTTCACTTCAGAACATATATATATTTAGTATATTACTTGACCGGTTACACTTGCACAGCTACTTACTATTACACAGCTACGCATCTTCAGGATATAATATAGGTATTTAATAATAATAGATGTAACATTATTAAGTATATTACGTCAAGATGATGCTTAAAAAGTAAAACTGATATTACGCTTGTACTATAACTTTACTTCACAACATATATATTTTAGTATATTAGTCAAGTAATATGCTAGAAATATATATGTTGTGAAGTAAAGTTAAAGTATAAGTGCTTTACCAATTGTGTCTAATAATTGTATTCAATACTAGAGTGTATATAGTTAAATCGCTTTCTTGTTTTTAATCTTATGCTGACACTAGCTGTAGCGTGCAGCCCGCTGTATTATAAAATTTTTTCGAATTCCGCGGGATCAACTGAATTTTCCGAAATAAAAAGCCTATTTGCTATTCCAGGTCATTACCTACTTGTGTGCTAAATTTCATTCAAATACGTTCACTTATTTTTGGCGTGATTGAGTAACAAACATCCATCCATCCATCCAACCAAACATCCCGCATTTATAATATTAATCTAGATTACTTATATATACTTACAAAACATTATTAAGTAAACCCGATAACTGAAGATGTTTAAAAAGTAAACCCGGTCCAATAATAAGTATACTAAAAATATACAGGGTTACCTCTAAAATACCAGCAACCTCGCAGGACTAAATACCTAACATTATAAATAACTACATTTGTTCTATGACTTTTGACATAACTCAGTACTTTAAATAAAAATTATTTTTTAAGTTTTTATTGTCCTGTCGTGACATTTCTAACTCGTCATTCGGATGCGCTGCTAGTAGTAACACTTTCCTACCACCACTTGCAGCACCAAGTATGTTCGGCTAATTGTGGGTGCAATGGTTGTACCTCTGCCACCCCTTCCGGGGATACAGGCGTGAAGAAACTTTCTTATACTTAATAACTATACATACTCGTATGTATCATCACGCTGAAACTGTTATGTAGTAGACAACCCCTGTCAGGCTGCATGCAATCCCGGCAGACTTACCTTGTTTCCTTTTTACTAATCACGCTGGCTTCCACAAACCCTTAACACCACCCTCGAACAACGGCCCACCAATTTGATTATGAACCGTTTGTTGAATTGGATTAATGGATCTTTCCCGGTACTAACATTTTTCCACTTAGCAAATAAAATTTCTACACATTAAAAACTTAGCAAATAAAATTTCGACAGGATTAAATCCTGCGACCTTCGTAGAGAAAATGTTTTCAATGAAGAGAAATGGGTCTACAATAATTTATCACGCTGCTTATTCTACCCGCATAGGATAAGCAGCGTGATAAAAATAAAATGTTGTGAGAACAAAGACACTAATTCAACATAGTGCTATAATTACTGTTAGTTGTCAGCAGTGATAATTAAAAAAGTATGTAAAAAGTTGTCAGTACTTGGTCAGTACCTATATCGTTTAATTTCTCTTTAATCCAGTTTTCCCAAGCACGGGATGAGTGCTATAACACAAAAATAATTGAAAATACGAAAGTACTGATCGAAATTATAAATGTGAATTTCATCTCATTTAAATAGTTGTACGTATGTATACCTAGCGATCAGTACAATCAACGTAATCGATCATATAGCAAAGAAGAATTTCGCCACGTCGAGCCTGTCGACACTAGCTCAGTGGTAGAGCGTCCCGGCTTTAGGGAGACGATCACAGGTTCAATCCTTGCGGGTCAATATTTTTCTTTGTTGTTTTTAAAGTTTTTTTCCAAAGCAATATCGTAATAACGTGAGCAGATTATTCGAAGGATTAAACAATTTTTGCAAGATTAGTCTTGATTATTAGATTTACGGCAGGTTCAAAATCTGATCGACAAACGATTGCGCGCGAGGTACCTATTTATATATTTTTTAAATAATAATCATCTCCATAAATGAGTTCATATAACTGACTGAAAAAATAGTAAGTATATTGATCATTACCTTATACGTATACTAATATTTTATTTATTTATTTAATACTTTATTGTACACAATTAAAAGAGAAGTAGTACATAGAGACTTATTATATACAGACTGTACAATGGGCGAGCTTATCCCTAATAAAAGAGATTTCTTCCAGCTGACCCGAATAAGAGTAAACACAATAATTATTGAAATGTTAAAATAGTGTACAATAATCATAAAACTAGATACATATGAATATAACAGTATTGATACATTAAATTTATCCACATAATATTTAAAAGTGAACAACAATCGATGGAAATGAAAAAAAAAATAAAATAAAAAATACTATGTAGACCCAGCAAGAAAATGTTCTCTTAGACTCTTTTTGAAAATTCGAAGAGATTGACTCATACAAATCTTGGGCGGTAGTGAGTTCCATAACCCGACAGCTTGAACATGGAAAGAATTTGATAAAAATTTTGAACTGTGTGGGGGATATTTTAAAAGGGCAGTAACACTTAATCTACAAGGTGATCCAGGTGGATGCAAAAAAGAAAACCCATCACGCAGATAGCTTGGTGCATTAGGATTAAACAGGATATTAAAAAGAAGACAAAGAATATGAGTGTTCCTACGCAGCCGTATTGGAAGCCATTTAAGTTGAGCTCTAAAGTTAGAGACATGGTCATACTTCCGTAAACCAAAAATAAATCTGATACAGAGATTCTGCAGCCTCTCTAATTTGTTCACCAGTTCTTCAGTAGCATCAATAAAACAAACATCCGCATAATCGATGATAGGTAGTATGAGGCTCTGCATTAGTAATATCTTTGTTTTAAAAGGCAAATAATTTTGTAAGTGTTTTAGAGAGTGTAGAGCAAAGTGAACTTTTTTACTTATGATGTTAATATGCAAATCACATGATAGATCGTTTGAAATTGTTACACCCAAGTAACTGACCGAGTTTGATATTGGAATAACTGTGTTATCATAAACAACCTGAGGAAGGTTTATGTACCAAGGATTTTGCACATATACCTACTGCCTACAATTAAAACCTTGGACTTCGATGGATTGACAGTAAGCCCAAAAGCTTTTGCCCAAGCGTGAATAATTTCAAGATCCAAATTTATCGAGTCAATAGCCTTGGCCACATCCATGACACTGACGTGACGATAGATTTGCAAATCGTTTGCATATAAATGAAAGCTAGAAGAGATAACCTCAGTAATTTTATTTATAAAAGTAGAAAGCACTCCTCCTTGAGGAACACCTGCCAGTAGATTAGCCCAATCTGAGGATAACTCATCCACTTGAATACGCTGAGAGCGACCCCAGAGATAGCTGTTAAACCAGTTAGCCGCATCGTTAGATATGTTTAGTGATTTGGGGATAGTGATAAGAACCTCAAAGTCCACTGAATTAAAAGCGCTACTGAAGTCAAGAAGCACAACAATAGTTAATTGTTTAATATCCATAGCTGAACGAATATCGTCAATTACCTTTACCAGTGCCGTGACAGTGCTGTGTCCAGGCCGGAAGCCCGACTGGTACGGGTTAAGTAGGCTATTTACTCGCAAATGATCAGCCAGTTGAGTGTGAACAATGTGCTCGAGCACTTTGGATAAGTATTAGGAACTTTGGGATTAGGGATTACAAATGCTTTTTTCTACTGCGATGGAAAAGTACTTGACGATAAAGAAAAATTAAAAATGTGAGTAAGGATAGAAAGTAGTTCAGGAAGAACAAGATGAAACATTCTAGAACTAAGCTGGTCGCTTCCTATTGCGGAAAAACTAATTGAAAGCATGTACTTCTTGACCTCAGCTTCACTAACTGGTTTGAAATTAAACAACGGACACGTCGGTCGAGTACTAAAAGAAATGTCAGACAGAGTAATCGATTTATCTGGACCATGCAGCGAAATCGGCAGTGCTGTGAAGCTGGCATTTAATAAATTTGGATCTAAGGAATTATAATTATGAGAAGTAGAAGATTTACCAATGCCAAGAGAATTTAATAACGGCCAAATTTTATTTGAATCAGTGGCTGTAATTGTGTCATGAATGTAGCGGCGTTTGGCAAAACGGCATAAACGATTACGCCGATTGCGCAATGATTTATAGGTAGACAAACTAAGCTCTGAGGGAATTTTTTTATACAGACGATTTGCTTTATCCCGTTTGGCCATTAAACGTTTTAAGTCCTCAGTAATCCACGGTGCAGGTTTATGTTTAATACGTAGTTTTTTACCGGTGCATAAAGGTCAAAAATTTTCAAAATAATAGAGTTGAGCTGCTCAACCTTCGAATCTAGATCAAACGCATTGACAATTGCGGTCCAGTCAATGTTTTTAAAAGCGTTTTTTAGAGATTCCAAATTTATATTGTTATAACACCGACGAAAAGCATAGTTTATTTTACGTTTTGACGGAGTTATTTTGTAGGAGAGGAAGATGAGGTCGTGGTATGAGAACGATGAAGGAAATTGTCCAAAGGTACTAACGTATTCTGGATGCGACACTATGATAAGATCAAGCAGAGATGGGTTTGTATTAGGAAAATGATGAGTGGCAGATAAAGAAAGAGAGCACAAGTTTACTGAATGGAGGAGAGACGTTAATTTTTTGGCTCGTGCATCATTTTTAATTAGGCACGTGTTAAAGTCACCAAGTAGCAATATATGGTCATTAATGGGTCTAAAATCGTTTAGGAGGATGTCAAGTTAAAAAAAATAATCTATATGAATAGATGGACAATAGAACACAGCTAAGAGAATTGTAGTATATCTTAAATTAATTTCTAAAAACATATGTTCAGAAGATTCACTGTAGAGACTGGGTGAGTGAGAAATAATTTTATACATTATATCATTGCGTATATACATTGCAACCCCACCTCCTCCTTTGCCTAACCTGTCATTGCGGATGAGATTAAACCCGGGAATCGAAAATTGCGAAGAAGGCAATGAGGGCTTAAGGAAAGATTCTGAGATTAAAACAGCATCACATGTATCAGTACTAAAGGTTAAAAAAAGATCGTCATAATGCACAGGAACACTTTGTGCATTAATATGCACAATGTTGAAATTTTTAGGATAATTAGAAAAGACAGTGGAGAGTTTATTTTGCGCTGAAAGGCTACTAATGCTATCACTATCCGCACTTAGGTAATCATCATCAGTAGAAGAGCACGAGAAAAAATCACTTCCAATTAAATTATGTGTCATAAAAATGCAACAAGACTAATTACCTACAAACTAAAACAACTTCTAAAACTAATAACAAAAGACTATAAAAAAAATAAAAACAACAATTATATATATAATATGCTATTCAATTTGGTACATTATTAGTCAGCTACTCAAAATAACAAAGGTTTCTATTGAAATATTACTGGTGAAAAAAAAATGTTAAAGTGATCTGATTTTGTAATTTTTTAAAATATTTTTTTATATATAACAATCATATTTTCGTAATTTTGAATATGTTGCACTTTAGGGTTATATATCCTGTTGGGAAAATGCATAAAATAAAACATTTTTGCACATTTCAATTCGTCCTGAAAGATAACTCTGACGCCTTTTTTCGTAAAACGCTATGAAGGAATTGTCTTAGTTTTAAAAAACCGTTAGCAAAAATTATATTCTTGATCTTTAGTGCACTAAATCGAGACTTTAGTCTTGCAAAAACTGTTATATCCTTCGAATAATCTGCTCACATTACGATATTGCTCTGGAAAAAACTTGAAAACATGAAGTTTTCGTTTCGAATCGAATACACGCTCTTATTTGAGTATTTCAATTCTATATATTGGTATCGTTCACTAACGCCCACATTAGCAAATAATTTGTTTAATTTATGGTTAGATCAGCGAAATCAATGGTTAGATTAATTCGTGTAACTTGCAAAATGTACTGTCAAATTGTTTATTGACAAAGTTATGAACAAATTTGGATAGAAACCTAAGACATTTTCAGGTTTTTAAACAGAAACTTAATACATTTTTCTATTTTGCTCCTTACACAGAGGTGCAAGCGCACCCTCTTGCATCCTACTACCAGCACCCATGTTATTAAGGTTTTTTCGTGATTGTCCTCAAAAATCGTAATCTCAATAGCAGCATGGAGTCGGGTGGTGGTGTATTATCATACAGATATGTTAACATGCCACAGGTAGCTGGAATGAGCTACCTGCTCATAGCAACTCTGCAACAGCGCTGAGAAAAAAGCGGTAGAAGTAATCAGGTCGATAAAAAGGCGACGATAGGAACTACCATATCCCCCGTGTTGGTCCGACTTCCTTTGAAGAATAGACCAACTGTCGTTTTACCAGGTAGGTCATAAGAGGCGACCGATCGGCTACATGTGACACTACCATCGTGACTACTAGGTGTACGCCCGGGTATTCGGTACTTGCCAGCGCCTTACCCATTTCCAGCACAATAGCGTAAATACTTGTCATTGTTGAGTTCCGGTTTGGAGGGTAAAGTAGCCGGTAGACTTTTACATATGGCATTCCCATTCCGCCACACGGATAGCAACGCACCATTAACATCTTTGATGTCTATAGGCGATGGTTTCTATCAGGAGAGCCATCTGCTTCTTTGCTATCTTATAATACAAAAAAATCACCCGTTTTGCCAACCGACAAATCGTTAAATTAATTGCATCCTCTATTTATCATTGGTTCACTCTGACTGGCCTGCAAAGAAACAAGCAAAATGATACGTATAAAACCGATCTCGGATTTAGATCAATAGGTACAATTGATCACTCTTTTATTACTATACAATATCTTCTCAGTGTGTGGTTGCGTTTCCGATCCGGTAGTAGCCATAAAATTGTTGGCTCATCAAAAGAGTCTGTAAAAGACAATTTAAATAATATTTTCTCATGTCATTTCATTTTTTTGTAAAAACAAGATGATCCATATCCTAACAAACGTGAAACACGTGACCTTTAGCAACTCAAGCCCTTTAAACTAAAACTTTCATCAAAACAAAATGAAACTTTTTCGCAGAAAACAGTAGGTACTCCATTGCTCAACTAAGTTCAAGTCACGTTTGTAAAAATAAAAATATGTTCAAGTTGAGAAATCGATGAAAAACAATATTGACTAAACAAACCTTAACTTTCGTGTTATGTCTAAAGAAAGCAAAACAGGATATTCCAGAAAAAGGATTTTTTTACTTCTTAAATAGGTAGTGGAAATTTTCACCACAACGAACCTTTATCTATAGCAAGAAATAGTTTGTTAGTAACATGTATACTGCTCATACATACATATATATACGCATACCTTCACACCAAACGGAAAAAACAGAGTGACATATATAATTATCGAAAAAACTTGCCTTCCACCAACAATCAACAGTGGCATTGATGTAGGTATCACATTTGCAGAACAATTTATTTATTTATTTATCCGGCCACCAAGCAGCATTGTAGATATTACTATATCACCATATAGTATATCACCATATAGTAATATATATATATATATATATATATATATATATATATATATATATATATATATATATATATATATATATATATATATATATATATATATATATATCACCATATAGTAATATCTACAATGCTGCTTGGTGGCCGGATAAATAAATAAATAAATTGTTCTGCAAATGTGATACCTACATCAATGCCACTGTTGATTGTTGGTGGAAGGCAAGTTTTTTCGATAATTATATATGTCACTCTGTTTTTTCCGTTTCCGATATATATATATATATATATATATATATATAAATATTCACGGAACAAATTACACTTATTGATCTAACCCCAAAGTAAGCAAATTATTTGCTTGTATTATTATGGGTGTTAGTCAACGATACTAATACATAGAAATATATATATATAAATACTTTTACATACATAATAAACACCCAAACCCGGAAATACAAACATTGATGCTCATCACACAAATGCTTGTCCCCGTCGGGGATCGAACCCGAGCCCCGTTGATTGCACAGTCAGGGTCGCTAACCACTCGACCAACGGGGCGATATATATATATATATATATATATATATATATATATATATATATATATATATATATATATATATATATATATATATATATATATATATATATATATATACATAGAGCAGTGTACGCTCGCCTTTATAGAATTTAAGTAAAATACTAGTGCAGATTGAAGATATTTTAAGAGAACATTCTCAAAAACACTTTGACTTTTAATTGAACACACACAACGAACGTTCATAAAGAGTATATATAGGTGAATATAAAGGGTGGGGGTTAGACGGTCGGGGCCCTTCCCCCCTTAGCGCAAAAGTATATTTTCGCGGAATAGATATTTATAGCTTGTAATTTTATGTGTACACTTTTACTATTAAAATTGATCTAGGTAAGTGTCATCTCTGCGATTATCCGATTTCATATGAAAAAAATCGGAGAAAAGAATTAGATACAAGTATAGAAGAATTGCTTATTTATATAGGATAAACTCAAATCAAATGATTTAGTGGCTGGGGGTACGTGATAAAACTAGTTAATTTTGGTACATTTTGGACCTTCAACCACATTAAACGTAAAAGCACGGAACTGCGTAGTTTGTGCAGGAGCATAGTTTTGTGTTGCGGTGGTTTCATGGTTAGGCGGTTGTACCAAACCCGGACGAGACCCGGACATTGCAAAACTCTACCACCAATCACGATGATAGCGACACATTTGAATAATAATTTGCCTTTAAACTGCTACTGCTACACTGATCATAGGGTTCACACGTGATTGTTCTATATTATAGTATAAGATACAAGTCGTAGCATTAATTATTGAATGCCTAAAAATAAAATACATAAATATCGTTACACCGGATCCCTTGCGAAGTAGATATAGACATTCCGGTCATCAGACAAATATAAAAAATATCTGGTTCGCCAAGCTTCACCGGTTTGTCAATTCTCATCCTTATCGGAGAAAACTCATCCCTATCGGAGAAAACAGCAATAATATTTTTAATCATAGGGAATCAAAAGAACTGATTCAATTTTTTAACATATTGTAATAGTACGGGCGACCAAGGTGAGTGAATAAGAAAAGTGTTTTCGTTCAGCGTAGTTCGGTTAAGTTTAGTGTTAGTCCAGTGAGTGTGACTAGTGTGTATAGTGTATTTACGTATTGCATGGTGATGTTTAGTATATTTTGTGTTGTAAATACACGGTTTTAATATAAGTGGTGTTTTCTTGCACAAATACGAACAACATTGTCAAAAATTAGCAGAGATTACGAATACATTTTTACGTAAAATCTTTTACATCGTAGGAAGAAGGTACCGAGTGCCATACATCATTTTGTAATATCTATATCTATAATAATCTCTTACAAACATACCTACCGGTTTCATAAACTCATGACACCACCCCTAGACTGCAGCCGACTAAGTTGTTCACGGTAACATTGGTCTATATTTTACCTGCACCCAGTTATATTTGCAGTATAAACTGTTCATTTAATTTTTTTATCTGTTGTTCTTTGTATTTATCAGATTCCACGTACCATGCTTTTTACTCCAATTGCAATGCTTCTATTATACCCAGCCTCTACATTCAGTATTACGGATCAAATTAATTAAGTAAGTAAATCCCTCGTAAATACTATCGCTATTTTTTTCATATTAGAATTATTTAAAAAAAAACAATTTAGTTACACATTAATAAAACCTTTTAACGAATATACGAATCATTTCTCAATTTCTCAAATCTAAATACATTTGTATTTATGTAAGAGTACCAACATAAATATTCATTGTACAAAAAGGCAAGCTTCACCTTTAACCTTTTCCCAGATGAGGAAATTTCATAAGGTCACACCCACACAAGTCGGTCGTCCTTTTCAGTTTAAACCAATAGAAGTGCCTGGGCAATTTGACGCCTACAGGAAATTTTACTACTTGATGCGAATTTAATTTTATCTACAATATAACATATGTTTAATCAATATTTAAAATATTTTTTAGATATGTAAACGTGTAAGTTCGTATCATAATTAAATAATTATAGACTAGTAAAGCGTTCCGCAAGCGGCCGTAATTTTCTTTTTACTATAATGATCGTTAAAGAACCGTAAAGGATATGCACGTTGCTTACCGCAAATTACCACGACCGTTTTAAGTGCGGTAAAATACCTAATATCTGCTGCGAAGTGCCATTGCAGTGTCACTTACTTACAATCTTAGCTTATAAGTCTTAGTCGACGATGCCTTGCTTTACCAATTTTTTCTAGGTGAGAAAATTAAAGACAACCTAACAAACCTATTTTATTTTATATTTGTGCAACCAGCCGCATAGTGGCGAACTTGTGGCTAATTCGAGTTATGTATACCATACATGACTAGAATTTCGCCATTAGAAACATTTCGTCGTTAGAAACAAGTTCGCCACTATGCGGCTTCTATTTTACACAGTGTGGTTTCTATTCTATATTCTATAGTCTCTATTGGAAAATCTAACGAAGTAGATACAGCCTTTCTACGTGTATCTATCAATTTAGATATATAGATCATTCAATGATAGTCATACATACTAGGGATATAGAAGATGTTTTTGAGCTTAGCTTAACTAGAAAAATAGCTTCCTTGAAAAGACTGTAAAAAGTTTACGTACCTAATGATAGAAAAACGACCAGTTTGGAAAATTTTCCTTGTCTGATGCCGCAAAATATCGTCCCCATATTGATCTGGGCCCCCTTTTAAAAAAGATTTACTGCCTTACTCTCACTTTTTTTTAATATTTCATAAGATAGCAAACAAGCAGATGGGTCTCCTGGTGGAAAGAGTCAACCATCGCCTATAGACACCAAATATGTTAATGGTGCGTTGCTATCTTGTGGTGACATCTAATGTCACATGCATAAGTTTACCAGCTACCTTACCCTACAAACCACAACACGACAGCGACAAGCACTGACACTATTTCTGCAGGAATATGTAGGTAAGGCGGTGGTACCAGACCCGGGCGAGACAATGCAGAACTTTACCACACTATAAAAGCTCGTAAAACGATTGTCCTTAAGTATAGTATAGAAACTGAAAATCTATGACTTTTAAATCATCGAACAGATCCTTTCAAAAAGTTATTTTCGTACACAAATGAGAAAATATATATACGTTTATAAAATGTGCGCAATAAAGAGTAATCAATCATGCGAATGTTAGCTTACATTATTTTGTGAACAAAATTAACTTTAGCTAGCACGCTTTTAAAGTAACCGTTTTTAATTTTGACGTTATACGTAGGGACAATCGAAAAGGCTAAACGTGCCACTACTGTTATTATCCTGGTAGTGTTAGCTATGGTCACTACCGACGTTCTTTAGTTCTTTACCTCTCGCACACTTACAGTAACATCGCCATAACTATTCCTGCCGCAATAACACCTATCTGTTCTCGACACTATTGTTTAAGGCATGTGTCATGATTGAAGGTTAAGGCAGTCAGTAAACTTTTGCATGTGACATTACATCTCCGGACAGCAAAGCATTAATAGCATCACAGATAGGCAATAGTTATCTCTTTACATCAGAAATATCGTCTTCTTGATTGCTATACCTACTGGAAAGAATGGCAAATACACGTGTGTTTGTTTTATACTTATAAAAGATACAAACAAGCAAATGGGTCAACTGATGCTAAGATAAGATGTAAGAGTCAACCATCGCTGATAGACATCAAAGATGTAAATGGTGCGTTGCTATCTTGTAGCGAGATCTAATGCCACATGCATAAGTTTACCGGCTACCTTACCCTTCAAACCGGAATACGACAATGACAAGCACTGACGCTACTTTGACAGGAATAGGTCAGGCTGTGGTACCAGACCAGGATGAGACAATGCAGAATAATACCACCTAGTAGCCACGATGGTAGTGACTCGCATAGCCAATCGGTCACCTCTTACGACCTGCTTGTCAGAACGGCAGTTGGCCTATTCTTCAAAGGAGCTCGGAACAAAACGGAGTAAAATCTTATAAAATCGTTGAGTATTTGTCCATATTTTTAAATTTTCTATGAGAATTTTTGATTTTTTTTTTGAATCCTATAATATAAAAACATATTTACAATGAATGCTACCTTTAATATTATGATGCTACCCTAAAACATATTTATATATTTTTTAAAGATATTATCAACCCTATTATGCTACCCTAAGTAGGATGACATTTTATAATTTGGTTTCAGTTCGATAAGGCTATTACTTATTACATACCTATGTATATTTTTAATATAATATCTCGCCGTCTAAGTATAGTAGTTATAATCTATTATCTATTATTATTACATATAATATTCTATGTAAATAAAATAACAAACAGATATAATTTTTAATTTGCTGTAAAAAATAAAAAAATAAGTCTTTTTGATTATTGAATAAAAAATATATAATTTCGAAAATGTAATGTATTATAAAGCAACCAGCCGGTAAGTATGTATTATTTAACCCTCTAGAATGACAGTCTGTGTTTGTTGTTGACGTTGCTAACAGTAAACAACAGTTTTTCATAAATCATAATCTTCAAACATTTGACAAAAACCTTAGTTTCAGTATATTTCTTCAAATCAAAAGTTCAACGTAGGTAAGATATAGTTAAAACAAGATGCTGCTAAAGATTTGGTTGGTCGCCGTGTTGGTCCCGGCCTCCTTTGTAGAATAGGCCAACTGCCGTTCTGTCAGGCAGGTCGTAAAAGGCGACCGATTGGCTATCGAGTCACTACCATCGTGGCTACTAGGTGGTTGAGTTCTGCATTGTCTCGCCCGGGTCTGGTTCCACCGCCTTACCTATTCCTGCTGCAATAGCGTCAGTGCTTGTCGCTGTCGTGTTCCGGTTTGGAGGGTAAGGTAGCCGGTAAACGTATGCATGTGGCATTAGACCTCGCCACAAGATAGCAACGCATCATTAACATCTTTGGTGTCTATAGGCGATGGTTGACTCTTTCCATCAGGAGACCCATCTGCTTGTTTGCTATCTTATGATATTAAAAAAAAAAAAATAATTGTTGTACTATTATTTTCTATCGTTTCAAATAATATGTATTATACTTTCATACAATATACGTGTCTATGATTCTGTCGCCAATTATTTTAATCGCCGTATCATTGAACGTAAGGCTTATTCTCTTATTGGTAACTCTAAAACCATGGCAGTTATTTTTAACGCCCATACCAAATTTAAAAAAACTCTAGAACTATTTGTCTCTGGCAAGTTATTGTCAAAATGACGTACGTCACTGTCAAGTGTCAACTGTCAAATGTCATAGGGCAATGACACCAATGACATCAAAACAAAGTTGAGAATCAGAAGATTGAAATTCAAAATAAATTAAAATTGTTTCACAAACATTTAACTATAGAAATGAATCTCATTTGTTTTAAGATAATTTTACATTATAATTACATTTTATGTTAATGTTTAATTCACAATATCTTTGTTTTAATAAGCGTCGGTAACAGTTAATTTATATCCCGTTACACTGTCTTTTCCACGTCAGAAGGAACATATTCAAGTTGTACTATGCGTAGATCTAAAGGATATCAAGATCTAGATGACAATGGAGGTGATACACGAGTGCCAGCTCCACCAATGCCACCTCCACAAGAAATCGAAATGGCCTCAGTTACAGTCGTTCCTGACGGTATGTTTTGTTGGAGTAGTGACATGTGTAGCTAATCGTTCACCTTTTACAAACTGCCTGGCAGAATGACACTGTCTATTCTTCAAGGTGGTCCCGGACCAACATGAGGTAACATGGTAAATTTTTTCAAAAGAAATAGAGATTTTTCTAAAGATTCAAAATATTCTGTTTATTGAATTAAAACATAATCCACTTGTGTACCAAATTTTATACAAATTATTTTATTAAGAAACATCTAAGAATTAAATACATACTTTTGCACATACAATATTAGAATTGCGTTTGGCCCCTTTTGTAAGAATAGACTATCTGCCTTCTGCTAGGCAGCTCGTTAAAGGTGAACTATTATAAGTTAAGCCTGTCACTATTGTTGCCTACCTTCCTGTTGTTTCACTTATGCTGTCATGTTTAGGAAGTAAGATATTCAGTGTGGCATTACATGCTTGCAACATAGGATAAGAATCAAATCAGGAATGATTCCTTGTCTTCCTATGATATATAAAAAAAGTATTGCAACATAATATGTCAAGTTAAACTTGTGAGCAAGTTGTAGTAATTAAATCTCTATATATCTAAAACTTTGTAATTTATATGTCACATCAATACCATCTTTGTAACATGCTTCTAAATAAAAACAAATATGATCTTTTTATATATTTTTATTTGAATCTACTTAAAATCTATATTTTGTTGGCTGACAGGTAAAACTATACTGAATAGCTATACTTTTATATTGATGTTGAGTTTTGTAACCAAATCCTTAAACTTATCTATTTGAAATGGAAAAACTCAATTCCTACATTTCTTGTTAAAGCACGGGTAGGAAAAAATTCATTAAAATGTCTATTTGGAAATTTTAACAGTGCTACTTAATAAGGTTTTCCTGTCATTAAGATTTTATCTGCCTATTTATGACAGTTACATTATCCAATATCTTTTGTTTTATAGGCACTTATAATTTTTGTATTAAAAATATTTCTCATTAGCTGTATATATTTAAGCTATCTTGCCTTTCAAGTATTTTTTAACTTCCCACTACGTATGTAGATAAGGAAGTCACTGATTTTACCCCGATTTTCGAAAATCAAGTTTTCACCTGATGTCCACGTTTTGAGGTCCTAAGAACCTTTTCCGACTATTTTCACGATGATATCAGTAACTCTTTATCTATGTATGTATATGTGTGTGTATGTAAACATCTCATAACTTTTGAACGGCTGGACCGCTCGAAATGCGGTTGATGGCATTTGATTGGATTCCACTCAACTTAGGCTTCCTGAAAATTTGAACTGATTCGGTCCAGGAGGTTTTGAGAAATTTTGAAAAAACACCAAAATAATTTTGGCGAAACAGTATTTTTTTAATATAACTTCCAGATTTATATACCGATTGAGTTCCAAAACTAATTAGCTCTATTCCTCAAAAAACTATGTCTAAACATAAATTGCATCAGAATCGGTTCATCCGTTTGGTAGTAATCGTTGACAAAAAAATTTGTAAAAAGATTTTTCTACATAGCTTCGAAATTTTTCAACCAATCTTTTTTTTGGTATTCTCTGATATTTTAGTACTAAAAAAACTATATCAAATGCTGTTTCAAAAATCAAAATCGAATCAAATTCTCAAAACTTATAGCTTTTCAAAGATTAAAATTACGTTGATTTTAGAAAACTTACTTAATTTTTTTTAAATAACTTTCAAGTTAATTCACCGATTGACATAAAAATCTTACCAGCTTCTCTCCTTAAAAAACTGCATCAAATACCGTTAATTTAATCAAAATCGGTTAATTTGTTTGGGATTTATCAATGAAGAAAATTAAAAATAAAATGTTTTTTGATGTTGCATCAAAATTTTAAACCTATCGATTATTTAGCTATAGCAACATTTTAGATCTCAAAAATTGAGTTGAATGCCGTCATCCTTTTCATAAATTAGTATACTGCCATTTTTATTAAAATAGATATTTGAATTGAAAAAATATATGCTAATATTTTTACTCTTTTGAGCTTAAAATACCTGAATTTAGTGGGAAGTTTCAAGGATGGCCCATAGGGTCAACTTTTTTAGATCATAGCTTAGCAAACTGCTAAACCAAATCAATTAAGAAGTAATGGCTATAGTAGTAATTTCCTTGAAGTTTTTAGATAATTATGTTCTACATCTATATTATAAAATACTAGCTGTGTTCGTGACTTTGTTCACGTGAATATTTTACAAAATAAAAATAGCCTAAGTTACTCTTTATTACATCAGCAGAATTAAAAGATAGACAGTCCTGGGGTTTTCTGTTTTACCCACATAGTTCCCGTGGGATTTCTGGGATAAAAACTGTTCTATGTCCTTTCTTGGGTCCTAAACTATATTTGTACTAAATTTCTTCTAAATCGGTTCAGTAGCTTAGGTGGAAAGAAGAAACAGACAGTCAGACAGAGTTACTTTTGCATTTATAATAATAATGATAATATGGTTCGGACATGTAGAAAGAATGGTAGATGAAAGGTTAACAAAACAGATATACAGTGCGAATGTGGAAGGATGTAGGTACCGGGGAAGACCAAGACTGACATACCACGATCAGATTGATCGAGTACTGTCCGAAGGTGGTGTCAAGAGCCTTCGCAACCGGCGTGTGTGTATGAAGAGAGTGATGAATGTGGAGAAAGCGAGACAAGCCTGCAAGGATCGTGATGTATGGCACTCGGTTCTCTCTGCCTACCCCGTAAGGGATCTGGTGTGAAAATATGTATGTAATAATAATATGGATTAATAAACTAATTAAACAAAGATAAATCTTATGATTACAATAAACACAAAAGCTAGTTTAACTTGTACTCAAAGATGTAAAAATTTATGTTTCCAGATACATTTACAGTTACACAGGCTGTCAATGCACTGGGGTTTGGTTGGTTTCAAGTCAAGTTATCTCTTTACACGGGCTTGTGTTGGATGGCCGACTCTATGGAAATGACAATACTTAGCATCCTCTCCCCTGCCCTACACTGTAAATGGAATATAAGCAAGTAAGATATTTCTCATCAATTATATTTTCTCAAAATCTCGCATATTTGAATAAAGTTACAAATATATGCACCACGCATTATCATTGTAAATCTTTATCTGCACTAGTGATGTGCCGGATATCCGTATCCGTTATTGCAGATATCCGAGGTAGACGAAAACTCCGTATCCGTTACTATTTAGGTGGATCTTGAACGGATCTTTTATATTATTAGGTTTCATCACATCGTTCAGGTGTAAAATTTTAAACAAAGAATGTAATTCTTTTAAATTCCATTCAAAATATTTTTTATATCTTAAGATTACATTGGGCCTGGTTTATGTAAATCAAATATCTAAACATTATTTGAACTGAGTTTACTAATTTATACTTAAATTGTATGTAGAAACAAGATTTTCTGAGTGGTAGAGTTTTTTGTCTCACCCAGATTTGATATCACGGCCATACTTATTCCTGCCGCAATGGCGTCAGTGCTTGTCACTGTCGTGTCCTGGTGTGGAGGGTAAGGTAGCCGCTAAACTTATGCATGTGGCATTAGACCTCACCACAAAATAGCAACACACCATTAACACCTTTGGTGTCTATAGGCGATGCTTGACTCCTTCCATCAAGAGACCCATCTGCTTGTTTGCTATCTTATGATATAAAACAAAGATACTCTATCATCTATAGACACCAATGATGCGTTGCTATCTGTACAGCAGGATGGCTATATACTATATACATAAGTCTACCGTCCAACTTTAACCCCTAAATGGAACAAGATAATGACCAGCATTGATGCTATTGCGGCAGGAAAAGGTAAGCAGTGGTGAGACGGTGAGACGATCCGGAACTCTACCACCAGTAATCACGATGGTAGTGATACGTATAACCAATCGATCGCCTTTTCCGACCTGCCTGACAGAACGGCACTTGGTATATTTTTCAAAGGAGCCCGGACTAAGACTGAATTTATAAACATAACATAATATTTAAGAAGTTGTAACATATTCATTATATTATCTTTTAATATTCGTAGTAATTTTAATGCCTGACTGAGTATTAAAAATTGTAAGAAAGTTAAGATCCATATCCATATCCGTATTTGCAGATCTTAACAGCAATGATCAGTATCCGCGAATCTAGCTTTTTAACAATCCGGCACATCTCTAATCTACACTATATAAAATTTGTAGTGTAAAATATGTATGTGTGTCATATAGAAATATTACTTATAATATAGTTAACTGCAGGACTCTAGGTAATTAATATCTTTGCAACAGTCGATGAACTAATTTCCTAGAGAATATAACTTTCTGTACTTGCAACAAGTCCCTCCTTCACTAAGTGGAACGATCAATTTCCAGTATGCTATTTTATTGTTGTTATTGTATTGTTTTCACAAGTATAGGAGTAAAAAAAAAGATAACACAGGAAAAGATAACACACTTTGAAGCTGCATTCTTTAAACTTGCACATATATTGTTTTTTTTTTGGGGATGTCAGTGGTGTATCAGTATAGATACACTACTGGCTGACATCCACACATGGACAACATAAAGCAATCTTTTTTACAGCTATTCACCCCATATCTTAGATGGAGAGAACTGAGTGCCATATAATACAAACCCTATAGATTACATTGCTTCCTCTACATCACGACTCTCTTCCAAAAACTAATATGCTAGTTTAATCACTAATACTTAATAACAAATATAATTACTAAATAATTTTCAGGTACCAGCAGGCTTTAACTACAACAGTTGTATTTATGGGAATGATGCTCAGTTCAACATTCTGGGGCAATATAAGTGATCGCTACGGCAGGAAAACAGTAAGTTGAAGTTTTATAACTGCTACACTTTTTGTATTTCATACATACTACTAATAATCACTACATAGTATAAAACAAAGTTGCTTTCTCTGTCTGTCCCTATGTACCATATGTATGCTTAAATCTTAAAAACTACGCAACGGAATTTGAAGCGGTTTTTTTAATAGGTAGATTGATTCTTGAGGAAGGCTTCAATATAAAAACCTTTCCGATATTCCCACGGGAACAAAAGCTACGCGGGTGAAATCGCCGGCAGGTCGCTAGTTTTATCAAATAAAATAAAAATAAATATTCAGTATCGACAGAGTGACTCAAAGTAGATGTTAAGGGTGGTGATTCCCATCACTTTCACCATGAAATAATTGATGCCTACATTTACACCTAACTCAACTCATGAATCAAACTCGTGAGCTCTTGATCTAAACAGAACAAAATAATTAGGCCAAGTCGGCTATAAAAACAATCACCTCTCTCACTCTCTATTCACTAGGCGTGATACCACCATCATGGAAGACAGCTTCGGTGCATCCCATCCCTAAAAAAGGAGATCGCTCTAATCCGTCTAACTATCGGCCCATAGCCATAACCCCCTTGTTCTCCAAAATTATGGAGGCAATCATCAACTCACAGCTCCTCCAGTATTTAGAAGAGTACCAGCTGATCAGCGACCGTCAGTACGGTTTCCGTCGCGGCCGCTCAGCTGGTGACCTTCTAGTATACCTAACTCATCGGTGGGCGGAAGCAGTTGAGTCCAAGGGGGAGGCATTGGCAGTTAGTTTGGACATAGCGGAGGCCTTTGATCGGGTATGGAACAAAGCACTTCCTATGGGCTTCCCGGGAAATTATGCACGTGGATCACCAGTTTTCCGCTGATCGGAGCATCAAGGTCGTAGTCGACGGTGCGTGCTCCGACCTTAAATATGTCAATGCTGGTGTTCCCCAAGGCTGCGTGCTATCACCGACACTGTTCCTTCTGCATATCAATGACATGATATGAATTCGCAACATACATTGCTATGCGGATGACAGTACTGGTGATGCTACGTACTCCGGCCGTGGCGGTATTTCTCGGGAACACGTCGAAGAGTGCCAAAACAAGCTTGTGTCTGAAGTCGAGAATCGACTTACCAATGTCTCGGAATGGGGATGTGTCAAAATCTGGTTCCTTTTAACTTCAAGAAGACAGCTTGGCGTGTTCACCGCTAAAAAGACACCCTTTGTCGTATCACCTCGATTTGGGGATACCCTCCTAACAGCATCAGCTAGTGTTAGAATCCTAGGAGTCGACATATCGAATTACGTTCAGTTTTGCGGTCATTTGGAATTCAATGCTAAACTAGCCTCCAAAAAGCTCGGTGTGCTCAGCAGAGCGAGACAGTACTTCCTTCCGGCCCATCGCCTTCAACTTTATAAGGAACAGATTCGGCTTCACATGGAGTACTGTTTTGTAATACTTATTGAAATGTATTTAATACATACATTTGCAAATAAACTATTGACTCTCCTGACGGTAAAGTCCTAGAACCTAGCCGACAAACATATCATTGATTGTTTGCTATTGTGTGACAAAATGTAATATCACATTCGTGCCTAATTTACCAGCTACTTAGACTTCAATTCAGATAACAACAGTGACGAGCCGTTTGCCCCCATAGTAATAGAAAGTTCTAGTCGTTGACTGTAGTGTTGAGAACAGCTGGAATAATTCTTTTGTAAAATCTTTTGCAGGCCCTCAGTATGTGTGGAGTTTTATTATTTTATTACGGTCTGCTAAGTTCCATCGCTCCTAATTTCTTGTGGCTACTGTTTTTGAGAGGACTTGTGGGATTTGCAATAGGATGCGTACCACAATCGTGAGTACAACTTATTATTTATTTAAAAATGTCTGTTAAAAACCAAGTTATTAAATATGACAATGTTAATTGGTCAAGCCGCTGCTAACAATAGATTTTTTTTATATCATAAGATGGCAAACAGGCAGATGGGTCTCCAGATGGAAAGAGTCAACCATCGCCTATAGACACCAAAGATGTTAATAGTGCGTTGCTATCTTGAGCGAGGTCTAATGCCACATGCATAAGTTTACCGGCTACCTTACCCTCCAAACCGGATCACGACAGTGACAAGCACTGACGCTATAGCGGCAGGAATACGTAAGGCGGTGGTACCAGACCCGGGCAAGACAGTGCAGAACTCTACCACCTAGTAGTCACGACGGCAGTGACTTGCCTAGCCAATCGGTCGCCTTTTATGACCTGCCTGGCAAAACGGCAGTTGGTCTATTCTTCAAAGGAGTCCGGAACCAACACGGGAGACAAATTAATCATATCAATTCACACCACTAGCGGCTTCTTCCACTTTTATTTTACGCTAGATCTCGCTCATGGCAAAGGCACTGGTCTCCTTAAAAAATGTGTCATTCCAAAAATTAAATATTTCAGAAAATACTTTTGAATGTAATTAGTAGAAGTAGTGTGTAAACTATAGGCTTAAGCTGTTTGTTTTCCAGTAAACAAATAAACAGGGATCACCACCCTGACCAACTGACAAACCAATGTATCGTAGTGAATATTAAGCGGTTTTTGACATTCATCGTCTATTCACCGCCGCCGGCCTGCAATCGTATTTGGTAATAGCTATAAAATTGTCGACCTGACAAAAGTAACTGTAAAGGTTAATTTGAATAAAATATAAGTAATTTAAAAAATTAAATATCTGCCAACTATACCATATCTCTAAAACTACTGAACCGATTTTGATGAAACTTAGACTGTTCCCCAAGTTGGAATATCAGGTATAATTAAATCAAAAATAATTATATCGATATGGCTTTTAGTTTCTGAGAGATTCGTAAAC
This sequence comes from Apodemia mormo, assembly GCA_036924255.1. Classification (NCBI taxonomy): domain Eukaryota; kingdom Metazoa; phylum Arthropoda; class Insecta; order Lepidoptera; family Riodinidae; genus Apodemia; species Apodemia mormo. Next base: position 21,043,547 of record JAUPFN010000008.1, read on the forward strand.
AAACTTACATACATTTATGAAATTTCAAACGGATAAATTATCTCCGTTTTTTCCTCGGTTGAAAATGAATCAATTAATGTAATTTATTTAGCTATATTTATTTATTTATACCACCAAGAGAGTCATCTTTACCCTCTAATATTATTAAAAAAACACATTTTTCGATATCATAAGATAACAAACAAGCAGATAACTCTACTAATGGAAAGAGAAACCATCGTCTGTACACACCAAAGAAGTTAATGGTGCGCTGCTATCCGTGTGGCGAGATGGCAACGCCACGTTTATAAATCTACCGGATACCTCATCCTCAAGACCGGAACACGACAGTAACAAGCATTGACGCTGTTGCGGCAGGAATCGGTATGTTGGTGGTACCAAATACCCGAACGAGACGTTGCAAAACTCTACCACCTAGTAGTCACAATGGTAGTGACAAATATAGCCAAGGTCACCGCCTTATATGAATTAAGAGCAACCATCATATCTGAGATATCAAAATATTTCTGTTTTTGTTCCAGAGTGACTCTGTATGCTGAATTCTTACCAACAAAACAAAGAGCTAAATGTGTAGTTCTTCTCGATGTAAGTTAAAATCCAACATTTTACGATATTTATAAAGCTTATAAAGTCGTCATTAGAAACAAAATTCAGTACTATATTTATTAATATTTAGGTAACATTGCTTTTTAACACACTTTTATTAGCTTCGGTCGTATTATGTTTTATGTTAGTATTTAATTTAATTATTTAATTAAATAATGATTAAAATTAAAATTACAAAATTATTTAATTATTTAATTTTAATTTAATTATTTAAGTTTATTCTTCAAGAAAAGAGCTTACTCATTCTTAAAAGGCCGGCAATGCAACTGCAAGACCTCTGGTATTGCGGATGTCCATGGGCGGCGGTGATCACTTACCATCAGGTGCACCTCCTGCTCGTTTGCCCCCTCTTCTATAAAAAAAAGTATGTAACTGAAACTTTGAACGTGAATTTAACGTACTTTAATAGGGCGCGTATTCGATTCGAAACGAAAACTTCATGTTTTCAAGCTTTATCCAGAGCAATATCGTAATGTGAGCAGATTGTTCGAAGGATATTACAGTTTTTGCAAGATTGAGTCTTGATTATTCGATTTACGGCAAGTTCAAAATTTGATCGACAAACTATTATTGTGTTTTTAAAATAATTAGTTCACATAACGGACTGAAAAAAAATCAGTATATTGTGCATTACCTTAATTCACATATAATAAATATTTTAGGTTTCTATTGAAATACTTGTGAAAAAAAATTAAAATGCATTGATTTTGTAATTTTTTAATGTCTAAAACAATATTTTCGTCATTTTGGCTCTGTGTTGCTCTTTAGGACCATATATCCTGTTGGAAAAATGCTTAAAATAAAATATTATGGCATATTACAATGGTTGTATTCGTCCTGAAAGACAGCTCTGACGCGACGCCTATTTTCGTAAAACACTATGCGGGGATTGTCTTCGTTTTAAGAAACCGTTATCAAAAATTATATTCATGTTCTGTAGTGCACTAAATCAAGTCTTAATCTTGCAAAAACTGTAATATCCTTCGAATAATCTGCTCACATTATTACGATATTGCGCTTGAAAAAACTTGAAAACATGAAGTTTTCGTTGCAAATCGAATACACGCTCTTAATTTGAAACTTGGCAGTCTTACAAAGGACCGATGGCAATGGAAGAATATGAATTGTTGGTCCTGCTATCCTTACCAGGATCTTCAGGATTAGGGCTTTGTTTTTTTTACTCGTGGGGCTATCATGTATCTTGCAATACGCTTTCTTCTCATTTACACTATTCTTAATTTATTTTTTAGTTTGGTAAAAACGTGTTTTTTAGTTTTTTATACTATTATTTATTACAAGTTATTTGTTTGGAATAAGCTGTTATTAGGCTCTCCTACATTAATCATAGTATAACTGGAATTGTTCGTGATAATAATCTTTAAAAGAGAAGCTGATAGAGTTAAATCATGGGACCTAATACCCGATTTGTTGAAAAGCTTGCCACCAAAATTCATTCTCTATATATGAACAAACTGCACATAGTATTATTTAAGATTATGAGCCAGAAATTATGACAAAATGAACGTAGTCTAATGCTAGAAGTAAATTGCGAACATTCACGCATTCGAGCGAATTTGTCATATGCTTACTAAAGCAGAATTAAGTAGGCCCGGTAGGTCCGCTACTTACTTACTTTTGTAGTAAAATTAAGTTCACTTGATTATACAATTCTCCTACAATAAAATAGAGAGAAACTGAATGTACGTTTCTGCTCCTTTAATACTCATTATTTATACTACCCATGACTGCTTAGTTTTTTCCCTATGTTATCCTAAATTCGCATGATTTGTCAATAGGAATTTGTCGATCTTGATTGTGATTTATAGAAGTTATAGAATCAAAGAGTGGGCCCATAGAACTTTAAAAAACAGAGAAATATAGCTTTGTTTGGACTAGTTATCGTAGTTATGAACGCAAATGATGCTTTTGTTGTCTATAGTCTTTCTGCTTCAACTTGGCGAAGACTCGTTATTTAAATATATAAATAAATCCGTAGTTCAGAAATCTATGTAATAATACGTGAAGAGAAACCTTTGGATCCCTTTTTAAGACAATTGCGTGGAAGGTGGAGTATGAAATGGCACAGGTGAAGTTAACATTGCGGAGGACTGCAGAAACCTAATATTTTTAAATAATATGCACTAGAAATACGTGGTATTAGTAAATATCTACATTACACATACTAACTTCATGTAACTAATATTCTAAACACATGTCTAACATTTTCTTTATGGCTAAAATCAGTCTCAAACTTAAAAGATTTTATTTTTTAGTCTATGGTCGAATTTCGGCCACATGCGATCGCTAGTTATATGACATACGTATTATCTGATCATTATGGGTGTCGAAAGTACGCTGAAGTCTACTTTTAAGTAACTTCGGCGTTTTATTTTCTTTTACAGTGTTTCTGGGCCTTAGGCGCATGTCTCGAAGTAGCGCTTGCACTTGTGGTGATGCCAACTCTGGGTGTTCACTGGCTACTAGCCTTATCTACCATCCCATTACTAATATTCGCCATCATTTGTCCGGTAAGTACTTATCTATATTAATATTATGAAGTGGCCGCGTTTCCGACCCAGTACTATTTAAAAAAACTTGACGCATCAAAATAATTTGTAAAAAGTTTTATTGTAGAATTTATATTCAATATTTCTTCTACAGTTAAGGTAGAATATATTTACCAAAGAACATTACACTATTGGAAGTAATAACACAAAAATATCGGTGATTTTTTCAGTCTCCTCCTTATCTGCTTTGGTGAGAGTGTTTGACTTAATAAGGTTGCGGGTTCGATTCCCGGAGCGGGCCAAGTGTCAACGGTTTTTTTTATCAATAAAAATGTCTGCTGGTTGGCTGTATTAAAACACTGTCTGGGAAAAGCAACTAAAACTTTTGATCTTGTTACAATTAAACAAATAACAAGAGATTTATCTGTGAAAATATTCACTACCAAACTAGCCAACTGACAACCTTGTTGATTGATGTGGATCAGAAATGCCTTCTGATGTTTGGTTCAATTTACCTATACTGCATAAGAATCGGCGTAATAATATATTTCGTTGCAGTGGCTTCCAGAATCTGCTCGCTTTCACGTTGCCAGTGGACAACCTGACAAGGCCTTGGAAACACTTGAAAAGGTAATTTTTACTTTCTCTGTTCGGGACCCTATTTAGAAGTATAAATGAACTCTCTACGTGGCTACTAACTTATCTAGTTAGTAGTCAGAGGTCTGCAATATTTCGATCGAATTTTATACCAATACTTTAGCTACTCTTGCCGAATTAGCGTCAGTGCTTGTCGTTATTGTGTTCCGGTTTGACGGATAAGATAGTAGACAAACGTTACATACGTTTGTAGATAAAAAAGATATCATTTTTGAAGTGGCTGACTGACTTTTGAATCTAAATAAAAGAATTAAGAAATTAAAAAGCCAATAAGAAGTTATGAATTAAGAACATATATTTTTCACTATCTTAATGTTATTTTTAAGGATTTTCCGGAAATTAACATTGTTTTTCTGGCATGCCAGAGCGCCGCCGAAGCGTAAACTCATAACTTGGAAACATAATAATTTGTAGTTTCCTCAATAGAAAAAAAACTCAAAGTTACCCCTGAACAATAAGGAAAACACTTAGTATGGCGTAAATATGTATGTATGTGTATATACATGTGTAAGTATATGTGGGTATGCATATATGTTTATATGGTATAAAGTTTTAACAATTTATATAGTATGCTATATAAATTGTTAAAACTTTATGCACATATATCTAAATTACTTATATAAGTACTAACATAGTCATTAAGTTCATAAATTATTACTACTAACAAAGCTACGGATGTTTTATCTGAAAATTAAAGTTATTATTATAATATTTTATAAATACTTAATGGAAGGTTATCAGTTTTTAAATAACAACAAAACAACATGTTTTCTATAATAAATACACTTTAAATTTTTTTAAATGTGTACAAATTTTAATGATTAAAAGTAAATATCTAATCCCCACTCGTATCGCTCATAGTCAGAACCATCACGCTTGTATGTAGCAGGCCAAAATATCGATCCTCTCTTAAGGCTCGGTGCCCTCTTAATATTTCAGATAGCTCAAGACAATGGAAGGCCTATGTTGCTAGGGCGGTTGGTGTGTGACGATTCTGTAGGTCTCGGACAAAGAGGACGCCTCAAACATCTGCTCATACCTCACTTGAGAAACACAAGTTTATTACTTTGGGTTATTTGGTATGTTTATTTTATAAAAAAAATATCTGATGAGTAACTTTACATAAATTCTTTAACACAGATTTAGCTTTAATTTTCAAATTATTATTTAATTTATTAATTAATTTACCACAATATATTACATATTATGTTTAATGCGAAATAAAAGTACAATTGCTTTATTTAGTAGGTACTAGACCCGCTGCGCTATGAAAGTTTTGAAGAATTCCATGGAAACAACGCATTTTTCGAATTGAAAAGTATTCTGTGTCCTATTTCACGTCATCTACCTATGTGCCAAATTTCACCCAAATCGGTCCATTTTTTGTGTGATTGAATAATATGCAAACAAACTTACAAATTTTCACATTTATAATAATATATATGACATTTACCCGTTAACAGGCAATCTGCCTTCCTGTCATGTAGACTGTTAAAATAAATGGCAATCGAAGGCTAACCTTTTCAGTATACTCGTAATTACAACTACTGGGTTAGGGTGACCGGTCAAACTGTGAATTTATATGGTAAAAAAGGGTTTTTTTTTTAATTTTAAGGACAGGAGGTTTTTTAGCATAGGATATAGCAAACAAATAGATGACTTTTCTGGTGTTAAGAATTATTTGTTATAATTGGAATAAGAACGACAAATATATCTCTTATCTGTGACTAATATTTCACACATTTGATTTGCCGACATTCGTTGCTACTAGAATCCTTTATCGTACATTCGGAAATAAAGTAAGTACGTAGTGCGTTGTCGCAATAAAACTTTGCAATTGGGCTAATACGAACAAAAAAAAAACATACGTACCTACACAAAAAAAAACATACTTTTGCACATTCGGGGGAAAAAGTCCATCATCATATGTGTGGCTGCCTTTCCAATCCTAATTTGTTGTTTTCGACAGTGCTCTGTAAGGAATAACGTCAATTAAAAAAATAATTTGTCAAATTGCTATCTAACTAATTATTATAAAATATGTATTTAAGTGGCCATATATACTTCGTCGATAATATTTTATTTCACTTCAACTTGAGCCATGAGATGACCTCGATTCATAAAATTGTTGGCCACAAACATCGCGACAACGTGAGCCTTAGTCGTAAGGTGATAATGTGGCTATATTATCGCCTTACGGCAACATTATTAACTATATATTCGTCCTTGACCTCCTGATGTAGTAATTAGCCTGTTCATTCAGATCATCAGTCCTGGGTTTGAAGTAAGGTCTACTCTGTGGATAAGAATTATCCATCAAAAAGTATCCAACAATAGTCGCGCTATCGTCGCATAATTTTGAACTTAAAAAAGCGATAAAGGCGCTAATATATAACTTTCCGGTAAACAATTGAAACAGCGCTACAAGCGCTGTTAAATACTTCCGCTTTGCATACTTCACTCCGTCTACAAACTGTGTTCATATCGAAGTTTATCCTACGCCTACGCTATTCTGTATGAATATATATACATGAAGCTTTATTTTCAGTCTGCAACTGGATACTTACTTTCAACCTATATAAGTGGGTCCTCTTTATCTCTATAAGAGTATAGAGATACATGTAGCATTGCAACTGCACCACGTGAAGGTTGGGTTGGGTTGGGTCAGGGGTTGTTCAGAATCGATAATATGTTTGATTTATGTAATAAAAAAATTGTTTAATAAATTCAAAATTTCATTTTTATCCGGCACAGAAAACTCAACGCATGGATATAATTTAAAATACGCAAAAATATCGAGCGTGGCTATAGTAGTGCCCCCCCCCCCCTCCCCACACCCCGTACACACCGCCCGGCGGCCCATTCGCATGACTGCGTGCTTCCAATACATGACTTTAGTGGGATATTTTTAAACGAATATTTTTATATTATCTTCCAATAATTTTACAACTAGCAAAAAGCAGAGCTTTGTAAAGGCTCGCAAAGTTTTACTACCTAATAAAATTGTTAGGAAAGTATTTTTATGAGAATTGCATCTTTTAATGTATGGATTTTGTGTATAGTTATCTAATCCAATAAAATTCAGCGTATTTTTGAACCAAACATTCTATCGTATCAAAGGCGTCGTCAGGCTTTTGTCTAGGGGAGCGCAGAAAAATAAAGCCAAAATAAAAAAAAAAAAACAAATTTCTAAGACTTCCTACTAAATTATTTTAGTGCTTACTAAAATTTTCTTGATTTATTAAAAACACGATTGTTAAAATTGTCAATGTAATCTCCATATTACATATAAAAAAAAATAATTAAAACACCCACTCAATTCAATATTTAGTTCTTAATTTTAAAATTTGGCCGGACCTTTAAAATAACCTTGTATTTTTAGAAAGAAGGATATTTCATCTTTATTACTTCGTCTTATTCTAAACATACTTCGTCTTACAGGATGTCGTGTGCGTTTTGCTACTACGGACTGGTCCTCATGACTACGGAGTTGTTTGAGACGAAGCCGGGTAGTACAGGCGAGTCTTGTGCGGCCGACTGTCGGCAGCTACAAACTACTGACTACATGGACTTGTTGTGGACTACACTAGCCGAGTTTCCTGGTACAATTGACTTTTTATTTCAAAATGTATTATTGAGAGGCAGAAGGAAAAGTGAATAAACTAAAAGAAGGAGCCTTATTGCGGCAAAGGTGTGTTGAGCATTGACAACATGTTTAGCGCGATAAGGCTTAATTTGTACGTTCGTTGAGTAGTCAGTGATTGAAATTATAAGCGGAATTTCATATTATATTTTAAAACTTAACAAAGAACAATTTCGACACGACAGGATATGAACATGTGACCTTGCCTCTGGTCGGCATGCTCTAACCAACTGAGCTACTGTTGATTGGTTTAATGTAGCAAAATTCGTCTTTGATTTGTGATCGACTCCGTCGATTGTGCTAATTGCTAAATATACACACTTGTATAATGAGTTCATCGTTACAGATAAATTTCACATTTATAAAATTGATCAATATTTTCGTGTTTCTATTTATATACCTACGTGTTTAGGCACTTATCCCGTGCCTAAGAAAACTTCAAAAACCTAACAAAGAAAAATTTTGACAGGTTTTGAACCTGCGACCTTGCCTCTGGCCGGCACGCTTTAACTAACTGAGTAACTGTTAAAAGAACTTTTCACTAAAAATATTTCTCCATGTTGATCTGGGCCCCGTTTTGAAGAATAGATCCTTACTGCTCGTAAAATGCGGGAAAAGTCTAATACGTGTCGCTAACGTCGTGACTAATATTGTTCAAATAAACTATTTTATGACAACGTGTTATAGACTATAAACTATATTTTTCTAGCGCGCTGCGTTATAGACTATATTATAACGTGTAACTGGAAAACTATTATCGCGTGAGCTGCCTGGGATTGCGTGTGATTCATCATCACCATAATACAGCGAGCGCTAGCACGCGGTGACTGAGCGTATGAAGCTATAAACTATAAGTTATAACGTCTAGCGTCTGCATTCTAATACGTTTCGATCGTTACTCGTTAGATCGCGTAGTTCGTAACTTCATATGTTATAAAGTTATAACTACTGCCTACGCTAGCCGCTAGGTATACAGCGTAGGATTATTTTATACCGCCGAATACGAATCTATATAGCGTGCCGCTAGGTATACAACGTGGGGTTATTTTATAGCGCCGAATGCGAATCTGTATAGAATAATATGCTTTACGTTGAGTATATGTAGCGTGCTGTAATATGGCGCTATGCGTTATATTAACCACCATTAATTGTGACTACTAACTAGGTGATAGATTTCTGCAACATCTAGACCGGGTTTTTCACCACTGCCTTATCTGTTTCTAGCAGTGACGTGCAGTCCCTAAATGCAATAAAGCAGTGCTTTACTTGCCATTCATGACTTTAATTAATAGTAAATAAATGAATAAACAAAATATATTAATTAAAAAACCGCCTAATATTTTATAAATAGCACCTGTTTGCAAGCACACAAACATTATGTTTGCTAGGCGTTTGGCAACTTCAGTTTTCAACCAAGTAAGGCATGTCACGATCTGCAGGATATTTGTTAGCATGTGTGTAGTAATTTTTGTGTTTGTACTCAGTTCGCAAGCGCACACATCTATGAATTTCGTAAGCAGTGATGACGTAATCTACTGCGGCAGTCCGTAGCCTGACTGTTGCTAATGCGTATTATCTGACTAAAATTAATAGATGGAAATCTAATAAATCACGGTTGCACATTATGCATTTTTGTTTAGTAAGGTTTTATTTGTTTAAATAGGAGAAATGTATTTGTGTTTTACAAAGCCATTTGCTTTTTTCGTGTGTTAAGCATTGTTTATTATTTTATTTGTGTCATATATTTATTGTTAGTTTTCTTAGAAGATTTTTCATGTTAACATTTGAAAAATTGTACATTTAAGTTTATTACTGAGTTTCTATAATAATTGTAGTGATTTGCTTTTACTAGTGCATTAATTGTAGATTTTTTTTAAATGTTATTTGATTGTAAAGTTTGTGTTGAAAGTGTGTTTATTAAAAATTAAAAATAACAAGTTCTCACAATTGTCATTCAGTGAAAAGATTCAAATTGTGTCTAAAGGTAGGTGTGTACCCGAGTTAAAATTAAACCAGCAAAAAGTAAATGTAACTCGGAAGTTTCATGTTAAAAGTTATGAAACGTATAACTGGCTCTCTGATTCGGGACATTGTTGCCGTAGATGTACATGAATAGTAGTACATCTAAGACTTGTTCTGTTGTCATGGTTTCCGACTTAGAGATCCGTAGCGTGGCTGTGGCTATGTTTAAAACCGGAACATGACTATGACAAGCACTGGCGCTATTGCAGCAAGATAGGTAGATAAGGCTGTGGTACCAGACCCAGGTGAGACAATGCAGAACTCTACCACTTAATAGCCACGATGATAGTGACTCCCATAGCCAATCGGTCACCTTTTACGACCTGCCTGGCAGAACGGCATTTGGCCTATTACGGTAGATTACGAAGAGAGAACGTAGGTTGTCCTATCTTGCCGTCACCTAGTAGCCTAAAAACGCTGTGTATATGTTGTGCCTCAAGATATAGGTATTGATGGACTTATTATTAAGGATGCCGAAGGCCGCGCGAAGACAAAAATAACCTTGAGCTCTCACGTCCCTACGTAAAAAATAACCGAAATTAACGCTAAGATGACAGAAAAACGGATAACAACGCACCTTTAACATCTTTGGTATCTATAGACGATGGTTGTCTTTTCTATCGAGAGAGAAAGAGAGTCACCTACTTGTTTACTATCATATAAAATATATAAAATGAAAAAAATGGATTAACGAAATCTTTGGAAGCTGATATCACATTGACAGCTTTACGTTGCAATTTCCTAGTTGCATATAAAGTATACAAATTAAAGTATCTTAACGCCTGTATTTCCGAAGTGGTCGGCAGAGATACAACCAATGCACCCACGATCAGCTGAAGATACTTGGTCCCGCAATGAGATAGGTAGATGGCAAGCCTATTGCCAACCGGGCACTTTTATCCAATCCCGGGCTACGTTGTTTTGCATGTGAAAACTACATTTTTTACATTTTTGAAAAAGTACATTTTTTTTGATTTCCCGACCCGGGAATCGAACCCGAGACCTCATGTGGTCAACCCCGACGCTGAACCAGAGGTGACTAAAGTATACAATATACTAATATTTCTCCATAACAATATATTATTATCTTATTAAAATCGGTTGCCTTTTTCAGGTATATTTGCAACGATATTCATAATTGAAAAGTTCGGTCGCAAGAAAACAATGGCGTCGCAATTCGTCATATTCGCCGTGTGCGTTTGTGTGCTTATTTACAATGAAAAGTGAGTTCTTTCTTAATATTATAATTATTATCTATAGCGTCTATAGCGTCCGGACCTTATCCTCTCGGGTTTTTCTCGAAAATCCAAAATCTCAATAACAGCTCGAAGTATGTTGGGTGGTATGTTATCACTCCCGTGCCTCGGATGAGCACGTAAAGCCATCGGTCCTGGTTGTCACCAGAACTAATCGATAATCTTTTGTCAAGTCGGTAAATGCGGATCACCACTCATCTCACCAACCGAACCGCTGAATTGTAGTGATTTAGTATGTCTATAGGTGTTCGGTTTATTCTGCCTACGCGGCAAGGTAACCGGGCGTGATAATACTTTTTATAGACTCCAATAAAATATAGTATCTTAACGCCCGTATCTACGAAGAGGTAGGCAGATGTACAACAAGTGCGCCCACGATTAGCAAAAGATACTTAGTCCCACAATGTGATAGGTGGCAAGCCTATCGCTAAATCGGAAACGCTATATTGTTTGGATTGGATTTAATCACAGAGGTGATTAAATCCAATCCAAACAATGCAATATTGGTATGTGATTTTTTTTTTTTGCATAAATGATTTTCGTAATTCTTTAACAATTAAATTATAGAATATATTTCAAGAGTGTGGTCCCGGCCTCCTTTGTAGAATAGGCCAACTGCCGTTCTGCCAGGCAGGTCGTAAAAGGCGACCGATTGGCTATCGAGTCACTACCATCGTGACTGATAGGTGGTAGAGTTCTGCATTGTCTCGCCCGGGTCTGGTACCACTGCCTTACCTATTCCTGCCGCAATGGCGTCAGTGCTTGCCGCTGTCGTGTTCCGGTTTGGAGGGTAAGGTAGTCGGTAAATTTATGCATGTGGCATTAGACCTCGCCACAAGGAAGCAACGCACCATTAACACCTTTGATATCTATAGGCGATGGTTGACTCTTTCCATCAGGAGACCCATCTGCTTGTTTGCTATATTATGATATATAAAAAAAAGGGAATTCCTTAACTTACATCCTTATGACCACGGCTTTTCTGTGTGAATATACCTACAGAGTCTTGGAAACGATATCCACTTAATTGATACGGCGCCTTGAAAATACTTTTTAGACCGTACACAAAAAATAACCTAAGAAACTCAATAGTTTAAATAATAGATATTTTTTCGATTTTATCATTTTTACACACGCTTTTTATTCTGTTTGTTAAACTTTTCCATTTCATTGTAATTATTTCAATAACAAAGTATTACGCCAAGTTATTAATGAGGTTGTAATTCTTTCACTTACAATCTAATACTACGCCGACCGAAACAATGGTATCGTAAAAGATAAGAGAACTTAGACAAAATAATATTGCTCCGTAGTGAAACGATATGTAAATTTGTCATCGTCTCTGAGATAACGAAAAACATTTTTAATCATACCAGGACCGAAAGTTTGAATTTCTTCTTTTGTTTGCGGGAAGAAAGATGCATATTTCAGACTGTTCACAATTAGTGACAGTTTAAAATTTAGTCTTTTTTTGTTTTAATTTTCTTCCCGTTACCTATTTGAAATAACTCATTACCATGGTAACCGTGCAGTTGTTATTTCAAACCCATATTATTATACACGCGGCAATAACTTATCATTTAATAATAATAAAATAGAATAATATTGATTTAAGAGTTGAAATTTTCTGATTCTGATAAAAATTACATAAAAAAATATGCATAGAAAAAACTTGTGTATAAAAAAATAGTGAATACAGTTATGTAAAAATTTGTAACTTTCGGTCCTGGTATGATGAAAAATAGTATACGCGCCACGGGAGGATAGCAGGACATTTCAACCCACGCTTTTGTTACCCTAGCCTTCGGATCGGGTGACAATATCGCGTGGGTTGAAATGTCCTACTTTCCTCCCTTGGCACGTAATGTACTATTCCTACGAGTAGCTTATGTGACACTATTGTCACGATCATGGTGTCGAATTATTTTTCGTTAAGAAAAAGAAATTAAGCCGGTCCGCCCCGGGTGTCATCTGTTCGAGGTGCCGACTGTGACAAAATGTAACCAAAAAACTTTTTAAAATATTGCACAGAAAAACCGACAATCTGCTTTCCAAATCTACAAAACGCCAGCGGTGATTATTTAAATAAATCATCACATAGGAAAATACGAATTAAGACCTTGAACGTAAAAGCATATCACGCGACTAATATTTGCATTAATTGTTTCCAGCCGAACTTTTCTCACTTGCGTGCTTTTCTTAGCACGCGGAATAATAGCAGGGCTGTTTCAAGCCGCCTATGTTTATACACCCGAGGTAATTATGACTCTTGTTACTACATACTCGCAATATTAATCAAATCACCCGCTAAGCGCGGGTGATTTGATTAATATTGCCTGCATTTTGAACAATAAGAAGCTGACTTATGCAAATGTTTACTTTTTCCTGCCGCTATAACGTCATTGCTTGCCACTGATAATATGGTTAGGGTTAAAATAAAAGAATGATGCTTATGTGCAATATATGAGTGCTACAATTTGTTACTGTTTGTTATTCATATTTATTCTATAATATAAACACTTGTACTGTTTCACAAATTTAATTTAAATTTTATTTATTACACAATCAAATTTAAAAAAAAAAACACTTTTAAATTTACAGCCAACCGGTTTCGCCTATTAAAGCATCATCAGGGCTTTCACAGTTTTAAAATATAATAATGTAAAAAGTTAATGTGAAAGCCCTGATGATGCTTTAACCGAAACCGGTTAAAACATCATCACCGAAATTAGGCGAAACCGGTTGGCTATAAATTTAAAAGTGATTGTGTAATAAATAAAATTCAAATTACATTTGTGAAACAGTACAACTATTTATATTATAGAATCAATATTATGCAGTTTCACCAAGTGCCGACGATGGAAAGTATAAATTTGTTATTCCTGCTTATTAACTCAGAACTCGGTCATTCATAAACCGATTTTAAAAATCCTTTTTGTTTGTTTGGAAGCGTGGTTCTATTTTAATTTGGTGCTGATCTGATGCAGGGTTCCGGAGATACAGGTAATGGGAAGTCGGTTACTGCAATTTAACTGCGCTAAAAATTCCTGTGAACTCATACGCGGTAGAAGTGAGCAGCAAAGTAAGCAGTAAAATCTCTTCGTCAGTACAATTTCTAAACAACTTGTTTTAATCATTCACATCCTCATTCTTATCTTTATCTCTCCAGCTTAATCCTATACTTTTATTCTATTGGATGTATGTAGTATGTAAGCAGTTGATATCTTTTGTTTATCGGTGTGGCATTTCCGATTTGTCGAGCTTTCAATACAAAACGATTCTATAGAAATTTTGATTCGAAAAATAGTTGTTTTTGTACTTTTTAAGGGTTCCGTATCTAAAAGATAAAACGGGACCCTATTCCTAAGCCTCCGCTGTCTGTATGTCTGTCTGTCTGTCACCAGGCTGTATTTCATACCGTACCCGTGTAATCGTGATAGCTAGAAGGCTGAAATTTTCACAAATTATGTACCTTCGTTGCCGCTATAACAACAAGTACTAAAAATAAAAATTTTAAGGTGGGGTCGCGATACAATAAAAGTGTTCTTTTTTTCAAAACACGAATTTTTGAAAGATGATGGTTTCCGTACCATTCCTTTGTGCGCGAGTCTGACTCGCTCTTGGTCGGTTTTTCATTATTTAATGAATTAAATACAGGTATACCCTACTGCCTTGCGGTCTACCGCAGTTGGCGCCTGCAGCGGTGTCGCGAGACTGGGAGCCATGATCACGCCATATGTTGCTCAGGTAATTTCATTATTACCCATTTTATTCCGACAGAAAAATAATTTACTAGGTGGTAGAGTTCCACAACGTCTCACCTGGATTTTGGTACCATTACCATTTAACTATTCATGTCGCAATAATGTCAATGCTTGTCAATGTCGTGTTTCGGTTTAGAGCAGTGGTTCTTAACCTTATACTGATGATGGACCACTTAAGAACACATCTATCTGTCTTGCTACGGACCACCTACTGTTTAAAGGTGTATAATTACTAGTATAAAATATAATATAGGTCTATAGCTGTAAACAAAGCTCCACCAGCGGACCACTTCTAATGCTTCCAGGGACCATCAGTGGTCCGCAGACCACAGGTTAAGAACCACTGGCTTAGAGGATAAAGTAGCAGTAAATTTATGCAAGCGGCATTGACACATCGCCACAAGAATAGCAATACACCATTAACATTGTTGGTGTCTATAGATGAAGGTTACATCTTTATATCACGTAAGCCATCTGATTAATTTTTTTAATTTCATAAGATAGCAAACAAGCAGATGGGTCTCCTGATGGAAAGATTCAACCATCGCCTATAGACACCAAAGATGTTAATGGTGCGTTGCTATATTGTGGCGAGGTATAGTGCCACATGCATAAGTTTACCAGCTACCGTGCCAGCTACAGTGACCAGCACTGACGTTATTGCGGCAAGAATAGGTAAAACGATGGTACCAGACCCGGTCCAGCCAATGCTGAACTCTACCACCTAGTAGCAATGATGGTAGTGACTTGCATAGCCAATCGGACGCCTTTTACGACATGCCTAGCAGAACGGCAGTTGGCCTATTCTTCAAAGGAGCCCGGGACCAACACGGGGAATAACTAATGATGAAATTGTAACTAACGATGAAATATAAAAAAAAACTATTAATGGCTAATATTAATATCTAGTCTAATTAATGTCTATGGTCGTGGTCCTATAATTTACCCGCTAAATCTAGGTTATATGGATTGGATAATTACTATAACTCTAATTTTAATGCGTATTTGTGAAGACAGGAGAAATGAAATCGTTTTGACAAACTTTAACGGCTGTTGATTAAAAGTAACCTGTTTTAAGTACCTTCTGAGATATGGTACCACTACAACAATATCAGTATTAGTACCACTAAAAGGCCGGCAACACAACTGCAAGACCTCTGGTATTGCGGATGTCCATGGGCGGCGGTGATCACTTACCATCAGGTGCACCTCCTGCTCGTTTGCCCCCTCTTCTATAAAAAAACCTCAACTAACGGTCACCCATCACAGGTATAACCATACTAATCATTCGCTTGGCTGCCTCAATTTGTTGAAATCTTTAAGTAGATCTACGCTACAACGTTCATTTCCATTTTGTTTAATTTTCAGGTTCTGTTGAAGAATTCTGTAATAATAGCAACAAGCGTGTACTCTTTAGCGGCGTTGTTAGCTGCTGTAGCGTGCTTAGCGCTTCCAATAGAAACTAAAGGGAGAGAGATGAGAGACTCGGTCATTGGAACTACATAGTCTGGTTATTGATAATTGTATTCGAATAGTATTATTATGTATATAAATTATTAAAACCACCAGGTAAGGTAAGGTTGGACCACAACTATCAGCACGGAATCGCCTTACTCCATCGCCCTATACTTTTCTGTCGCTCAGAACTGCCATTTGCTGGAGAAGAATGATAGCGGGAATACTATTTTCTCAATGATTCCGCCACGTGTTATCGCATTCTCGATATTTTTCTCGCTGTAGTAATTGGCGGTAAATGGTGGTTCTGAGCGACAGAAAAGGAAAGACGAATCCGTGCTGACATATTTAACTTAACCCTCAAGGTAATTGAGTCATTTCATTTGCAACTTTTCAGCAACGTCTGTTTTTAGTAAGGATTTCTCAGTAAGGGATAAGGTTAAATATTTAGGGATTCTTTGTCCCATTTTGAAGAATAGAATATTTGCGTTCCTGCCAAGCAGGTTCTAAAAAGAGATCGAATCAACAAACATCATATTAGCACCGTGACTACTAGATAGTATATGTGTCTTATCCTATTGAAATAGCCTCATTTATCGCTGTTGTGTCCCCGTTTGGAGTTTATGATAACCGGTAAACTTATGCATATTGTATTTTAATCTACTACACGAATGGCAAGGCACCATTTGCATCGTTGATGTCAATACGCGATGGTTGTCTCTATTCTTCAGGAGAGACATGGCTATTTGCTATGGTATGATAGAAGAACTCGTGGCGGCACCAAATATAATAGGAGAGATGAAGGCACACAGACTCCGTTGGCTCGGCCATGTCGAAAGAATGGGAGAGGATCATGGTGTGAAAAGGATGTATTTAGGCCGACCAACAAGTCGACGTCCTGTTGGTCACCCCAAATATCGCTGAATTGATAGGGCTGAGGCAGATCTTCGGGAACTTCGAGTCAGTAACTGGCAAGAGGTATCCAGGGATCGCGTTAGATGGCGGACTCTCGTATCGGAGACCAAGACCCACTTTGGGGCGCTGAGCCAGCGGAGTAAGTAAGTATGATATAAAAAACAGTTTCCCGCAATTCTGCGACCTATGACAAAACTTCAGCTCTCCTGTGACTATTGTGCTTTTAGGAACGCCGATATATGGGAACAAAAATATATCATTAGTCGTGGTAAATTTTATTCCATCCTATTGGAAGTCCTTAGTAAATTCTCAAGGTGAAAATTTGAATCTCAAGCGAATTAGCGAATTGTTTAAAAAATTATTAAGCTTAAGAATAGTATAAAAAATGTAATATAAAACAAGCAATTCGGTATATGCATACTAATATTATAAATGCGAAAGTCTGTCTGTCTTTTACGCTTTCACGGCTAAACCGCTGGCCCGATTCTCATGAAATTTGGCATGGAAATAATTGAATATCCGGGGTCAAATATAGGCTAATTTTTTTTTCAAAAATCAGACCCTGGAAGGCTAAAATAGGGGATGAAATTTGTATTAAAAACTATTTCGATGACATGTTAATATACTCACGGGCGAAGACGCGCGGGTAAGCTAGTTACATATAAAACGGAATTTAGCATTGAGACAATGAAAAAAGATTCAACAATGTAAAATTAAACTCATCCATATCATTACACACCACCTTCATTATTGTAAACAAGAACAAACAAATTTTTACTTACCAAACGTGATCCGAACGCTTGAAGATTTTTATAGCATATAGAGCCTTTGATCGCATTTTACGAGATGCCTGGCAGGATTATAATAACCTTGTCAAGCAGCTTTAACTTCGTCAAATCTTAGAATTTACCTTACTATTTGTTTTCAATGATAAATGTATAAAATCTGATTAAGTGAATCATATTTGGATTTAAATTAAAACTTGCAGTTACTATATGGCCGCCGAGTATGGCACCATTTAGTTTTATTTGTGTATGGGTCTTACAATTATTTAACTCAATAAACTAAATATCTATATAATTAAGAAAGAATAAAATTGCTGATTTTATTCTTTCTTAAAAGCGCTTTTATCGCTTTTTTTTATGAAAATTCTTATGCGACGGTGGCGCGACCAGTGTTGGATGTTTTTTGATAGACACTTATCCAGAGTTGGTCGTCTTTGCCTCTCGACGTAATGATTTTATCTATACAGAGATAAGGAGTACTATCTTATATGGTTTTCTAAACGATGAAATGTCCACGGAATATCACTAAATAAGAGAGCCAGAATTTCGCTCGTGTAGTGCAGCAAAGTATGATTTGAAGTGAGCTATTTGAAAAGTTATTTTAGTGATTTCTTTAAAAATGATCCTCTGATTCAGCAAAGCTGTCTTTCTTCAAAGCTATTTCAGAGAAACTTATTTGACAAAGAGATGGTGCCTTTTTCTCTTCCCTCCACATGCCATTTGGATAAGAGTGACAGAGAAGACCGCTTTAATTTCTTTCTAATTAACTAATACGTAAGATTGTTATTATAATAGGACTGTGTATATTTATGTTTGATCTGACGTAGATCTGGATGTCATCTTTACGACAACTTGTGTGATTTACTATAATTATACTATATTGTATATCTTGGCATATGTGACTAAAATATTTCGTTAGTATTAGCTGTTTAGTACTCCAGACTTGACGTAGTAATATACCGTAACAAGAATTTATTTATTAATCACAAATATAAATCTTTTTTCGTCTTTTAATAAACAAGTTTAATCGTGTACGTATGTAGGGTTCATTCTGTCTCCCTCGTTATTACGAATTGCTACCTCACAGTTGATGCGATAGAATGAGCGTTAATCTACGCATGCTCAAATACATTTATTAGTAGCATTACTATTAAAAAGATTCAAATCGTAAATTATATCCCATCAAAATTTTATAACTGTTATATATATTATATCAGTTATAAAATTTTGATGAGAAACCAGTGATTGAAGTGGGTTAAACCCATTTTGTACACAAGTTAATAGTATAATACAAATTTGACCAACATAAAAAGCTTTGGCAGAAAACATTACTAGAAATTAAGAATAAGTACTTAAAATATTTAAAATGCGTATTTTAAGGGCCTCATCCTTAATATTGTAACCTCAAATATATACTTTTAAGATTTTTTTGCGACTGCATAACTTCGCTATATCTCGTTAATATTATGCTATTTACGGGATCATGTTTGCGCAATAAAATAAAAAACAACTGAATATATTCAGTTGCCTCACTATAACGTAGCCTTATACAAGCTTTAAAATAACAATCAGTCTGATTGGCGAATTTATATTTAGGCAGGCGCCATGTTGGCTTCGGGTTTGCCCATAGCTTTTATTTTTTTAAATAACAACTCGATTTTTTTTAATATCGGAAGTATTAATGTTGACTAAATAACATTTCTAACTCTGTTTAAATTTTCATATTAAGATTTCTTTTAATATGAATCTTATTAATAGAGCTAATCAAAAAAGTTACGGGTCCATAAGTATTATTTAATAAGAGAGATATTATACATATTTACAATTTTATCTTTAACACTAAACTCTATTTACACATTTATTACCAGAAAAATAAATCCTTTACAATTTTACAAATATAATTAGTAAAATAATTTTGTAACTTATTTTAGTATTTCTAAGGTCCTGTCATTAATGGTTATGATGATTTAAAATTGATCTAATAAAACATAAAATATGTACTAATACCTTAAAATATAGAAAAAATAAAATCTAAACTATTCCAATTTACTTATTCCCTGAGGGAAATTAAAAAGTCAACAGATACTAAAACTGCTACCACAGCGTATTATGCATATGCCTACGCATGGCTAAGCTACAGCACTATACTATGGGGTAACAGTGTTGATGTTCACGACATATTGGTACTACAGAAAAAATTCCATCCGTATTCTAGCTAACATACAATATAACGAATTATGTAAACCCCATTTTAAAAACTTAAAAATCTTAACCTTGTATATATACTCGTATATTAGAACTTTGCAAATTTTTTAGGAAAAAATACCACTTATATACAAAATTAGGAGAAATACCTCGTCGCTACGAATCATGTTAAAATTTATAGGTATCAAATAACATCTAAGTTAAAAATACATCTGGTCCTATCCCATGTTTGTAAAAATATATAATAAATTACCAGAAAATCTGAAAAGCGAACCTAACTATATTAAATTCTAAAATAATATAAATAAACATTTAAATGAAAAAGCCTATTACTCTTTCAAAGAATATTTAGAAAACAGATCGCTCTAATAAGAAGTTGCTAGTAAATCGTATTATGCACGTAAAGAAAAAAATATTATGTAATGCGACTGTAAAACAAATTAATAAAGCGTAACTATTTAGATAGAATGTAAAATTTTCTATTTTAATAAAATACCAATACAAGTTTATTCTTGTATTACCAATTTATTAAAAAAGACAATTTATAAAGTTATATACGCTTCTCTAGTTTATGTATATATCATGACTATTTGATAGTCCTTTCATACTAAGCTCGGAAAAAAAATGTAGGTGGTGCCAAGTTTTCGCGTGCAGGTATTATTCCCGTACTGACGTTTGGACCTTTATCGATGCGTTACATTCATCATGTAACGCATCGATAAACTCATCGACAATTTCATCATGTATCGATAAATTATACCGAATATTTAAGTTCTTATACCGAAGCTATTGCTAATAATTTCAGTATAAGTGAAAGTGTAATGGAATAAAATTTATCGCACAACATTATATCAGCAGCTGAGTTATAAAATGTAATTAACTGTTTCATATTTTACCGTAAATTTAATTCAATACATGATAACTTCTAAGGATTTTTGAAAGCAGATACGAATAATATCTATAGTATTGTAAAGCCATACTAATAATTGTGAACAAAATGACATCATGAGTTACATGAGTACCTCTGTAATTCGACCGTGAGCGTAGTTATGGCTTTGTTGTGGGGGATGGAGGGGTCAGATGTTCCAAAATGTATAAGTATTAAATAAACAGGAGCTATATTAGATATAGCTACTGCCTCCTTATCCTTCAAATAATGAACAAAATCGTATTAAATCGTAATAAATATATTATTTTCTTTTATTGTCAGTGCTTACATAAACTAATGATACTTTAACAAAATAGCTATTTTATATGTAATCAAAACGTTTGAATTTCTTTGTCTGAACAAAAACTTTTGAATACTTATACAATTAATATTGATTGTATCTGTAAGATATAGTGGTATTTGTTTTATTAATTACGAGTAACAATATTAATGTCACAAATGTTTAAATATTAAGATTCTGCAATTTGTTTAATATTTTGTAAGTAAAATATTATTAACTGTTTTTGAGATTTTTTATAACCTAGTTTGTATTTAGGCATTAAGTTTACATAACCGTCCATTTTACGTATTAATAGTGATGTAATTTCGTGACACAAATAAATAAAAAATCTTATATAATAAATATATCGAAACTTTTTAAGTCAAATGTGCGTAGGTATGGCATATAACCAAATTCCATATAACCAAACTTTCAAGGTTTTTTTTGTACTTACATTATTTTCAAGCACTTTTGGAAGATCACTTTAAATTAAACAATTATTTTAAATTTACAAGTTACAAATAAAATAGAAATTATAGAATTAAAAAAGTGTTTTTTCAGTTTTCTGATAAAAACCGTTATCTGGCATTGCCCGCTTAGCGAAAGGCTAGCCACCTATCACATTGTGGGACAAAGTATCTTCAGGTAATCGTGGGTACACATGTTGTACCTCTGCCTACCACTTCGAAGATACTGACATGAAGATACTTTTTAAAAAATTATATTATTTTGTTTGTAACTTGTAATATTAAAAAAATCAATTCTTTAATCTTTTAACAATTTATTTTTGCCATGAAATTGAAACCATAGCTTACGAAGTCTTCCATGGATTTAATCGTTTAAAAATTGTCTTCCTAAAGCACTGTACTTAAACGTAAATTTAATTATATTTTATCATTAAGGTAATTATTAAGGTATCATTAAGGTATTAACGTATTAAGTTAGATATTTATGCAATTTAAATTATTTTAAGCTTAAAATTTGCCTTTCTTAGGGCGTCTACTTAAATTAAATATTTGTTCTATTTAAATAGGCAAAGACTACGTGATAACATTTAAATTCCTGTGTTACTCGAATATTAGGATATAACCGTGACAAATATTATATTTAAAAAAACTTAAATATGCAATTATTTTTATCAGTATTAATATTTTTTAAATTCAGACATTACTATCAACTTAAAGAAGAAATTCAGGTAAATTTTTTAATCGTCTACGAACTTTTATTTGTGACCGTTATGCCACTGAAACCATAAAAGTGGCGTAAGAAATGAAACAAACTCAATAAGGGTCTGGCAATTTAAAAAGACTTAAAATTCGAGATTGGCAATTGCCAATATATCTCTCATGTCCACCACGCTTCCCACCACACCAACAGCACAAAACACAGTATACGGTAGATTGTTCGACTTATTACAATAATTTTCTGGTTTCAGTGGAAACTGGGAAGTCATAAAAAATTATAGCTCTCTTCAGATTAAATTACTTTAATTTTTTCTTTGAGTAATAATATTTATTGTTTCGGTTGTGATAAAATATATGTACTTAATAGAAATTGTGTTTAAGTATAAACAAGTTTGCAAGCGGTTACAGCCGTGCTTGCCCGCTCCTAAAGGTCAGAGCTTGGTGGCATGTAGTCTATAACCCACAGAAAAGATATCAATTAGCAAGTAGGCGGGCCAATCGTGGTACTAAGTAAGCGTAGCTCCACGTAATCTAAGTCGACGCTCCCGTCCAAGACTTCAGTCGTGCTCCGTTACTACTGCCGTTACTATCTACGATTAACATTATTATTACGAACTTAAAAAATAGTTCGCGCAGTTTTGAAGCGCAAAAACGATAGCCAGTTCAAAAATTTATCCAATGTAGGCATATCATACCATTATATAGTCGTACTTTATTTAAATAAAGTTTGAAAATAAAACAATATTAACATAACGAGAAAAAAGATTTAATGGGAGTCAACTTTGTCATTATGATTAGGTCCATTTTTATTTAAACTATACAGTATATATTTCTCGAAGTTACTTGCACGCGCCGCGGCGCTACTCAATCAGGGTAATAATAGTTCCAACCTTATGACATTGAACTAAACTGAAATTAGTAAGTTCGGAGTAATAAGTTAGAAAGACAAATCACTTGCATTGTTTCAACGTGTTAAAAATATGACAATAGGTACCATGTTTGTGTGCGTATTACGGTGGTTTTCCTAAGTGAGCTCCGGCTATGGGCCTTACTTGATATTTCTTCTGTGCTATATAACCTTTTTGTATAGATTATAAAGATTTTTTTTTAATCGGACCATACAATAATCGCCTCTGTGGTCTAGTGGTCTAGCGTTGGCGTTAATCACATGAGGTCCTGGGTTCGATTCCCGGTCGGGCACATAAAAAAAAAGTGTCTCACTTTTCTGTTAAACACAAAGTTGCCCGGGATTGGAAAGTGCCCAGTTGGCGATAGGCTTGCCACCTATCACATTTGTGGGACCAAGTATCTTCAGCTAATCGTGGGTACACTTGTTGTACCTCTGCCTACCCCTTCGGGGATACGGGCGTGAAGATACAATAATTGGCGAGCTCAAACATACAAACTCTTTAAGGCTTTATTGTATTAATATTATTTTTAAGTATAGCTGTGCCCGCGACTTCGTCCGCTTCTATTCTTAATTTTAAAATAAAAGTAGCCTAAGTCACTCCTTGTTACATCAGCTATGATTGAAAAATATAGCGAAGTTCTCGAATCTAAGTTTGGACTAGAAAAATTACTAGTTCTAACTTCTCAAAATATTCTATACCTACTTAATACATCCTTCCGTTGCCGATATTTTTTATTCAATACCTTTTTGTATCGCTTTTTGACACGTACCGTCTCGTATTTTTCGAATAATGACTAGTTTAAGTCCATCTACCCACTACCTAGCGCATAAATGGTATTTTGCTAAAGTAAATTTTTTTTTTGAAAAATTTCAGTTATTTCGGGACGCACTTTCACTGAGCTAGTGTCAAATTTCAATTCATTTGACACTAGCTCAGTGGAAGAGCGTCCCGGCTTTAGAGAGACGGTCGCAGGTTCAATCCCTGCGTGTCGATATTTTTTTTTTGTTATTTTTAAAGTTTTTCCAGTTTTCCCAAGCACTGGGTGAGTGCTAAAATTATAAATGTGAATTTCATCTGTAATGATGAACTCATTTAACTAGTTATACGTATGTATACCTAGCGATCAGTACAATCAACGTAATCGATCATTTAGCAAAGAAGAATTTCGCCACGTCAAAACCTATCGACACTAGCTCAGTGGAAGAGCGTCCCGGCTTTAGGGAGACGGTCGCAGGTTCAATCTCTGCATGTCGATATTTTTCTTTGTTGTTTTTAAAGTTTTTCCAATTTTCCCAAGCACGGGATGAGTGCTATAACACTAAAATAATGTGTAATGTTTTTTGTTGTACAAAATCTTTTTTGGTAATTAAAAAATATTCGTTTATTAATATGCTTCTCTTTATCCGAAAATTAAATATTATTTAGTTTTCGGCAATAAAAAAAAGTATTTTAAATATTATTTAATTTCCGAAAAAAAGAAAAATATTACTATACCTAAAATTATAATAAATTTTCTTAAGAGCTATGCGTGATTTTTGCGTGGAAAGAAACCGATAGAAATCAGAGCTGTGGAGTCGCAAGAAGTCACGCTACTTGTAAGCTCTTACATATCGATTATTCTACATAGATGACAGATTTATGTAACAAGAGCTTTGCAAAAAAGTATATATTGTTTTCGTTAATCAGATAATAGCATAATATGACATTAAATTTTTATGTAATCTTATCTAAAATACCATAGAGATAAGTATTTATGTGATTATTTATTTTGTTATCTTTGATACCAAATATTTATTGATAGATAATTAATTAATATAATGTAACTGCGTCTGTATTTTCTGATGTTTTAATAACAGATATAATAAATGCACATATATATATTTGATTTTCATTTTACAGATTGACTGGCAAGACTGTGTATATTGCCGGACATGGTAGTTAGTGATCACAACACTTCAACAATAAAAATATAATATTGCTTAACTGCATAGTACACCTCAACAAAATTAATGTATTCAAAAATTATGGTCACCGCAACTTGTACTAACGAGTCTAGTCTGTTTACAAACAATGAACTTCTATGCGCCGTCCGCGGTGTCCGTACCTAAGTATAGACTGTACAACTATTCCTCCTAACCGTTTATAGTGTACAGTTTCCGCCAATGTTTGAGTGGTATTGGTACAACACACTAATTACCTATGAATGCACGCGCACACTACAATTAATAGTCTAACCAGAAGAGAGGGCCACGCTAAAAGGGAAAGATGCTCTACTTAATTTTTTTTATCTTTTATTTTTAGATGTGGATATTTTATGTGATTATTAGATATTAATATTACCATTTTAATAATAGGGGGTAATTACAGACATAAATAAAATACGTGAAAAAGTTTTTTTGAACTTTATTGAGAAATCAATATCGTCAATCCCTCGTTTCAGAAATATCTGATTCAAAGTCTGATGTATCAACGTCGATTTTTACAATACCCCGTACGTTTTCGATTGGTTTTAAATCTTGATGATAAGGAGGCAGTCGAAGTACTGTGAATCCATGTTCTTGCAACAATTCGTCAACTTTTTACTTCCGGAAGTTTTCTTTGTTTTTTGGTATTAGGTTATAGAGTTGTGTTTTTTTTTAAGCTTGGTTCGAAATGGATATTTTTTGCATTCAGCCAAGTCTACCTGCATTACGAAAAGACTTTAGCCGTTTTAAGTATTTCAATCTTAACATTTGATATCATATTTTTCGGTTATTCTCAGTTCTTTTCCATTTATAACCAAGTTTACTTAGGGTTTTTATACATCTATAAAATTGTAAACGGTGTTTCAAAATAATATTAAGTCGTGATAGTGTTTGAAATTGACGATGTTCTATAACATGATTTTGGATAGCTCTTCGAACTACACCAATATCAAATTCGTCTAAATAAATTTTTCGAGGTCGTACCCTTCTCTTTTTCATAGGTGATGTAAAAATAGAAGCACTTCTGCCTACTAATTCTAATTCATATTCAGACTCAATACCTTCTTCTGTAGTCGGCTCTGTTGCACGCTCCGTACTTGAGATTATAGGAACTATCGCATCAATCTCCATAGTTATATTCGATTTCATATCAGGTACTATAATTTGCTTCATTGTATTAGAATATTCCTTTCTTTCGCGTAGAATTCTAGTCACTGTAGTTTCAGATACTCCTACAGCCTGTGCAGTTTTCCAACGCGCATTAGCGAGTTTTTCTGCGTAAATGTTACTTGCTTCTATTTTCATAAAATCATAGATTTTTGAGATAATTTCTCTTGTCTAAAATAAAACGAAAAAACATTAGTTTTACTTATTTTCAAAGATTAAACGAAATCTTTTAGTAAAATTTCCTATTTTCAAAATGAAATTACTTTCATCAGCTTATTTTTATGTAATTTAGTATCTACAAACTTCTTAACAATGTAAATGTCATTCACATATCTGGCTTTTAAGTGCAACATGCTGAGATTTTCTCAACATTTAAAAAAAATATAAAGTATAGCCTCTTTCGTGATGTGTCTGAATTTTCGCGATATAGGTTGTACTACTCAATATGCATATCGTACCCTTCGTACTGTTGACGATTCACGACTAACGTTCGGAATTCAAATCAAACTCCCTGCGCCCTGCGATCTTCTGAACTAAATATAAAATACCTAGAATATGGCCCAAATTCGACCTCACATGGAGTACTGTTCTCACCTCTGGGCCGGTGCTCCTCAGTACCAGCTTCTTCCTCTTGATCGCATTCAACGTAGAGCGGTTCGAATAATCGACGACCAGGCTATTTCTAATCGGCTTGACTCTTTATCGTTACGCAGAGATGTAGATTCGCTCTTTACCGTATTTATCATGGGGAGTGTTGCGATGAGTTGTTCGAACTAATTCCTGCCGCTAAATTCCATCATCGGACATCGCGTCAAAATTTAAAATTCCGTCCTCACCACCTCGATGTCTGGAATACCACAACCTTGCCAGCACTTTTTGCCTCGCATTACTCTTTTGTGGAATCAATTACCCTCGGTGGCGTTTCCGAACGGATATGACTTAGGGACCTTCAAGAAACGAGCTTATTCATTCTTAAAAGCCGGTAACGCAGCTGCATGCCCGGTATTGCAAATGTTCATGGGCGGCGGTGATCACTTGCCATCAATTGCCCCCACCTGCTTGTTTGCCCCCTCTACTATAAAAAAAATTTGATGGGGAGCGTCTTCGTGGATTGCACTATCTAGTCTAAACATTTTTGTTGAATAATTAGGTCAACATTTAAGTACGGTCTGTTTTTTTTTACATATTTCGTATCAGAATCGAGTTCTGAACACTTTCTTCAGCATGTACCTGCAGGCTACAGTCATTTACACCAGTCAACCTGTATGTTTTCCTGATGTAGTAGTTAACCTGTACAGCAACTGTACTTAGATCATAAGTTTCCGGATTCGACTAACTAATATGACGTAATACTTCTAGATTTTGAAGCTATACTTCTTTTGGCGGGTTCGGAGAAAAATATGAGAGTAAAATTTTTGCAATGCGTGCGCACATCGCCAGCTGAAAGCGACATGATGAAGTTAGCAGATAAGTGATAACTGTCTCAATTTTCCGTGAAAACTCTTTTTCAATTAATACACTTGTACTGTTTCACAATAAGGCAATTATAATTTGTTTCTAACCGGTTTCGACTACACAAGCATCATCAGGGTATTAACAGTTACTGACGTTGTTAAAAAACGTTAAAAGTTTGTAACTATAAATGCCCTGATGATGCTGGTACCTATTTGTATAACCGGTTAGAAATCTATATTAATATTATAAATGCAAAAGTTTGGATGGAAGGATGAGTGGATATTTGTTACTCAATTACGCAAAAACCACTGAATGGATTTGGATGAAATTTGGCAAAGATGATGGGGCCTGGAATAGCATATAGGCTACTGATCCCGCGGGATTCGCCAAAAAAATTTATAATGCAGCGGGTTGCACGCTACAGCTTTTTTTTTTTTTTTTTTTTTTTTATAAGGGCAATGGGCCCACCTCTCGTTCCCACCACTGTAACTTCTGTAAACCAGAATCAACAGCGGCAACCTTCCTGATAACCTCTGAGTTGCGAGCTCAGGGTGCCCTGGGGGAAAAGCTAAGCTGTCTTGGAACCCGCATCGAATTTAATCAGAAGAGTATAGGAGGAGTAGGAAAATACATCCAGTTTCCCTCCCTTTACAGCAGGAGACAGCGTAAGATAAAGCAAAAACTGCTAAGAAATGAGACGTTTACAATCAGGTTAAGCCTGATTGCTATTGCACCACGGTAGTTTAGGTATTTAAGGACCTACGAAAATGGCCTACGTAATTCTGCTTCCAGTAGTATGTATGACAAAATCGCTTGAAGGCACGGAAATTCCCACGTGTTGCTACAAGGTCGGAATAGTAGATTACCCCGGATATACATCGTATACTATCAAGCATTTGGCTACGTTCATTTTGCCAGAGATTACACTCCCAAAGAATATGATGTGCAGTTTGTTCATATTTACAGTTTATGGTGGAACATTCGCAAAATGGAGAAGGAACTAATTTAAACGAGAATAATTTAGCTTTAAAATTACCATGACTAGTAAGGAACTGTGCAACACAATGATCTATTTCTATCCACGTTTTACTTAATCGTTCCCGGACGCAGGGGAAAAAGTTATATAAATGCCGTCCTTTAGGTGAGCAGCACCAACGCGACTGCCATTCATTTATTAATTCATTAGTAACATCCATCACGGGATTAAAGAGGCGACGTATTTTTGTTTGAGCTTGCGGATTAATAAATTCTGGGCTAGTAAAGTTTTTAGAATTATAGTACATTGAGGACCGACGCTGAATTTCTAAATCTAATGGAAATACACCTGATAAAACGGGTAAAGCTTCAGAGCTTACAGTGCGATATGCTTTACACAGAAATATTAAAGCCAAACGCTGATTTTGAAGTAATTTACGCCGGGTCGCGCCGCTTGTAACTTTATCAGCCCATGCTGAACATGCATAAGTAATACAACCTAAATAAGTTGCGTTATAAATTATCTTTAAAGTGTTAAAGGTTAAACCCCACGTTGAGGTAGATATGCCGGCAAAGGACAAGTAATTCCGTTTAGCTTTTTCACTGATATAGTTAATATGATTTATAAAAGTATAATTTTTCTCTAAAACTAAACCTAAATATGTTACAGACTCCTTTCTCTTTACTGTGCTATTATTTAATTTTATGCTAGGAGACGATAGAACGCGCTATCGCGCTAACACGCTACAGCTTGTAAATTATAATTAATTACCTCATTGTGAAACAGTACAAGACGTGTATTAATTGATAAATACCTATTGTATTGAAATAGAGCTTCACCAAGTGCTGACGATGAAAATTGTAGAATATGGGTATTCAAAGTAGTTTCTCAAATATTTTATATCATTTCTGATTTATCTATCTGTTACGTCAAAGAAATATAACTTTTTACATGCGTACCTAATAAGTATATACCTACACACGTTTTTTATCTAGATAGATCTCATTTTCTACAATATTCAGTTGATTTCGATCGTTATAAATCAAAAAGATAATCATTAGTTGAAAAATGCGTTGCATGCATTCCACCAGACTACAAACTGATATTTTTAGTGAATCACAGAAAAATTTAATTTACAATGCGTGATGTAGAACTGTATTATGAGATTCAGCAAACGTTATCGTTCCGATTTTGATTGATTACTACAACCAACGACTTTTTTACTTTATTTGAAGTGAAATTTTTGGGACGGTGGGAATTAGACTTTATAAAACCATAAAGATAAATGTATTTACAGGGTTAAGACTGTGAAAGAATGAAATAAAACGAGTTCCTTTTTATCTTTCGTCTCTATCAATCACTCGTTATCTCTCTCTCTCACATACACACACTAACTTAACCACCTCTACAGTGTATTCATCTCAATTCTCATTCAGTTACAAATTAACCAGATTATAAAGTATTACTTCTACCACGCTTAAGCTCACATTTTATTAAAAACTAGCTGTTGCCCGCGACTTCGTCCGCGCGGACTTACGTTTACTCCGCACAGCACCTCCCCCGTAGGTGATAGCGTGATAATGTGTAGCCTATATGTTGACCCGATCTATTAGTAATATTCATGCAAAATTTGAAGTAAATCTATGCACTACTTTTTGAGTTTACCCCGGACATACATACAGACAAACAGACAAAAATTCTAAAAACTATATTTTTGGCTTCGATATCGATTGTAGATCACGCCCCAAGTATTCTTTTAAAAAAATATTCAATGTTCAGTTTTGACTTTCCTACGATTTTATTATAAGTATAGATAATAATCGCTTATTTCAGTTCAGACATAATTTCCAACATTTTACAATTGAGATGGAAATACTAATATGCCTTTAATGATAATAACTACGTGCACATGCAATTGTTTCGTTTGTTATTAGTTCGTCAGCCATTAAATAGATTGATATAACTTAATGACGGCGCCAATCATCAATCACGTGTGAGGTAGTAGGTACGTGAATAGTACGTATCGTAGCAGGTAAAGTTTAATTATAACGTCATAATCACGTTTTTAACTGCGCCCGGCTTAGAGTAACATAGCTCCGTAGTGAAACGTTTAAACGATATCTAAATACGTCAGCGCCTCTGACTATCGCCGATGCGACGGAACGATGTCGATGACGGTTGACCACGTGATTTAATTCTAACTTCATTATCGTTTTTATGTTATTACTTTGGTCTAAGCCCCCAATGCAATCAATCTCCTTCCGAATTAGTGATCTAAACAACAACCAGTGGCGTAGCTAGGTTAACAAGGGCCCCGGCACAGAACACTGGAGACCCAGTATTCTGTGGCCCCGATGCATAGAGAAAAAATGGAAAGACGAGGTGGGCTCATCTTTCCATGTAACTTGAACTTATATATATTGACCCTCAAACTTATAGAAAGTCTACGTCGTTTACACGAGGGATAGAATCCTTATTTTTTTTTTTGAGTGGTCGTGATTTTTTTATCAAACCCTCTATTTTAACAACAATTCCTGACCTCCAGAAAAAGTACTCGCCTTTCGCTTATTTTACACAATACACACGACGGGGAAAATGCAGATGATTCAATTCAACGCATATTTTGAGATCGAAAAATCGTCCCTAAAAACTTAGGTAGGTAGGTACGTTTTTGGATGCTTTAAAATATTTGACGAAAAGTATAATAACTCCTTAATTTCTTGAGATAAATAGAAAATTCTCGTGGATTTTGTGTATGCATCTTTGCGCGCACAATAAAAAAAAATGTCTCAATGTCTTAATTACAAACACTGGATACAGCGTCGGGACGTGACGACCCCATTGCGCGCTGGTAGGATAATTTTTGTGACAAAAGGAAATTATTCCACCGGTGCAGTCAGTCAAAAAAAGGGATAGTGCAATACTTAGCTGATTGGACTGGCACGACCGTAGCAATACCACTACCTCACGTAAAACCAAACGTGCCACGTAAATAAAGTAAAAGGTTTGCTTTTGCGTTTCCTTTGGTCTGCGAGGTTTCGCGGAGGCCCTTTTCTCCTCTCCTCCTAATACTATCGAAGCGCAATCTAAAGGTAGTAGTTTACCCCTGGGGTACCACTAGAGTAACGGCGGAGAATCTCCCTCTGGACATCCATATTCAAGGGTTTATAATGATCCTGATCATGAATGGGCAAAATAGCGCTCACAATCTTTTCTGCTCGGGCAAACGGAAAAAATCTTATGGCACCCCCTTACACACTCGACGTGGACTTCACTAATAATATGAGTCTCCAATCGAATGCCGTCCACTACCACCTAGAGACGGCTAAGGCGGCTTTGGTTTTTTTAACCGAGACGCAGATATCTTCTCCGGCTGATACTTCATATCTCTCCTCCCTTGAGTACAAATTTGAGCATTCACTTGTACCCCGGGCGGGAGTTTGTGCTTACATCAGAAAGAATATCTGTTCCGACGTCTCAGCAGCTTCGAAGGCATCCATCCTCGGGCTACGTATAGACTTTTTGCTTTAGCGTATGATCTAACACCTTACTTCGTCTACGCGTATTCCAGATGTGGTGACCGTCTACCTTCCCTGTTAGACCTTCTGCTGACCTCACACCTTTCCCTTTTTCCCTCGTGTTGGTCCCGGGCTCTTTTGTAGAATAGGCCAACTGCCATTCTGCTAGGCAGGTCGTAAAAGGTGACCGATTGGCTATGCGAGTCACTACCATCGGGGCTACTAGGTGGTAGAGTTCTGCACTGTCTCGCCCGGGTCAGGCAGCACCGCCTGCCTATTTCTGTCGCAATAGCGTCACTGCTAGTCACAGTCGTGTTCCGGTTTGGAGGGTGAAAACACCGGACTGTTATCAGATTTCTGTGGACGCTCCACTCGGTTCATCGGACCACTGCCTAATTTACCACTGCCTCATATAAATACCAAACAACGATATCCTTCTCATTAATATTATAAAGACAAAATATTTGTATTTTAATATGATTGTAACGAATTAACTTAAAAACTACTGGACCGTCTTAAAAACTCTTTTACCATTAGAAAGCTAAAGTAACAAAAGGAAGTAATGATTTTGGCTCATGCAAACGAAATCGCGAGTATCACATAGATAAAATTTAGGATTAATGTAGAATAGTAAATAGGTAGGTATGACTATTTTTCTGCATAAGACGGTTTATTTTCCCACAATAGTTTTTCAACAGGGGTCAGTGGTAATTTTGAGTTTAACGGCCCGATTCACGTAACAATCGATTCGAAGTGTTTAGAGCTTACATACTACTCCATGTCGTACCTGACGTTGTCTCTTGTTTGTGTGTAAAAGCGCTTCGATTGGATTACGGTTTTTATCCATCCTACCTAGGTGGTCCAACAAGTTTAAGAAACATCGATTTAGGTAAATAGTTACGCAACTCAGGATTCGATATTTGTATTGTATCGGCGTTACTCAGAAAACATACTCGTACGCATGGACAATCAAATGGACATCTTGAACCTCGGGTACTTGAACTTTCATTCATTCATTTCATTCATTTTTTTGATAGAATAGCAAATGACTCGCCTGATTGTAAAAACAACCTGTCACCTACATATGTTGCAGTACCATCCGCGTGGCAAGGATTTAAGGCCAAACTTGAATAAGACAATAACGTATGCTTTGTGAAAGCAGGATTCGGCGCGGCGGGCCGGAGACATCGCATTACTGCACACCTAGTATTAATCACTTATTCTTATACCACCTAGTAATATCGCTTATTACTTTTTAAATACTTAGATAGGTGGTATCACATACTTAGTTAATACGGATTAGTCACACTATTTCCTACCAAATATGACTACGTGACTATGTTATCTTGGTAGCTAAATAAATAGGTACCTACAAGATTGTTATTTTCGCCGATCGTTTAATTAGTTAATAATTAATCTTTATTAAGTATGAAAATAATGTCTCGGTCTAACCTTAGATGAAATCAAATAAGTAATAATTACATTGTATTTTATTAGTGAATGTTCGAAATCATAAGAAATAGCATAAAATAATAAATGCGAATAAGTGCCTACCAATACTGTCACATTTCCTTCTCTTTGGTTTTAAAGAAAAGAATCACATAGTTGCCTACAACATGTTTTCACAGTTACCATTATGTCATAACAGTTGACATTTATGTATGTAATGTTGTTGGATATTTTATATAAGATAGCAACAAGTAGATGGCTCTCCTAATGGAAAGAGAAATAATCGCCTATAAACACCAAAGATGTTAATGGTATATGTGGAGTAGTATGTAGCGGGATGAACCTAATGACTCAACTCGCTGTGCCGTTGCTGCTCTCTATTCACATTCCGCGATGGTCGAACGGACCTCGACGCATGACAGCGGAGCCGGTTATCTGTCGCAGAGTACGTACGGAGCCGTACGAAGCTGTCCGCCGTCATGGAACGTGAATATAACGGAAATATGAACTGTAATTCCTGTTTACCCTATTTTATCATAAGATAGCAAACAAGCAGATGGGTCTTCTGATGGTAAGAGTCGCCTATAGACACCAAAGATTTTAATGGTGCGTTGTTATCTTCTGACGAGGTTTAATGCCACATGCATATGTTTACCGGCTACCTTACCCTCCAAACCGGAACACGTCAGTGACAAGCACTGACGCTATTACGGCAGGAATAGGTAAGGCGGTGGTACCAAACCCGGGAAAGACAATGCAGAACTATAGCACCTAGTAGTCACGATGGTAGTGACTTGCAAAGCCAATCGGTCGCCTTTTCCGACCTGCTTCGCAGAACGGCAGTTAGTCTATCTTTCAAAGGAGCCCGGAAACAACACAAAGAAAAGAACACACGTTGTGATTCGCATTAGTTTGTATGAAAGTCCTTCATATTTTGTGCTGCAAACTTGAAACTTGGCAGAGAAGTTTTAGACTTTACAGTTAGTAGACGTGCGTTAAGAACGGATTTTGCGACAGGACCGGATTATTGAGTTCTAAGGGCTCTCACAAGTTTAAATGAGTCATTTTTTTGTGCTACAAACTTGAAATTTGGCAGAAGTATGTACCTACTTTATAGTTAGTTGACGTCCGTTAAGAACGTATTTTGCGACAGGGCCAGGTTAAGGAGGTCTTGGGTTTTCGCAAGTTTGTATGAAAGTCATTAATTTTTTGTATTCTAAACTTGAAATTTATCAGAGAAATACCTAGTAAATAGTTAGTAGACGTTTTGCGACATGGCCAGATTGAAACTCTCGTAAGTTTGAAAGTTCCGTTTATCTTTGTCCTACCAACCTAAAATTTAGCAAGTCTAGAACTTGTGAGTATGATACACAAGCTAAGAAAGAATTTTGTGACAGGGCTGAACTAAAGACTTTCATAAGTTTATATGAAATCGTTTGGCTTTTTGTACCTGAAATTTGGTAGGAAAATAGTATATTGTAAGTTAAGACATGTAACTACAGTCAGGGGAAGGAGCTGGCGGAACTGCGCGCGGAGATGGCACAAATCCGTGCCGACCTGGACAAGACAAGGAGGACAAGGAGGAGGCCATGTTGGGTCGCATCATGTTACAGGTTGGTAACATGATGGACGCCAAAATGGCCTCCGTGGCGGATCGCTTGCTGACTGACTGACTTTAGAGAAGAGGAAGCGGTGCCTATATCAGAAAGGTTCGAGGACACCGCTATAACGCGGACTGTCACCGAGGTAGTCTCGGGGCCGCCGGTACCCAAACCAGCTAAAGGCAAGGTTAATGTCAAAGGCAAGGGTCAAAGTGCCCAGCTCATGGTGGCCCCTGTGATTGCACCGACGCCTTCTTCTTCCGCTCGGGCCCCAGATGACGAGGGATGAACCCGAGTGGAAAAGAAAAAGAGGAAGAAGCCAGAGAAAAAGGAAAAGGCTGATAAAAAAACGGAGGCGTCTTCTCCTCCTTCCCCGAGGGTGCAGGAGTCGAGGAAGGGCGAGAAAAATAAAACCCCGGTTGCGCTCGCCCCGGACAGCGGCTGTCGTTCTAACGCTGCAGCCCGGAGCGGCCGATAAGGGCGAAACCTACGCGGCGGTCTTGACCCGCGCGAGAGACAAAGTGTCCCTCGCCGAGCTGGGCATCCCGTCGCTAAATATGAGGAAGGGCGCCACAGGGGCCCGAGTTTTTGAGTTGTCGGGCTGTGTAAGCACCGAGAAGGCAGATCTGCTGGCGGCTAGGCTTCGTGAAGTGCTGCCAGCGGAAACAGTCAGGATCGCCAAGCCCGAGAAGTGCGCAGAGATGCGTATTTCTGGGCTCGACGATTCTATAACCGTGGGCGAAGTGGTCGCCGCCGTGGCCAAATCTGGAGGCTGCCCTTCCGATGCCATCAAGGCGGGGCACATTCGTTTTTCCCCGGCGGGTCGCGGAACAATATTTGTCCGCTGCCCAATGGCCACGGCCAAAAAGGTGGTAAGCGCAAAGTTTTGGTGGGGTGGGTATCCGCTCAGGTTCGGGTACTGCCTCCAAGACGCCTGCACTGTTACCGCTGCCTGCTTGTCGAGCACACAGCGGTACAGTGCATCTCGGAGGTCGACCGCAGTAGAGATTGTTATCGCAGCGGTCTAGAAGGGCACAAGGCCGCCGATTGCTCCGGCGACCCTTGTTGCTCAGTCTGCGCTGCGGCGGGTCTTCAAGCAGGCCAGTGGGTCGGGTCACCGTCTTGTAAGGGGATCCTGCCCAAGGCCAAGAAACGTAAGAGGGCCGTAGCCGCATCGGGTCGCACAGCGCCTGCCCCAGCTTCGACAGGGGAGGCACCGGAGGAAGCGATGCAGTGACCGCTTCCTCCGGGAGAACTATGTCTCCCTGCCCCTTGACAGGGAAATCGAGGCCAACTGCCTCCTGGAGTTGCGCGCGGTGATTCCGCTCACTGCGCGCCTTTGCGACGATTGCTGGGGCCTTTCCCCAGCCGGATAGAATGCCGGCTAGGCTGGCAGGTGCCGGTGGGGCTGTGGAATAATGCGCAAGGGTTACCACCTCCACGCCACAGATGGCACAGAGGAGCGGACGCAGGAGTTTTAGTGGGTAGAGCCGATTTTAGGCGAGTCCCACACTCGGGCCGCGTCGAGTGGCCCGGTAGTGCGTAAGAGCATTTCTCTTGCAAGAACAAAAAAAAGGTAGGTACATATTTCCAAGCACAACTCAATTCCAAGTTTTGAGGATAAAGTGTTATCCTCAAAACGTGTCCTAATCAGTGGATTAGATTGTTCTTTTTAAAATATTTGCAAATTTCTTTAAGGATCTAATAAATTTAATACAGAAAATACTGCAATATTAATAATTTATTATGCAAGAAGCATAAACAATAAGAAAAACAATTGTTTTTCTTATTGTTTATGACAATTTGTTTTCACATTTAAAATATCATTCGAATTTCGCGCGATCGCCCAGTTAGTTATCTATATATGTATAAATATAATTGTTATCAAGATTATTAAATATTTATTGCACAATTCATTAATTACATGTTGTATCTATATAATTTAACCTTTATTAAAGATCTAAACCCATCTATGTGCACTTAAAAATTAATCTGTTTAATAATCCAACCATTATATTGTAATAATTTAATCAATAAAAAACCATTTGATCACTAAGTAGTTATTTAATAAGAATTTCAACACACGTTTTATCTATTCACTAGAATCAATGAATTCATTATTTTGCAACCAAATTTGAGAACTAACACAATTACTAGACACATTCTTAAGGGTATTTTCTAATTAAAACTTCATTTTTAAATCAAATATATCTAGAAAATGCCATTTTAATAACATGCAACACAAACCCTTATGGAAAGGTAGAATTCTAATCAATCACAGACAAATATGCTTACTTAAATAAAAATTCACTGCAACTCTTCCATCAATAATAAGCTTTACAACCTAACTTAAAGTGCAATCAGTCATCTGCATAATATATAGATAATAATCATAGAACTAACATCTAAATAATACTAACTGTGTGAAAGTAAGCCTTCCAAATACTTAGTCCTCTTTAGCAAATCAAGTCATTACAATCTAATTGGGAGGGCAATATTAGTGCTGACTTAAAAATAAAATGGAAATACTGAAGTTAAAACCACACATATTATTTACAATTTTTATCCTGCTTTATATAAAAAAACTATTATTCCTTATATTCATAACTGTGTCACAATCCAAAAAAATTTATATAGATACTATATATAAATATCTAATTCTATGGTAAAAAAAATCAATAGTAGTCTTAAGTCAGGCTAATAAATTCTAGTTGGATCGGAGGTTAAAATATAACATACATAAGAAATAATTGAAATCTTTTAATTATTAACACCTAAGAATTGAGATCCCAGCAGTTATTAGGTTTGTTCTTATCTGAAGGAT
The DNA here is from genome assembly GCA_036924255.1 of Apodemia mormo. NCBI lineage: Eukaryota > Metazoa > Arthropoda > Insecta > Lepidoptera > Riodinidae > Apodemia > Apodemia mormo. The sequence goes on from JAUPFN010000008.1 coordinate 21,081,619, forward strand.
GAATCAAAAAATTTTGCTTTATATAAATTTAGGAGGTGGCAATTTATTATTTACAGGATAACGGTGGGATGTATTCCTAATTTCTATAATTATTATAAAGAAATAACATTCTTTAAAAAACTGCAATAAAACTGGTTTTACATGTTGTTAATGTCAAAAATATTTTTTATTGTAGGTAACTAACATTCTTCAACATTACAGGTTTTTTTGAAAATGTTGTAAGACATTTTAATTAATAAAATGTTTTAATAGAAAATTTTAACACATTTATTTAAGCTGCTATAATTGTTTGAAAATTAACATATAAGATGAAGAAAGTTATAAATAACTTATATCTAATTAATTAACTGTTTGTACTAGTCTTGAATATTACATTCAATCATCATCTAATTCAATAACAATTGGTTCTACATTATCGGCAGCTTTTGTATATTCATCTTTAAGTTGGGTCAAAAGGATACACTTTGGTATTTTCAGTTCTTCTGCTTCATCTACTAAAACTTTTAATTTTTGAAGTCTCCCAATATCAGGAGCAGTTGGCAAGAGAATATTCTTTGTTTCAGTCATCCACCTATCAAAACTATCGACTCTGAAATCAATTGTCTGCAACATTATATGCAATTCATCCATGTCATACCTGTAAAATAGTGTTTTCTTTTCCAATGCACACTTGCAGAATCCTTCTGCATTTGCATGTTGAAGACATGCCATATGTTTGCATTCTCCACATGACACTGATGAAAGGAAGCATGTTGTTTTACACACTTCACATAACCTCTCATCATCACCAAGCAATTCAAATGCTGTCCGACAAACATTTTTAAGTCCATTTCTGGCCAGGGATGCTCTCAAACGACCCTCTTCTTTAGTTGCACATATTAATTCCTTTTGGGTTTCCAAGGCAGTCTCTAAATCAAGACGATCGCCTTCTAAAGCCATTTTACAAATAAGTTCATCATGTGAGAACACACAAAACCTCTTTAAATTTTTGTAGTGCATTATGCAATCACGTCCAATTTTAAGCCAATCTGGAGGTGCAAAATTAACTGCTTCAGCAAAGTTGTAGCCTTGGTTAAAACCAGCATGATATGCTCTAGGGAAAGTCACAACAAACTCACCAGCATTCTGATCTGTTCTATATATAGGTACACCAGCCGCCATCAATATATTAGGATTCATTATTGTAACTAATTGGTGTAATAAGTCAGGTTGAGATTTAAAGAGTTCTGGAGCAGCAGCTTTCATAGCAGTTTCCAGTAATTCAGCTCCACTTCCTGGAACTCCATACCAAGTTTTTGATTCACCCCAATGTAAATAATTAATCGAATAACTCCAATGATCTTCATTATGCCAACAAAATGCTGAGAAACACATACCCACATACATCCAAGGAACAGTCATTCCAGATATATCTGCATTTATAAATCTTAAGACTGATCCTTCTAAAACTGGCAAGTTATTTAAATTCCAGCCAGAGTCAACATATTCTTGATCACCGGGATATAGATTTAATGATGACTTTGTTGGGAAACCCGATCCATGGTCCATTGAATGCAAATCTGCTCCATATTCCACAGTTACATCTTCTTCAACAGAAGATATTATCCTCCAAAATTCTTTTTCAGCAACATTTGTAGGGACTAAATGGCCCGACATTCCAAAATATTCAGATTTAAATTTATCAGCCATTTCTCCAAACTGTTGCAAAGTATATTCTCTTTCTGCTTGAGCAAAACCAAAAGCTTCTGCTGGCTTATGAACTTCTTCAGCAATACAACATGGACAGCGCCAGTCACCATCTGGAACTACATTTAGAGGAGGCCTCAAACAAAATGTGTGATATGTGTCTGAACATCCATTGCATATTAAAAGTAGATCATCTCTATGATCTTTTTGGCATATTGCGCAAACATAGACCGCTAAGGGGTCCATTTCATATCTGGGCCGCTTTCTAGATTTAGTGATGTCGAATTCTTCATCATTAAGCCCAGGCATTTTAGGACCAGGTCCATAACAGGCAAGTCTTCTTAATTCTCTACTGCGTTTCAAATCATCTGAATCAACTTTGGATTTTTCACTATCAACATCAGGTTTAATGTCAGATCCTGTTTTTGTTTTCTTAATACTTGTATGTGGCTTTTCATATTTTATACATTCAGTTTCCATCTTTGTAATGGATTCAATGGGTATTTCTTTGAATATTTGTTTGACATTGCCATCATCTTTTACTTCCTGTTTTGGTTCAGTCTTTTTAACTGTCTTTAGTATATCAGCCTTGCTCTTTTCAAAAATATCGTAAGGTAGCAATATTTTTTCATAATTACTTCTGAGAAAGTTCATTGTGTTTGTACTCTGACTGTAACCCATGGCATTGGCAATCTTACGCCATTTTTTTGGTGAGTTACACCCTTCGAAACCACCTTCTTCATCGACCCAAAATTTTAAACAATATAAATCCAGGGTTTTATTTTCGATCATAGGAATTTTTAACGGCGAACCCTGAAGATCCCAGAATTTTAGTATTTTTTCTAAAAATAGCAACTTTAGGCGAGTAATGGCTTCCAATTCATTAACTTTTTGTATTCGTGGAACGAATTTTAGTTTATCTACATCTAAAGAAAACGGTGGTTGCCAGCGTGCTGGTGGCCTTATTTTGCATATACCAGTTTTTTCAGCTACGGGGCGAATTTTGGCGATATATCCTAATGGATCAGCGAACTCATCAGGAGTTGGTTCAAATACGGGTGCTTCAGGTGGCGGAGTGAAAGTGAACTCCGCACTTTTCTGCATGGCATTTTTTTGAATATTTTTGCTATCCATTATGCTTGTGTTACACATGTACGTTTCCGTGATATTGTTTTAGCTAATTTTTATTTACACTTCGCATCCATATTGTTAGACAAAAAGACTACGTGACTGGTCGCCATGTGTAAATGGCTCCTAATGTTAAAATGTTAATTGCACACGGGCTCAATAAAATCTTTAACCTTGGCTAAAGCAACATAATTCACAAATGAAGTTTACTGGACGCACATTTTTCTTCATTATTAACAATTAACTAACATTTTTGAAGAACGTTGTATCACTTTTTGCGTTGATCACAACCGTAAACCTTTGCCGTAAACAGCGGATATCAATGGGCACTCAACGTTGAGTAAACGATTGATGAAATATGCGACTGTCGCACACGAGTCGCAACGCATTACACAAGCTTATATAGATAGTACTTATGTACCGCATAAAGAACAAAACACACAACTGTCCAATAGCCTTATATATATCTTTTCTGTGCAATAGCCGATACTAAACATTACACGGAGAATACGAACATATTATAAAGATGTGTATAGATTCGCACTTCTCATACTACAATCCACATTACAATCTACACTAGTCTTTGCTACAATGTAGATAAAGGACACATTCTTGCGAATCTGTGTAAATGTTTAGTGTAGGTACTTTGTTTAAGCAATAGATGCACACCCCTACACAGTTCAATTTATACTAGTACGTAGTGTACTAGTATAAATAATAGAAGAGTATGTAATGTAGTGACACTAGTAACAAAATCTAGTAATTTACTGTCAGGTCACACATGTAAACAATTTTTTTCTCATAATTATATACAATCAGAGAAATGTCAAAACAATAATTTCGTAATGTTGGTACTACATAATCATTGATTAATTACTATGAACTAACAAAATAAATTAACCAACACAATCTATACGTCATATTATATAATATGTAATTAAGAAAACTGAATATAAATATTATACCAGAAATTCTACATGTATAATTAATTTCAAATAATATTTTGTTTTTATTAGAATAAGAAATATAGCATGAGTCATAACCATGTTTTTATTGACATTCATCAAATGGCGTGAGTGTCTGCTACTATTTTTCACCGTGACGTGAAAATTAAAAAAAATATATCTATAAAAGATAAACATATTTCTATAGCGATTTAAATTTATTTTACAAAATATATTCCTGTCTGAATTATGAACCCATTGTAATAATTATTCATAAAATATTCATATTACATTTTTGAATTATGTCATCGATTGTGAACTTGAAAAAAATTCTAGAATTATTTATATACGATTAGTAATATTTATTTTAGCAGAAACAGCTGTCCTCATAAATTGGAAAATAACAATTAAGCATATAAAACCCTAATGTGACGCAATTACTAGTTATATGATCTGTATTGATTATCGTGAAGGGAAAAGAAAAACAATTCTCAATCAGTAAGATATATTTTGGAAATTATGCAGATTCCTAGATATTTTAATAAAATAAGCTACTCGAAAAATAGTTCACTTATTCGCTTTCTTACCACAAGACTAATTAATTTTTAGAATGCTATATTCGTTAACAATCATACTGGTATTTTAATTTAAAATTAGCTTGCATCATGAAATAAAATCAATACTAATATACATAAGTGTTATTGAATAATCTACTTTATATACAGGATATGATATTTTGTTTTTATTAAGTTGGTATGAAAAATATAATTGAATTTTGAGTATTTTTGACTGCTGTCATATCAAAAGTCAATGCTTTGTTTGTGACTGTAATTAGTAATACGATGTCGGTATTTATATCGATACCTCTCGTAGAGAGTATAAGCGTTCTGTGATCGATACTAAATAATTATCAATTATTGATGTAAAGCGTTGTTGGAATCTTACAAAGATACAAGGATGTAATTATTTTTCTTGTACACTTTAACAAGTAACTATTTTTATAAAAGGAAAGACACGCCGTTCGTTTATACCAGAGTTCCCCAAACTTTTTTGTGTCGTAGACCCCTTGCCATGTTTTTCCGTGTTGGGTAGACCCCCTACTTACCTGATATTGATTTCCTGTAAATTTCTAACTGTAGTGAAGTTTAGTGTTAAAAACTTAAAGTAAAAACACATGTTATTTTTACATTTTTTAATTGAATTTAAATTAAAACTAGCAAAAAGCAGAGCTTTGTAAGGGCTCGCAAAGTTATACTACCTTGTAATATCTATTGTTAGGAGGATCCCCGTGTTGATTCCGGGCTCCTTTGAAGAATAGACCAACTGCCGTTCTGCCAAGCAGGTCGTAAAAAGCGACCGATTGGCTATCCGAGTCACTACCATCGTGACTAGGTGGTAGAGCTCTGTTTTGTCTCGCCCGTTAGTACTTACAAGAAAAATTCTTTAAAATTTTATCTTATCTACACAGAACAAATATAAAGGATATCTACTAAAATTTTACACCATATTTTCTGGTCTATCTATAATATAGTATGGTCTACCTATAATATGTAGCAACTCAAGATCCATCTCGCGCCACCACCTCGCTCTTACAGCCTAATATTGATAGAAATCAATTTTTATTTATGGTAGCTTTCGTGTAAAATAGTTTTTAAGGGAAAATGGGTATTCAAAATGAAAGTTGATCTTATAAAGAAAAACAAATTTTTAACATTTCCCTAAGATAAATAGTTTTTTTCTTAAATCGGGATTTTTTTGGGTTTTTTCAAAATTAAATCAAAATCGCCTTAGTGGTCTAGTGGACTAGCGTTGGCGTCGATCGCATGAGGTCCCGGGTTCGATTCCCGGGTCGGGCACTAAAAAACTGTTTTTTCAGTTTTCTGATAAACACAAAAAAAACCCTTGAGAAAAACCGGCTGGAGCTGATGAATAGCCAGGGCGTGGTATTCCACCATGACAACGTTAAACCGCACTCATCTATAGCCACGTAGCAAAAATTGAGAGAGCTTGGCTGGGATGTGTTGATGCATTCCTTCTTATAGCCCTGATCTTGTTCCATCAGATTTCCACCTGTTTCGGTCATTACAGAACTCTTTAGGAAGCATAAAGCTAACCTCAAAAGAACACTGTGAACACTACCTGTCAGATTTTTTAATCAAAAATCTCATAATTTCTACAGGAATGGGATCATGGCACTACCCACAAGATGGCAACAAGTCATCGATCAAAACGGCACATACATATTATAAATAAATAAAAAAATATATCTAAAAAAAATATCTTCCTTTGTATGAACAATACGAAAATACTTTTACCCCGGATCTTAGGTGCCCCATTCGAGTGCTCCATAGACCTACAATAACATTGCGCAATACTTTTATTATGTAATAATATTAAATACCCCCTTTGACTCCAAACGTTCAATAAATTCACTCAATAAAATTGACAAACTAGTCTGATCAATATTTTCGAGCAAGCAACATGTCTGACGACGAAGTTTTGGCGGCAACCATGCTGGTGGTTTCCTAAGTTAATCTCTATATAATTTTATACACTCAAGTAAAAACTCCCGCACTTTATCTTTTATAACATTCTTGCTCGCCATTTTGCTTAAATTTACGACACGACCATACATTAAACGCCGTGACTGACCGAACGCGACCACTCCAAGTCCAAACTCTGCAGTGAAAAATATTGTGCAATATTAAGCCTACATAGTGCAAGAAATACCTTAATATTACGCTATAAAAATTAAATCCGCTCAAACTTTCGTTCAATCTTTGTGCAATCTTCAATAATAACCCTAAACGTTCAATAATATTGTACAATACGTAATATTGCGCAATATTATTGTTGGTCTATGGGGCACCTAATCATTATGCATAATGGTCGGATACTTTTATTTACAGTAAAAGCGCTGTATTTGTGAGTTACTGTAATTTTAGACCAAACTACTGTATTTTTATATACATGACACTGTTTTACAAATCTGGCAACACTGATGAGTTGTCACTTAAAAATTAAAATTGGTCACAACTCTCAACTCGCAATAACATTTATTTATGAAATCGTGTATTAAAATTACAACAAAATTCAATTAATTAAATAGGATATAAATAATGAATAATACGTTCCGGTATATTTGGAAAAGTAATGTTATACAATTTCAACAAATACGTTTAGGTCACCGAGTACGAGGCAAACCTCCAATTTATGCTAGGAGTATCAAAGATAGAATAGATGAGCTGAACTATAAAGATGAATTGTATACTACAAGAATTGATATAGGCTTTCCAAAAAGGTGGGATCCTAATACAATTTACATAATCATAAACCACTACACACGTAGCTAAGATTATCATAAAACATTGAATGTTTTTGTTTAGTAATCATGCATTTAAATATATAGTTATACGTTATTGTTATTATTCCATTAATTTTATAAATATCAAAGTTCATGTGTGCGTATATTTGCTACTTCTTTATGCTAAAAGATTGTATTAGTTTGGAAGCATGGCACATTTCACGCATCACTGGTTATATCACTCATTATTAAATAATTCACATGTCACACCAGTCATATTCATTGAAACTGTCCGTTTTATATGATGCGAGCGTGATTTAATTACACGCGTGCGAAGCTATTACTTATGCTTATAATTTGCAGAAATCCATTGTGCGAAAGATACAAAGCAATAACATTTGAGCATACATGTGCCACCAGCTAGAAGAGAGAATATGTTTAATATGTAATTTATTAAGCTATACTAATATTATAAAATTGTAGCTAATTAGTTTGTTTGGTTGTACGCGCTAATCTTGTAAACTGCTGAACTGATTTGAATAATTCTTTTTGAGTTGGATAGCCTGTTTATCAAGGAAGGTTATAGGCCATATAACATCACACTACGTCCAATATGATCAGAGTATCAACGAAAAATGTGGCCTAAATGGGAATTTTTTATCTTTTTGAGAGCTTTCCTGGAGTGTACTGCGTTAAAGGTTAAAGTTGTGCAAAAATCATGTATGTTCAAAATGTTCATCTTAAAAAGTTATAAAAAAAGTCCACGATAGTGTCTATCTATCTATTAAGTTTCAGTTTTTATGACCCCTTTTAATGGTCATCAAAATTGTTCTATAATAATGTGTGTAAGTGTTTAAATAAACATGGTATTTAATCTTGTCTATATAAATTAGTTATTCATTACAAGTATTTAATATTGAATAAAATCGCTCTTTGCTTCATTTGATTTCAACCAGTTACTTAGGAGATATCACAGTTTTAAGTTTTTTTCTCTGTTACCCTCTGAAGTGTCAACAGATGCTAGTGTTCCTCTAAACTTATATTTGTGTTAAAAAATTGAAAAAGGCAGTGTTTTATAACTAATTAAGTGTTAAAATATCTTGAATGTGCCCAAATATTTAGCAGAAACAATAGTTTCGCGAAATATAATCTAACTTAATAAATACGAAAATTTTGAATTCAAGTCCTTTGTTATAATAACGAGATGGCTACCACCCAGTGCTACAGTTGTTTAAATTCATTTGATTTGGCAGAAGTGGTGCAATGTGATGGTTGCAAGCTTCATATGTGTGTTACATGTAGAGAACTTACTAGTAGTGAAATGAGAGTCATGGGATTAAAACTAAGAGCACTATGATTTTCTTATGTGCCCCATGCCGTGAAGGACTTTTTCAAGTGCCAACCTTAATAAAAACTGTAGAAGCCTTAAGACAGGATGTTCAAAAGTTGCAATTACAATGTCAACAAAAGTCGGTAAGAGCCTGTAACACCAAACAACGATGTGGGCTGAGATGGCTGAACGGGTATATAGAGCAAATAATGTGATAGTGTCTGGTCTTGAGAAGAGTGATTCAGCAGAAGCATCATGTAGACAATCACATGATATGAAGCTTGCACAGGAGCTAATAGGAAAACTTGATATACATTCGATGGAGTTTGTTCTCAAAGTATTGCAACTTGGAAAGAAGACAGGTGCAAAAAAATCATGACTTTTGAAAATAGTACGTGCTTCTCGTACTGCCACACAAAAGTTACTTAAAGCAAGATTGGCTGCACCAAAACATATTAAGATATTCAGTAATCAAGCACCCAAACAGCGTGAGGAACTCCATGCCCTTCGAGACTTACTTAAACTTAAGCAATCACAAGGCGAAACTGATCTTACTATAAAATATGTTAAATTTTTTTCTAAGATTGTAAGTACAAAAAACTAACACATTGTCATTGCATAAACAACCCCTACACTACACTCTCATTTCTATGCACCAATATATATATGGTCCCTGAACTCAAAATTTGATCTTTTGCTTGTTAAAATAAATAAAACAAGTCCTACATTTGTTATTTTAACAGAAACATGGCTTAAGAGTAAAGATACCAATTCCAACTATACTATCCCTGGCTACACACTTCACAGACTTGACCGCAAGCACAAGCACCAGGCTCAAGGGCAAAAATTGTCAGGTGGGGGGGTAGCTGTTTATGTACAAAATACTTTTAGAAGCATACCTATTATAGTAAAGCGAAATGAAACATATATGAGTGAATTAACTGAAGCATTATATCTTGATATCCAAATAAGCTGCCACCATTTTATGTTAGTTGCTGTGTATAGGTCAATTCGAAACAAAGAATGTGAGTGGTTGCTGAATGACCAAAAACTTTTTGAAAATATTAAAAAGGCATCCAATAGTAATACTGTTGTAATAGTAGGTGGTTTCAATTATAGAGAAATTATGTGGCCACTTACAAATGAACAAAACCTAACTGACTCAGCCAAAATGTTTCGAGACACATATATTGACTCTACTCTTCATCAACTCATAACACAACCAACTCGTCATTGAACTGGGAACCGCCCGTCATTGCTTGATCTTATTCTAACCAACGATGAACAATTAGTTAATTACATCAGATATCTACCACCTATTGGTAAAAGTGATCACTGTGTTATTGAATTTGATATACAACTGATGTTCCAGAATAGAAAAACTAATAAAAGCTGCAAAAGATCCCTACATAAAATCAATTATGATGAACTTAATAAAGACTTAGACAAAATGCTTAAAGTCTCCTTGTCAGATAGATTTTCAAAAGACAAAATAGAGAATAGATGGCAATAGTTGAAATCTGACATGCAAGCTGTTCTTGACATCCACGCACCTTTAAAAAAGAGGAAAAAATGTTGTGGAGAAATAAACCCTGGATTTCTTCAGTTGTTTTAAAATTAATAGAACAGAAACATGCTCTATGGACAAATTATTGTAAAAGTAAATAGAAGAAAACTATAGACTGTATCGGAACTGTAACAATAAATGTATTGCCGAGGCTAGAAGGTCGCGAGCATAGTATAAAAGTCAGATTGTCTCCAGTGGTACTAAACCCTTTTATGCTTATCTTCGCAGCTGTTTATCTACAAAAGTCAGCATTTCTCTTGCAGTTTGTGATCAAGGAGGTAATCTCACTACAGACCCCTTGCGAATAGCTGGTATATTCGCTGACGAGTTTCAAAAGGCATATTGTAAGGAACCAGATATCAACCCCCCCATCAATATTCAGTTTGTGCCTAGAGTAAGGTAATCACTTGATACTATATCATTCAGCACATCTGAGATACTAACAGTGTTACAAAACTTGCGTACTGATGCTGCTGCAGGCCCAGATGGCTTGCCGACTATAGTACTTAAGCAGTGTGCAGAGCAGTTAGCTCCAGTTTTGGCTGATGTAATGACAACCTCATTTAATGAAGGTGTCCTACCACAGGATTGAAAACATGCTGTGGTCACTCCTGTTTACAAAAAGGGAGATAGGCTCAATCCCACAAACTACCGCCCCATAAGCTTAACAAACATAGCTTGCAAATGCATGGCGAGAATAATCTGCAATAACCTAAAGAAGTTCATGGCCAAGACTGGCACTATACCAAAGCAGCAACATGGATTTGTGGAAAGAAGATCAACAATAACTAACTTGTTAATGTGTTATGATAAATGGGTAAGTGATTTTGACAGTGGCAACCCAACAGTTATTTTTTATGTAGATTTTGAACAAGCCTTTGACAGCCTTCTCATAAAACTTGAACATCTTGGATTAAGAGGTAAACTTCTAGAGTGGATTACACACTATCTAACTGGAAGAACATTCCAAGTTCGTGTAGGTGAGAAGTTTTCTGAAGTAAAGGAAGTACACAGTGGAGTACCTAAGGCTTGGTACTGGCACCACCCCTGTTTGGTATGTACATTGCAGATCTTGGTGCAATTATAAAATCAGGTTCCTGTTTCTTTGCTGATGATGTCAAATATTTCGGTAGCCCGTTGACTGATAGACATACCCTCCAGGCAGACTTAAATAACATTCATGAGTGGACTAATGAGTGGATCATAAGTCTTAATCCAAGCAAGTGTTGTGTTTTACACATAGGGCACTGCAACCGGCATCACTCTTATACTATTGGAAATATAAAATTAACATCGGTAACGTCACAAAGGGATCTTGGAGTGACTATAACAGACAATTTGAAGTGGGCATTGCATATAGACAAAATGGTAAGGAGTGTTAACATTCTTATATACACCATCAGACGATCCTTTCAGCACATAACGCTTGCAACTTTCATCAAAATTTATTATTAATATATAAGGCCAACTACAGAATATGCCTTCCAAATTTGGAATCCTTATTGAGAGTGTTCAGAAAAGGACTACAAAAACACTACAATATCTGCGGAAACTACCTTACGAGAAAAGGCTGGAAAAGTTGAATCTGCCTACTTTAAAAGACCGAAGGCATAGGGGAGATATCATAGAAGTGTTCAAATTGTGTCAAATAAGTATGATTGTGCTGAGTTACCATATTATTTATTTATTTATTTAAAATTTATGCACAACATGTACAGAGGTGGACTTAATGCTACATGACATTCTCTACCAGTCAACCTTAAACAAATATAAACAGTGTTTACGATGGGGTGCACAGAGAAACTTAATACAATCGTTTACTACTGACATATTCCTTCTTGATTATTATTAAGATAAATTAAAATTAAAGAAAACAATAAAATAATACGATATTACAATATACTTAGATACAAGTAATATATTACATATATAATACATTATACATATACCTACATAAATACCTATATATATACAAGTACATATTTATATATAGTTATATAAATACATATATACATACATATTATACTACCATAGCGCGTAACACCATTATTCTGCCAAATGCTTACAGAGACAACGTTTAAAAGACAATTTGGAGGGACTATTCCTAATATCAATGGGAAGAGTATTCCAAAGCCTCACAGCTTCAGAAGAAAAAGATTTGGATAAGAAATCGGTACGACAAAAAGGTACTTGAAGAGTCGGGATATTTTCTGAACGAAGTTGGCGTGAATGAGTGGCATGCTGAAATATGAATTTTGACTTAAGATATTGAGGTGCATTAGGATTATAAAGAATTGTGAATAATGTACAAAGCAATCTCAACTGTCTTCGTTGGCGGATCGGAAGCCATTTCAGTTTAGAGCGATATAATGAGACGTGATCAAACTTACGCAGACCAAAGATGAACCGTATACAATTGTTGAGCATGCGTTCTAATCTGTCTAAAAGGGCTTGACTTAAATCTACGAAACACACGTCGGCATAATCAAGTATTGGTATAACTAGGGTCTGCACAAGTAGGAGCACCATATATCTCAATCTGAGTTTGGTAACATGAAGTAGACACAATAACAATGATAAACTTACAAGGAGACCATCTCGCACAAATGTTGGACACTACATCCTTAACAATCATGTCTTAAGCACATGGAATGAAACAGATTAACACAGGAAATTATTGAAGTAACTTCAATCAATGCATTCAAGAATCAATTTGATAAATGGCAAAATGGAAACACTGGCACATAGATATGGACGTATCAGCCAAGGGCTGCTTGTCCATTAATAAATAATAATAATAATAATATTATCAAGCACCGCGCGAGGCTTGCGTGCGGGGGAAAAGTGTGTGGTAAAGGGGTCAGACGGTAGCCTGCTCTGCGAGATAGCATGCCGCATATAGTCGAAGTAGAAAACAAAGACTACCAGTGGATGTGTCAAAGCGCAATATTGGCATCTAGAATTAGTAGTATTGACAAAATTAATGACAGAATACTAAGTAAACTTCCAAGAAATCTTGTAAACTATACATTGATTGACGACCCAGTAGTGTTACCCAATGTTCCTTTTTACTCATGTTCCTCTGCCATTTTTTACTATAACTAGTTTCAGTCTTATTGATCATGATTATAGTGGGATGACTATATTATAGGCTTTGGTTTACTCTTACCGTAGATAATAAAAAAATAACTAATCAAACTTCAAATGAATGTACCCACAAACATAGCAGACATAGGTACAAAGTGTCCTGGTTTTAATTAGCACTTTAGGTAAGATTGTTTGTTTCAATAGTTTTCAAGTGGTTTGTGGGTTAATTAAAGAAAGTTACAGTTCCTCTAGAAAGGTATAGGTACCTATCACCCATACCGTCTTATGTGATGCAGATGAAGTTGCGTGGGTTAGTTACCTATAAATAGTAATCACTGCACGGCGATATAACATACGGAATATAATGCACTCACTGTGATATTAATCGTCACAAATAAAATATAATGGTTGTGATTTATCATGCGTGATATAACAGTGACAAAAAACAAATAACTTCACGATGTGACAGTGAAATAAAAGTAGCTATAATTCCCGTCGCTAGTTTGGATGCAGTTATAAAAAATAGTTTTTCCTCAAGTTTTTTTTATTGTAGAAATTAAACACATTGTCAACGCTTATATTTGTTATATTTTATAACCAAACATATAACCTCTTACTAAAATTTTACAGTGCTTTATCATCTGTTAGTCGTGAAAATCGTGTAAATATTTTAAAAGATCTTAAAAGTAATAAGGAATTGGAGAAAGCTGCAAGAAACTTTCAACTCAATGTAGATTTAGAACAAGCAAAAGTAGACTGGCTACAAACCCTTGGACCACAACATAAAAAACAAATAGCTGATCACTATGCTATATTTGATCATTTGTATGGAGAGGGCTACTTTACGCCTTACTTGAACTTAGACATTTTTTATGATATCAAAGATGATAAATATTTACCTGTCTATTATGGAAATGTCATTAAACCTACTGAGGCTCTTGATAGACCAATTGTAAGCTATGAAGCTGATAACAGTTCTTTATGGACTCTTGCAATGACAAATCTAGATGGACATCTGACTGAAAATGATAAAGAGTATGTACATTGGCTTATTGCCAATATTCCTGGGAATGCTGTGGAAAAAGGAGATGTTTTAGCAGAATATTTACGCCCATTTCCACTTAAAGGAACTGGTTATCATAGATATGTTTTTGTATTGTATAAACAGACTAGCAAAGTGTCATATGATTTACCAAAAAGTAAGTACTACCGATGTTTAAAATTATGTTCCTATACTGTAGATAATACTCTTAAAAGGAATCCTGTAAAGTAAAAAGAAATATATATCTGTTATATATTTTTAATAAATTTTATTATTTTATTTAAATTTTAGCAATAATGCTTTGATGATTCCAAAGGTATTGATGATTGAAATTTAAGTTACGTGTTTGTAAATATCTAAAATGTTTATAATATTTTTGTAAAGCTTCCCAAGAATAATTGGGAATTTGTAGGCCTAGCCACTTGGTTCCAGTGAAATAATAAATATTATTTCACTGGATATATATAGTTGGACAAATATTGTGTATCTTATAATAATTACAAATAAGCCAATGGTTCACAACTGTCACGAGACAGTTAGATATTTTTTATTTTTTATATTGTATAATGTAGCAAACAAGCATGCAAGACATTGCAGAACGCTACCACCTAGTATTAACAATCGTAATAGTACGATTTAGTAGGTAATAATTACGATAGTGGTAGTCAATTGGTCGCCTCTTACTACATGCCTGGCAGAACGGCAGTTGGTCTATTTTTCAAAGGAGCCCGGACAAACGGGGTGAACATTAAGACCTCTAGAAAATATAGAATTTTTCTAGTTTATAATTTGGTGCAATCGGCATAGTGCCTTTACCATTTTTTTTAACCATTGCTGTACCTGCACTTAGCTACTTGGGCCATTGTACCTAGGTGTTAGAATAATTCCAGCCAACTTATGTTGATGCAAGTTTCCATGGGAGTTGCTGGGTTTTTCAGTATGTGTGTCTTTGTTCAGCCACACTCCTGCACTCAAGGAGAACATGAGTGATGGTTTCCAGCTCCTCCATTGCATCGTGGCACAGAGGGCTATCTGTTATACTTATTGTAAATAGATGCAGATTTAAGTGACAATGTCTTGTTATCGTGCCTATGATTTTTCTCAAGTTGTTTTTGTTAAATTTCATGATGCGTTGTGTAAGCAAAGAAAGAGAAGGCACCTCCTTTTTGTCGAAAGAGAAGGCACTATCTCTTTAGTCAGCTTGCAATTCTCAGTAGCTAGCCATAACACCTCATGTTGTTTGTATGTTCTCAATTTTAGCCATGTTGTGATTTGGCTATATGGTATGTTAGCAAAAGGTTCCGGTCCTGGTGATTTCATAACGGTAAATTCCATTATAAAGTATTTGAATAACTTGGTACAAGCAGACCTAAGTATTTCAACCAAATCCTCAATAAAAAAATGTGTAAACGGTTGACAATACGGACCATCCCTGAAATTTCCCATTAAATTAAGGTATTTTAAGCTCAAAGGAGTAAAAATATAAGCATAGATTTTTCAGTTCAAACATCTATTTTGTTAAAAATTGCAGTGTATTAATTTTTGAAAAGCTGTATATTTTGAAAACGATGATAGCATTCAACTCAATTTTTGAGATCTATAATATTGCTTTAGCTAAATAATCGATAGGTTGAAAAATTTCGATGTGATGGCAAAAAACATTTTATTTTTAAATTTCTTCATTGAAAAATCCCAAACAAATTGACCGATTTTGATTAAATTAACGGTATTTGACGCAGTTTTTAAAGGAGAAAAGCTAATAAGATTTTTAAGTACATCGGTGAATTAAATTGAATGTTATTTAAAAAAAATTATGTAAGTTTGTTAAAAACAAACTTAAATTTAATATTTGAAAAGCTATAAGTTTTGAGAATTAGATTCGATTTTGATTTTTGAAACGGCTTTTGATGTAGTTTTTTAGCACTAAAATATTGTAGAATGCCAAAAACTGATTGGTTAAAAAATTTCGAAGCTATGTCGAAAAAACACTTTTTTCAAAATTTTTCATCAACCATTACTCCCAAACGGATAAACCGATTTTGATGCAATTTATGTATTAGATGTAGTTTTTTGAGAAATAGAGCTGATTAGTTTTTATACTCAATCGGTACATAAATCTGGAAGTTATATAAAAAAAAAATCTGTTTCACCAAAAATTTTTTTGGTGGTTTTTCAAAATTTCTCAATATCTCCCGAACCGAATTGCTTCAAATATTCAGGAAGTCTAAGTTGAGCGGAATCCAATAAAATGCCGTCAACTGCGTTGCGATGGGTCCAGCCATTCAAAAGTTAGATTTTTACATAGACACATACACACATACATACAGACATACTGACGTCATCGTGAAAATAGTCGGAAAAGATTCCTAGGTCCTCAAAACGTGGACATCTGGTGAAAACTCGCTTTTCGAAAATCGGGGTAAAATCAGTAACTTCCTTATCTACATACGTAGTGGGAAGTTAAAAAAAAACAAAATCAAATATTTATTGCATCAACTGGGTACTTCTATGTATCTTAAATCTCCATATAACTCTCATATTTAATCAGTTAAAAACTGAATTATGTTCAGTAATTTGTCTTGTGCTCTTTGAAGAATAGACTAAGTGGCATTGACTGCCCCGTTGGTTGATTGGTTAGCGACCCTGGCTATATGCAATGAATGGGACTCGTGTTCCATTGTTGAGAGGGGCAGGCTAAATAGATGATGAGCATAAATGTTTGTATTGGGGTTGGGTTTGTTGCGTTTCTGGGGTTGGGTTATTAATATATATATATATATATATATATATATATATATATATATATATATATATATATATATATATATATATATATATATGTATATATATATATGTATATATATTTTATGTATTGATATCGTTGACTAACACCCATATCACAAGCATATAATTTGCTTACTTTGGGGTTAAATCAATGCGTGTGAAACTGTCCAGGGATATTTATTATTTATCATTATTTTCAGAATCAGATTTTATAGATAATATTCAAATATTACTCAAGTAACATTCAAATCCCATACATGTTATAAATATGAAAGTTTGGATGTTTGTACTTAATCACACAAAAATGGCTGGACCGATTTGGATGAATTTTGGCACACGGGTAGATGGTGACCTCTGATGAGAGGATACTTTATATCCTGGAAAAATATGTTGTTCCTATGGGATTTAACAAAAACTTTTATAATGTGGGTCACTTGAACTGTACGTTCAAGGATTAAACTGGATATGCCTTACAAGGCAATTTCTTAGGTTTTCAGTGTCACTTGCATTTACACCCAAAAATACAGAATTATAATAATTGATGAAATAAAATCACTCCCGGAGTATTCCTTAAGCATTAGCTTTTTATTTGACACAATAAAATAGCACAATTTGGCATATTTACATATTTTTACAATATATCTAAAAGCGTTTGACATTTATATACATTAGCTCATATGAGCGGCTACGCATTTTGCGCCCAACACCATGTCTATTAGTATTTGTGTGGTCTGTGATACAGCTAGTAATCAAAGTAATGTTAGCTTGGCTTCTTGTATATCTGTTACAAGCACTTATTAATTTATTTTTATAATTTTTTTAGTAATATCTTCAAGTCTAGAACAAAGAACATTTGATACCAGAGACTGGTATAAGAAATATCAAGACATCATTACCCCAATAGGACTTGCTTTCTTCCAAAGTGATTGGGATTTAAGTGTTAGAGATTTCTTTCATAAGACTTTGGAGCAGAAAGAACCAAGTAAGTATTTTGTAATTTGTTATTTTCTTTATTGTCTTTTTTTATATCATAAGATAGCAAACAAGCAGATGGGTCTCTTGATGGAAAGAGTCAACCATCGCCTATAGACACCAAAGATGTTAATGGTGCGTCGCTATCTTGTTTGTGGCTAGGTCTAATGTCACATGCATAAGTTTACCGGCTACCTTGCCCTCCAAACCGGAACACGACAGCGACAAGCACTGACGCTATTGCCGCAGGAATAGGTAAGGCGGTGGTACCAGACCCGGGCGAGACAATACAGAACTCTACCACCTAGTAGCCACGATGGTAGTGACTCGCATAGCCAATCGGTCGCCTTGTCTGTCTAATGTCTATGTTCAGGGTCTCAAACTTAAAGTGTGAAGTAGCCCCAATAATTTTCCAAGACAAAGGCAAGCCCCTTAACAAATTAAGTTGTGGTGTAATACAATATGTATTTGCTTACCAATTATTTATGTTAAAATAGAAAGGCAGACGCAAAAGTATTGTCAATTAATGTGGTAGATGGGGTTAAAGTTGGGGTAAAAATCTAGGAACTATTACAGTCAATCTTAATTCAGATTCAGCATTTTCAACTCTTCATTCTTTTCCATCAACTCTTTTATAAACTGTGTTCCATACATCGTCACGCCGATTGCTTGCATGAGTCATACTTAGGCAAAATGTGACATATAACCTTTAAAATTGTATGGCATATGCAAAGATGTATGTGTAGCCTTTTTTGAGAAACGTTGATCTGCTAACTACAAGATGTAGCTACGAGTTTTCAGAATGATGAGTTGTTAACTTCTAACTCAAATGCTCAGAAATATATATCTAGACTAAAATACGTATTTGTCGATCAATATGTTTGCCATCACATTATGCAATATATTGTCTTTGGTCAGCTGTGGATGCACTAGTGAAGCAAGAACCCCATGGTGGTCTGGGCCCTGTTTAAAGAATTGGACTAGGCAGTAAACTGTGAATGATTGGCTATACAGGTCACACTTTACTGACTAGTGGGTACAGTTCCGTAACGTCTCAACAGGGTATATAATACCACTGATATATATCATTAGATAGCAAACAAGCGAATGACTCTCCTGATGGAAAAATACCATCACCTATAGACATCAAAATTGTAAATGATGCGTTGCTATCCGTGTGGCGAGATAAAAATGCCAGGTTCATAAACCCGGCCGCCTTCCTCTCTCCAAACCGGAATACTACAATGACAAGGACTTCTTTATATCATAAAATAGCAAACAAGCAAATGGCTCTCCTGATGGAAAGATACCATGGCTTATAGATACCAAAGATGTTATTGGTGCATTGCTATTCGCGTGGCGATATGGCAATGCCACATGCATAAGTCTACTGGCTACCATACTCTCCAAACCAGTACATGACAATGACAAGCATTGACGCTAATGCGGCAAGAATAGGTAAAGCGGTGGTACCAAAAACCCGGGTGATAATTGCTGAACTCTGCCACCTCTGTCATATATTGCAGCTGAAATAGGCAATAGTCATGTAGGCATCAACCATGGTGAGCGGATGCAAATCTTTTTTTTTATCATAAGATAGCAAACAAACAGATGGGTCTCCTGATGGAAAGAGTCAACCATCGCCTATAGACACCAAAGATGTTAATGGTGCGTTGCTATCTATGGCGTGGTCTAATGCCACATGCATAAGTTTGCCGGCTACCTTACCCTCCAAACTTGAACACGACAGCGACAACCACTGACGCTATTGCGGTAGGAATAGGTAAGGCGGTGGTACCAGACCCGGTCAAGACGATGCAGAACTCTACCACCAAGAGATCTATAACTATGATAAACAGTATAGTTGTTACTTGCATTTTACGAGCTGTATAGAAAGGCAGTTTCATAAATGGCCTGATATTCATTATCATCAAGAGATGTCATTTGCTTGTTCATTATCTTAAGAAAAAATATTATGAAATTTCTTTAATTTCTTATGCATTTGTTTTAGTATACGAATATGATTTCCCTGCACCATACATCAGACCACAGGAATGGTTCCCAAGGAGAAGACCATTCAATTTGTATATGGATAAGTACAGAGACCCAAAACAGATTAATAAGGAATACTTGTTGCGGAAATTGAAGAATGAAGATCCATTTAAATCACCTCCACCGCCTCTGAAATTCCCCAATGCACAATATCTTCCTACGAATATGCCATCTTGGTTGAAACTACACGAGAGAAAGATTAGATTGAGATGGGGTCGAGTAAACGATGTCTAAAGAATGTTTTTTGTGAATAGATTTCAATTTAAGTAATTATTTAACATATACAGTAATATATACTGTATAATAAAGAAAAAATAAAATATAGTTACTAACAAAAACGATTGTTTTGCGTTTGATTTATTATGGCAAATTAGGTAATTTCTTATGTTATACCTATAGTTTTCTTTTAGCACAAAAATAGATGTTTTATTCTGATAGAGATAAACATCCATTGTGTTGGTCTGGGCTCACTTTGAAGAATACATTCTACTTATATAGTTTTCTTTTAGCAAAGAAATAAACGTTTTTTTTTCTGATAGAGATAAACTGTCCTCGTGTTGGTCTGGGTTCACTTTAAAGAATATATTCTATTACTATAGTTTTCGTTTAGCAAAGAAATAGATGTTTTTTTTTATAAAAGATAGAGATAAACATCCCTCGTCTCATTCTGAGCTCACTTTGAAGGATCGCGAATTGAAGATCATCTGTCATTCTACTAGGCCAGTGTTTCCCAAACATTGTTTTGATATGGCCCGATAATTATCACACTACCCCTTCGTGACCCACTTAATACTTTTTAACCCAAGCTGGGTCTATTAGGTGAAATAATACATATTTAATAATAGTAAAAAGGTTTAATTAATGCTACATACTTGATGTAGCATTAAATTTTTGTCATGACTCAACGCTTACGAATTTTCGTCGCGTTGGGTCGATCTATAGTAGGTAATATTTTAAAAGCAAGACGGGAATGTTGCGACCCGGTATTTTTTTATGGCCCGGTACTGGGTCGCGACCCGGCAAATGAGAAACGCTGTACTAGGCAGCTTGTAAAAAGCGAGTAGTAGAGAGTTTCAAACGTCTTGTCTGGGTACAATTATTCTACCGCAACCGCCTATTCTTACCGCAACAGTAACAATGCTTGCAATTGCCTTGTTCCGGTTTGAAGGTTAAGGTAGCCAATAGACTTATGCATGTGGTATTTATTGCAATCCCGTCACGGATAACAACGCACCATTGACGTCTTGGGTGTCTGTAGGCGACGGTTTCCCTTTCTATCGGGAGAGTTGTTTGTTTGATATCTAATGATATAATATTTGATATTTTATCGGCTACCTTAAAACGCGAAACCGATTGGTGTTAGTAAAAATAAAAAGGAGAAAAGAATATGAGTGGCAGTAGCAAGTTCTGTCCATAATATGTTGTTTAAAGTATAAAAACCGACGCCATTGCAGCAGGAATAGGTAAGTAAGTACTCGGGCGTGGATTTGTAGAACTCTAAATAGTCGCGATGATAATGACACGTAATCCTCTCGCTTTTTTCGAGATGCGAGGTAGTAGCTATTTTTAAGAGGTCCGCATCAGTACATAGGGAAGGAGGAGTAAATAAATTCAATGAAAATAAAATTGACAGTTGATAAAGAAGAAAGTATTTTGAGAAAATATTTATTTAAGCATCCCTGACGATACTAGTTAACAAAATCAGTTAGATTTATGTTTTTAGAGATGCCACGAAGAACGATTTTGCCAAATACCGAAAAATCGACAACGCCCTTGGCCGGATATTCGGCGCCGATTTTTCCTAGTCACCGTTTAGCTACCAACACATGATGGCTGGTCATGATAAAAGAGTGACATCTCTGCAGATTCGGACTGGCTTAGGCATCGGTATGAGTCAAGTACACAAAATCCTCTATGAACATTTAGCAGTCAGGAAGCTTTGTGCCCGGATAGGTACCTTATAATTTAACCGAAGCCCAGGCCAAAAACTCCGTCGTGTTGATTGGTGCCGTGAAATGCTTCAAAGATTTACCGCAGGTGACTCAAATGTTTTGTTCGACATACGTTTGACGAACGCTGGATTTACTGTTATAATCTAGAAACCAGAAGATAGCTCAGTGGGCATGGGCGTGCCGAGGGGGGAGGGGGACAGGGAGGGGCAGCTGCCCCCCTGGAATTTGTTTACCCCTTTACTAACTATATACTGTTGTAAATAAAAATATTGTTACGCGCCGCTGTTGTGCTAAGTCTAGCTAAAAGGTGAAGTCGGTTATGTAATATATTAAAAATATAAATGCTGTGAAATGATATTAAAGTATAAGTGTCTAATAACAATGGAATTTAACCAACTGCCGGCAATGGAAGGTATAGAATAGAATAATAATATATAAAATAGTACAAGTTTGTTTAAATTATCGCTATAATATTCACAGTATAAAAAAAATGAAGGGATATTATAAACTTGTTGAATGGTACATGCTGATGTATTGTGACCTCGTAAAAGTGTTATTAACTATGATACAAACTCTGCCGATAGCGATAAAGATGCTGTGGACACGCAAAGTTTGATTGACCTTTTAGAAAGTTAGACAATAATTAAGCTGTAGGGTCGACTTAACTATGCTAAAGTAATGAAAACTTTCTCTAATGTGTTTTTGTGAATACCTTGATGGTATTCACTTTTCAGGATGGCCGATGTTACGCGCCGCTGTTGTAGATATGACATCGAGCGCTATAAAAAAGAATACTTGTGACGGCGAGGCGACGTTAAGAAAATATCTGACGATCGGATGGATTGGTTGTCATTCTGTTATTTGGTTTACTGTAAAATTAATACAAAGTGATTGAAAAACTATTGGCTGTAATTAACAATATAATTAGATAAAAATATAGTCTTAAAATATTACGGTTGCTCCACCCTGGCCCAGAACCTGGGTACGCCTATGTAAGTGGGTGTTTCCTTTGGAGGAGTAGCCAACTAAAGTGAAAAATGTGTGTAAAAAGTCGAAGTGTGGGAAAAAAGATCGTAGTCTTGTTCTTCGGAACGACAGGTTATTACGCAACAATTGTATGTCGAGGATCAAATAACAGTTACTGCAGAGCGGTACACAAACTATTGTTTGCCACTTGTCTTGGAAAAAAATCTGGAAAAACGACCTCGCGGTAGAATACTTCTTCACCACAACACCTCGTCGTGCACTGCCTGGCACAGGAATGACCTTGTACTTCGCAATTTTTATTTATTTCGTTTAAAACGTTTTATGGACGCCAAAGAAGCAGTGGCTCCTAAAGGCTGTCAAAAATACCTTTTTTCTATATCATAAGATAGCAAACAAGCAGATGGATCTCCTGATGGAGTCAACCATCGCCTATAGACACCAAAGATGTTAATGGTGCGTTGCTATCTTGAGGCGAGGTCTAATGCCACATAAGTTTACCGGCTACTTTACCCTCCAAACCGAAACATGACGACAGACACTGACGCTATTGCGGCAGGAATAGGTAAGGCGGTGGTACCAGACCCGGGTGAGACAATGCAGAACTCCGCCTGACAGAACGGCAGTTGGTCTATTCTTCAAAGGAGCCCGGATTCAACACGGGGAAACTTGAGGAAGGATGGGCAAAATGCTTTTCTCAATGGTTCCATTGGATGTAGCAATATATTGATGTAAATGGACACTATTTTTATAAAAGTAATAACTTGATAATTTGCTGTTTTTGATTTTCTAAGAATTTTCCTCCGTGTGGGTTCGGCCTCCTTTAAATAGGCCAACTGCCGTTCTGCCAGAAGATCGGAAGAAGCGACCGATTGGCTATGCGAGTCACTACCATCGTGGCTACGGGGTAGTAGTTCTGGGTTGTCTCGCCGGGGTCTGGTAGTACCGCCTTACCTATTCCTGCCGCAACAGCGTCAGTGCTTTTCACGGTCGTGTCCCGGTTTGGAGGGTACGGTAGCCGGTAAACTTATGCATGTGGCATTAAACCTCGCCACAGATAGCAATGCACCATTATCATCTTTGGTGTCTATAGGCGATGGTTGTCTTTTTCCATCAGGAGACATCTGCTTGTTTGCTATTTCATGTTGTAATTTAAGTTACAAATAAAACAAATTATATAAATAAGGAAATGTTTTATTTAAAAAATTTAATGAACACCAAAAATAGATCTCATAAACCATTATTATAAATTACCCATGTTTAAGAACATATGAAATATTTGGAATGGGCAAAACCTAACCACCTATATAAAAACGTTAAAATTAACTTCAAATGCTTTTCAGGCGCTCTTTAGACATAAAGACATAATTTTGTATATGTTAGGAGACTAGATGTTATGGAAATAAAAAATGCAAAAAATACTACTCCATTGCAGTGGACGAGAATATTTCAAATTTGCAATCCTATATACAAGTCATTTTATTCAAAAGCTTTAAAAACAAGACTCACAATATCCTAACAGATACTAATTGGTGTAATGTTTATACATAAGCGATATATTCAATTAGCAACAACTGTTACCATGTTGGACAATATTCTATTATTATAAATGCAAAAGTTTGTGAAAATGTATGTTTTTTACACTTTTACGCAAAAATGGTTAGACCAATTTGGATAACATTTTGCACACATGAAGATGGCCTGGTGAATAACAAATAAGATACTTTTTATCCAAAAATAATTTGTTCCCGTGGGATTCACAAAAAAACTATAGTGCATACGTACACTACTCTCAACACAGACAAAAGTTCGATGTGTATGTTGCTGCTCCTAGTCGTTAATTATTTAGTTAGCAGAGTATTATAACGTTAGTTTAGTCTTCTAGCCGGTTATTCGGGGGACTTTTTACAGGGTAATTTTAGTCATCTCTGGGCGTTATTCAATACAGTTTATTAGGGATTTTTATTGGTGGATAAAAAGTACCCCGAGCATAGTTCCTCGTCTTGCGCAGGCCATTAAAGTAAAATATACTGCAACACCGCGCGTTGCAGCGATTGTGGTCAGTTATCTTTGTATAACATCTAAAATGATGGTCATCCTTTCTAACGATTTATATTTTGTAGTTGACTCTGTCTCAATAATTGTATTGAAAATTTTTAGACCTATATTGCAAAGCAAAACCCACACCGTATTGAATAGTTTTCAGAATAAAACTATGAGTGAATATTGATTTGTCTCAAATGATGTTTTAGAATAAAATCTCGACTCGAAACTAAATTTAAAATAAGAATTATTATTTGATAATATTTATTAGGAATTATATTAACCTTTATAATAAAGATTTAATGTGACAACTTGAATTTAGCGCAATTATGTGTTGCATAATTTACCATTAAACAGATCTATTTTTAAGCATAAATTGTTGCGTAAGTGATGTTGAAAGACGATATCTATACAAATAAATAAAATTAGAATGTCCGTCTGTAATATTAAAATAACCGCTTTTTACTAAATGCATATGGATGTATACACGGTACATATACCAAATTTTTCTGTCTGTTTCGCAAAATTTCCGAAACGGCTGGACCAATTTTGATGGGACTTTCAGTGGCAGATAGTTGATTAATAAGGAGTAATTTAGGTTAATTTTATTTTAGAAAAATTTCCACGCAGACGAAGTCGCGGCACAGACAGTAATATGGATTCATATGGATAATGTTGCAAGCCGTTGTTTCTTATCTCCATTGTTGGGTGTGAATTGTTATCAAGTGAATATATCGCTTTTTAGACACCACGTTAAGATCTTAAATACATTTTTATTTATAATTCTTAGTGTAAAGTGCTTTTATTAATGTATTTTAATCCAATCCGACGTCATCATCTGCTGATGGCTTGGGTGTATTGCCGGCGTTGTTAGGAGCACCTCCAAAACCTGAAAAGAATTAAACGATTGAATAAAGCATGTAAGTTATTAATTACGCTGTTGGCGGTTTTTGCACATGTTAGCCAAATACAGAGTAATGACTTTTTCTTTTTTTTTTTCTATATCATAAGATAGCAAACAAGCAGATGGGTCTCCTGATGGAAAGAGTCAACCATCGCCCATAGACATCAAAGATGTTAATGGTGCGTTGCTATCTTGTGGCGAGGTCTAATGCCATATGCATAAGTTTACCGGCTACCTTACCCTCCAAACCGGAACACGACAGCGACAAGCACTGACGCTATTGCGGCAGGATAGGTAAGGCGGTGGTACCAGACCCGGGCGAGACAATGCAGAACACTACCACCTAGTAGCCACAATGGTAGTGACTCGATAGCCAATCGGTCGCCTTTTACGAATTGCCTGGCAGAACGGCAGTGGGCCTATTCTACAAAGGAGGCCGGGACCAACACGGCGACTATCCCTATTAGCATCAGATTATCATTGCCTGTAGATGTTGTTTTGTTTTGAAACAAATATATTATTTAATGGCTTTCCTTTGAAGAATTGATCATCTGCCATTCTCATCAGGTAGTTCATAAGAGGCGAATGATTGAATTTGATGATGATTAATTGAATTGTTTGAACTGCTACTGAGAGTTTTCTTGATACAAAAAATCCAATAGCATTGTATTTAATTCGTAAATCAAATTGAGGATGTCATAATGTGAGCCATACTGGCTAATCACTATACTATATTTCTCCGTGTTGGTTCGGGCACCTTTAAAGAATTGTTGACCAATTGTAGTTCTACCAGGCAGGTCGTAAAAGACGACCGATTGGCTATGCGAATCCCTACTATCATGGCTAATATGTGGTAGAGTTCTGCATTGTCTCGCCCGGGTCTGGTACCATCGCTTTACTTATTCCTGCAGTGTTAGCCTCAGTGCTTGTCACTCACTGTCCTGTTCTAGTTTGGAGGGTTAAGTAGCCGGTAAACCTATGGTTGTGGCATTAAGACCCAAGGTGCCACAAGGATAGTAACGCATAATTAACAATTTTGTTTTCTAAAGGCGATGTATGTATCTTTCCATCAGGAGAGCCATCTGCTTGTTTGCTATCTTATGATATAAAAAGACAAGAATACATTGCCATGTTTAGAACTACCGATGGCATTAACGTCCACTCCGAAAGCACGAACAAAGAGAAGCACTAATATTATGGCGGCAGATATATAACAGGCGATTGCAACATATGTTGAATGCCTTGCTTTCTTTACCTTATATAATGAACTCTACGCAGGTTGAGCCAGCCGAAAATTTGAACCAATTGATTTCACAATTGTTTACTTTTCATCGCTTTGGTCTCCCCTACATAGACCCGTTTTTATATGAAACTATGAAATTTTTGATAAAGTCAATGTGCATTGTGATTTTATCTTCATGATGATGATCAACGCGCTTATGAACATCTGCAGTATCAGAAATCTTGTAGTGGCATTGCCGGTCTTTTGTTAATTGATTGAAAGCGTAACAAACAAATATACAATATTATATAAGTAGTATATATATATATATATATTACACTTTCACGCGAAAAATGCAAAATCATAAATACGAGCGAAGCCGCAGATAAAAGCTAATTTTTTTGTATTTACTTAATTGAATGTATTAAATTATTAGATGCTCATAAGCGCGTTGATCACCATCATGAAGATAAAGACACAATGCACATTGACTGTATCAAATATTTTATTGTTTTATACAAAAATGAAGGGGGAAACCAAGTCTACGAAAACTAATCAATTGTGAAGGCTCAACATGCATAGAATATTGTAAGGTTCATTTTATAAGGTGGTAAAGAGAGCAAGGCATTCAACATACCGACACGTTCCAAGAACAAAATCGTACGTAGAGATCAGACGAAATTGGTTTTATAATAAAATTCGCATTAAACACGCATAAAGCCAAAAGACAATATATTTTTTATAGTTATTGGTCTTTTGTTTTTGGAAATGCTCAAGTGAACATCATCTTATGTACAATGTACTCCCACAAACAAATATATTGTAATTTGGTGGTTTTGCAGATACGATTTTGTTCTTGGGACGTGTCGATTATGTTGCAATCGCCTGTTCTATTCTATATCTGCCGCATTTCTTTTAAGTTGAACCAAACAGTAGATATGTACAAAATTTCATTGACATCGATTCGGTAGTTTAGGAATTTATAACGGACAAACAATGTGACATGTAATTTATGTATATTATGATATATTATAGATTATAGTATATCGAGGTTGCACAAGATTTAAGTTTTCTTACCAGGGAATCCAGCACCAGCTTCTCCAGGACCTGAGAACTCTTGGAGTTTCTTTTTAAACAATTCCAAAGCAGCACTAATTTTAGGATTATTCTGATACTTAATAAAGTTGGCCGGATTCATAGAAACATCGCTAAATGCATTCATCACTTCTGGGTCCTGAAATCACATTTTTAGATACTTTACTCTCCCGGATAATCTGGCTTTCTAAGAGTGAAAGAATTTTTACAATTGGTCGGGTAGTAGTAATAGTAGTATATTCACGTCCACATTCCCGAAGAAGTATGCAGGGTACAAGTGCACCTACGATTAGCCACAGATACTTAGTCCCACAATGTGATAGGTGGCCAGCCTATCGCCAAACGGAGACTTTTCGAATCCCAGACAACGTTGTTTTTATTAGAAAACTGAAAAAACATTTTTTTAATTACCCGACCCGGGGGGAATCAAACGGTCGGGTAGTTTTTGAATAAAATCATAAACCAACAAAGAAACAAAAAATCAAGTCTCTCTTTTATGTTTAGATGAATAATTGTGACCTTGAAGATGAGATGTGAATTTTGATTAGAGATGTGCCGGATCGTTAAAAAGCTAGATCCGCGGATACGGATCATTGCTTTTAAGATCCGCGAATACGGATACGGATCTTAACTTTCCTACAATTATTTTAAAACTCAGTCAGGCGTTTAAATAATACGAATATTAAAATATAATGTGTTATAACTTTCTATAGTAAATATTATATTCTGGCAGGATAAGATAGAAGGCTGCAATTGTGTCAACATTAAGTTTGTACCTCCTCGTCAATGTTACCACACAAGTTATTTTCAAATTATCCTTTTGGGGCTACTGACCCTATCTTATCCTGCCAGACCCTTTATGAAATACAATAGACAACTAAATTCATGGTGCTCCACTGAAGCTCCGCGGCAGTATAAATTAGGATTACGTGGCTCGGTCACGCGAACCGGTGAGTTTTATACCAACCAATAAAAAAAAAAACAAATCACTCGACGCGGATAAGAAAGTTTTCATTACAATAAAATAAATAATACCTGGAAGGCAGCCATAATCACAGGATCAGACATCAATTCTGCGAAGGCTGACGCGGAGAAGCCACCACCACCCTGATGGCCTGGCTCTTGCGCTTGATGTTGTGCCTGCTCCTTTGCGGCTTTAGAACGCGCTTCTTGAGCTTTACGCGCTCGACGTAGTTTCTCACGGTGCTATAAAGGAAATTGATTTGACATAATTTAAAGTAAAACCGCAACAACTTACATACTTCCATCCTGTACATCTGTAACCCTAAATCTTCACCAAATTTATATGGCCAATGAATAACTCCCAACAAATCTACCTATACCAATATTAAATTAAACGTATATTATTACCAACCGACGAAAAAACGGAGGTTATCAGTTTGAAATGTATGTAATATTATTGGAATTAGATAATAATTAAGATTTATTAGGTGTCCAAGCACGTGTACTATATTTCGTAAATGTATAAGTTTATCCAGGAAATTATCGGAAACTAAAATTCTTATCGAGCAATTCTTTTTGATTTAAATCAGGTACATTCCAACTTAGGGAACAGTCCAAGTTACGTCAAAATCGGTTTAGTAGATTTTGAAATATGGTTACCTATAGTCAGCGGCGTATATGACACTGCGTATGCGGCGGAGTACTCGGTCACAAAAACATTTTCTTATAGCATAGATTTTTAGCATGTCCACAGCCATGCGACGGATCTCCAAGTCGGAAACCATGCCAACAGAACAAGTCCTAGATGTACTAATATTCATGTACATCTTCTACGGCAACGCAGACAAAACGGCGATCGATTATCGCGGCGGAAGAAATTCTAATAAGTAATAATAAGCTAAAATATTATAACTACTCGATTAGTCACCTTCAATTTTCACATATTCAAGGTTCCGGTTACTTGAGTACTGAATGACAATTATGAGAACTTGTTATTCTTAATTTTTAATAAAACACATTTTCAACACAAACCTCACAATCAAATAACATTTTAAAAAAAACAACAAACGCACTAGTAAAAGCAAATCACTACAATTATTATAGAAACTCAGTAATAAACTGTTAAATGTACACATTTTTAAATATTAAAATGAAAAATCTAAGAAAACTATCATTAAACTGGCGCAAACGAAATACTATAAATACTACTATACTATAATAAATACTATACTATAATACTATAAATGTTTATCACATGAAAAATGCAAAATTGCCCCCGCGAAACAAAACATTTCTGCTAAACAAATAAAACCTTACTAAACAAAAATGCATAACGTGTACACGTGATTTATTAGATTTCCGACTATTATTTTTACTCGGGTTACATGCATTAGACAACGAAAATTTCCGATTATTCCCGACAACTGCCGAACTCCATAGCCTGTGGCTGGAGTAGCCAGCGCGGCTTTCGATATTCATGGGTGTGCGCGTTAACAAACTGTGCACGGACACCAAAATTACTACACACATGCGAACAAACGTCCTGCGGAAATCGACTGCATAATGTTTATGTGCGCACGAACATTTTATGAAAATATCTGTTAATGGCAAATAAAGCACTGCATTTCTGCCTACAAGGAGCCCGGATTTACCGGTTTGTTAGTTGGTTAAATGGCGACTCCAATGCTGAGTAACTACTAACATACTTCGAGCTGCTACTGAGACTGTCTTTCTAATAAAATACTGTGTTTATTACTGATGCTCCAATCCGATTCAATCTTTTCGAATATCGAATCGTGGGAAAACGATACTTACTATCGACTCTCTCGGATCGGATTTAAACCATGAGTAACTGCGGATCGGCTCAACTTTGTCAAATATCGGATCATGGTCCAAATATTGTGTTCAGCACACAATGCATTGTAGGTACGTATGTTATTATTGAACGTTCGATCAAAGCAGATTCAGATAATCTGAAGTTTACTTAGTTTATTATTATAGCAAATGTAAGCAATTTTTTTTTATATATCATAAGGTAGCAAACAAGCAGATGGGTCTCCTGATGCAAAGAGTCAATCATCACCTATAGACACCAAGATGTTAATGGTGCGTTGCTATCTTGTAGCGAGGTCTTATGCCACATGCATAAGTTTACCGGCTACCATACCCTCCAAACCGGCACACGATAGCGACAAGCAGTGACGCTATTGCGGCAGGAATAGGTAAGGCTGGTGGTACCAGACCCGGGCGAGGCAATGCAGAACTCTACCACCTAGTAGCCACGATATTAGTGACTCGCATAGCCAATTGGTCGCCTTTTACGACATTCCTGGCAAAACGGCAGTTGGTATATTCTTCAAAGGAGCCCGGGACCAACACAGGGAAGATGCCATACTTTAGATTTTATTTAACACTATCGACTAAGATTCGAAACAGACCGGATCCTCATGGCATTTCAAAACTGTTTCTCAATAGCCTAAAAATTGAAGGATGGCGTCATTAAAATACTTCATAGATATACATACATACTATTGTTTTCGGATATTTTCAATTATTTTTATTTATTTTAATCTATATTAATATTATGAATGCGAAAGTAACTCTGTCTGTCTCTTTTTCATGTCTAAACCACTAAACCAATTTGGATGAAATTTGGTACAAAAATAGTTTAAGAGGCCCGAGAAAGGACATAGGCTAGCTTTTATCCCATGGGAATAGAAAACCCCGGGACTGCCTAGAAATTCACGCGGACGAATTCGCGGGCACATCTAATCTAAATTTAAAACTAGTGTTCTAATGTTAATGTAATTTAATCACACTTTTTTTTCTTTGTTTTAAATAAATGTCATATATTAATATTTCATTGTTATATTTTAAAGTGATTTTTTGGAATGATTACTGTTTGGGAAACGGATCAAATAAATGCGATCCGGTAAGCAGATCATTTCGAGACGTAACGATCGATAAAATCGGATCGAGTTAAAAAAAAAGCACATTCCTAGCACTTATTACGAATATCTCACATTGAGTTGACCCCGTTACATATCTGTATATAATATAAAAATCAATTGCTGTTCGTTAGTGGCGCTGAAACTCGAGAACGGCTGAATCGATTTGGCTAATTTTGGTTTTGAATTAATTGTTGAAGTCCAGGGAAGGTTTAAAAGGTGAGAAAATATAGAAAAAAAAGAGTAGTTAAAAAGGCAGAACAACGTTTGCCGGGTCAGCTAGTTTGCTAATATAATTTGTGCACGAAATGGAGTTCGAACTAGAAATAAACGTATTTATTATAGTAATTTACAACTATTGTACACGAAATACGTGATATCGAACTATTACGTCTAACATGTTTATTTATGTCTATAATTATTTTCTCATTGTTTCGTTTAATTATTATTTTGAATATTATAACCATAAGATGATAATAGATTTTTTATCACCTTGCTTGATATTGAATACGAGGGACACATTTTATTGTTTAACAAAATTTATGTAACAAGTATCCTCGTATATTATAATTAAGTCTATCAATAACCCTGAAAGGAGTATAATATTGAGTATGTGGTTCCCAAACTTTTCAATATTATTACCCGTGTCATCTACTAGCTGTGCCACGACTTAGCGTGGAAAAAAAATCTATAATAAAAGTAGCCTAAGTTACTTCTTATTACTGTAGTTTAAAAGATACAGTCACAAGGTTTTAAGTTCTATCCTACAAACTATCCTATGTCCTTTCTCGGGTCTCAAACTCCCTCGGTTTCTCCCCGTGTTGGTTCCGGGCTCCTTTGAAGTATAGGCTAACTGCCGTTCTGCCAGGCAGGTCGTAAAAGGCGACCGATTGGCTATGCGAGTCATTACCATTGTGACTATTAGGTACTAGAGTTCTGCATTGTCTCGACCGGGTCTGGTACCACCGCCTTACCTATTCTTGCCGCAATAGCGTCATTGCTTTTTTTTTTTTTATAGAAAAAAGGGGCAAACGAGCAGGAGGCTCACCTGATCGTAAGTGATTACCGCCGCCCATGGACAGCCACATCACCAGAGGTCTTGCAGCTGCGTTGCCGGCTTTTTAAGGAGTATGCTCTTTTCTTGAAGGTGCCTAAGTCGTATCCGTTCGGAAACACCCCCGCCGGCAATTGATTCCACAGAGGAGTAGTGCGTGGTAAGAAGTGCCTAGAGAATCGCACAGTTGTGGATTTCCAGACATCGAGGTGATGAGGATGGAACTTTGAGTTTTGCCGCGATGTCCGATGATGAAATTCAACAGCAGGGATCAATCCAAATAGTTCGTCAGAACACTCTCCATGATAAATGCGGTAAAAGATGCTAAGCGAACTTACATCTCTGCGTAAAGCCAAGGAGTCAAGCCGATTGGAGATTGCTTGGTCGTCAACGATTCGAACCGCTCTACGCTGAATGCGATCAAGTGGAAGAAGCTGATACTGCGGAGCTCCCGCCCAGAGATGAGAACAGTACTCCATGTGCGGGCGAATTTGCGCTTTGTAAAGTTGCAAGCGATGAGAAGGCAGGAAGTACTGTCTCGCTCTACTGAGCACACCGAGCTTTTTTGAGGCTAATTTAGCCTTTTCTTCCAAATGATCACAGAACTGAACGTTGTTCGATATGTCAACGCCAAGAATTCCAATATTGGCTGAGGTTGTCAGGAGAGTGTTCTCAAAGCGAGGTGATACGACAAAGGCCGACTTTTTAGCGGTGAACGCACACAGCTGTGTCTTCCTGGGGTTGAATTGGACTAAGTTGAGTCGACCCCATTCCGAGATTTTTTCGAGCTGAGTCTCGATTTCAGACACTAGCTTGTCCCGATTCTCATTGACGTGGTCCCGAGAAATAGCGCTATGACCGGAGTACAAAGCATCACCAGTACTGTCATCTGCGTAGCAATGAATATTACTAATTCGCAACATGTCATTGATGTGCAGAATAAACAGTGTAGGCGATAGCACGCAGCCTTGCGGAACACCAGCATTGACAAATTTAAGGTCGGAGCACGCACCGTCGACTACGACTTTGATGCTCCGATCAGCCAAAAAACTGGTGATCCACTTGCATAATTTCCCGGGAAGCCCATAAGAAGGAAGCTTTGAAAGAAGCGCTTTGTGCCAAACCCTATCAAAGGCCTTCGCTATGTCTAAACTAACAGCCAGTGCCTCCCCCTTGGACTCAACTGCCTGCGCCCAGCGATGTGTAAGGTATACTAGAAGATCACCAGCCGATCGACCGCGACGGAAACCGTACTGGCGGTCATTAATCAGCTGGTGCTCCTCTAAATACTTCAAAAGCTGGCAGTTAATTATCTTCTCCATGATTTTGGAGAACAAGGAGGTAATGGCTATCGGCCGATAGTTTGACGGATTCGAGCGATCACCTTTTTTAGGTATAGGGTGCACTAAGGCCGTCTTCCACGATTTCGGTACTACGCCAAGTGAGTAGGAGAGTTGGAACAGACGCGTCAGTACCGGTGTCAACTCTGGAGCACATATTTTAAGCACTATCGGAGAGATGCCATCCGGCCCAGATGACTTATAGATGTCCAAGGAAAACAGTGCTTCTCGCACTGACGACTGATGGAATTTTATTTCAGGCATATTGCTATCACACTGCGGGATGGTAGGCGGTGTGTTTCCTTGGTCATCCAGAGTCGAGTTAGCGGCAAAGAATGAGCCCAGGAGATCGGCCTTTTCCTTCGCGGTGTGGGCCAGAGAATCATCTTCTCTGTGCAGGGATGGAAGGGACGGCTGACAGAAATTCCCTAAGGCAGCCTTGGCGAGAGACCAAAACGCACGGGTGCCCGAAGGAAGGCGAACTAATCTCTCACCAATTTTGCCAATGTGCTCCGATTTTGCCCTGGCGATGACTCTTGAAGGACCTCGAGGCGTTATTATACTCCTTTCTTAAAGCGCTGGTTTTTTCATCACACGATGCCGATGCAGCAGCCCAGGCCCGGTAGCACTCCTGCTTTCGGCGCGCAGCCGTCTTGCAGTGGCGACCAAACCAAGGCTGAGACTTGCCACCGATGGGAACCGCAGAGAACGGAATGTAAAGTTCCATACCCTGTAGCACCACATCAGCGACAGAATCAGCAACGACATCCGGATCATCCAACGAGAAGCATGTTCGCCTCCAAGGGTAGGATGCAAAGAAGGACCGCATCCCGTCCCAATCTGCTGACTTATAATGCCAAACGCGGCGGCAGCCCACAAAAGGAGGCCGTGACGGGCGCGTAACCGGCACTTTGGCCCGGATCAGGCAGTGGTCAGACGAACCGAGAGGAACGTCCACTGATACTCGATACTGATCCGGGTGAGAAGTCAGCAGAAGGTCCAACATTGAAGGTGCATGGTCATCCACATCTGGAATTCGCGTAGGTGAAGTAACCAGTTGCGTAAGACCATACGCCAAAGCAAAATCGTGAAAAGACCTCCCCGCGTGATCGGTTGTACGTGAGCAGAGCCAGTCGGTGTGATGGGCGTTAAAATCACCTAAGATCACGATCTCTGCGGTAGGTGTCCTTTGAAGCACGGAATCTGCAGCTAATTGCAAATGCTCGACGAGCCGGTCGACTTCGGTATTCCCGCTATGGGACCTGTATAAGCACGCGTAGATGCGGGGATGGTCGTCGCAGTCTACGCGTAACCATAAGATGGATAGGTCCCGACCTTCAAGACCGCCGAGGCGCCGGTAGCAGATATCTTCTCTGGCGTATACGCACACACCAGCCCGCGGTACAAACGAATGTTCCAATTTGTACCCCGGACAGGCGAGGTAGGAAGTATCCGCCGGAGAAGATATCTGAGTCTCGGTCAAGAAAAGCAAGGCCGGCTTAGCCGTCTCGAGGTGGTAATGGACGGCGTTAAGGTTTGAGTGAAGCCCCCTAATGTTGCAAAAATCCACGACAAGCGTGATGGGGGATGCCTTAAGTTCCTTGCTTCGTTTGCCTCGTGCAGTGTGGTTAATGAGCGCAATCTTGCCCCCCCCCAGAGTACGCAGGGCAGCCTGAGCGTCCATGATTTGGCTGTTCAAGCAATCCAGAGCATGGACGCCCAGAGAGGGATTCTCCACCGCTAGTGCAAGTGGTACCCCCCTGGGGTAAAACACCTTTAAATTGCGCTTTCATGTATGCGGGGGAGGGGGAAGTAGGCCTCCGGGACTCTCACAAACCAGACGAAACGCAACAGCTATGCTGTTACTTCACGTCGGTGTTAAGTGAAAGAGTGGTATCTCCCCGGGCGTGCCGGCCTATTCCGCTGTAAGCACAGCATGGCACTACCACTAATCGACTGACTGCAGCGACAGAATAATTTTTGTAACAAAAATCATCCCACCGGTGGGCGATGGGGTCGTCACATCCCTTGTCACTATCGTGTTCCGGTTTGGAGGGTAAGATAGCCGGTAAACTTATGCATGTGGCATTAGACCTCGCCACAATATAGCAACGCAAAATTAACATCTTTGCTGTCTATTGGCGATGGTTGACTCTTTCCTTCAGGAGACCCATCTGTTTGTTTGCTATCTTATGATATAAAAAAAAGCTATCCTTGGATCAAATTTCAGTCAAATTAGTTTAGTGGTTTAGGCGTGAAGAAGAGACAGACAGAGTTACTTTCGCATTTATAATATTAGAATGGATTTGGATGGAATGGATAACGGATAACATTAGGATGGAAACTTATTTTAACCCAATAATTTAAGATTTTACACACAACAGGTACGTATGTGTTTCACTTCATCGCCTATATGCAAAAAAGGAATAAAATTTATGAATGTTTCGAGACATTCCTACCAATACCATATGAAGGGTACAGGAAAAGAAGGGGCCCATCGACAGTTTATTTTGAAACCAATCATCCCATTGGCTACATTTTTTATAGCCAATCCAACAATGTTTACCAAAACAAGATAAAAAAGCTGATTTCGTTTTAAAACAATTTTAAAACAATTAGTTTTAAAACAATTAGTAAAGTAGGTGTCAATCCACACGTAATGTAGGGCTCTGAAGTTGCCATTCACTTTTTTGTTTCATAGTATGCTATGAACATTATTTTGACCTAGTTAACGTCAGTGACGGATATATCCGCACCACAGGTTCATTGCCAAAAAACTTTTTTGTTTCATTATCTGAACATTATTTTAACCTATTTAACGTCAGTAACGGATATATCCGCACCACAGGTTTATCGCTTATAAAAACTTGGTACATTTATAACTTGGTCGACTATTACTTAAAAACTTTAAAGCCTTATAATCCATGATAGTTTTCTTTTTAACTTCATCATATTTACTACTACCATGAACACTGACCTTGACAAAAATTAGCACTAATATTTCACAAACGAGTCCCTTAATCAAAAAAAATGGTCTCACAAACCTACAATACTTTTTAAACATCTATCCAATGATACCACACACTATTTGGTCCATGAGAAAAAAATTATCATCCCCATTTTACAGCTGGTTTTGGAAACTAGGAAAGTTTCCAAAACCAGCTGATAACATTCCAAACTAGCATAAAAAGAGCAAATTAAAACGTGTAGATTGCAGTTTATGTATCAAAGAAAACGCCCATAACCTTTTGAATTTATTGTAAATTTACTTAAATTTTAATATGTTGATTACTCAAAACAATCAAAATGCCATGATGCCATTTTATTCCTATACTCTTCAAACTTATGCGTGTGGCATTAGACCACGCCACAAGATAGCAACGCATCAGTAACATCTTTGGTGTCTTTAGGCGATGGTTGACTCTTTCCACCAGGAGACCTATCTGCTTGTTTGCTATCTAATGATTTAAAAAAAATCTCTTTCAAATTTGACAACACACTTAAACCATGAACAGTAACAGTCAAATGACCTAAATGTAATGTTTATTTTTGTTAATTTAATATATTTCTAATGCATATTATATAAAAATACTAACTAACCCGACAAACGTTGTTTTGCCATATAAATTATTTCTAAGTAAAAAATGTTAATGGTGGACAACCCTTATCACTAAGGGGTACGAAAAATAGATGTTGGCCGATTCTCAGATCTACTCAATATGCTCACAAAATTTCATGAGAATCGGTCAAGCCGTTTTGGAGGAGTACGGGAACGAACATTGTGACACGAGAATTTTATATATAAGATTTGCTCCCTGCACTTCTCCATGTCAACTTTAACTGTGCTAAATTTTATACTCCTCAGTTCTCCTAATTTTTGTAAAAACGGGTACAAAGTAGATATGCTATGAAAACTCGGGTTACTGTTTGGTATTGGTGTTGAAGAATAGATCATCTGCCCTTCAACCAGGCAGTTCGAGGCAAACGATTGGCTATGCGAGTTACTACTAACCTGGCTACTAGATGATAGACTTCTGCAATGTCTCGCTTTGGTCTAGTATCATCACTTTTACCTTTTTCCTCCCACAATAGCTTCAGTGCTTGTGACTGTCGTGTTTCGGTTTGGAGGGTAAAGTAGCCGATAAACTTTTGCATGTGGCAAGACCACGCCACACGGTCTGGAACGCACCATTAACATCATTGGTGTATAGACACTTATGTGTATATCGCCTATAGAGGCGATGGTTGACCCTTTCCATCAGGAGAACCATCTATCTGTGCGTTTGTTAAAAACTCGGCTAGTTTTTTCTTCGGTATTCGGTCGAAAACCGGAAACCTAGTCATGACAAAAATTCGCATCTATTACTGAAAAAAATGCATACTAATATTGTAAATGCAAAAGTAATTCTGTCTGTCTGTCTCTTTTTCAAACCTAAACCGCGGAACCGATTTGGATGAAATTTGGTATAGTTATAGTTTAAGCCCTGAGAAAGGACACAAGATAGTTTTTATCCCGGAAATCCCACGGGAACGGGAACTATGTGGGTTTTATTTTAGACATTTTTCCACGCGAACGAAGTCGCGGGCACAGCTAGCGGTTAATATATAAAATCAAGAAACGTCACAATTAATAGTTAAAATTTATCAGAGGTGAGTTGTTATGAACAAAAACATTTTTGTAGCATTTCTTGATAGACTTCTTTGGCCTATAAATAGATAATAATTTTATCATAAACAAATAATATGAGTCATTATCATGATCAACTCGTTAATGAAACAAATACGCCGCCATAAATTTGGTATTCAGGCAAGGGCTAAGCCGGATATTCGATATTCGGCAAAATCACTATTCGTGGCATCTCTAGTGCAAACATATCTCTTCACATATTAATATATACAGATAGATATATTTATCTTTATATCTATTCTGTCTGTCTATCTTCATGGAATAGCTATTTTCTCTCCGCGGGGATAATTATTCCTAGTTTCCGAACACTGGTTCCAAGTGAGTCCCCTCATTGATAAATCGGTATCGGCTTCCGTACAGACAGTGGCGGATGTACTCTTGATGCCACCATAGGCCCAACTGCCACTTTTTTAGGTTTTGTGAAGGAGTGATTACAGAAAATAAGAATTTAATTTACAAATATTGCTGCTTTAGGTCTCGGTTGAATGTCGCATGGGCCAATGGGTACAGATTCCTCCGACACTGGGTACAGATGCTTGGTTTGAATTGCAAAGGTTTGAATCTCACGTCAAATTGTTAATGATTTTTTTTAAGTTCCCTCTGCATAGGTCGATTTGTGCGGTGACCATATTTTCTGAATTTTACTATACTAATTTTGTTCAGGTTTGCTATATAGTTTAATTCTTTTTAATTATATTTTTATTTGTTTCATATTATGATCATCAATTATTAATTCTTCAATATGTAGTCTTTCACTAATCAATTGCTGTTCGTTAGTCTCGCTAAAACTCGAGAACGGCTGAAGCGATTTGGCTAATTTTGGTTTTGAATTAATTGTTGAAGTCCAGGGAAGGTTTAAAAGGTCAAAAAATATAGAAAAAAATAAGAATAGTTAAAAAGGCAGAACAACGTTTGCCGGGTCAGCTAGTAACGTATAGATTTGTTTTACATCTATGTCCAGATATAAAATATATTTTAAAAATCGGCCAAGTGCGAGTTGGACTCGCGCACTAAGGATTCCGTACCATCATAGCAAAAAAAAACGAAAAAACACATTTATTGTATGTATATATATAAAAATTAAGGGGGTCCACTTAATATTTTCATTTTTTTTATTTTTAGTATTTGTTGTTATAGCGGCAATGGAAATACATAATTGGTAAAAAAAACAGCGTTCTAGCTATCACAGTTTATTATGAGATACAGCCTGGTGACAGACACAGACGGAAAGACAGACAGTGAACTTTTACTAATAGGGTTCAGTTTTATCTTTTAGGTACAGAACCCTTAAAAAGGTATTTTTATGAGATAAAATAGAAACTATACTAGTTTCTATCGTATGATAAAACAGAACTTAAATAACTGGGGCTGCGAGATGAAACTAGCATAAAAATAAATTCTAACATAACCAAAAAAAAGTTAAATTACCTCTTTAGCCTCCTTCTTGCGTTGAAGGCTAAGCTTGTGCTGGCGTAGTTTCTCTGCATTCGGTTTAACTTCATTCAACCATTCATTTGTCTGATCATCATAGTCTATCTTCAGTGATTCGCAAAGGTCGTGAGATGCTTCCTCGAATTTACCCAATAACCTTAAATACAATTGTCATTTAATTGGAATCTTTTCTACAGAAACTGAATACTCTGGAACTTTTATTACAGTTCAGTTTTATATAATTTAGACACGGTAAAACTGCAAACTCCGGACTTACCATATATTTCCATACATCAGATTTTCACGAAATTAAAATGGGACCAACCAGGAAGTATATTCTCTGACTGACAGACACCAGACAGGTTTCAGTTTGTAAGATGCGAACGATTAACTATGCGAATCACTCATCATGGTTACTAAGTGGTAGAGTTCTGCATCATCTAGACCAGATCTGGTACCACCGCTTTAAGTATTTCTGCCGCAATAGCATCAGTGCTTGTTATTGTCATGTTCTGGTTTGGAGGATAAGGTAAACTTATGCAAATGGCATTAACATTTAGCCACATGGGTAGCAATGCACCATTAACTTCTATGGTGTTTATAGGCGATGGTTGTCTCTTTCCATTAGGAGAGCCACCTGCTTGTTAGCAAACAAGCAGATGGTTTTATATCTTATGATACAAAAATAAAAAAACACAAAAAAGAATTTTCCTGAAATTAGTGAAATCATAGCCCAGGAACAAACTTTTTTCTGATTACTAACAAGCTGAATTTTTGTGAACATCTTCGTTTTGACGAGACAACCAACGTTTCTATCTTCGAAAAACTCAAATTGGGTAGATAAGTTATGGGGCTTTGAAAATTTTGATTCGGTGAATGATAAATATTTATTAATAACAATAACTATTTTTTGACTTTAATCGCTTGATTATAATATGAAAAACATGATGAAACTTTTGTCTTACACATTCGATTGGTTTTCTGGCGAGTCCTCCACTCTATTAGTCAATTTAATAACAACCTAATTTTCTCACAGCAGCTTGTTAATTATTATTGTTATTCAAGGGTGACATTGTCCTACATGTAAAGTAGAAACTTTTCTTAGTCAACACATTCTAAAATTTTTCTTTTTTATCTATCTTTATTAGTTACCCGATTCGAGATTTTTCGAAGATAGAAATGATGATTGTCTCGTCAAAACGAATCTGTTCACAAAAATTCAGCTTGTTAGTAATCAAAAAAAGTTTATTGCTGGGATCTCAGTCTATCAGTTTAGGTGTATTCAAGTAAAATGGTATTTTCAAATGTTAATATTTATCCTTCAATTTTATATAGAGACTAAAATTTTATATGGGACTCAACTTTCTGTGACTAATTACATGATTTATGAATAATGATAAGAAAGAAAATTTGTTTGATGTTTTAGCTTGAAAAATTTTTTTAACCATACTCCAAAAATTGGTGACTCAAAAAATTCAATTTTTGCTATCAACAAGCTTCTAATCAAAATTATGATAATTTAAAATATATTATTTTTTATTGATTTAAGACAATGTATTTTTAAAATGGTTTAAAAGAGTTAGTAAAGTAATAAAGTTACAAATATACATTTTCACTTAATACACATTTCGCCTCTGTGTTGACCACATTAGGTCAATAATTCAAGTGTGTCATCAAATGTCAATGTGTTTTTCAGTTTTTTGATAAAAACAGCATTACACGGAATTCGTCATGTGACCGGTTGGCGATAAGCTTGCTATGTATCACAACGTGGGGTGGGTGCACTCTGGTTGTACCTCTCCCTCTCAGTGTGAAGATATTTTTTTAAACATTTGATTTTAATTTTTTTTATAAGAAATACAAAATGTGGTAACTCTACCTTTATAATGTTAAGCACAGCTATATTTCATCAAAAATACTAAACATTAAACAAGTAGGCATATTAAAAATGACTGTAGCTAAGTGTGAATTTTTACCGTATCCACCTTATTACCTAGATCTGCAACTTCCACTTGTTTCCAAATCTGAAGAAGTAGTTATGTGGCCGAAAATGTCATCAAACGAAAAGTCATTGTCACAGGGGTTGGATAAATCATGTTATTAAACTGGTGTAATGACATTGGAAAAGCTAAATGCATTGAAGTAAAAGGAAACTATATTGAGAAATAAATTTATTTTAAATAGCATATTGTTTTTTTTTGCCATTTCAGATACTTGTATAATAGCCCCCGAATAAGCCATTACCCGCCTTTTACCAAATGACTAGTAGGCCAGTAAGTAAAGTATGGTTTGGAGAGTAAGGTAGCCGGTAGACTCGTGCATATGGCACTGCTATCTCGCCATGTGATAGCTTTTTTTATATCATAAGATAGCAAACAAGCGGATGGAAAGTCAACCATCGCCTATAGACATCAAAGATATTAATGGTGTTTTGCTATCTTATGGCGAGGTATAATGCCACACGCATAAGTTTACCAGCTACCTTACCCTCCAAACCTGAACACGACAGCGATAAGCACTGACGCTATTACCGCAGGAATAGGTAAGGCGGTGGTACCAGACCCAGGCGAGACAATGCAGAATTCTACCACCTAGTAGCCACGATGGTAGTGACTCGCATAGCCAATCGGTCGCCTTTTACGACCTGCCTGGCAGAATGGCAGTTGGTCTATTCTCCAAAGGTGCCCGGAACCAACACAGGGAGAAGTTACCTAGTTAGCCATGCACCATTAACATTTTTGGTGTCTATAGGCGATGGTTTCTCTTCCGATCAGGAGAGCGATCTGTTTGTTTGCTATCTAATGATAAGACAT
Organism: Apodemia mormo; assembly: GCA_036924255.1. NCBI lineage: Eukaryota > Metazoa > Arthropoda > Insecta > Lepidoptera > Riodinidae > Apodemia > Apodemia mormo. The sequence goes on from JAUPFN010000008.1 coordinate 21,124,951, forward strand.
AAAAAACATACAATTGACAGTAGAAACTGTTAATGCAAATAAAAATAATTACCTGTATGCTCGTCCCCGGAATTTATATGCTGCTGCACTATCACAATTTAGCTCAAGGGCGCGGGTGCAATCTTTGATACACGCATTTAGTTTATTTTGTTTGAGGAATACCTGAAACAAGTATTTAAAGATTTGCAGCCTTTTTTACTCTATCTTGCAATTAACTTGTACAGTTTACAGTTTTATGACTTACTAGCTGTTGCCTGCAACTTCGTCCGCACAGCTCCTCCCCCATAGGGGATAGCATGATAATATGTAGCCTATATGTTGACCTGACCTGTTAGTAATATTCATGCTAAATTTTAAGTAAATCCATGCAATACTTTTTGAGTTTACCCCGGACATACATACAGACAAACAGACAAAAATTCTAGAAAATATATTTTTGGCTTCGATATTGATTGTAAATCATGCCCCAAGTATTCTTTTACAAAAATTTCCAATGTACAGTTTTGACTTTCATACGATTTTATTATATGTATAGATTAATATACCAATAAAATCTGGTTGAGTGCGAATCGGAATTAGAAAGGGTGCCATGCCACCAAGCAATACTACCAGAAGTTATTTATATAGGGACCCGCCTTCGGGATCTAACTTTTTTTACTGTACCTATTATTTGTCATGATAGTGGCCACAGTATTCCATTTTGGTCTCAGCCCCTGTACTAGTACTTTAAAACTGTAATAATGTACTTAAAACTAATTTTTACTTAAAATTAGGCACTCCTTTTATTTTGAGTATACTGCTTAATTAAATCATAATAACTACTCACTTGACCTCGTTTTGCGAAAAGTAATGCACTTTGAGGATTTAAAAGAATTGCTTCAGTATATAAGGCAATAGCTTCGTCAAAGTTTTGTTCTGAAAATGCCCTCATGGCTTCTGATCTCTTTTCGTCAGATTTGTCACGATCTTCATCAGAAACTTCCTTAGAATCATCACCCATATTTTGGTTAACTTCAGGATTGCCCTCTATGACACCTGAAATTTTAAAGTATAAGTGAGGAAAACTTAATTGGCCATATAGCTCATCATGTACAGTGTGAATTAATTATACTTTATATGTATAGACATTAAATATTTTGTATGCACCAAAATATATAAAAACATGTGTGTTAAGAATGATATAATAAACGCTAGATACACAAATCGAGTCTTGTTGCTTAAAATTTGCTCACTTCCAGATAAGCTTGTAGATTAAAAACAAGGAACATTTAATAAATAGATTACTGGAGATAACCAATGGTACCACATGCACTCATCACACAAATATTTGTTTCTCTCTGAAATTTAACCATAATCACCCATATTCACAAACAATACTATGAGGTAGCATAGTGTTAGCGCACGCATAGGGTCATGAAACAGATGGCTTGGCATGTGAATTGCATAGCAAATAAGCATTCTTCGCATAGTGTTACTATGTTACTTAGGTAAGGGTTGTTTATGAATACAGGCGTGTATCTCTCAGGAATTAAACCAGAGACAATTGAAGCCTTATTCATTAATCACTACATCAATGGAATGGTTAGGAAGTTGTCTTGAATACAAACTGGACCAACGAGACAAGTTTACAAAAGACAATATAAACAACTAAACATCAAACAAGGCCTTTGTTTGATGGTTAGTTGTTGACTACTCTGACTACATCATTCATAGGGCTCAGATTGATTCCCAACAGGACAAAGTATGTTTTCAAGTGAATTTCCAGATTGAGGTGTAAAATGTATATCTGTATATATATCAAATGGATAGTGACACAGACAATTGATTGAGTTTGAGTATGTGTTTTCATTCTATCAGAGCAAGAGTTTTATGTGGAGAGTACTATGTAGGCAAATTCTATGATTCGTCCGTATATTTATAATTTTGTTTATTTATTTATTTAAAAATGTATGTAGAAACATGTACACTGGTGGACTTAATGCTACATGGCATTCTTTACCAGCCAACCTAAATCAAATGAAAACAGTATTTAGCATGGTGTGCACAGAAAAACTTATGACACTTATTCACTGTCAACATTATTGCCCATGCCATATGGCCAATTCCTTCGTAACAAGTGCAATAAGCTCTGTCGCACTGCCAGGCGTCGTTACATTCACGATATTATAGCAAGTTCAAATTCTCAAGATATGTGGAGGTTTCTGAAATCTCTTGGTGTCGGGAAGGATCCTGTTCCTAGTAATAACTGTATTGATATCAACATTCTAAACTCGCATTTTACTACTCCTCCTTTGACTCTAGATGCCAATAGGCCTTTTCATCACAAAAATTTTTTGTGCGCATGCGTCAGAATCAGCCATCTTTTTCGTACTGTTTTTTGTAAACAACCATGCTAAATTGTCCGCTATCCGTGTATCAAAAATTAAAATATAAATCAAAGTTGATTAATTGTAAAAAAAGTGAAAAAAAAAAAAAGTAGTAAGTCAAAATAATTGGAAAAAAATTTTTGTACTCCATTATAATTATGTTGTCTGTACGAAAAGGAACAACAAAACGGTGTTGTTATGGAGTATGTAAAAGTGATACACGATACAAATCATTTAAAACCTGTAAATTTTTTATATATTATTTATTTATTTATTTATTTATTATGTCGCATTAAACATTTTGTTTCTGATAAAAAATTTCTAAACATATTTACATTTGTCTAATTAATAATGTCATGTATAGCCTCAAAATATTAATTTAGCCACCTTAACATTAACATTTTAGCCACCTTTTCAATTGTTCACAATTATGAGCTTCAACTGAATCATAAATAAGTGAAGCACCATCGATGGTTTTTTCCAATAATTTATTTCTTTGTGGAGATAATAGTCCTTGTCCAGCCATTGTTGATTAAAACAGTACGAATTTTTTGAATTACCGCCGTTTCAACATGGCGGCTACGCATGCGCTCATCTGATGATGAAAAGGCCTATACAAAAGTTAATACTCTCAATCATCTATCCACCTTTGCTCGCCCATCATGTTCCTTTTCATTTGTGCCGGTCACCGAAGTGGAAGTTGAGAAGCATGTACGTGCTATCACTTCAACTGCGGTTGGAATCGATGTCTTGTGCTCATTGTAATCCTCCTCACATCCTTTCTGCTTGCTTATTCTAATCCTCCCTCACATCCTTTCTGTTCTTAGATACATTTTCAATCTTTCCCTATTGACTAATATGTTTCCTTCTTTGTGAAAATCTGCTAGTCATTCCACTCCCTAAGAACTCTAATCCGACTACTGTTTCAGACTTCCGGCCTATCTCAATATTACCATTTCTCTCTAAGGTTTTGGAGCACATTGTCCATTCATAATTATCTGAATTCCTCTGCTCCAATGATCTTTTGAACCCTTTCCAATCTGGATTTCGTCTGGCTCGTAGTACTGTTACAGCTTTAGTTAAAGTGTCTGATAACATCAGAATGGCTATGGACTCACAATGCCTTACTGCGTTAGTACTGCTGGATTTTAGTAGCGCTTTTAACTCTGTCGATTTTGACTTGCTAATTGGCGTACTACGCTCGCTTAATTTCTCGCCTTCAGCGTTGAGTTGGTTTGAGTCTTGCTTGCATGGTCGCTCACAATATGTTTTTTTAAATGACGCTCGTCAAATTGGCATGTCATTGTTGCGGGTGTTCCGCAGGGCTGTGTTATCTCCTTTAGTTTTTTTCTCTATTTATTAACACAGTCACTTCAATTATAACTTCGAATTTTCACCTATACGCCGACGATTTACAATTATATCGTCACTTTAGTATCGTGGATGCAGCGAAAGCGTTAGTCATTAAATATGGATCTTTCAGCCATTAATTCCTGGGCTGAATCTTTTGGCCTTTTAGTGAATCTGTGTAAATCGAAAGCGATATAAGTAGTGATATTAGTTTACCCCAGATTTAAGTTACAAATTTAGGAGTCATGTTTAGCTCGGATTTATCATGGGACAGTCACATAAATGCTATAAGTAAAAAAAATCATTATACTTTCCACTCTCTAAATTTGTTAAAAAATTTCCTACCTATAAAAACTAAAATTTCACTAGTGCAGGCCCTTATCCTTCCTTTACTAGATTACGCAGATACATGTTTCCTCGATGCTACTGAAGTGCTTTTGAATAAACTTGAGAGGCTCCAAAATTCATGTATCCGGTTTATCTTTGGTCTTCAAAAATTTGATCATATTTCAGCTTTCAGAGCCCAACTCAAGTGGTTACCTATCCGTCTTCGCAGGAATACTCATATTCTTTGTTTTCTTTTTAATATTCTATACAATCCAGCTACACCTAACTATCTTCATGATCGTTTTGCCTTTTTACATTCATCTGATTCTCCATGTCGCTACAACCTTAGTACCATTCTTAAAATTCCTGTATCTCACTCCCAGACCTATTCACGGTCTTTTACGGTGTATGCAGCTAAGCTATGGAATTCGCTTCCTCCATGCATACGCTCTAGCCCTTCACTGCCAGTTTTTAAAAAACGTCTAAAAGAGTATTATCTGACACTTTCTTGATTTTAATAGTTTTACTGCTAAGTTGTATTATGTGATTTCCTTTAATATTATGTATGTATTTCATGTATAAATATGTTTAGTGTATGTGTATGTGTGCAAACACATCTATGTATTATTTTATTTGTTGTGCACTATGCCTTCCCATTTATTAATCCATACTCCACATTTCGGGTTAGCTGGAAGAAATCTCTGCCAGTAGAGATAAGCTCACCTTTTGTGCAATTTTGTTATCCTTTTAGTGTGTATTCTTCAATAAGTGTACAATAAAGTATTAAATACATAAATAAATAAATAAATTATTCTTGAAAAATAAAATTACGAGATATTAAAACACACATGCTTACATAAATACACATTTATACATATATACAAAAATACATATAACACCATAGCAACACCTTTATTCTATTTATTATTTGCCAGGTGATTAAAAAGAGAATGCTTAAATGAAAATTTAGAGGGACTATTCTTAATATTAATGGTAAGAGTATTCCAAAGCTTCACAGACTTGAAAGTTAAATAATGTGTGACACATTATTGGAATTTTGACTTAAGATATTGAGGTACACTAAGGTTATAAAGAATATTAAATAATGTACAGAGCATTTTCAACTTTGTTGACAGATCGGAAGCTATTTCAGTTTAGAGCGATATGAGGGGACATGATCGTATGTAGGGGGTGTAAATAATATATAAAACATGCATTGTAATCTGTTTATAAGGGTTTGACTTAAGTCCATAAAACACACATCAATATAATTGAGAAATGGTATAACTAGGTTCTGTACTAGTAGAAGTTTTGATTCAGTAGGCAAAAGTTTATGTTACGGTAAAGGATTTGCAAGGCCATATTAACTTTACGAAAATCTTTGTAGTGTGGGATGACCAAGACAGATTCGGGTCAATTATGAGTTCTAGATCTTTGACACAGGGAAGAAATACATACATTGTGAATAGAAATGATGTCGTTATTTTATAAATGTTAACTTTCAATACAAATTGCTCAAGGCACATTGTTGGCACAAGACACATGACATAAATTGTCCTCTGATATTGCTGATGGTCACCGGAGCCTCACTGAAAGGGTTTCCTTTTTTTAAGTGTAGCACATGAATGCAACCTAACAAACCTACTTCTCTTTAACATAAAAAGCCAGTTAGGAATCAAGTTCTAAACAAATTACTCATTTACGTGACAAGTAATTCAAACAATATGGCTGTGGCAAATGTCGTGAATATTAAATAATGACAACATTTTACAATTAGCATAAAGCATTTTCTAAAACATATTTATCTTTGTAATTTGAAGACACAATTTGTATACATATTGATATAACCCCGAAATAAGTAATTTATTTGCTTGCGATATGGTTGGTAGAATGATACTAAAACACCCAAACCCAGAAATTCAAACATGCTCATCACACAAATACCTGTCCATAGCAGGAATTAAACTGAAACCCCATTGATAGTGTACTAAGGGTCACTTCTCATTCAACTAATGGGGTGTTCAAAAAAAAGTAGCAGAAAGGAGGCAAATAAAAAATCTTCCATCACAAAGCACTTTCTAATGCATTACAATGACTTGTGCAAAAGGAAATTAAGCAATTAAACTATATATCACATAATATGATGGGACCCAATTAGAAAAAATTAAAGTCCTTGGCCAAGTTGGACAAATCTACAACCAGCAAATCAATCATATTTTTATTTTTGGCAGTTTTTAAATCTTGTATTGTTCAATAAGATCTCAAAGATTAAAAAACTGCCAACAAATAACAAGAATGTAGGGATGGGCATACACCCAAAAGCTGTTACATTAGACTTTTCTCAATAAATCCTTTATCTGACCATTCTAGAAGTTACTTGTTATTGATTTTATCTAGCAACAAACCTTACCTTAACAATTTGTCATAAAGTAAACAATATGCACCCACAAGTCAATAACAGATTGGGTTGCAACACTTATTTTACCCTATTACCTTTCTTTTAGGCCAGTGTCAAGGCAGCAGGACCTGTGTGGCACATTCGTGTAAATGATTACATAAAAAGCACCTGGCCTTTGTATCTATACAGCAAACAATTTCTTGCTAATATGCAAATATTTAAAAACACATGAAACACTTACCTTCCATATCAAGTTCCAGGTCAGATTCTGGCTCTGATTCATCTTCAGAAGATACCTTTGCACTTTCTTCAGCATTATTACTTGCAGTACTGTGTAGAAGAAGTGAAGTATTACAATTCTAGTTATGAGCAAGTAAACTTCACAAATTAATTTAGATATTGAGGTGTTTTGCAATAATTGGATTAATATCTATTATGATGTTACTTACTTATCTCCAGAGGCCGGCTTTGCTCCAAAGGTAGGAGTAGGGAGAGACACACCAAGTGAAACCAAGTATTCCTTAAAGAATGATAATTTTGGATGATGCAAAATAAGTGGTTGTGCCTTGCATAGATCTACAAATGCTTTTAATTGTGCTAATTGCTCCTCATTAAACGGACAACTCATTTTGTAACACTTATCTGCCGGCAAACGTAAAATTATTTGAAAAGCAGGTTAAATATATAAATATTATATTCTATGTTAAAATAAAACGAATAAATAATTTCAAAATACTTACGTTATACGTATAAAATGCAAATATGTAAATAATTTTCAAGAATGTTCCTGAATGCGGTATTTTTTCATTAACAAGACCATAGACTACTACCTATATTCATTATTCACTACCTACAAAGAGTATATAATCACTACGTTTTAAGAGACGGGTGTTGCACAGAAAAAAACAATGTATGGCATTACATGCTCGACCAATACCAACATAACTAGATAAAACTAATACCACAGATAACAATTACTGTTACTGAATAAGCAATATTGCCAACATAGTAAAAAGGTTTGGGTTCTTGCGGAATATATCGATATTCCTTATTCTATCGATAACCAATTTAAATGTTAATTTCTTTGGCTGTAGTGAAATAAAACAATAACATTTATTAGATTTTTACTAAATAATAGTATAGCGACACAATATGTTATTGTTATTTAAAAAAATAAAACAATGATATGAAAAATTAAAGGTATTTAGGAACCGTACTAAGGTTTTTCAAACCATCTCTTTATTTGAAATCAGTATAATAACTCTATAACACCTATATTCTACAAAAAATATTCTTTCTTCTCCCTTTTTACATGATTAGCTGTGAGTGTTACATGCTACCATTGCCTTATCTATTCATGCCGCAATAGCGTCAATGTATGTCGTTGTCGTATTCCAGTTTGGAGGATAAGATAACCGGTAGACTTACGCACGTGGCATTGCCATCTTGCCACACGGATAAAAACGTATCATTAATATCTTTGATGTCTATAGGCGATGGTTTCTCTTTCCAACAAGAGAGCCATCTGCTTGCTTGCTATTTGGATAGTAATAAAATCTAGCATTTCTGATAGTATTGACGTTGTTAGCCAACCGTTTGCCTTTTACGAACAACCTGGCAAAATTGCAAATAGTCTTATACTGAAAAGGAGCCTCAACCAATACGGGGAATAAGGAGAGAGAAAAGCAAATTTGTCTGGATAATGATTGATATACAACTTTCGCCTTTTGCTACCCATATGGTAATTGATATGAAAATTTACATACTTTCATAAATTAAGTTGCTATTTTGGCAATTACTCAATACTAAATACTAATACATCTGAACAGTAAAGTGTTTACCAGAAATATACTATCAATTATGTACTTAAAGTAATACAAAAACCTAACCATTTTGTATAGTGTTGTGGTGGTATCTTGATGATGTTGAAAAAATCCTATAGAAGTGATAGCATATTTTTACAACTGTATTTCCTTACCTTTTGAAAGGCTTTCCTTTTTGAAATCCTTTGCACATACAAACTTCAATTGATGCAACTTCATAATTTTTATAAAATCTGTCTTTTTCTCTGTAACCTCGACCCCTACACATTAAAAATTAATTTTAAAACATAAAACCAATAAGAATTGCACAATTGAATATTTGTCAGTTAACACTATTTACTACGAAATCTATAAATATTACAAAATAGTATGTTTTAAATTTCATTACATGTTAATGAAAGTTGTCTAAATAATTTATTAATTCGACTTTTTCTCAAGATTGATATGATATCAATCTTGAGAATTAATATCATTGGTATTTTACGCAGGTATGTGCTGAAATTTTTAAGTAAAAAATAGATTTTTTTGGTATTAAAACAGAAATATTATTACTTCTAATACACAAATAAGATTTAAACACCAAAATATCTTTTGTAATATAAAATAATTTTATCGATAATCGCATTAATGTAATATGCACTGTACTACTACTCTGCTGTTTATTAAAATTATTTAGATTTTTTGGTAAATACTTTATTATTGCACTGTAAATAATTAAGAAAAATATAAAATAATAAATTTAGTGCTTACCGTTTTTTGTTTCATAGATATTTGGCAATAAATACATTAACTTTGTTTCGTATTTTTTTCTAAAAACACACGGACCGTTACGCGCACGCGTTTCGAGTCCGTTCCGATGGACCGTGGTCACAAAAATGGTTTATGAGTTGTTTGGATTGAATCCCATACTGTAAAGCATATATTTTTTAAGAGATCTTGAGCACTGCAATACACTGGTGTTAGAATTGTTTAACTTAAATGGCTTAAGCTACAAAATAATTCAGGTGTAACACGACACTTTGAAAAAAATATGACTACTTGTTAGTCGAGGATTTTTAATTCAAAAAGTAAATCGATGACCTATGCTTTTTATATTTTTTTATATAATTGGTAAACATATACATACGGAAAAATAAACAACATATATTACAGTACAAAAATATTTATTTACATAAATAATTAATATCTTTTTTTCATAATTAATACGTAATTTTTTTCGTAATTTTTAAATAATTTATTTCTTTTTCAATTTTACAGCTATGTTAATTTTTTTTAACTATTGTTTAGGATATTTCACATTCACATCATATGATTTTTTTGAGATCATAGATATCAACACTAAAATTTACGAAAATAAATAAAAATAGATACCGTCATACCCAAAGCGCTGATATCATTAAGTTGGTCATTAACGAAATATATGTTTTATTAATGGATATTTATGGTTTTTTGACAAAATTATTATCTAAACTATTAGATCTTGAACTAATCTTGATTATAAATAAAGTTTACTTGTTGATTAATACGCCAAAACACTTTTAAATTAACCTGTACCGTAAAGTGCAACCAACACATAACACACAGCACGAATCAAAATGGCGAACTAAGTTCTTTTATTTTTCCCCAAGAGCGTATTTGAAAAAAGAATGCCAATTGGATGTTATTCTATACAATGTTTCGTTCGAAAACGATAAAATACCATAGAGTATTGTATTAAAACTGGTAAATAGTGAAAATGTTGTTTTTTTGTATGAAGTTAGCGTTGGTCCTTACAGAGACCATAGTGTATTAACGGCATTTTCTCAGAGGTCTCATTAGTTACCAAAGTGATGTTAGCGGTTAATACATAGCAAACTTTAACGTTTTATTTTGAAAACAAAATATATTTAAAATCGTTGTAAGTTAGATATTATATTTATTGTTATACAATAAAATCAGTTTAAAAAATGGCAGGATGTTACAATTTTGAAATGACAGATAAAATAATAATTGACATCTAGTGGGGTCATGGCGCTGACATAATCCGTTTAACTTTAAAAGTCTATACGCTAGTAGAAGATCTAGATTTTTGCGTGCTTCGTAATATGTACGGGTTATATACAGCCATTAAAAAGACGACAATGCCGGTATATTTTGGGTTTTCCAAATGACTTGCGCCAGACTGCTACCTATGTAATATTATGCTAAGACCGGAAACTTCAACATTGTTAAGAGGTCGTCAGCGCCATCTACAAATTAAGCATAAACTATGTAGCAGGACCCTCTTGGCTATCTATTTCTACTTTTTAGTAAAAAGTAAAAAGTTTTTACTTTAACTCTCTGACATAATATATAAATAAAACAAAAAAATTTACCTCGTAGAATAGATTTATTTATTTTCAAATTACAAACCAAATTATAGCAAAATTATGAGGAATAAATACTGAAAACTGATTCGACACTACTAAACAGAGAGTACTTATTAATTATTCAAGACACAGAAACAACCAAAATAGTTAAAACTCATTTGTATAACTTGTAGGCGCCGAAGATGGTTGTTAACTTGACGTAAATATCACGAAAACAATGCAAATAAATCAAAATGAAATTAACACAAAACTATGTAAACAATCCGACAGCCTTAAGAATGGAATTTAGTTTTAGTTAGAGATGGGCGACATGAATCGATATTGTATTGTATCGATACAATGCTATGCGAATTATACGATATATCACCATTTTGTGTTGATGCATATTTCTATTGTTGATTATATATGCAAGTATAATTAATGATCATAGATTACATATTAGTTTCATTAGTAATAATTATCACAAATTAGTTTCATTAGCGTTAAACATTGCATTATAGTTGTGTTTATGAGCTACACGTAGTAGTGATGCAAAAACAATTCCACCAATTTGATGATTCATATAAGAAGGCCATAACTGTACATTGGAGTAATCAAAGTTCTAATTCTTTTGCACAAGTAAGTAAAATTAATACGAGATACTATTGTTAAATTTAGTTAATAAATTAGTAACTAAAAGATATTAAATATCTTTACAACAATTGAAAAACAGCTAATAGTTTTTAAGTGTGTTGTTTAGTAAATGGTTAAAAATTGACACTGACTTTTTAAAATAAAAATATCAACGTGATGAATATCAATTATCACAAAAAACTGATTGATAATTTTATGCTAAGTTCATTATATAATTTCATCGGAAAGGTCAAAATAAAATAAAATAAATTGGCCCCATGTTACACGTCAGTGATTGTAACTTCAGTGATCTTTGAACGCTTATTTTATTTAACAATATATACACTTTCAGATATCCGCAATGTTGCCACATTTCAAAATTGTAAAGTCGTCAAAATAAAAATACCATTTCTTTATTTTTCTATTTTGATTAGTAACATATATTTTTTAATTTTTTTCGTTACTCAATACTGGAGAAAAAAATTATAATGAAAAAAAAAGTTTATGACGTCACTTAAACGGCAGAATAAGGTGATTACTTTGCTTTGCTAAAACGCATAGTTTAAAAAGTATAATGGGAATGTCATCCATACTATCCATTCTAATATTATAAATGCGAAAGTCTGTCTGTCTGTCTGTCTGTTACGCTTTCACGGCTAAACCGCTGGACCGATTTTCATAAAATTTGGCATTTTTTTTCAAAAATCAGTCCCTGGAGGGGTGAAATAGGGGATGAAATTTTTATTAAAAGCTATTTGGATGACTTACTAATGTACTCGCAGGCGAAGCTGCGCGGGTCAGCTAGTCTTACAATAATGTCAAATATTTCGTATTGTTTATCTGTGTTAGAAAATTATCAAAGATCTGCTTTAGCGACTCCACTCTGTTCTATTTGTAATCAACACCTGGATTTATTTGATATTTCTCAACAATATAACTGCAAACTAGAACGCTTAATAGAAATATGATCAAATGTAAACAACGGTTTAATGATAATGATTTGATGTTGATTTGACAAATGTTATAGATGACATATGCTTTATTGTTGGGTCCTAAAAAGCAAAGGCGTTGTATCATTCAGCCGTATAAATGACGTCATTTGGCACTTACGTCTATTTAGAATAGGAAGAATTTTAAAAGCTAAAATAAATATGAAAATGAATGAATTTTGAAAAAACAAAAAAATACGGGTATGCTATTTTTCAATCTAGTTTCAGTTAAAATATAATATAAGGGTGTTAAGCAGGCTGTAAACGCTCAAACAATTTGTCAAATTTTACGTGTTTGGCAAATTATTTGATAGTCTACGGTCATGTTTGACGTGTTTGTCAAGTAAACTACGTGTTTGGCTGTATGTTTGAAAGATTTGACTGACGGCGTGTTTGTCATATGTATTTGAAGGTGTACAATAATGTTTGTCAAACGAACTCGCCATTTTGGCGCAACTGCCACGGAGACACGTTGTTATTTGTTACTAATCTGAGCGTCGGAGCGTCACTTCACTGTGAAAACTGCTTTGAAAGTGTAGCCTTGTTTGACGAACTTGTTGGTACGTGTGCACTGATGTTTGATAAAAACGTACAAACAAAACGTAAAGTTTGACAAACATGTTTAAACGTTTACAGCCTGCTTTAGAAAAATGAAATGTTGTCAATTGTATTAACTTGTAACGCATCCCCAAAATATTGTTTATAGTCATAAAAGTGTAGTCAAAATGCCGTTAAATGAAAATAATAACTTTTAATATTATAATTAAATATCGAAATAGCATTGAAATCTTTTTATTCCGGAAATATACCTCTCATATTTTATCTCATAAAAAATGTCGGTTTGTGTCGATAAGACTACGTTACCTACATCGAATTATGACTCATATCGATACGGTGTATCGATTGAAATTGATTTTCAGTTTGACATGCGATAGTAATGATTGATAGTAGAGGACATTTCAGTTTCGACTACAGATTACTTCTTTACGAAGTTTGGTGTATGTGGCTCAGGTGGAGCCACCATTAATTTTGTAAAAGGTCAAAATGTAATAACTCTCCACCTCGGAACAAGACTCAATGAGATGCATTGGGGTTGCCAAGACAAATTTTTTAAGTCCCCGAAAAATATTCCCAAAGAAAGTAACAATTTTAAAAATTATCTTTAAAAATTTTTGTTATTTTTTGTCAATCTTCACAGGACTCTATTTTGATAAGTGAAATCACATGCCGTTTTCAACTTCGAATAAAAAAATATCAATCGCGAAACGACCGTTTCGTTTTGATGATGTTCGTGCTTCACTGACCATTTCAAATTTCAATACGTTACTACTCACTAGTCACTAACTATATTATGCAATAAATAAAACTCAGATCTTGCGTTCCTTCGAATGATATATTATAGTTTGTAAAATATAGCACGATTTATGTCACTGATGTTATTGAAGTCATGCATATCAAGTCCTAAATTTTTAAAATATTTTATTATGTGGGTACAAAAGAAAAATCGTACCCTTGTTCGATTGATCTCAGCAAAATATCTCAAGTCATCTTTGTAACAAACTTGTTTTAAAACGACACTTCCTTTTTTAGTTTAACATATTATTAAAATTTACATTATATAATCGCCTCTGTGGTGTGGTCTAGCGTTGGCGTTGACCACATTAGATCCCGGGTTCGATTCCTATGTCGGGCAATTAAAAAAGTGTTTTTTCAGTTTTCTGAAAAATACAAAGTTGCACTGGATTGGAAAGTGCCCGGTTGGCGATAGGCTTGCCACCTATCACATTGTGGGACTACGTATCTTCGGCTAATCGTGGGTGAACTTGTTGTACCTCTGCCTACCCCTTCGGGGATGCGGGCGTGAAGATACTACATTATATAATAGAATTACTATGGTCAGTATATGAGTATTTTAAATCCATTTTACATAAAAAAATGATGACTAATGATGCGCAATGCAAATCCTAAAATTTTGTCTGAATGCGACTGCTATGGATGGATTCTGAAACGTTTCTCCGAAAAACGTTTCTCTACCGAACGAGCCGCCGACAGAATGTTTAGTTTATTGGTTTTTTAACGACAGAACCTTATAACTACGAACGTTTCGCCGACAGAACGATTCATTCATGTGCGAACCGATGACTGAATCTTTTCACTGCGAACATTTTTTCGACAGAATCTTTCAACAAGGAAGAGTTCGTCGACAGAGCTTATTTTGGCATAGTTTGATATTACATCTTTCCGAGTTAGGAAGCCACCGTCTTATTACCTATTATATAGTATGAACATCTCACCACACAGATAGCGATGCACCACTAACATCTATTGTGCCTATAGGTGATAGTTGTCTTTTTCCTCTAGGAAAATCACTCGCTTGTTTGCTATTTTATGGTGCAAAAAAATCATTACTATCTGCGTAAATAAACATTTAAATTGATAACGAAAATCTGTGTTTTGCCAAATTTACACTGATTTTATAATAATACACATTTATTTCTTACAGATAATTAAAATATGACCAGCGGTGAAACTATACTGCGAACTACTGCCTACTGTTAAGCCTTATTGTATATGAAGCTTGGATTGTAACACTCACAGCTAATCATGTAAAAAGGGAGAAGAAAGAATTTTTTTTGTAGAATATAGGTTTTATAGAGTTATTATAAAATATATAAGATAGGTGCCTAATATTAATCGATTCGATGAAATTAAAAGTCCTTAGTTTTGTTTCTTAATCTGTAGGAAAAATATATTCTGAATTCTTATTTCACCTTTTATCATTGTCTATTAAAACGTGTATAAATTATCGTGAAAGACCTGCTTTTAATAAAAGAGATCGTTTGAAAAACCTAAGTATCTATATTTACGGTTCCTAAATAACCTATATATGATTTTTGTGTAAATATCTGATGTTTCACATCATTGTTTTATTTTTTAAATAACTCTATTTCTTCTTATTACCATATTTTCAAGTGTTTTAAGCCAGATATTGTGTGGCTATACTATTATTTATTAAAAATCTAATAAATATTACTGTTGTATTTTATTACAGCCAAAGAAATTAACATTTAAATTGGTTATCGGTAGAATAAGGAATATCGATATATTCCGCAAGAACCAAGGAACTTGCATTCTACCCAGAATGTTTACACGCGCTTAAAATCGTTCCGAAGAGTACCACGACATGGGTGGAGTGTGTCTCTTTCTACTAAATAAAGCGCCAATCGTCATGTTATATAAGTGCGGCCATGCGTAGTTTGCAAATTACTACTAAGTAAACAGTTTTTGCATTGCATAAGTAATTACGTAATAATTAAAATAAGCGCATTTTAGAACTTACTAAGTTAATTACAATACATTTTATGCTAACGTATTTATCGACGTGTATGAATAAAAGGGATTTAACGATTACCGAATATAAAAAAATCTACCATCAGATAGTTTTATTTACACTGGTAATTGCAAGAAAGAGACAACATCCACTCTTGTCATTGTCTTCTCAGAATGTTTTTCCCCTCTGTTTAGTAAGAAACAAATGTCAATTTTATTAGTAACGAAATAAAGTACATTTTTATTTTTCAAATATTGCTTCTTAAAATTCCAGTTATCGTATATAAAGTTCTTGGCAAGAACCCAAACCTTTTTGCTATATAGGCAGTATTGTTTATTCAGTAACAGTAATTATTATCTGTGGTATTACTTTCATCTTGTTATGTTGGTATTGGTCGAGAGTGTAATGCCATATAGGCAAGGATTTATAGGTACCTAACGTTATAATATTGATATGTTTCCGTCTTCGTGATTGGTTATGGTATATGATATTATGACGATACTAAGGAAGTTACATTCTAGCCGGAATGTTCACACGCGCTTCAAAATCGTTCCGAAGAGTGCCACGACATGGGTGGAGTGTGTCTCTTTTTACTATAAAAAGCGCCAATCGTCATATATAAGTGCGGTCATGCGTAATTTGCAAATTACTACTAAGTAATTCTGCTAATTTGAGAAATAGTTTTTGCGTTGCTTAGGTAATTACGTCATACAGTAATAGTAGCGATTTGGAAATTTATGGACTTTATATTTTGATATATAATTTATATATTTTTCATGTATTTTTCATATATTTAAATTATATAATTTTTATATTTTAAAATATATTTTTTATATATTTTTTTTCATGGGGGTTGTGTGGTTCTGATAAGAGTGAATTTAGATAGTAAACAGATGGTTTATTACAAATGTATTGTTGTAGAAGGATTGATGAATAGATTTTGAAGTATATAGCTTTTTAAAATTAGAATTAAAATTTTGAACAAATATATTTTGTATGCTAAGAGATAAAAATATAATAATAAACATTAAAAAAGAAATCTGGTTCTTTGAATTAAAAAAATCCATAAGTATAATTTAGATGAAAAATATAAAATATTTGTAACGTGATTGGTCAAATATATCATAAGCATGAAAGTATATAGAATTCTATACTAACAGTTAGTTGCGCGCTTGCGATTAATAATTGCAATTAATAAAATAAAAAACCCAAAAGACTGCATATCTTTATATATTGTGTACATTGATTCCACTATTGTTCAGATTTTTCATCGTAATTTTGTGGAAATATTTTAATGCGTAGATACTTTATAGGCTGACGAATTACAGTCAAATGCTCTTTTCGGACAAGATTCGTTAGATTTAATAACATATACTTCAATAGATTTCTTCAAATTTGGCTTACGTGACTTATGTCAGGACACGTTTGTTTATAAATAACATCGTACCCTGATAGCCACCTTACCTATAACTTACTGTCAATCTACATCCGCAATTTGAAGCAAACTTGACGGAAAGAGTTGGCAAAGCGAGCGATTACCTATTAGTTACCTATAACTACAAATCTAAAAAAACTATTTTTTCAGCGTATCAAAAATTAGTCATAAACATCTTGACAGTATTACATGTTTATACACTATATATTTTCAGTATTTTTGAATCGCTTGTCCTATTTTTCCTTGTTAGCCACCGGAAATCCCAGAAATTCGCTAACGAGATTATCAGAATTACCTAACAAGTATTTTAATTATAACTCAAAGTAGGAAATTTCGTTTGACGTCAAGTTAGTGTTATCAGGAGGTATATCGGTCTTTATAATTTGCCTATAACTTCCGTTAATTAGCCTAAAACCCAATAATATTCGATAACAAACCTCAAACTAGGGATGTACGATTCCAAAAAAAATCGATCTCGAGAATCGCGACAAATATTTTATTATTTGTTATAAATATTTTATTGACAGATATGAGTAGAGTGATTATCATTTTGATAATATCTTAAAAAGCACCCCACGCGTTTTTTAAAATAAAATATTTTTTTTTATTCACACTATTATTAATTTATATTTATTGAAATTTTCAACACTATTCTTAATTTAAATTTATTAAAATTAATTTTCTATTTTTTGCTTTGATTTTCTATAAAAAGCGTGCTTTTAGTTTTTTTAAACTATTATTTATTTTTTACTTTTTAGTTTGGTTTATTCATAAAAGCGTGATTTTTTAGTTTTTTAAAATTATTATTTGTTTTGTAAAATTAAAATTCTCCTTAGTATTCAAAAATTTGTCAATATTGGAGAAATCGGCTAAAGATAATTATCGGAAATTAAAATTAACATCAAGTCCTGTCTTATCGACTGTAGGAATAATTATAAAAAATTAAAATTAAGTTTCTTACCTTATCGACTATAGATGAAAATTATATAAAATAACAAAAATCATATTTTGCAAATTAAAAAATGGAATAATTTTATCAAACATACAAACATACAAAAGTACAAACGTACAAACATACAAACATACAAACATACATATAGGTGAAGCTAATAAAAAGTTTGTAAAAATTATATGTCTCAATTTTAGAATCAAATTTGTAAATTACTTAAAAAATACTTTCTTTGAAAATTCGGGAAAATTGAAAAATCGGGAAAATTAAAGTTATAAATAAGAGAAAAAAATCTATTAAACACTGCGTAGATCATTTAAAGATTAAAAAAATTCGATACAATCGAACGACAATCTGAAATTCGAAAATACGGTTATTTTGTAGCTTCTCTTTACATGCTATTTTTTAAAAATTTTGTCAATTTTTCAATTCTAAGATCATATTCCAGCTATGAAAATGCACTTGCAAGTCATTAACAATTGTGTTTAATAGATTTTTTTTGCCATATTTATAACTGTAATTTTTCCGATTTTTTTTTTGGTATTTTTAGATTTTTTTTAATTTTTAGCGCGCGCATAAAAATTTCTAGTAGAAATTTATTTCGATGTCGATGGTTCATTATTCTACATCGACCATCGATGTTTCGATTCCAAAAAAAATCGACCAAAAAAAATGATGTTTCCCGGAAAAAACATCGATAGTCGAAACATCGATGTATATCGGCCATCCCTATTTGACTGCTTTAGTTATCAATTAACAGGAAAAAACCAATTTATTTTGCGCATTATTAATACATTTTATGGTCCGTTCTCTGAGTTGAGGTTATCGCTGTTTTCGTTACTAATAAATTTATTAATATATTTTCCGTATTACATAGCTATTTTAAATATTAAATAAGCAAAGGAAAGTTTTGAGTTGATGAAAACCCAAATAATTTAGTTTAGTTTTACTATCAGTTACTATCAGTTTCCACTATCAGTAGAAAACAATAAAGCCCTTGAGTTTACAGAATGTTTTGCGTGACAAAAACAATTTTTTTTTAATTATCAATTTTTTGGGTTCCAATTTCTAAATTTCGACATAGAAGCGAGCCCTGGCATAATTAAAATAAGTACATTTTAGAACTCACTGTGTTAATTACAATACATTTTATGCTAATGTATTTATCGACGTGTATGAATAAAAGTGATTTAACGATTACCGAATATATAAAAATCTACCATCAGATGGTATTATTTACACTGGCAATTGCAAGAAAGGGACAACATCTACTCTTATCGTTGTCTTGCTCAGAACGTTTTTCCCCTCTGTTAAGTAAGAAACAAATGTCAACTTTATGAGTTACGAAGTAAAGTACATTTTTATTTTTCAAATATTGCTTCGTAATAATTCCAGTTATCGTATACAAGTTCCTTGGACGATACCTTCTGGCGCTAGTTGGCGAACCAATCACGAAACAGTATGAAACGCGGCGAACCAATCAAACATATTGCGTTTTAAATCGTTGCATATAGGTACCGTTCTTATCCGTGGAACACCCGTCTCTTGAAACGTAGGTAGTGATTAAAGTCTCTTTAAATAGATCTTAAACGTCATCAAAATGTCAAAAATATGAAGTAAAATTTCATAAAACGATGCTTATTAACCAGAATATTTATTAAACATCAACAAAATAATGAAAATATTTTTATGTGACGGTCATATTTTTTAAAAATCAAGCGAAACAAAGCTTTGTCGAAGTGTGTGCAATATTCACCTCTGCCTACAGAGGTAACATATCCTTAGTACCACAGAACAATATACTCCTAATGGGCTTAGTACGAGCTCCAGTATTCTGTGGTACTGAAAAAAAACCGTAAAACAGTATTCTGCAGTACGAGCAGAGACCAATGACGTTTATAATATTTATACACGTCATTGGCACAGACCAATATTTAAAGTGGGTACGACGAAGTGAGCGCGACAAAAATTAATTAGGTCATTTTCAACTACATGTTGTGATCATGAATCAAGTATTATATGCTCCACATATAATACAGATACAGCTACACTTCTAATAGTTACTTGAAACAAAACTTTAAATACTGTTGTCATCTCAGGTCTTAATCTCTCTTTCAAGTAATATCCATTTGAAAACAATCCCACCGGTAAAAATAGGTACTTGATTCCACAAAGGAGCAGTGCGAGGCAAAACGGACACAGACACTGGACAGTTTTCGATTTCCAAACGTCGAAGGGATTGAAGTTTGAATTTTGACGCAATGTCTGATAATGGAATTCAGTACGAAATTATTATAAAGTGAATATATTATAATAAATAAAAATGTTTAAATTTTGAAAATGAAACTGCTAATATTATTGAGTAGGTATGTATGTTTTCATTATGATTTCATTAATTTGTCATTTGTTTTAAGATTTGGCGGCAAATGGAAAATTGTGTTACGCCAGTATCATTGACGTGTAATATTACCACTGGACTTGCTGCTGTCAAAGAATTTTTGTGCCTATTTGAATATCACCATTTTGGCGCTGTAGACCGATGCGTGCGTCCATGGAACTAAAATTAGTGATTCCCACATGTCGACATCTTCGATAAGTTTATCGATAATTTAATATTTACAGCTAGGTGGGCTGTGGTCATGAAAATACTAAAATGATTGTATTAGTTTAGTATGTATGTATATATATATATATATATATATATATATATATATATATATATATATATATATATATATATATATATATAGATTAGCAAATCATTGTTTGTGTTATGGGTGCTAGTTACTAATACTGACGCTATCACCTACGGGGGAGGTGCTGTGCGGAGGAAACGAAATCCGCGCGGACGAAGTCGCTGGCAACAGCTAATACTAAATAAACAGGAATAATAAGAAATATAGTGATTCATATATGAAGATTTCTTCGTGTTGGTCAGGAGTCGGAATTCCATTGAAGAATAGACCAACTGCCGTTCTACCAGGCAGGTCGTAAAAAGTGACCGGTTGGCTATTACATGTCACTAACATCGTTACTACTAGGTGATAGAGTTTCGCAACGTCTCACTTCAGGTATTTGGTAACATCGACTTACCTATTCCTACCGCAATAACGTCGATTCCGTCATTATCGTGTTCCAGTTTGAAGGATAAGTACAAATAGCAACGTGGCATTAATATTTTTTTTGTCTATAGGCTGTGGTTTCTCTATCAGGTGAGACATATGCTTGTTTGGTTATTATATATGTTAAAGAAAAATTGTTAAAATATATTCTAATAATTCGTAAAGTAGAGAAAATTGTGCAGGAAAGGGTCACTAGTAATATTATAACACCAATATTTGTTTGCCTTTCCTTCACGCAATATCGCTTTAACAGATTTAGATGAAGTTTGGCATTGAGATAGACTATATTAAGTAAACTGTGAAAATA
Organism: Apodemia mormo; assembly: GCA_036924255.1. NCBI lineage: Eukaryota > Metazoa > Arthropoda > Insecta > Lepidoptera > Riodinidae > Apodemia > Apodemia mormo. The sequence continues at coordinate 21,146,308 of JAUPFN010000008.1, forward strand.
ATAAAAACACCGAATATTTCATACATTTAATTTTATAATGTATAATTTCTTCGAGAATTTGATTGTGATAGTATACCGAAAGTCCAACAAATGACTCGTTTATCTTATTTTTGATAGACAACGTTAGCCTAAGGTTGACCGGAGGTTGCATTATTTGTTCTTATTTCTTATATTGTACTACGATAGCGAAAATACTCCTTTCATGTTTCTTTAAAAAATTAAGTTGTTTACAAATTCCTGTTTAATGAAAATAATACAGACGAATCCAAATTATTTGCCATGTTAAGAAATGCCATATACTTTCACCAGTTACAGAAAGCGAAATTGTTTTTGTTGCTGCGATAATAATTCTTATATCTGTACGTTTTGTCATGATTTGCTTAATCAAAATATCGAAATGACTTTTAAAAGTTTCAATCATGATAGTTTCGATTGCAATATTTGATTTTGTTGCTGCGATAATAATTCTTATATCTGTACGTTTTGTCATGATTTACTTAATCAAAATATCGAAATGACTTTTAAAAGTTTCAATAATGATAGTTTCGATTGCAATATTTGATAAAATATTAACTATCAAAAATATTGTAAACAAGGAGAATCTGTTTTCTGTGGAGTCCAATTAACAGCCTTCATTATTGTAGTCATACATTTTTTCCATTAAATCAACTAAAAATCTGCAAAAATAAAATGTAATTAAAATCATAGTTCGCTACATGAACAAAACTTTTCCTATAAGTGAGGCATATTTAATTAAAATGCAAAAGAAATAAGACGACTATAAAGTGACTTAAATATGCAACTAAAACTGAAAACGAAAACTGAATTTGATTACTATAGTAGAATATCGATATTGAAATTATCGATATGACCTGTTGATATCACTAGTTAATTCTAAGCGAAACAAAATAAAATAAATATTATTATTCTGCCGAAAATCAATATCCCTGTTATTAATGTAATATTGTATTAAAAGTTTCTGGTAAAAATAAATTGTTTTAAAGACCATGTTACTCAATTTTTGATTAAAAACAGTGACTACATGCACGTACCTGTAAAACAAAGTTTTACACTCCTTTAGGTAGGATAGTTTGCAATATACGCATTTCCAAATGTCGCAAAACTTCTGAGTACACCAAATATAAACTTAGAAATTCACTAAAACCTTAACAAATTAATTAAAATGCGTAACTGCCTCATAATATTTAGACTACCATGGCAACGATATACAGCATACGTCAAAATTAGTTCTCGGTACCCCCGCCGACAGCGTTTCAAATTGACATATAAAATTAGCTGTCATTTGTATGGGATAACCTGTCCAGTGGTAATATTATACATGTCAATGACCAGTATGAATTTAATGCTAGAAAATTTTCGTGCCATGATTTTTTGTATAGGTATTTCGATGTCATTTAAGTCAACAAGACAGTTATGATCACAGATTATGATAGACTTTGATTGACCTTTTACGATGAAGTTCGATTTCGTTCCACTGTTTAAAAGTGGTTTAATGAGATTAAATGTGGTCGTACTAATTTCACCTATGATCTGCGTTAGGGACGGCCTTCTACGGCGACGACTGAAGATAACATCAGTGTTGTGCGGGGTATGTATGATAGATACTGACAAAAGAGTGACCTGTCAGCAGATCCGCTTATAATAATAAGCTATAATAATAATAAGCGATAAGCTTAGGCATAGGTAGGTATGAGTCAAGTACACAAAATCCTCGATGAACATTTAGCGGTCAGGAAGCTTTGTCCCCAGTGGATACTTACCTCATAATTTGACCGAAAACCAAAAATTCCGTCGTGTTGATTGATGCCGTGAAATGCTTCAAAGATTTAACAGAGGTGACTCAAATACTGTGTTCGACGTAGGTACTTATGGGTGACGAAAGCTGGATTTACTGTTATGATCCGGAAACCAAAAGACAGTCAGCTCAGTAGGTGTTTCATTCCGAGCAGTTGGCAACCAAAGTGAAAAGAGGTCGAAGTGTGGGAAAAGAGGTGAAGGCCTCGTTCTTCGGAAGGACAGTTCATTAAGCGACAATTTTTTTAGAGGATAAAAAACCGACCACCCGACCGAAAACCTACTCATCCTTAAGGATCTTTTCCACTGCTTCTTCAGCGTCCATAAAACGTTTTCCTCGAAGTTTTTCTTTTATTTTCGGGAATAAATAAAAATCGCAAGGTGCATAGTCGGGGCCATACGGCGGTTGACCCAGTAATTTCACGTCTGACTTCGCAAAATAGTCGATTGTTCGCCCAGTGGTGTGCGACGAGACGTTGTCTTAGTGAAGGAGGATTCTGCTATATATCTACTAGGGACACTGTGTCGGTTGGCGACCACTTAGTGGAGTTGCCCACTTTGGATACGTCAAAAGATATCATATCTATACATAACATGAATACTTTTTATGTAAATTAGTCGGAAATATAGTCAAGTTATGGAATATGTAATAACGCAATTCACTTTCATTAATAAATTTTGAAAAAATATTCAAAACGTTCGAAAATAGCCAAAACGCTAGTTTGCGACCACTTTTGTCAGTTTGCGACCACCACTGAACCAGTTTGCGACCACTATGAAAAATAATAATATTTCTATATATAATATAAGCGTTGTTTTACTTCTGTAAAACAACGCTTGTTGGTGTAAATAAAATATTTATTTTCTATTTTTTATACACATACATATCTTTACGACAAATCCCTTACGGGGTAGGCAAAGAAAACCGAGTGCCATACATCACGATTCTTGCAGACTTGCCTCGCTTCTTTCACATTCATAATTATCTTCATACAAACACGCCGGTTACGAAGATTATTGACACTATTTCCGGACAGTACCCGATCCATCTGATCATCATATTCTGTCTGTCCTGACTTTTGATCTTCCCTGGCACGACATGCGAATGTGGATGGATGTACTTCCACATTCGCATTGGGTATATGTTTTGTTTATTTTTCATCTACCTTTCTTTCTACATTTCCGAAACACACGTTTTACATACACACTTACATTCGCCAATTTAGTTTAACATAATTTAACAAAAATAATCATTGACAAAAGTAATAGGCATAATATTAGGTATATTCCTCCGTGTTGGTCCGGTCCCCTTTCAAGAATAGACCAACTGCCGTTCTGCCAGGTAAATCGTAAAAGGCGACCGATTGGCTGTAGGTACGTGTCACTACCATGGTAACTAGTTGGTGGTAGAGTTCCACAGCTTCTTGCCCGTGTATTTGGTACCATCGCATTAGCTATTTCTGCCGCAATAATGTAATTTTTTTATATCTTGATAACAAACAAGCAGATGGATCTTCTGATGGAAAGAATCAACCATCACCTATAGACACCAAAGATGTTAATGATGCGTTGCTATCTTGTGACGAGGTCAAAGGCCACACGCATAAGTTTACCGGCTACCTTACCATTCATACCGGAACATGATGATGATGACAACGGTGTCACCAAATACCAGGGCGAGACAACGCAGAAATCTACCACTTATTTGTCATTGTCTTGTTCCAATTTGGCGGGTAAGGTAGCCGTTAGACTTGTGCATGTGGCATTGCAAATAAATTGCAACGTTAATATTGTTGATGTCTATAGGCGATGGTTTCTCATTCCATCAGGAGAGCCATCTGCTTGTTTGCTATCTTATGATATAAAAAAATCCAAACGGTCGCCATATACAAACTGACGGGCAGAACGGCAGATGGTCAATGATTTAAAGGAACCCGGAGGTTTATTCAGAGGAGGCCCGGGACAACACGTGAAAAATTATATGCCTCTGGGTAAAATCTTGCACTATTACAATTATCTATCTCGTTAATTTCCGTCAAAAAACTGACTGAGGTCATCTCTCGTCGTGTAATCACATAAGCAACGTGGTTCATAATGCATGGGCTATGTTCATATGGCTATCTTCAGGATTGATTTTCGATTCGATAAAGTTGGCATTTAATATGGAGGCATATTAATATTTTGACACCGACTATAACTATCATTATTAAGTTACCACAATCTTTACCACTAACACAAATACATAAGCTCAAACCATAATTTTACATACTTTAACTAACTGCACAATCTATAATTCAAGTGCTATTACACTTATCGTTGCTTTCATGTAGCTCGTTCAGGTGCGTCAAACTACAGGGCTGTTATTACAATAACGGACCAAGTTCCTGAATGATAATGCTATGAGCAATTATCTAACGTTCCTCGATGTTCTGTTGTTAATTAGGTGCAATATTCAAATTTTGATCTCTCCGAAACGATTAAAACGTCTAATCATCTTTGTACTATGTTATATCTAGTTTTTTAATCTATATTAAGTACTATCATAAAGAGAATACAATCATATTTTTGTATGCCTGTAACAAATAAACTAAAAAAACTGTTGAACCAATTTTAATAAATAATTTATTTTAAAAAATGTGTAAATGGTTGATCCTACGGGCCATCCCTGAAACTTTCCACTAAATTAATGTATTTTAAGCTCAAAAGAGTAAAAAATATAACCATAAATTTTTCAGTTCCAACAAATATTTTGTTAAAAATGGCAGTATATTAATTTTTGAAAAGCTGTATATTTTGAAAACGATGATAGCACTGAACTTAATTTTTGAGATCTAAAATATTGCTTAATAATAATATAAAAATAAAAAAATAATCGATAGGTTGAAAAATTTCGATGCGATGTCAAAAAACATTTTATTTTTAAATTTCTTAATTGATAAATCCCAAAAAAATTGACCGATTTTGATTAAATTAAAGATGTTTGACGCAGTTTTTATAGGAGAAAAGCTGATAAGATTTTTAAGTCAATCAGTGAATTGACTTGAAAGTTATTTAAAAAAAATCAGCGGCGGCCTTAGGGGATGGCGAACAGGGCAATCGCCCGGGCCTCGCTCTTGCAGGGGCCTCGCGCAACAACGCAAACAAAATTGTAAGAAGTATAGATTTATTTTTACCATATTTTTTTTTATTTAAAACTTTTGCATTCAATGACACAATATCGGCTTTCAGCCCTTGCTATACTTTCAATCGATAATGGCGTAGCTCATTCGTTAGATTATAGTCCTTTAATTAAAAATTTTAGTCTTAGGAAAAGCCGCGAACATCAAATTTAAAATTTATTATCTCTGTAAATTTTGTAAATCTTTTATTTATTTGTATAACTTTACCATTTCCCGTCAAACATGACAAATACCTAAACCAAACAATCAGACCTACTTCCGCATCACTTACTTTTCACAAAGGACAAAGGGCTTCGCAAAGACCTGCTGCCCGAAGCCTCGCAGTGGGTAAGGCCGCCGCTGAAAAAATTTAAGTAAGTTTGCTAAAAACAACGTAATTTATATTTGAAAAGCTATAAGTTTTGAGAATTAGATTCGATTTTGATTTTGGAAGCGGCATTTGACGTAGTTTTTTGAGTATTAAAATATCGTAGAATACCAAAAAATGGTTGGTTGAAAAATTCGAAGCTACGTCGAAAAACAATTTTTTCAAAATTTTTCCTCAACGATTACTCCCAAACGGATAAACCGATTTTGATGCAATTTATGTATTAGATGTGGTTTTTTGAGGAATAGAGCTGATTCGTTTTTGTACTCAAACCATACTAATATTATAAATGCGAAAGTCTGTCTGTCTGTCTGTTACGCTTTCACGGCCAAACCACTGAACCTATCTGGGTAAAATTTGGTACAAATATAGTTTGAGACCCAAAAAAGGACATAGGATAGTTCTTATCCCGGAAATCCCACGGGAACGGGAACTATGCGGGCTTTTATTTTAGAATTTTTTCCACGCGAACGAAGTCGCGGGCACAGCTAGTCGGTACATAATACTGGAAGTTATATTAAAAAAATACTGTTTCACCAAAATTTTTTTGGTGTTTTTTCAAAATTTCTCAAAACCTGGACCGAATCGGTTCAAATTTTCAGAAAGTCTAAGTTGAGCGGAATCCAATTGAATGCCATCAACCGCGATGCGATGCGGTCCAGCCGTTCAAAAGTTATGAGATGTTTACATACACACACACACACACACACGTACGCACGCACGCACGGACGTACGACGCACGCACGCACACACACAGAGAGAAACATACTGACGTCATCGTGAAAATAGTCGGAAAAGGTTCCTAGGGCCTCAAAACGTGGACATCTGGTGAAAACTTGATTTTCAAAAATCGGGGTAAAATCAGTAACTTTCTTATCTACATACGTAGTGGGAAGTTAAAAAACCATAGAAAGAAAGTATCATTATTGTATTACGCTAACGAAGTCGTGGGCAACAGGTATTTATCAAGAATTTTGAGTATTAAAATTTTTTCTTTTATGTATTTATGAAAGTCTGCCTTTTTACCAAATATCGAGTTTCTAGGTCATCTAGAAGTGGGTTAGGTTGTCGATATATACAGGCACGGCTTTATTCATTCAGGCACCCCGGGCGAGTCACTTATTTGGCGCCCTTTATTATATGTATATTCTTCAATGACGTGTATAATGTGGTAGTATTATACACGTCAATGATATTCTTAGACATTTGGAGCCCCTGTGCTCCAAGCGCCCTGGGCGACGGCCCGGGTCTCCCACCCATAAAACCGGCACTGTATATATATATATATATATATATATATATATATATATATATATATATATATATATATATATATATATATATATATATATATATATATATATTGCTTTTCAAAATAATCACCTTTACATTTTAAACATTTTTCATGCGATCTAACCATTTTTTAAAACAGGAGGACCACAGAACTGAAGGCATGTTTTCTACGTGCTGATTGAATGTTATCACTGCCTCTTCGGAGTTGGTAAAAGTAAAACCTCTCATCAAATCGTTGATTTTGGGGACAATACAGAAATCACAGGGTGCTAGGTCAGGGCTATGCGCAGAATGAGTGACGTGATGTACTTTTTCGGAAGGTAAAAATGACTTTGTTTTGTTGGCCGTATGTGAAGAAGCGTTATCATGGTGTAGGAGAATGCCGCTTTTAGGTCGTCTTTCGCGAACTTTTTCTAATACCCTGGGTAAACAAATGGTAGAATACCACTCGGCATTAACACTCTTTTGATCTTCAAGTGGAATTGTACAGATGGGACCCGTAGCTGATTGCTGTTTTTTTTCGGGTTCAAAACAATAAATCCACGTTTCGTCTCTCGTGACAATGTCATAAACAGCATTAGAATGTCCGTGGTCGTACTTCAGTAGCATCTGTGAGCACCATTCACGGCGAGCCCGCTTCTGTTCCGCTGTCAGTTCATGAGGGATCCAATGACAACAAAGTTTCCGAACTTTCAATTCTTCATGTAAAATTTTCTGAATTTGGCTCATACCAATTCCCAATAGTCCTCGAATTGTCTCATAGGTAATCCGGGGGTTTTCTTCAATTAACCGCTTAACAGTAGCCACATTATTTTCGTTGACGGCAGTTAAAGGCCGCCCTTCACGAAATTCGTCATGTAAAGAGACTCGACCTTTTTCAAATTCAGCAAACAGCAAATGACAAGTCATTTCCCGCCAAATGTTTTTTTATTACTAAGAAGGTTGCAATGTTTTAAAAATATAACATTCGAAATTCAAATAGTTCTGATTAGCTAGAAGTGCAAAACTTTTAGTGTGCCCCATGTATATAGAAAAGGAAATGCACTACCTATTTTATTTTCTAGGTTTTAAATTATTTCCATCTTTAATTTGATTATATGGCCTCTTTGGATGAATAGATCATCTACCTTCCTGGAAGACATTCCATATAAAAGGCGGATGTTCATTTATTACCACCATTTACTTAATATCATCGTTACTACTATAAGTTGGTTTACTGCAACAACTCATCTTACAAATAACATTTCGATTTAGAGGATGAGGTAGCGGGTAAAATTATTAATGTCGGTGGTTATCTATCTTCAGCAGGAAATGCATGTGGTTGTTTGTTTCCCAATGATTTAAATAAATAAGGTAGATAACGTTCGTATTGACAAAGGGAGTATGGATTGGTTCCCTTAATACATTTTGAATTCTATTAGTCCCTTAAGTTTGAGTTCGAGCTTAGAAATATTTAAGTCTTTTTAATTCCTAAGGGTAAATTGAGTCGAATTAAAAGGAATGGTTTGATAGTTCTGTTATAAATCTGTTGGAAATGATACTTCGTGTAATTGTAATTGATAGTGTTGATGTAAGTTGGGGCAGTTCTATTACTTTCGCTCCAAGAAGGGCTTGATCAAATTAGTTATTATTATATACTTTTTTAGACTGCAACATTAAACCATCAAGGAAAAGTGATAACATAATTAAAAATGGGTATATTTCTGTTATGTTTATATTTGTACTTCATCGCCAGTAGCTTAAAATCTAATTTTGAATAATTTTAAGAAGACTTAAAATTATATTTAGGCCCTAATTTTTAATCTTATAAACACGAATTAAATCTGAAGCTCAATTACTCGATAGAATCTGAAAAACTAAATTTTAAAGGCTTTTAGATCTAAAGTTATATTTTTAGAGTTAATATATTTTTTTAAAAGAATCTCTTGTTTTAAGACTCGAATATTTCACATCACTATAAAGTAATCTCAAAGGTACGTAAGGAATGTACCAACTACTGTAAATTCTATCGCTTTTATATACATTTGTATACAACGTCGACTGAAATTGTCACAAATGCATACAATCGACGGTCTTTGATCATGGAAAAGGTGTTAAGGAGCAAAGCTGAAGCGTCGTCTGTGAAGAGTGAGTACCGAACATAGCGAGAAAATTGTGCAAAAGCATCCTTAAGATCGTGATGTTTGAGTGCTCCTTGTACTAACACAAAACAGATACGACGTTTTGTGTCCTATTTTTGCGTACAAAATATGAAATCACTTGTAATATTGTATTTATTTGAGTATATGATATCTGTGAATTCTATCTCATGTACATGGGGCAGACTAAAAGTTTGCACTTCTAGCTAATCGGAACTATTTGAATTTCGAATGTTATATTTTTAAAACGTTGCAACCTTCTTCTTAGTAATAAAAAAAACAATTGGCGGGAAATGACTTAAAATTGTTTTTTTTTATCACATATCAAAGTTTTACGTACGCAACGAAAATGTAATTAAGTCGAAAAGATTTTAGAGCGATGATTTTTTATGATTCTAAAAGTTCTCTTTCTCCGCAAGAATGTGCCGCTTGTCTTCAAAATGCTTTTGGGAGAGAAGCACCTTGTTTGAGCACCGTAAGGCGATGGTTTGCTGAATTTGAGAGGTCAAGTTCTTTACATGACGAATTTCGTGAAGGGCGGCCTTCAACTGCCGTCAACGAAAATAATGTGGCTACTGTTAAGCAGTTAATTGAAGAAAACCTCCGGATTACCTATGAGACAATTCGAGGACTATTGGGGATTGGTATGACCCAAATTCAGAAAATTTTGCACAAAGAATTGAAAGTTCAGAAACTATGTTGTCGTTGGATCCCTCATGAACTAACAGCGGAGCAGAAGCGGGCTCGCGTGGAATGGTGCTCATTGATGATATTAAAGTACGACCACGGACATTCTAATGCTGTTTATGACATTGTCACAGGAGACGAAACGTGGATTTATTGTTTTGAGCCCGAAAAAAACAGCAATCTTGTGAATGGGTGTTTGAAAATGAGAACAGGCCAACAAAAGTGAGAGAGGCGAGAAGCGTTGGTAAAAAATGATCGCGTTTTTTTTCTCAGCTACGGGTCCCATCTGTACAATTCCACTTGAAGATCAAAAGAGTATTAATGCCGAGTAGTATTCTACCATTTGTTTACTCAGTGTGTTAGAAAAAGTTCGTGAAAGACGACCCAAATGCAGTATTCTCCTACACCATGATAACGCTTCTTCACACACGGCCAACAAAACAAAGTCATTTTTAGCTTCCGAAAAAGTACATCTCGTCACTCATCCTGCGCATAGCTCCGACCTAGCACCCTGATTACTGTATTTTCCCCAAAATCAAATATTTGATGAGAGGTTTTACTTTTACCAACTCCGAAGAGGCAGTGACAGCGTTCAATCAGCCCGTAGAAACATGCCTTCAGATCTGTGGTCTTCCTCTTTTAAAAAATGGTTCGAACGCATGAAAAAATGTTTAAAATGTAAAGAAAATTATTTTGAAAAGCAATAAACATAATATTTTGGTTATAACATGTTGTTTTTTTAAGTTACGTAAAACTTATAGTGTGACCTACGTATTAGTACCTTTTTTTTATTTTATATCATAAGATAACAAACAAGCAGATGGGTCTCCTGATGGAAAGAGTCAACCATCGCCGATAGACACCAAAGATGTTAATGGTGCGTTGCTATCTTGTGGCGAAGTCCAATGCCACATGCATAAGTTTACCGGCTACCTTACCCTCCAAACCGGAACACGACAGCGACAAGCACTGAGCTATTGCGGCAGGAATAGGTAAGGCCGTGGTACCAGACCCGGGCGAGACAATGCAGAACTCTACCATCTAGTAGCCACGATGGTAGTGACTCGATAGCCATTCGGTCGCCTTTTACGACCTGCCTAGCAGAACGGCAGTTGGCCTATTCTACAAAGGAGGCCGGGACCAGCACGGCGATTGACTTCCACCCGTAACACAAGCAAATAATTTACTTGCTTTGGGGTTAGATCAGTCAGTGTAATTTGTCCCGTGAATATTATTATTATTATTTATCTATTTCTCATGTTTGTCCGTGTCAAATAAAAATCACAATACATCTGCTTTTGTACCAGACAGTTAGAAATTTTCGACCAAAGTAAAATTACGAAAACAACAAACGATTGGCGAAATGTGTTATCAGTTTTTGATTGTCTAGGTACTATATCACTAAGTACTATAACTCTGTATTTCTCTGTGTAAATGTAAGTGACGTTGATATCCTAAGAAATTGCATTGAAAAGTTTATCCAGCATAATCCGTGGTGTCCTCTATACACGAAACGCTTTTAAATACCGGGTTTCAGCTTTTTCATTTTAGGAACATGCAATCTTTTTTTCATTTTAGGTCAATTTATATTAAAACTTTGAATCTTAAAGAGAAAAAGGCCTTGTGGGCGATTAATAAACAATACTTGCAAGGATTCCAAGGAAACTTATCATATATGCAGCACCTTACAAAACTTCGTGCATTGTGGTACGCTACGAAACTTTGCTTTTGTTTCGACTTAGACTTCGCTGCAGAATAATGTTTTTAATTTTTTAACAACAGCTGTAATAGAAATTTATATTAGCAATAATTCAATTACATAAGAAAGAGGTAATTACAAAATTGTTTTTGTAATTCGGTCGTATATAGTGATATAATTTGACCACTTCATTGGTCTACTGGTTAGCGAACCTAGCTATGAATCCAAGGAGGTTCGGGTTCGAATCCTGATAGGGAGAAACATTTGTGTGATGAGCAGAGATGTTTGTATTTCTGCATGTATTATGTATTTATGTGAATTAGTGTTGTTGCCTAACGCCCATAACACATTATATTAATGTTTGCTATTAGTCGGATTTCATTTTATAATTTACTAGCTGATCCTGCAAACGATGTTTTGCCATACAAATTTTGATGGGGTACATGAGAGGAGGGGGGGTGTTGTCTATAAACCTTTTTCTCGAATTATTGTCTATTAAAAAGAAAACCGCATCAAAATCTGTTGCGTAGTTGTTTTAACCGTCTGAAGGAGGCTAATGTTTTTCGAGCGTATGTATATATCCATTTCTTTGGCACGCCCTACGGCTGGACGGTTCTTGACATATGAGGTGTCGTTGGATTTGTTTAAATTGTAGTAGTGTAGTGTATTCAAAATGGCGCCCGCAAATAGTAGAATACATCGATTATAGAACTATTTTAGTAATGTAGCATTGACATGTATAATATTACCACGGGACTGGCTGCTGTCACAGAATTTTTGTGCCTATTTGAATATCGCCATTTTGGCGCTGTAAACAGATGTGAGCGTCCGTGGAAATAAAATTAGTGATGCCCTCTTGTCGACAGCTTGGATAAGTCTATCGATCGTTCAATATTTACAACCAGGTGGGCTGTGGTTCATGTAAATACTTTTTAAATTATTGTATTATTAACTTGCGGAAATGTACAAAATTAACAGGAATGCTATGAAATATAGTGATTGCAGAGGAAGATTTATATGTACAAAATATTCTAGTATTTGGTATAGTTCCCTTTGAAAAGTAGATCTGATTCTGCCAAGTTTATTCGAAAAAGGCAAACAATAGATCCATAGTGTTATTACAGTAGTGAATACACTGTTAGAGTTCTGCATTGTCTCGCCCGGGTCTGGTATCACCACCATACTTATTTCCGTCACAAAAGTGCCTGTCACTGTCATGTTCCGATTTGCAGGGTAAGATAACCGGTAAACTTACGCATGTTACTGTTAGAGTTCTGCATTGTCTCGCCCGGCTCTGGTATCACCACCATACCTATTTCCGTCACAAAAGTGCCTGACACTGTCATTTTCCGATTTGGAGGGTAAGATAACCGGTAAACTTACGCATGTGGCATTAGGACCCCGCCGCAAGGATAGAGATGCACCATTAACATATTTGGTGTCTATAGGTGACGGTTGTTTTTGCTTTATCCTGTAGATCCGTAGGTGACTTGTCTGTTGCACTTGGGTCTGAAAAGTGAGTTATATAAGTAGATGGCAAAAATTCAAATTATTAGTCAGAATAAAAAGTAACCACCGTGGTGTTACAGTCAAATAACAAGGCGAACTAGTAAGTTCCTACAATGTGTCAAACAACTTTTTTGTTAGTATAACAAAATGGTAAAAAAGCTCAAGAACTACTTTAATTATTCCTGTGACGGTTCTCTTTTTGCACTTAACTCGACACGAGTAGTCTCGCCACATGCAATTTAAGTTTACAATTATGTTTACTAGCGCACACATACAATTTAAACTTACTTACTTAAATGAAATTTATTTTCCCCCCAGATATTTTCGCTTAGCAATCTTTTGACCCCACATTGCTTTTGCGACTGGTGCTTTAATACAGAAGTACTTGTGCTCGAATTATTTTGCATTAATAGTTGCGCTTCTTCCATTTCCATTCCTTTTTACTTCTTAGCACTAAAATTAATCCGGTTTTGGACTATATGAACCTAACATAAAACAAAAATGGCTGCCAAACAATGAGTGGGGCTTAGAACCCCATATGCAGAATAATTAGGCGTGTTGGTCCGAGCTCCTTGGAAGAATAGACCAACTGTCGTTCTGCCAGGCAGGTCGTGAAACGCGAATGATTGTCACTACCATCGTGATTACTAGGTGGTAGAGTTTCGCAACGTCTCATCTGGGAATTTGGTACCACCGCCTTTCCTATTGTCTACCTGCTGTAATAGCGTCAATGTTTGCCATTGTCGTGTACTGGTTTGAAGGGTTTGGAGGAAAAAATGTGTAAGTGGTTTACCCTACAGGCCATCTTTGAAACATTCCGCTAAATTAAGGTATTTTGAGCTCAAAAGAGTAAGAATTATAAGCATATAATTTTTCAGTTCAAACATATATTTTATTAAAATGACAATATATTTATTTTTGAAAAGCGGTATATTTAGAAACGATGATCGAAGTTGATCTTTTGAATGGCATTCAACTCAATTTTTGAGATCTGAAATATTGCTTTAGCTAAATAATCGAATGGTTGAAAAATTTCGAAGAAAAGTCAAAAAACATTTTTTTCAAAAATTTTCGTCATTGATAAATCCGGATAATTGGTTGGTAATTATCCGGTTTTGATCCAATTAACGGTATTGACGCAGTTATTAAAGGAAAAAAGCTGATAAGATTTTTAAGTGAATCGGTGTATTAGTCTGAAAGTTATTTAAAAATTATTAAGTAAGTTTGCTAAAAACAAGGAAATTTTGATATTTGAAAGGCTGAAAATTAAATTTGATTTTGATTATAGGGACGGCATTCGATGTAGTTTTTTTAGTACAAAAATGTCGTAGAATACCAAAAAATGATTGGTTGAAAAATGTATGCATTCGACGTAGTTTTTTTAAGGAATAGAGCTGATTAGTTTTTGTACTCAATTGGTACATTAATCTGGAAGTTACATTATAAAAATACTGTTTCGCCAAAATTTTTTTGAGGTTTTCTCAAAATTTCTCAAAATCTCTTAGGCCGATTTGGTCAAATTTTCAAGAAGTCTAAGTTGAGTAGAATCCAATCGAATGCCACCAACCACGTTTCGATCGTTCATGCCCTTTAAAAGTTATGAGATGTTTACACACACACACACACACACACACACATACTTTTTTTATATCATAAGATAGCAAACAAGCAGATGGGTCTCCTGATGGAAAGAGCTGACGCTATTGCGGCAGGAATAGGCAAGGCGGTGGTACCAGACCCGGGCGAGACAATGCAGAACTCTACCACCTAGTAGCCACGATGGTAGTGACTCGCATAGCCAATCGGTCGCCTTTTACGACCTGCCTGCCAGAACGGCAGTTGGTCTATTCTTCAAAGGAGCCCGGAACCAACATGGGGAAAAACACACATACATACAGACATACTATTGTCATCGCGAAAATAGTCGGAAAATGTTCCTAGGACCTGAAAACGTGGAAATCTGGTGAAAACTCGATTTTCAAAAATCGGGGCAAAATCAGTATCTTCCTTATCTACATACGAGCGGGAAGTTAAAAATCCAATCCGAAACCGGACATGATGTATATTTATTAGCATGTTATATTGTTCATAACTGCACTAGTCCAGTTGCTAAATTATCTGCGTAATTACATACAAGTATACATTGCTCGGCATGTTAGATTAGATGAAAACCAAACAAAATGTACTACTCACCTTCACATAATCCTTCAAATATTGTTGGCACACTACCCAACTTCAGTGTTTTTCTATTGTAATGTTGTTTGTTATAAAAATGTTTTGAACATAGAGTATCTGACTCTTTTGGAGTCCAATTTACTGCTTTCATATTGTAAAGCCATATGTTTCTAAGCGTTGAATCTACTGGAAATCTACAAAAATAAACTGAATTAATATGCGAAGGAAATAAAGTGACATAAAGTGACTTAAATATGCAAGCATGTATAAATATAACCGCGTGGACTATTAAAGACCTAAAATAGAATATCGATATTGAAATTATCGATATGACCTCTTGATATCACTAGCCAATTCTAAGCAAAACAATATTAAATAAATATTATAAATTCTGCCAAAAATCTATATCGTTCTCGCTAATATATATTAAAATCAGATGCTTAAAATACAATTTCACTCAATTTTTATTAAAAACAGCAACTAAATGCACGTACCTGTGAAACGTCGTTTTGCTCCCCTTTTGGTATCGATGTTTACAAACTACACATTTCTTCATTGTTTAAACTCCATAGTACACAAAATATGAACTTAAAAATTCACTATAATGTCCACAAATTAAAAAATAAGCTATTGTTTTTATTAATTTAAATTACCGCGGCAGCCATATGCAACATGGGTCAAAATTAGTTCTCGGTACCTCCACCGATAGCGTTTCAAATTGACATATAAAATTAGCTGTCATTTGTATGGGTAACCTGTCCAGTGGTAATATTATACATGTCAATGTAATGTAGTTATTTATTATTACTTAACATGATTCTAAACTACTGGGCTTGTTTCTTTCTTTTTAGATTTCATTTAAGGCAATGAATCTTTTTTCAAGGTGTAGTCGGGTTTTTTTTTCAATAATTTTTTATACTATGTACACTTTTAACATTAGCATTTGGCAAAGTTTTATTTCTTAAGATTAAGTGAAATCTGATAATATTTAAAAAAATAATTTTATTCAATTTATTTACTTACAAATTGGCTTGACAGGCGTTATCCTGATTATACTCGATGGCAGCATCATCTGCTGTGAATCTAAATTATCCAAGTAACACATTTAAGCATACAAAGATCTTCAAAACTAGCCTAGTTGCTAAGTTTACAGAAAAATTATATACACGCACATATATATGTATATTAACAGCGAAGTTATTTTAAAAATACATCTACACTTAACATCGTCAGCACTTGGTTAAATTCCATTACTGTTAGACACAATTAACAATGCAGTCGTACTTCACTTCAGAACCTATATTTTTTTGGTAAATTACTCAACCGGCTTTACATTTTGAGCAGCTTTAGGGTCTTATATACTTAAATATTATACGAATATTACATCCTGAAGATTCTTAAAAAGTGAAACCCATTGTTTAATATACCAAAATATATATAGGTTGTAAAGTGAAATTTAAGTACAAGTGCATTGTCAATTGTGTCTCAAAGTATTTCATAAAACACTTTGTTTAAATTTTCTTCAATATAACCCCTTAATAAATCAACTGATCCGATTGCATTCCGATTCGACGCAGTTTTTCAAATAAAAGAGATTTTATTTAAGGTAGACCCTTACTCTCCAAACTGGAACACAACACGACAAATATCTATTAGACAAATTATGGAACGGTTCCTTCCCATAATTTGTCTAATAGTTATGTGTGCTTTAACATTTATAGAATACAGTCGAATTTTTTTCTAAAGGACGATTGTTACTCTACATTCTTTTAACGGGCCACAAGTTACTAGTGGGTTTACTTGTACACATACATATAAGTCAGAATTAATTTAATAAATATAATTTCACAAAGCGATTCCACGCTACATTGACATGATTATCACAAATATTATTTTAACTGTTTTAACCGCTGGTTTTAACTCAAAACGTGTTACAAATAAAAAGTTAAGGATGAAATATATGCAGAACGTAATACCGTCCGTAGATTAAATATAAAACTCATCCGTTGCACTCAAAATGAATCAAATCGAAATCAGCCAAAGTTTTCCTTGTAGCTATAAAATATCGGCCATAAAATAAATTTTGAAACACTATTTTGCAATGCAATTCAATAAATCCATGTTAGTCGAATCCACAAGACTATTCTTTATGTGCTAGTTCCGGTCGACTGCAGACATCATTTTCGAGTTACGAGTAGATCCTATTTTGCCTTTGCGGTGTTCCAATTTTATATTAAATTGAAATTCTTAGTTTTGAACTAGTTGCATACCAATTTGTGTTTATTAGCTTTATTTTACCTCACAAACATAATAAATATTTCAATTTTGAGCGCCATATTGAAATCGTGTATTGGGTTGATACAAATTTTTTTGTTGATTTATTTTTAGGTAATATGGCTATTAATATTTATTTATGTCACAGAAAGAAAGAGAATTTTTTCACTACGGCTTGTAGTATATTCTTATAACGTGCCGCGTATAAGTTTACCTGGATTGTTGGAATTGGATAACATTTGAGTATGATGATCTATTTTGAGGCGTCCAAGTAGATGCTTCGACGCCTATTCTTGCCATCTCTACCCTAAATACTGAACTATATTTAATCAACATTCAAAACCAGAAATACAAACGTTCGTGCTTTTGAAACAAATGCTTGTCCCTACTGGAAATCGAATTCAAGTTACGATACTAGCCATTGTATTATTATAATCTGTTCTTAAGCCCTGTTGATAGGTAATTAGGATCGCTAACCTCAACTCAATAGTAAGTACAGTACAGGTGTACTAAATTTCTTAAGTTTATGTATATTTATATGTTTCATGATTTTTTCGGTAAATAAAGACATATCGAGATAATTATTTTTGATTTAAATAAGTTATAATTAAACTTAGGGAGCAATCTAAGTTTTCTTAAAATCTTTTCAGTAATGTTTACTCCGTGTTGGTCCGGGCTTCTTTGATGATAGACCAACTTCCGCTCTGCCAGGCAGGTCGTAAAAGCCGAGCGATGGTCTATTTCCGTCACTACAGTCGTGACTACTAGGTGTTAGAATTCTGCAACATCTCGCCCGGGTATTTGCCGCCTTACCTATTTCTGCATCGATAGGTACCTATTTATGTATAACGATTTAAATTACTCGCCTATTTCCTATTTATAACAGGTATTTTATACGTATACTTTAAATAGTGTTTCGTTATCCTGCCTTTACAATGGGGAATTAATGTAATATATAAATAATATAGGTAAATTAAATATTATATTATACAATGGGAAGGGACCAATCGGAGTTATAAGGACAATAAGGTGGCCAGCTCTTCGAAGGGACCAATTAAAAACAATGTTCTTGGAATGGGAGTCAGAATCAAATCATTGACGACAGAATTCGATGCACATTGTGGTCAGGGTAAAATTGAACGAAAAATATTGTGCTGGGGGTCTAACTGTACACAAGCTCCAAGGAACTACTTTAATCCCATAAGTAAAGTTAAAGTTTGTTAATATTTGTTCCGGCGTGAAGGGTAACTTGGCAACTTGGACAGCAACAGAAATATATTAGAATTCTAGATAGCGGTTGTATCTTACTATCATGAAGGCGTATTTGCTATCCTATTCTAAATAAAACATGTAAGAATATTGTACACTCCGGGAAATATACCTACAAAGATATAAGAATGCAACGAAAGGGTTCTTAAACCCTGAGGAACAAAATTCACAAAAATAAAGTTATTCTTAAAAGTTTTCACCGTGTTGGTCCCGGGCTCCTTTGAAGAATAGGCCGACTGCAATTCTACCAGGCAGGTCGTAAAAGGCGACCGAGTGGCTATCCGCGTCACTACCATCGTGACTACTAGGTGGTAGAATTCAGCATAGGTTCGATCGGGTCTGGTACCTCCGCCTTACCTATTTCTGCCGCAATAGCCTCAGAGCTAGTCACTGTCGTGTTCTGGTTTGGAGGGTAAGGTAGCCGGTAAACTTATGCATGTGGCATTAGACAGTGCCACAAGATAGCAATGTACCATTAACATCAGGAGACCCATCTGCTTGTTTGCTATCTTGTGATATAAAAAAAACTTCAATGATCCTAGATACGATGGATATCATTTACCATGAGGTGCGCTTCCTACTCATTTTTAAAAAAATAAAAATTAAATTGAAGTTATTTAACATCAAGGACTAATAAAATGTTGTTACACAAGCAATTTTTGCTGATTAACTAAATTTTACTCATAAAAATCTTTTAAAATATCTGAAGACTCATCTAAACGTGACGTAATTATGATTATGTAGATACTTGGGTATATCTCATAAATTCTATCAAATTTTCTTGAACGAAGTATCCTTGGAGATACAAACTTGGAGATAAAATAAGATGATAATTGAGTTCGCGCGTGATTTAAGGCTTCTCAAACAGTATCATGAATAAGAAATATGAGCGATACGACTTACCTGATTTTGAAAGTTCCTTTTAAACCGTTGTCATACTCAAATATAAAAAAAAATAAAAAAATATATTAAAATTACTTTTACAGGCACTTTTGTCGAGTCGAGATTTTAAAAAATACTACCGGATCGGAACACACCCACACACTGAGAAGATTCGGCGGAAGAAACTCAGAGTGCTTATGTCAAGCTACATATTTGCGATTTATGTAAGATAATATACACAAGATCGCACCCCTCTAGGTGCCAGTGGGCAAGGGTCGCTAAATTGCGAAATCCAAGAAACAATGTACAGCAAGTAATAAAACTTTTATAGCGTCTTGACAGAAGAGTGCTGGCTTCTTGTGTGTATGGGCGACGGATTAGATCATTTGCACCGTTTGTAAATGGTGAGAATATCGACAATCGAACAAAAGGTGCTGAACCCGTATCGGTCCGGATCTCTTTTGAAAAATAAACTATCTGCCGTTCTGCCAGGCAGTTCGTAAGAGGCAAACTATTGTCTAAGCGAGTCATTGCCATCGTGGCTCCTAGGTTTTATAGTTCTTATTTGCCCAGATCTGGTACCACCACTTTACCTGTTAATGCTAAATAGTGTAATTTCTTGCCACTATCGTGTTCTGGTTTGAAGGGTACGGTAAACATAAGCACGTAGCACTAAGATCCCACCACAAGGATAGCAACGCACTATTAACATTATTGGTATTTAAAGGCAATGTTTGTCTCTTTCCATCAAAATGGCCATCGGTTTGTATGCTATATTATGATATAATAACTAGTTAAGTGCGTGCTGACTGTTGGGCCACGCGCAATGTAGGACTACGAAGAGGGCTTTTTATTCATTCATGTTATACAATTTAGCCTATTTAACGCCAATGACGGATACTTGTATATTGGCAATACAGGTTTACCAGCTGTTAATTTTTTTAAGTTATTAGCCGTGATAGTTTTCCTTTTAATTTCAATATATTCTACTACCATACATTTTTTACATTTCCAAAACCAATCATTTAGCTGGCAGTAGGGGGGGGGGGGATACTTGATTCTAACAAAAATTTGTACTTTAAAGCTTAATATTTTTAAATAGATTTCTTAATCAAAAAACTGTTTTCACAAACCCACAGTATTTTTTAAATACCTATCTAACGATATCCCACACTTTGGGTTATACGAGAAAAAAATTAACATCCCCACTTTACGTGTAGGTAAATAAAAGATATCTAAAATAAACATTTTCAAGATTTTATCATTTTCTCGGAGTGATGAATATGTATATTCGGACCAAATTAAAGTTTTCTAATACGAATAATTTATAATTTCTTAGCTAGACTTCGCAGTCTAGTTAAGAAAAAAAAAGGACGGACGAACGGACGGACACGGCGGAACTATAAGGGTTCCTAATGAACTTCGAAACAATAGGTATATGCGCTGTACTTATACTTATTTACTTTTTATAGATTTATGGTTATTTTGTTGAAATCCGTAACTCATAGATGAAATAATTTTTTTGCAACCTTTCGCGGACTATCACATATAATCTCTAAGGTGCCATTAAAAAGAAAAACAAAACTGGCCAAGTGCGAGTAACGCGAGCGAGCGAGCGATGAAACTAAAAATTTGCGGTTTTCGGTTTTTTTCCTTTACATGTGCTGTAAGACAAAATACTTCTTGCTTAATTTTATAATTCTTGGTTAAAGGAAAGTTTCACATATACAGGTTTTGATTCCTCTTTGAAATTACCAATAATCGCAAAATACGCGACTTAAATAGTTATATCTTTCGATCACGTTGATTTACAAGTTCGATTTTTTCAGAGCTGAGAGGAACCATCGATGCAATTTTTCGATAAAAATTTCAACTTGGCACCTCTACGTGTTTCTGAGGAAAAGGGTCTCGACAGATGAACGATGGATAAGGAAGCGATCCTGTAAGGTGAAAAGGTAAAAATCCGTTTTTCCTTTTCAGGTACGGAACCCTAAAAACAGTGTAAAAATAGTATAATCTCACAAATCTCACGAGAAGACCCGAGCGGCAGATTTATCCACCCACGACCACCAAATCAGTAGCAAAAACAAAAGTACATAGTTACGTTCTCAACGTCCGTCTCACTTCATAACCAAAGCATCATCGGGAGAAACGAATACAAAGGGTATTCGTTTCTCCCTATGATACTTCGAAAAAAACTTGAATTAATAATTGTCCGCGCTGTAAATAACTATTTAATAAGGCCGTGCTGGCACGACTCAGGCTCCGGTTACACTTAAATCGTAGTAAAAGTGAATAGACGCCGATTACTAATTCACTCGCACTAATCAACGGCTGTCTTCACGTATTTTTTGCGTAATACTAACCTACATTTAACACTCGGACTCGCACTAATTAAAGTGTAACAAGCATGTGTATGGCATGATAAGTGCTACATTATGCAATGCCGGTGCATTTAGATGAAACAGTATGAGTCAAAATACTTCTACTGTTTCACAATCCAGTAATTCAAAATACAATGTTTTGGTTTCAAATAATCATTATTAATGAGTTTCACCAAGTTCTACGATGGAAAACATATTATTCTTCCAATTTTATTCTTCCTAAACGAGGAAAGCGAAAACGGCTAGGAGTTATCGTGAGCAAACGGCTCACGATAATTTCTAATCGTTTTCGCTCTGCTCTTAGTGTGCATATGCTTAAAAATTATCTGTGTGCAAAAAAACCTAAGGGGTGGCGTCATAGATTATGGTACATATAATACGCTCTTTACTCTGATACGATATACCTACATACAATGTATACATATCGACTATTTTTCAGTCGTTACGTTACCAAAGAGATTTGCAACGTTTCGTGCGTTATTGCGGCTCAACACAAAACTGATGATAAAAAATGCGTGAAATGAAAATATTTATTCTTGCTGATTATCTTGATGAAAATATTTACTCTGGCTATTTGGGCTATTTATGCGTCTGTGAGCAGACGCATAACTAGCCCAAAAATAGAAGGAAAATTTAAGCATGAGCTTGAATGACGAAGTATATTGAGCTTATTATAAAGCTTTCAGATAAATTCATAACTTAAAATGATAACACTGAAGGTGTTTCATTATTAAGTATTTTCAAACCTCAAAAAAATAATTATTTCAAATTTAATAAGATACTTTCAGAGAATTAAAAATATTCCCCAGTGTTTTTTCATCATAAAGAAGTTTTTTAGGGGAGCGTCGCAAAACATTTAAGTTTTAAAGACTACCCTAGTATGCGTAGGTACGGCATGAGGCTACATACACAAATACGCAAACATATGTATGTTTGCGTATTTGTGTATGTACGCCTCTCATTACTTTTGAACAGGTTGACCGATAGAAATGCAGTTGACGGTATCGTCGTGTCATGTGTTATGTCGAGTAAAACGGTTTCTGAAAATTTTCATTGTCTAGTTATTAATATTTTATCTAATTTTTTTATTGCACTAAATATACTACAGACAAACCATGCACTTGCGGAAACATTTATATGTAACAGGCAGTGCATAAGAAAATAGTTTGAAAAATCCAAGAGAGCATGCCTCAAAAAATAGTTTTCGTAATTATATATTTTATGTGTGGGAATAATATGTTTTGCAATATAAATAAAAAAGAGATATTTATGATTCTAGATATTTTCTTTTCTATTTTATTTTTGCCACGGAGTAAAGCGTCGATCTAGTTTCAACCACGCAACAGATTTCGATACATATTTAATTTTTTAATGGACCAGACGGTATAGTAATATAAGTTTATACCTAATAATAAATAAAAGTAAGATCAAATATAGTAAACGAAAATTAAGATAACATCTTGTTCTGACATGATTATTTATGAATAAAAGATGCGCTAGTAAATAAGGTTTATTACTAGCACATTATTATAATATATATGCTTTGAGTATTAAATACTCAAAGGGTCTATGCGACGTTGTTTATCTGTAATAATTTCTAAAATAACCGTATCATAGAGTGGTGTCATAAATTGTGATGAAATATAATACGCACTTTACTTGTACATAATACACATATTTTATCAAACCTTACCAATTAGATTCCTAGACGAATTTCATATAAAATAATAAGTACACTGATAGGCTTACCTCAAACTCTCGATTTGTATCGATTCAAGTCATTACTTTCCGTACCCCATACCAGATCATTAGTCCGTAGTTTAGGTATGCAGGATCTGGATGCTTTCGGACTTCAGTTTTATAGCAGCATATCTACTCAACGGGCCTTTGAGTGACTCAAATAGCGAAATCCAGTTTCTTTTATATAAAAGTATTACATAGATACGAGTATATACTGTGGCTGTCCGGGTGAAAGCGAATCGTAAATTCCAAAAATCCAAATAAACTGTCTCGTTTTTCTAGAAGTTAGCCTGTTTGGATTAGATCATAATGTCCCGGTTTTGATTATCGGGTAAAGTGTAAAGGAACGCCCATAAATTACGACGTGGAGGGAAGAGCAAGAGGGGAGGTCGAGCCAAATCTCACGCGAAGATGGAATGGTGTCTCAGCAAATATCACGTATTTTTTTCCGAAAGGATCTGTAGAAAATTGAGAATAAACTGGCCTAAATTAAGTGAAACATGTTTCTCGCAAAATGGCATCACCTAATTTATGTATGCCTCCTTATAAGGTTATTTTTTTTTATATCATAAGATAGCAAACAAGCAGATAGGTCTCCTGATGGAAAGAGTCATTCATGGCCTATAGACACTAATCATGTTAATTGTGCTTTGCTACCTTGTGGCGAGGTTTATCGGCTACCTTACCCTCCAAACCGGAACACGACATCGACAAGCACTGACGCTATTGCGACAGGAAAAAGTAAGGCGGTGGTACCAGACCCGGTCGAGACAATGCATAACACTACCACCTAGTAGCCACGATGGTAGTGATTCGATAGCCAAACGTTTACCTTTTACGACCTGCCTAGAAGAACAGCAGTTGGCCTATTCTTCAAAGGAGGCCGGGACCAACACGGCGTATTGGTATATTATTATTTATCTTGAGTCTGGTTGTGTTATAGTGACATCTTCATGTTTCTCAAAAATGCCTGGCATGCCTCATAGTACGTAAAGCTCAAGTCTCAATAATCACAAATAACACACAAAATTTGATAAAGGTAACTAATTCCGCGACACTAACACACAACATTTGATAAAGGTAACTAATTCCGCGATACGCATTTGTATTAATATTATTACGATAACCATTTGTCGGTCGACAAATTGGGCTAGAAAAAATTGAGGTAATTTAATTTGCTATCCTGCGCATATTGTGTGGCTTTTACAATACCACTGAAACAAGAAAAGCAAGTAAGCGAGAAGCATTGTCGCTATTGCGGCAGGAATACATAAGGAGTTAGTACCAAACCTGGGTGAGAGGTTGCAGAACTCACCACCACTGCGCCACTACCGTCGTAACTATAGGTAGTGGCGTGTTTAGTCAATCGGTTTATTTTTTACGAAATGCTGGCAGATAGTCTATTTTCGTAGGAGGCTCAGACGAACGTGCCCAGACAATGCTTCGGCTGCCAATCCAAATGTGCCTTGAGTGTATACACGTTTTTTTAAATTACAAGATAGTAAACAAGCAGATGGCTCTCCTGATGGAAAGACAATTATCGCCTATAGACATCAAAGATGTTAATGGTGCGTTATTATCAGTGTGGCGCGGTGTTAGTGCCACTTGCATAAGTTTATCACCTATCCAACCTTCCGGATAAAAATTGATTTTACACTCTCACTCGTCGGCACTTAGTGAAATCCCCTCATTAGTTGAAACTAGTTTAAAATGCATTTGTTCTTTTATTTCACTATAAGTATACACAAAGTTATCCTAACTTAATTTACCGGTTTCGGTTTCTAAAGCATCTTCAGGACGTAATTTTCTTTACTTTGTGTACTTTGAGTTTATTATTTAGTTTGTTACATCCCGAAGTTGCTTTTAAATGCGAAACCGCTTGATTAATGTAAAATAAAGTTGTATATACTTACAAAAGTACAAGGATATTTTGAACTAGTTTCAACTAATGACAAAAATTAACGCTATTGCGGCAGGAATAGGTACCAAATACTCCGGTGAGATATTGTGAAACTCTACCCCTGATAGTCACGATGGTAGTGACACGTATAACCATTAGTTTGTCTTATATGAACTGCCTGTGGCTCGGTCATTTCGTTACTACAAAAATTTGTATAACAGAAAGGTAATGAATCATAAATAAATATTTTACTTTACGCCCATGTGACAATAGAGTAAGGGCCAAATCACATAGTTTGACTAAGGCACTCGTATAACGGTTAGAAGCTTGGTTTTGATAACTATTTGACGTTCTCAGTGTCTGTAACTGGTGTTGTAAATAGTCTTGTCGTGGCAATATCTATACATATAATAAAACCGTAGGAAAGTCAAAACTGTACTCGAATATTTTTTTAAAAGAATACTTGGGGCGTGATCTACAATCGATATCGAATCCAAAAATATAGTTTTTAGAATTTTTGTCTGTTTGTCTGTTTATCTGTTTGTCTGTTTGTCTGTTTGTTTGTATGTATGTCCGGGGTAAACTCAAAAAGTACTACATGGATTTACTTCAAATTTTGCATGAATATTACTAACAGGTCGGGTCAACATATAGGCTACATATTATCACGCTATCACCTACAGGGGAGGAGCAGTGCGGAGTAAACGAAGTCCGCGCGGACGAAGTCGCAGGCAACAGCTAGTTTTACATAAAAATGTTTTTGGTGGATTAATTTTTCTGAAAAAATTAAAATCAAAATACCTTCACAAAAATTCGCATTTATAGAATTGTTATAGATGATTTTCTTTATTTGAAGTAATATTTTTACTTTTAAAATATATGAAAATAATTTTTTCTTCTGTTTCAGAAATTTCTCTTCTGTTTCGAATTCTAAGAACTGAAACAGTAGTATTTGTTTGGAATTTTGTCTTACTTTACTTACATTACAAGATGAGTGTCGAACAGGGTTGCATTGAATATACATTTAATTAATTTAAGTGGTCAACTAGACAACTTAAGCTGATTGAATATGTCATAAATCCTGCGTGTCCTATCCTTTATATTTTATACTATGGCATTAATTTAATAGAACATACCTATTTTATATAGTCTTAGTTTATTCATAACTAGCTGTTGCCAGCGACTTCGTCCGCGCGGACTTCGTTTACTCCGCACAGCACCTCCCCGCTAAGTGATAGCGTGATAATATGTAGCCTATATATATTGACCCGACCTGTTAGTAATATTCATGCAAAATTTGAAGTAAATCCATGTAGTACTTTTTGAGTTTACCCCGGACATACATACATACAGACAAACAGACAAACAGACAAAATTCTAAAAACTATATTTTTCGCTTCGATATCGATTGTAGATCACGCCCCAAGTATTCTTTTAGAAAAATATTCAATGTACAGTTTTGACTTTCCTACGATTTTGTTATATGTATAGATATAGATAAATAAGACTTATAGTCAGTAAGTCAACGTTTAATTGCGATTATCACAAACATGTTCACAACTTTCTTTTATGAAAAGTCAGTTTGTATGTAATACAATAAGCTGAAGTGATGGTTATATATGCGAAGTTGAGTGGCTACCGTAATGATTTAAGTTTTCAGTGTTCAGTGTTCGTTAAAGTTAGAGTAATCCTTTGTCGAGTTAGAATAGTCCATCCTGGGACGAAATCCTACTCTATACAATATATACATATAATTCTCGTCTCTTTATATTCAGTATGGTTAACGCCAGTTAAATAAAGCTATTCGTGTTTTTATAAAAAGTACTTAAAGTTTAAAGAATTCCAGCTCCCGTAGACTTCGTCTCAAAACTTAACTGTTAAAACAGTCGAGATTTGTTAAGAGTTTTCCTAGAGCGAATTTTCTTTATTTATTCTTCTCCGGGTTTATTCCAAGCTTCTTGTGATGGATAAACTTCCTACTAAGTCAATTCTTAAGAAACCTTTGAAATATAAACATATATTGTAGTGGTATTTATTATACAAGACAACGGCAACAACCTCGAGGAGTACTGATATAATATCAGCTAGCAACTTTTACGAGTTTCTAGTTTAGGGGCCATCCATAAACTATGTCACATGTTAAGGAGAAGGGAGGGGGTCGACGAAGTGTGACATTGTATGACAAGGGGTAAGGAGGAGTCCCAAATTTTTTGACATCAAGTTTTACAATTTTTTATTTATTTACAAATTAAATTTAAAAAATTAAAAATATAATATATTACAGCCACCTGTTTAGATAAAAAATAATCGAATGAGATTATTATTCCAATGAAATTGTAAAATATGTGACATCACAATAGGTGGGGGGGGGGGTCTCACATATGTGACCAGCTGTGACAAGGACGGGGCAGGGGTCAAAAATTCATGAAATTCGTGTGACGTAATTTATGGATGGTCCCTTATAAGTAATTCGGAGTTTGCATTCGAATGTCTTGTGATCTACGCGTTAACCTATTCGGCTTAAATCATAAATTCTCGGGATCAATATCTAGATCGGGTATAAGTATCATTGGGATTTTTATAGATTTTTTCTTTGAATATCCATATCTCAGCAGCAATTCGGAGTCTGGTGGTTACATGTTTACACCCTTGTATTCGGATGAGCGCATGTAGCGATTGGTCCTAGTTTTCGCTAGATATAGACGGTAATCGTTAATAGGTTAAGAAAATGCGGCGTTTGGATATCACCACCAATCTTACCAATCAACGACCCGCTGAATCATGGTGAACCGGAATGTCTTAAGATGTTCAGTTCACTCTGCCTATACCGTTAAGAAACTAGCGTGATGATACTTTTATATTTTGGTCAGAGTAAATTGTTAGTAATATCTACACGATCTCCTTTCTGATGGTCATTTCTTGCTATTCGGTATAGTGGAAGGTTCACATGCTTTATTAATTTCAACTGGCGTACATTGTTACCGCATTCTGTTTTCAACTGTATTCTGTAAGTCATATCATAGCACATACATTGTTATAAACAATACTATTACTATTAATAGAAATAGTTTGAATGGGGTAAAAGTGAATTGAACTTTGAATTTCTCATTATTACCTTCCTTTTTACTTAACAAATTCTTATTGTATTCCATACTTCAATAACAAGCTTAATATGCTTCTTCGGATGTTCTTCAAAGGAAGCCGTGTTGGTCCCGGCCTCCTTTGAAGAATAGGCCAACTGCCGTTCTGCCATTCGGCAGGTCGTAAAAGGCGACCGATTGGCTATAGAGTCACTACCATCGTGGCTACGATGTGGTAGAGTTCTGCATTGTCTCGCCCGGGTCAGGTACCACCGCCTTACCTATTCCTGCCGCAATAGCGTCAGTGCTTGTCGCTGTCGTGTTTCGGTTTGGAGAGTAAGGTAGCCGGTAAACTTATGCATGTGGCATTAGACCTCGCCACAAGATAGCAACGCACCATTAACATCTTTGGTGTCTATAGGCAATGGTTGACTCTTTCCATCAGGAGACCCATCTGCTTGTTTGCTATCTCATATTATAAAAAAACTACAGATGTTCTTTTGAAAAATCTGATTTTAAAAGTTATAAAATCATTTTGTACCCAAACAAGCAGTTGGCTATCTTATATTATATAAAAAAAGAATGAAAAATTGGTTAAGTGCGTGTCGGGCCACGTGCAATGTAGGATTCCGAAGTTGTCCATCACAATTATGTGGACTAAGAATAGGGCTTTTATTGTTTCATACTATGAATATTTAACCTATTTGACCTCAATGGCTGGGTTTGGGTGTTTATTGTGTATATAACAGTATTTATGTATATGTTTTTCTATGTATTGCTATGTTGACACCCCTAACAACACCCATAACACAAGCAAATAATTTGCTTACTTTGGGGTTAGTGTAATTTGGCCCGTGAATTTTTATTAAAAAAATGGCGGATATGTCCGCAAGACATGTTCACCATCTATAAAAACTTCCTAATGTACATTTTATAAAACCTTTGAAACCAACCGTTTAGCTGGCAGAGGGTGCTCTTGACTTTGACAAAAATAATCACAAACAAATAATATTTTTTTTTCAACGATATCCCACACTATGGGATACACGCGAATAAAAAAATTAACATAGCCATTTTACACGTAGTGGATGTCTCCTGAAAATAAATTTTCATGGTTTTATTTTACCACTTTGATACCGTGACTAAAATGTATATTTATGTCAAATCACATCCTTTTGGTACTAAGAATCTCGAGCTAGACAATGCGGACGGACGGACAGATGGATATAACAAAACTATAAGGGTTTTTGGTTTACTTTGGAACCCTAAAAAAGGCAACTATCGCTTATAAATACTTAACATTGTTTTATATTTCTATAGTATGTATAGTCACAATACCAGAGGTCTTGCAGTTTCGTTTCCGGCCTTTTAAGAAAGAGTAGCCTCTTTTTGAAAGTCCTTGACTAGTATATATTTGGAATTAATTATAGTCAAAACCTTAATATCTTAGAATAAAATCTTTACACTAGTTTCTTTACGGACAATGCAGAGTTACCAATAATTACAAAGAAACCTAGTTTTAGCATGATTTATCATTTATTAGCAGGTGAGATGGATAGTTTTCCTACTATATATACTTTGTTACCTTTAACGGATAACGTTGGTTTCTTGCAAAGCATGCAGATTTACGTGCATTTGTGGTAGTAATATTTATCTACTATCAGATCGTTACTAAAATTTATACTTGGGAAACTTCAGTAGCGTTTTTCTCTGATCCACGAAACGAATTAGAAATAGTTCTAAAACACTCCAAGCTAATAAGCTAGTTTTAGAAAATAGTTTCTTAAAATATATTTTCGATGATAACAGACGTAAACTAAGACCTTACTTCATAGGAGCATTTCTATAGTAAACTCTTCACGAGGTCATCCCGACACGTGAGAGCAGACGCAGCAAAGGTAAACTCAAAATGAACTCTTTTAATGAACTTAGCCATTAAAGCAATAGGGCATTTAAAGTTATCACAAAATGTAAAAAAGGCTCCTAAAAATATTTATATGGGTAAAAAATCACTACGTAAAGGGTATAGAATCACTACGTTTTATCTAAAGATTTCACGGTTTTCTGTAAAAGTATCATTATTTGATAAAAACTGTTCCTTGTCGCAATTTTTAACTTCCCGCTTCGTATGTAGAAAAGGAAGTTACTGATTTTACCCCGAATTTCGAAATCGGATGTCCACGTTTTGAGGTCCTATGAACTTTTTCCGACTATTTTCATGATGACGTCAGTATTTCTGTATGTATGTGTGTGTGTGTGTGTGTGCGCGTGTGTGTATGTAAACATCTCATAACTTTTGAACGGATGGACCGATCGAAATGCGGTTGATGGCATTCGATTAGATTCCACTCAACTTCATTGATATAAAAAAACCCAAGATGCACAGTCCTGAACTGACACTCTAAAGTGTCCCTAATTTTATTTAAATAGTTATAGATATGGCAAAAACATATGTTTTTGCATATCCAACCTGAAGCGCAATATTTATAGTTGTTTTTACAAAGCGATGTAGAAAAAGACATAACATTGACAGTGTCGCGATCGACGCGATTCTATTTGAAACGAGCGCGCAATTTAAAATTATGCGCTCATTTTTTTTTTGAGACGTTTTTAAGACACTGATTGTGTATCTTGGGTTTTTTATATCAATGCTCAACTTAGACTTTTTGAAAATTAAAACCAAATTGGCCCACGAGATGTTGAGAAAGTTTGAAAAAACCTCATATTTGTTTTTGGCGAAACAATATTTTTTATATATAACTTCCACCGAATTGTACCGAACGAGTACAAAAACTAATCAGCTCTATTTGGGCGCAATCGTTGACGAAAAATTAGAAAAAAATGTTTTTTCGACATTACTTCAACCAATCATTTTTTGGTATTCTACGTTATCTTAGTACTAAAAAAACTACGTCGATTACGTGTTGATTGGAGAAAACTTACTTAGTATTTTTGAAATAACTTTCATGCTAATACACCGATTGATTTAAAAATCTTATAAACTTTTCTCCTTTTAAAACTGCGTGGAATACCGTAGATCAAAATCGGTCAATTGGTTTGCGATTTATCTATGACGAAAATTTATGAAAAAAATGTTGTTTGACACTGTTTCGAAATTTTTTAACATATCTATTTTTATTTTTTATCTAAAGCAATATTTTAAATCTCAAATCTGAATTGAATGGCATTCGAAAGGTCAAAATCGATCATCGTTTCCATTTTTAACAAAATAAATGTTTGAACTGAAAAAATCCATACTTATAATTTTTACTCTTTCGAGCTTTAGTGGGAAGTTTCAGCGATGGCCTGCAGGGTCAACCGCTTACAGATTTTTTCCCCGTTTTGGTCCCGGGCTCCTTTGAAGAATTGGCCAACTACCGTTCTGCCAGGGAGGTCGTAAAATGTGACCGATTGGCTATACGAGTCACTACTATCGTGGCTACTAGGTGGTAGAGTTCTGCGTTGTCTCGCCCGGGTCTGTAACCTCCGCCTTATCTATTTCTGCCGCAATAGCGTCAGTGCTTGACACTGTCGTGTTCCGGATTGGAGGGTAAGGTTGCCGGTAAACTTATGCGTGTGGCATTTGACCTCGCCAAAAGATAGCAACGCACCATTACCATCTTTGTTGTCTCTAGGTGATGGTTAACTCTTTCCATCAGGTGATATCAGGTTTGCTATCTTATAATATAGAAAAAAATAGTTTTCGTATTTTTTTTTGTAATATTTCGGATCTGAATTTAAATAGATGTTCTGCTGAGGTATTAACTCAAATTACATGTTGCAATGATGTAAAAAACGTCAATTTTAGTAGAGAAGTGAGTACAAAAAAGATTTCATAGAGTCAATTGAATACTCATGAGAATAATGAATTATCGCAGAACTAAATGAAATAGGAGTTTAATTTCTAGCTATTAAAATGCTCGGACGAATGCCGTAAATTATAAGGAATGGGCTACTTCTCAATTGCTGGCTACTTTATCACCTAGGAGTATAATTGCTATTGGTAACTCTACAATTGTCAACTAAGAGGAAATTTCCTAGGTGCTGAATTTATTAAATTTAATTCCTTACCTAATATTACCTCTTCAGGGCATAAAATGATAGTATGAGATTTCATTGTATGTTTCGGAAGGATGATGTTTATTAATAAAATGTTAACTTTGCTTTGTATTTATAAACATGTTTATCCCCTTAATATTTTTTTTTTATTTTTAGTATTTGTTGTTATAGCGGCTACAGAAATATATAATTTGTGAAAATTTCAGCTTTCTAGTTATCACGGTTCATGAAACACAGTCTGGTGACAAACAGACAGACATCGGAGGAGGAGTAATAGGGTCCCGTTTTTTGCTTTTAGGTACTGAACCCTAAAAATAAACTTTTTATTGCATAGGATAACAATCAAGCAGGCTGTCCGAATGAAAAGAGACAACTTTTGCATATAGATACCAAAGACGATTCTGGTGTGTTGTTCTTCGAATGGCGGGGTCTGTCGACACATGCATATGTTTACCGACTACCTTACCCTGCCCTTACCTTACCCTACCTTTTAAAACTGGAATACGACAGTGACAAGTACCTGCAGGAATAGGTAAGGTAGTTGTGTCAAACCCGGTCGAGACGTTACAGAACTCTACCAACGGGTTTCCGATCCGGTAGTCGTTTTTAAAAAAAATATCTTGACGTGTCAAAATAACTTGCGAAAAGTTTTATTAAATAAAATACTTCTGATTTCTGATTTCAATTACTTAATAGTCCAGATATTAGTATTAGCCTTCTCACACGTTTTATGAAATGCCTAGCTGTAAGGCAGTTGATGTATTCTTCAAAAAGGAGCTAAGATAAACACCAGGGCATCAAATCATAATAATAATATTTTATAAATACGTATATTTCTACAGAGTATTGCAGTGGTATCTTAGACTATGACATAATACCCAGACACTAGATCATTTAACTGTCATAATGATAACCATCCTAACCTAGACCCCTTTGTTCTATACAATTGAAACCCGGTGTCCGTGTACTTAGATCTTGGTATAATGGATGTCTATTATGTTTTTATTGTACGAATTGTAAGGAAATCTTAATGTAGGTAATATTTTTAATGTTATATACTAACACATAATAGTGAGGATTAAAGAATAGATATAAAATGACCATTTTATAGATTATTCAGTTTAGTTCATGAGATCCCAGGTTTGATCTCCGAATTGAAAGTGTAATTGAAGTTTTTTCAAGGTTTTTCCCAAAAATTCAAGGACTGGAAGTTGATGTGTCGCCACCCCGAATCTTGGATGAGCACGTAAAGTTATTGAATCAGTAAAATACGGCGATGGGGATTACCAATCATCTCGTCAAATGATAAACCGCGCAAATCGTGGTAAAAGTCTATTGAGGTTCATTTCGTTCTGCCTACCCCGGAAGGGACCCGACGTGATGATATGAAAAGATAAACTGATTAATTATTACAATATTGGCTTTTATACCTTTCCTTTGTATTATAATAAAGTGGTTAAATTTGACCTGGTAATAAAAAAATTATGTCGTTTAGTTTTCCCCGTATTTGTCTAGGCATCTTTTAAAGAATAGACCATCCGCCTTTAGTTT
Organism: Apodemia mormo; assembly: GCA_036924255.1. Classification (NCBI taxonomy): domain Eukaryota; kingdom Metazoa; phylum Arthropoda; class Insecta; order Lepidoptera; family Riodinidae; genus Apodemia; species Apodemia mormo. The sequence goes on from JAUPFN010000008.1 coordinate 21,180,309, forward strand.
CTAAAAGCTCCACCAGGTAGTTCGTAAAAGCTTAACGATTGGTTTATACTACTGGAAACCGAATAACAATAGCAATAATTGCAAAAAAATTAAGTGTTTTTCGATCGTAGAGCACTTTGTAATGCTTCGCAAAATGATGCCAGTTTTTTGGTCAAAAAATTGTCTATGAGTATAAAATCAATATTTTGCTTCTTTCATCAAACATTTGCTTCAAAATATTAAATTCATGAAAATATTAAGCGTTGCATATGTTCTTAAAGCTTTAATAGGCAATTATATTCAATGAAATAAAAGTATTTTATTTAGCTAAATTTAATAAAACTGTTTATTTTAAAGTAGTTCTTTATATTAAACCTCAATGTTAAGAGGTTTGTGTTTGGTTGACCTGGTTTTGAGCGTGGCTGCAAAGCCAAAAGTACCCAGATTGCAGGTTTAAAATGTTATGGAATGCTTGATATTTGATTAAGTTGGTTTTGTTTAGTAAAATATATTTTATTTTGGATCGAACCACATTTTTATGACGTAGGTCTTAGAATGGCATAGGTCTTTAATTAGAATTACGCATGTATGTAATATGTATGTACAGTACCCGGCGATAAATATTGCACATCGACCTTTGGAAAGAGACAATCGGCTAATTTCAGCTTCGTAGAGCGTTATCTCTGTCGCACAAAATACAAACAGTCCGGTACCTATTAGGAGCTGTTAAAACAAGTATGATTTGCTTCTTTAATATTTTTATTCTTTGTATAAAATACACTAATTTTTCTATAAGTGATGGCTTTAGGTTGGGGTAAAATAAATTAAAAAAACATGTTCACATTATATTTACGTATTTAATTATTTTGGAACATTACAGCTTTAGTGTACATAATAAACACCATTATACCTATTGCTAAAATGAGACATTGCAATAAAAATAATAATAATTCTAATTCTCAATTACTTCCATTTCACTATCTGTGCTCTCAAAGAGGTCAATATCACTGCCACTATCAGCCGTATTTATCACTAATCTATCAGTGTAATTGTCTAAACTGTGTTGAATGCTTCTATATTCATTCTCACATTTGATTGCATGATTGCAAACCTTTTTCCACTCTTCAGCGCCGATCATGTTTACTTTTTCAGTCAATAATGTTTTTACTGTAGTTAAGTTCATACCCACATTTCTAGAGGCTACATAGCCTTTCAGTTGAGACCATATATTTTCAATTGGATTAAAATCCGGATGATATGGTGGCAATCGCAACACAGTGTGCCCATGTTCGGCAAGTACTTTGTCCACAGAAAACTCTGTATACCTTTCCTTGTGCTGACATATAATAGCGTAAATCTGGGTTTTTGTTAATTTTGGATCAACTGGAATTTCGTGTCTGTTTAACCAGTTGATCATTTCCCGTTTAATGGTGTTTGAGTTGGGGGGTCTCTCAATATATTTGTTGTGATAGGGTGCGTTGTCGATAACTAGAACAGAATCACTGGGTATATTTGGGATTAATTGGTTAACCAGCCATTTCTCATAGTTATCGTTATTCATTTCATTGTGATAGTCACCTGTAGTGTCCGTGGATTTATACGTTAAAAAAGCACCGGGTACAAAGCTTTTTCATTTCCCGCATGAACTATTATCAAACGTTGACCTTTTGAAATTGGCTTTTTTACTCCTTTTTTCTTATCGTCACTCCAAGATTTCCCTTTAGTGTGGGATGCATGTATATATGACTCATCCATGTAGACGATATTTTTTCCTGTTTCGCGAAATTTGCGTATTTTATCAAGGTATTCCATTCGTTTGAGACTAACGTCGTGCTTTTCCATTAGAATTTTTCGATTATCTTCCATTTTAGTGAACTGAAATCCCATGTCATGAAGTATTTTTCTCAACGTTTTTTCAGACCCATTGTAATTAATAGCTTCAGATAATTTAGCTTTTAATGATTTTATTGTTGGCAGTTCATTAAATCGTAAGTGAAAATCATACACCATTCTTCGAACAACATCGTAATCAAAATCGTCCATATCCAAACGAAATTGCTTTTTTGGTCTCCCTTTTTTTGGAGTGCTGAACTTAATTCCAGTCGAATGTGTTTCAGTACTGACTTCGTTTAATATATTGTTCAAAGTTCTTCTTGAAATTCCAGTGGCATTTGCAACTCGCTCTTGAATCTTCTTAAATTAACAACTTACATTTTCATATACTTTTTTTTTAAATCTATCAGCTTCGGTTACAAAGTATTTATAAACATTGTAGATAATTTCACGTGACTGATCTCGTAAAGGTTTCCCTCTTTTTCCTAAAGATGCCATATTACAACTTTAAATTATTTAAATTTGTGGGTGTTATCAACTCTAAATATATATTTTTGATCGGGACGCGACCGCACTCTATCGTACTTGAACAACGACTGACTAAACGTCACATAGGTAGTGTGGGACTGAGATAACGCTCTACGCAGCCGAAATTATCCGACTGTCTCTTTCCAAAGTTCGATGTGCAATATTTATCGCCGGGTACTGTAAGTAGTCGTAATATAAGTGTTACCATTTCAAGTATTTTTTACATTAATTTACATTTAATTATTAAACATATTTAATGATTTTATTTCATACATAAATACTGCCTAACAATTTTTTTTATATCATAAGATAGCAAACAAGCAGATGGGTCTTCTGATGGAAAGAGTCAACCATCGCCTATAGGCATCAAAGGTGTTAATGGTGCGTTGCTATCTTGTGGCGGGGTCTAATGCCACATGCATAAGTTTACCGGATACCTTACCCTACAAACCGGAACACGACAGTGACAAAAACTGACGCTATTGCGGCAGGAATAAGTAAGGCGGTGGTACCAGACCGGGGCGATACAATGCAGAACTCTACCACCTAGAAGCCATGATGGTAGTGACTCGTATAGCCAAACGTGTATATATTCTGATGTAAAACTCTTAATTCAAAAGTAATTTGAAAAATTCTAAGAAGCCATTGTATTGAAATGTTGCATGATAGGGTAGAAAAATCCCGATATGCTTAACTTACTTTTGTAGAAAACGACTTATTATAAAAAAAAGTATCTTCACGCCCATATCCCCGAAACGGTAGGTAGAGGTACAACAAGTGCACCCACGATTAGCCGAAGATACTTAGTCCCACAAATGTGGTGGTAGGTGGCAATCCTATTGACAACCAGGTACTTTCCAATCCCAGGCAACTTTGTGTTTCTCAGAAAACTGAAAAAACACATTTTTTTAATGTGCCCAACCCGGGAATCGAACCCGGGATCTCATGTGGTCAACGCCAACGCTAGACCACTAGACCACAGAGGCGACTTATTATGATAACATTAATATATTTTTCTCATTTTGTACTAGTTGTTTAAGGTCAACCAAATTAGAGGCGTTTATTTTAATAAAATTGCCATTCTTCCAGTTATTTCGTAAAATACGAATGATTGGCCAAACGTATCACTACCATCAAGGCTACTAGGTGGTAGAATTTCGCAACGTATGTACAAGAAAACATTATCTATACATATAATAAAACAGTAACGAAACCAAATCGGTACATGAAATATTTCTTTAAAAAAATTATTGCTGAGTATTTTATACAGGACATAAACCCCAAAACGACAGAAATTGATTTTTTTGTCTGTTTATCTGTGTGTTCGCTTTTCACGCAAAAACTACTGAACTTATTTTTACTAAATTTTGTAAAGTAATAGCTAATTACCTGGGTAAACATTTAGAAAACTTTTTACTGTGGGAAAATCTTTCATTCCCACAGGAAAATATAATTAGTATTAGTTCAGCAAGTTCTTAAATTCCTAATACGAAAGTCACTACAACATGCGTACGAAGTCGCGGGCAACAGCTAACTAAATAAAACAAACCTTGTCAGCAATACAATTGTAAAACAAATTTACATCTTGTACTAGGTGGTAGATTTATGCATTGGCTCGCCCGGGTTTGGTACCACCACCTCATCAATTCCTGCCGCAATAGCGTCAGTGCTAGTGCTGTCGTGTTCCGGTTTGGAGGGTAAAGTATCCCGTGAACTTATGCATGTGGCATTAGACCTCGCCACAGGATAGCAACGCACCATTAACATCTTTGTTGTCTATAGGCGATGGTTGACTCTTTCCATCAGGAGACACATCTGTTTGTTTGCTGACTTGTGATACGAGTATAAAAAAACCTAATGCTTTCGCAGCCATTATTAGAAATTTAATTTTTATCATTATTAAAAATTTTAACGCGGGATCTTTTCTTTGCAGTCAGATTATCAGTCGGATCAGCCGGGCCGCCTGCGTGCGCACTCCTACTTTTCTGGTGGCGTAAGCTGATTTTGCTTTTGACCAATGCCTCTTCAGTTTGGAAAGTCTTCAAACGCAATGAGCTGATGGGTCTTGGAGTTAGCTTGATGGCTGGCTGATTGACTCGGCGTAGAAAAACGGGTGACTTGTTTGTCTGCAGAAATATTCAGGACCCAGGCATCCTTCCCGTGGCTTCAACTGCCACGCGGAGGCTAATAAATACGCTTGTGACCGTCTGATGGTAAGCAGTTACCACAGTATTTATGTTTATATTTGTAATTTTTTAGTTATAAATGTATCTAACAGCCATTATTTTACGGAGAAAAATTTCTACAGGCTTTTCAATACAAGACGAGAAACACAACAATGTTGCTATAAACGTACTAAACTGCGCTATCAAACTTGGGTCCTCCCAAGTTATAAATCGTGCCCTGCTAGTCTACCTAACTGGTGATCATATCGACTTTTATACGGGTGAAAACTCGTAGTCAATAAATTTTACTTATTTCGTTGTGTCATCCAAAAGCTAAGTGTTAATTTTTCGCCAGCCATTTCTCTTCATTAATTTTGTTCTCCATTTTAAATAAAATGAACACAAAATTTTTGTTACATTTTTAAAACCGTGCGTAAACGCAAACGACACAAGCTTCTCGTCTGACAGCCGAAGCACAACCACGGGCTCATCGCTTCATACAATCCTAATTTGTATAGAAAAATAAATATGCTATAGTTTCGTCTTTTGCCAATAGATGGCACTTCATTTAACTGTACATTTATTTGAGCTGTTATTTTTACTTTAAAATAAAATATATGTTACTTTGTATTTAAAATAGTATTTTGCCACTAAAATAAAATAAAATAAAATAAACATCTCACATATTATTTAATAATAGAAAAGCGACACTCGATTAACCACAATACAGTTATACGTTTCATTCTACGTTTTGAAGACAATAATCTCCTAAAAGCAATATCAAAAATAATGTTTATGTATAAATTTCTAACTTAAAATATATCTATTTAACAAATAAGTTAATAATACTACAAGTGTATGGAAAAATAATTAAAATTTATTATTTTTCCATACACTTGTAGTATGTTATTCGAGTCAAACATGGTGGATTTGTTATTTTTTGTGTTTGTAAAGAATGCGTTTTGGATTGTTTCAAATAAATAGTGATTTTATTTTGCGACCTGACTACGTTTTATGGATTCTGGTGATTCTTATCTACTCTGTTGAACTGCGTTTTATCCTGGATCTTAAAAAATCTTTCTTTTCCTGTATACCATAGCTACCCTTATTGGATTCCAATTTTCTATGACTTCAGAAAAAAGTGCTGTATTCGTTTAACCTTCATGTAAAAGATAATTACAAAATAAAGTTTGACGAATTTATTACTTGTTTTATTTTACAGAATTTAAATTTAAAATAAAAAAAGATACAAAGGGCAGTATGTAAATATATCGTGAGTATAGCTTTGTCTTTACCCACGAGATGGCGTCTTTAAATGAGATCAGCTGATGTCTCTATAGCCTATTTATAAAGTACTTTGTGAGCACAACTCTAATCACAGACTAGGTATTAGTTACTACGTAACAAGTAATGCGGACAGGGAGGAGCGTGATGGTTATTACTAGGATGGACGATACGAGTGCGAATATCGATATTTCCTTTTTGTTTTTATCATTCAAATTTGTACACATTTTAAAAATATAAAGTGTATACGTTATAGAAAACATGTTGTTTTGCTATTATTTAAAAACTGATGATATTCCATTAAGTATTTACGCCATATCAAGCTTTCCTTTTTTGTTCAGAGATAACTTTAATTTGTTTTTCTATCGAGGAAACACTAAAAAGTTATTATGTTTGTAAGTTGTATAATTTATCGAGTGAATGCTTTAGTATCTTACTTATGAATTTCATAGTTGTGTTTAATAATAACGATATAGCAAGAGATCTATCAAACGCTTTTCGAAGTTGGCTTAATAACTAGCTACAACCTGCAGCCCGTTGCATTTTGAAGGTTTTTTGTTAAGTAATTTTTCCGTGAAAAAAAATCTAATAAGTCAGAAATTTCAAAATAAAGGCGCACTCGTATAACTGTCAAACGCAACTAAATAATTCAACTGGCTCGTGGCGACACCTACTATTCCATTCGGGGTTACCCACTCTTATTTAAGTAGCTTTTAACATTATCGATTACAAAATCCAATGAATCTAAATCAATGTTGACAAATCGAGTTATGATAAATCGTAATGTAATAATTTCGTAATTTACCTAATATTAAAACTAATTCATAATTAGCTCGCCGTCACATACACACACACACACACACACACACACACATATATATATATATATATATATATATATATATATATATATATATATATATATATATATATATATATATATATACATATGTACAGGGTTACTTTTAAAGGTCCGGTCAATATTCATAGGCTGTTCACAATGTTAATATTATGTCCGATGTATGTAATGAAAAAAAATAATTTAAAAAATTCAAAATTTCATTTTTATCCGACACAAAAAAAAAAACGCATGGATATAATTTCAATTACGCAAAATTCGGACTAAAATATTTTAGTGCCTTCAAACAAATTAAAAATGATCTGGAAAAATGTACTTACAGCGACAGATTATATAATAGTTATTATCGTTATTATAGGTAAATGTAAAATGACACACTGCCAGCATTATAGAGTTCACAAGACTTGGTTTATCCAATCCCTGAATTTAGGGGCATATTTTTAAACGAATGTTTTTATATTAGGTATATTGTAATAGTTTTACAATAATTATTAAAATGCATTTTCAATTCATTTTAACATTTATTTCCTAATTATAAATTTGGCCGGACCTTTAAAAGTAATCCTGTATGTGTATATTATTTTTTCATTTATGTAATGAAAAAAATAATATAATAAATATATACAGGATTACAATATGGGCATTAAGTATTCCATTGTACTGTAATTGTGCATAAATTTAAATAAATAAATAAATGAGGCTTTAACAAAGACTTTTTAGGGAAATACGTAAAGGTTTAGTATATGTTTAAGTATTCTTTAATAAATAAGTAGTATTTTTCGCCTTTATTGACGAAGATCTCGACAGTATGGTTGATATCTTTTATTTTATCTTTTATTTATAAGTTATTTTTTTTTCTTAATTCAATCATCTAACTACACGCCATTAGTAAATGAATAATATTTTTTAGCAAATTTAATCCAAATCGATCAAACTGTTTTAGTGTGATTGAGTAACTAATACCCAAACTTTCGCATTTATATTATTAATATAGATTAAACTTCTAATATTTTGTCAAAACATGGTGTCCTAACTACAGAGTGATTAGACCCCCGGCTTATTATAAAGGCATCGTATTAGTGCGGGTTAGTCCAACAAATAACTCTGAATTCAAATTTAAGCATTACATCACGTGTTGTGCGACATTGTAGGATAGGATGAATCTTAGATTTAGTAAACTCTTGTCAGAGGAAAGAATTGATGTGTATGAAAGATTACTAATAATGATACTTATTGACTATTGTTTGTATAAATAATGCACCAGGAGGTTGTATTAGTGCGGATACCCGATTTAAATGACTTTGTAATTACTTTTAAAATAATATTATTTAAGCAATAACTTACTTTAATCCAAACTGTGCAGGCAACACTGCCACTTACATGTGATTGGCTTAAATTGACCAATTGCATGCGCTCATGGTTTACCAAACGGAGTATCCTTGCTTTGAGTGCGAATTTTCTGTAATCAGTGCTCGCTCGATCGGTCATGAATTGATCATTTTTAATAAACCTTTGTACCAAATAGTTAATTAAAATATTATTATGTAAAAAAGTAGACATTACCTACAGAAATAAATAAGCGTGTGTGTACATTTTACATTAATCAAGACGAAATCACTTTAAATAAATGTACAGACGCAGAATTTTATAACAATATCAATGAATCAGAAATATATCAGCAAAAATACGAGATATTTTCTAGAATTTCATTTTACTTTATGATATTGTTTGCGAGTATATTATGAACATCGAACGAGGCCTTAGCCGTTTTACACAGTTGCATATTGCATCACGGAGCGAGAGTGCAATAAAATCGGGATCTACTGTTATGAGTTCTCTTGAAAATCGTAACAATGGCATTATATGACCCGCGTTATATATGAACTACAGCTGAAACGCTGTTATTGACTGGAAAACTACAAATGTTTGACGTTTATTAATTTCGCTCCTGCATATTTGATATTTTCTGCTTCAAGAAGTTGTAGTTTTATACCTTTGAACGATAACACTTTTGAGGCTAATTTTATGTTTTTAAGCAATGATGGCAACATTTTTTCTTCGAAGTTTCCAGTAATAAATTTTCTTCTAAAACAAAAATATCAACTCATCAGATATAATAGTACATTACCTAATTACTCATTACAACTTATAAGTTATTTTTGAAAGGCTTTAAAAAATATCCTTTATGTTTTACATAAGGGATATATTTTGAAACCTTTCAAAAATTTTTATTGTTCAGTTTTCTATTGTGTCCATAACATTGAAAAAAAATTGTTGATAAAAACAAAAAATAGTATTTCTTTTACTTTTATTTTTCAGTTTTATATTTTCAGTAAACGACATATTCTTTTATTTAATATCTTTAAATAAATTTTATTGTAAAATTGCGCGTAAATAGTGTGGCTTGCGTAAGCGAGAGTAACAGTTTACGGATGTTTGCTCACCCTCTTGAGAAAGTTACAAATACGGATCCTATAGTTTTTTCGCCTCCTTTTGATTTTTTTTAACTTGTAAAATGTCAAATGGTTTTTGAAATATATACAAAGAGCAAAACTCCATCTTTTTTCATTTAATTGTCCATAGCATTTGCAAGTTTTGCAAGCGGCTCTTGGATTTTTTAATAATTTACACACAGTTTTAAATCTGATTTCAAATCAAAACCTAGTATAATATTATAATAATAATATATTATAATATATAATATTTTTCAGAGACGGAGCAAAAATTTGACCCAAAAGGTATTTGTTAACTAGTATAAAAGCAACAAAATGAAATAAATCACACCACAAATTGCAGTAGATACGGGCGCGTCCCGATAGTGTAATCTATACATATAATAATAGAGTAGAAAATAACTTCTGTACATAAAAGTTTTTCGAACAATATTAATTGGGTCGGTTAAAAGATCAAGAATAGAAGCGAAAACACCAATTAATAGAATCTTTGTCCGTCTGTCTATTTGTCTGTCTGTCTGTTAATTTGTGCTTCAATCACGCAAAAACTACAAGACAGAAAATAATGAAATTTGGCATGGTGATAGCTGGGAGGCTGAAGAGAGAGAAAATTCAGCACTTTTCCCGTGGGATAGGGATGAAAGTGAAAACACATATTTGGCTTTAATTCATTAACCTGTAGTCCGAAACCCTTTATTATTTTTCTTCAAAAGAAGATACTATAAAGATTGTCCCTTAAAAATTTTAAGGTCATAGGTTTTGTACTTCAGAAGTCACAAACATCACAAGTTTCAAAGGTGATAAATCCAGTTAAGCGTGGCACCGGGAATATATAGAAACCATTGAAACGTACGGATCATTATAATAAGTAAGCGTGTGGGTTTCATGGCGTTGACTATAATCTGGGAGAATCAGTTTTAGAATATACTTACTAGGGGTAGCAATACCGTACGGTATTGCTACCCCTAGTAAGTATATTCTAAAACTGCAACAAACATTTAAGCAAAATCGGTATTTTCGGTACCGACCCCTAATAAATCCCGGTATTCCGGATTTTTCGGTATTTTTAATAATTTAATTTACTATTCCTCTCCTTCACATCCCGTGAAGGAGAGGAATAGTAAATTAAATTATTTTCTAAATAAAACAGTTTTTAATCGACTTGAAATTGTTTAATATTAATCATCTAGATGTTCTGGAACTCTTGAAATTTCAATCAAAATAATTGTCAACAATACTACAAAATTATCTTTTGTATCTGTTACCTAATAATTTACTACACATTATACCCTTATAAGTTATTTTATTTAAATTAGCTTTAAAGCTGTTTGACTGGGATGAAATTTTAAAAACACAATTTTTAGTCCACTTAAAAAAAATGTGTAAACGGTTGACCCTGCAGGCCATCCCTGAAATTTCCCGCTAATTTAATTTATTTTGAATTTTCAAAAGGGAAAAAAATATAAGCATAGATTTTTTTAGTTCAAACATCTATTTTGTTAAAAATTGCTCTATTAATATTTTTGAAAGCTGTATATTTTGGAAACGATGATCGATTTTGATCTTTCGAATGGCATTCAACTCAATTTTTGAGATCTAGAATATTGCATTAGCTAAATAAATAAATTTAGCTAAATAATATTTTTTTCAAAATTTTTAATCATTGGTCCCAAACAAATTGACTGAGTTTGATACAATTAACAGTATTTGGCGCATTTTTTAAAGGAGAAAAGCTGATAAGATTTTTAAGTCAATTAGCTTGAAAGTTATTTCAAAAGTATGAAGTAAGTTTGCTAAAAACAACGTAGTTTTAAAGTTTGAAAAGCTATAACTTTAATAATTAGATTCGATTTTGGTTTTTGGAACGGCATTCGACGTAGTTTTTTTAGTACTAAAATATCGAAGTATACTATAAAATTATTGGTTGGAAAATTTCGAAGTAATGTCAAAAAACACTTTTTTCAAAATTTTTCGTTACGATTATTCCCAAAAGATAAACCAACTTTGATGCAATTTTTACATTAGACGTAGTTTTATGAGGAGTAGATAAATTTTTCAAAATCTAGATCAAACTGGTTTAACTTTTCAAAAAGTCTAAGTTGAGAGGAATCCAATCAAATTCAAAAGTTATGAAATGTTAACATACATACACATACAGATATATTGTCATGGTGAAAATAGTCGTAAAAGGTTTCTAGGTCCTCAAGACGTCGAGATCTAGTGAAAACTCGATTTTCGAAAATTGGGGCAAAATTTGTAACTTCTTCTAATGCTCTCTAATGTTCTCTAATCCTAATAAACTCTCTTCTTCTTCTTCTTCTTTATACGAATGGCAATTATCAGAGAATTCTGCCAGTGTCGAGTAAACTTAGGAAGTCACACGTGTTAACCATTCTAGAAATGGAATTAAGGAGGCTTCTTTTTGGATCGTAGGCTTCTTCTGATAAAAGTTTAACAAAAACAACACAAAAATATGCGGTAATAAAAACATAATTTGATTGACTTTGACAAAACAGAGAATTAAGTAGGAATTATTTTCCTTGCCATTTTGTCACGACGGGATGGGTCCGTGGCGCTGCAACACGTTATTTGCTCTCTAGTCGCTACATAGTACATTGGCTAAAATCAGCTATCGAAAATTTCGGGAGTACTCGTCGACCGTCGTCGGTCTCTTTGTAACCATTGCGTATAATCATAGTATCTCTCACGCGTGGCTTGAATTACATTGCGCCCAGCTTTTTTGTTTTTATTTGTTAAATTTAGACTATAATAAAAGTGTCAGATAAAGTAGTAATAAAGAGTAAATGATAAAAAATACACCATGAATTTTAAAAATTCATTCAGTTGCCCATTAAAAACTATAGGTACAAACTAATATTTCCACACAGTAATTCCTGAATGAATGGTGACCGGGTTTATTGCTCTAAAACTGGCTATTGGTCAAACTCGGAATGGAAACGTTTTTCTTGAACAGATTTGGAGGTAGATGAAAATATTTTTTTTACATTTCCACACAGTAATTCCTGAATGAATGGTGACCGGGTTTATTGCTCTAAAACTGGCTATTGGTCAAACTCGGAATGGAAACGTTTTTCTTGAACAGATTTGGAGGTAGATGAAAATATTTTTTTTACAAATAAGGATCAAATTCGCAGCACCTTGGCTGATTATGATTGCCCTGGCAGTCGCGTCGTTTAGTTGCGCCATTGTCCGCCCCGTTGGTCGAGTGGTTGGCGACCCTGACTACGCAATCAACGGGGCTCGGGTTCGATCCCCGACGGGGACAAGCATTTGTGTGATGAACATTAATGTTTGTATTTCCGGGTTTGGGTGTTTATTATGTTATGTTATTTTTGGATTTTTCCAAAAAAATACAAATACGAATATAAGCACTTTGTTTTCATAAATAGATACGGAATATAAAGGCAAAAACTTGAAACTAAGTTTACACTAGACTAAATTAATTTGATATACGTGAGAAACTGGTGTCTGTACTAGAAGATCTGTGTTACATTAACTGCCTCTGCATTCTGAACCTAGTGGATTTTAGAAGTAGGTTAATTCGACACGTATGTATGTGCTATTATTGGATCTGCTTTTGTTATTTTTTTTATTAAATGTGGTATGTGGCGCCGCTGGTCCGTATCGCTGAAGGATCATAGTGATGGAACCAGCGGACCAACTTCTTGTCAGGTGACGTCATAATTGTGGAGGTTGATGACGTCATGTAAGGACAAGGAAGGGGAAAAGGAAGATCTTCCCAACCAGGCAAGGTGTACTGCCTAAGGACCGAATTCCATTTGAGAAGCATTGAAACTTGTATATAGTGTGTACAAGATAAATAATTGTGATATCGCGATTCAGGATTTTATTTTGAATTTCAATTTATTCCATTTTTTATTATTTTTTCTGGGAGCGTTTGTAGATTGCTTGAACCGCTACATGGTATATAATTATCGTAATTTATTCGGATTTCTAGACAAGTACATAAAATTTTATATATGTATGTAACATGAATGTTTATTTGTCCAGGCATTTCTCAACATTTACTAATCGGATTATGTTACATCATTTTCATCAACTTACATTTACTTTAACATAGGGAACAGTGTAAGTTTATCAAAGTTGATTAAGTAATTTCTATATATGAAGTAATACATGTCAGTGTGATGACTTGACTTATCTAAAGTGTAGTTGTGAGGTTTAAAATGAATTAATGATGGAAAAATATGGAAGGTTCAGGATACAGGAGAAAAAGAGAAATTTGACCGGTTTTGTATTTTGATCCCCGGTTAGTTAGTCGGTATGAGTAGATTTATCAGTTATTATGTAAGTATATTTATCATGTTATGGATGGTTTAGATGAGGTAGCCTTATGGCATAACCTTATGGCTGTGACATAAGTTAATATCCCGTGTTGCCTAGGGCTCTTTTGAAAAATGAAATCAACTGAAATGTTGCCAGAAATCATCTATAAAGCGAATCAAGGCTAAGTGTGACACTACCATAAATAGTGGATGGGTAAAATTCTATAATGTCTCTCCCGGATTTGGTACCACCGCATCTCTTATTCTCAATGCAATAGCGTAAGTGCTTGGCACTTGGCACACAAAAATATAGAATTTATTTGAAGTTCAATGATAATATATAAGCTACTTTTATTCAAAATTCAATATCTATGGGAATTACAATGGTAACGGCTACTAATATCTATACATATAATAAAATCGTAAAAAAATCAAAACTGTACATTGATTATTTTTTTAAAAGAATACTTGGGGCGTGATCTACAATCGATATCAAAGCCAAAAATATAGTTTTTAGAATTTTTGTCTGTATATCTGTCCGGGGTAAACTCAAAAAGTACTGCATGGATTTACTTCAAATTTTGCATGAATATTACTAACAGGTCGGGTCCACATAATACCTGCATATTATCATGCTATCACCTACGGGGGAGGTGCGATGCGGAGTAAACGAAGTCCACGCGGACGAAGTCGCGAGCAACAGCTAGTTTATAAATAAAACTATCACAAGAATATCCTTGAAGATGTGGGTATACGGTGCAAATAATGCCTTTAAGTTTACCCACTGGTATTAAATCATTAGTAGATACCAACAATTCACCTATCACGTGAATTTTCACCTATCAGGCTTCGTGCAATGACACGATAAATGCAGATATGACCTCTACCTCTACATTTATCGTCTCATTGCACGAAACTTTGTGACGATTGACGCATGTGCGGCCCCAGCATAACGAATTTGAAGTAAAGATACGTCATGTATATATATACTATTTACGACACATTACATACGAAAAACTTCTTATCTAAGGGAAAATAAACGCCATATTAAAATATAGCACATAGTTCAGATAAAAGTATTTCTTAAGTTTATTCCCCGTGTTGGGCCCGGACTCCTTTGAAGAATAGGCTAACTGCCGTTTCACCAGGCAGGTGGTAAAAGGCGACGGATTGGTAATACTAGTCACTACCATCGCGGCTACTAAGTACTAGGTGGTAGAGTTCAGCATTGTCTCGTCCGGATCTGGTACCACCGCCTTACCTATTTCTGCCGCATTAGCGTCAGTGCTTGTCACTGTCGTGTTCCGGTTTGGAGGGTAAGGTAGCCGGTAAACTTATGCATGTGGCATTAGACCTCGCCACAAGATAGCAACGCACCATTAACATCTTTGGTGTCTATAGGCGGTGGTTGACTCTTTCCATCAAGAGACCCATCTGCTTGTTTGCTATCTTATGACATAAAAAAAGTTAAGTGAATACAACTTAGGTTTGTGTTTATAATGAGCATATTTTGTTAAAAGGATTATCTCGATATGTCTTAATTTTCGAGAAATTCGCAGACAAACATACAAACATACATACACTTACAAAATTTGGCACACGTGTTTGGAAGCTTAAATAGAGTACCATACTCAAACATTACCAAATTCCAAATATACTATACACATACAGGTCAAACTAATGACCTCCCTTTTTTTAAGACAGTTGAAAAACGAATAAAACAAATAAATGAAAACAGACACTATTTGTGGTCATATTTTCTTTTATAATTTATGTATATTCATTACTAAAATAATCATTACAAAAAAAACTATACTAACTTATCCTCGAAGGGGCGACAGAGGTGCAACGTTAAGCTAACGGTATAAAAACCCATGTTGTGATATGTGGAAAGCTATGGACAAATTGGACTTGTATGTAATAACAGGCGAGTTAAATTTTCTAGTGAACTGAAAATTTTATTTAGAATAATTAGCCTGACTCAGGATTTGAATCCAAAACCTTATTCGTCTATACCACAATCAGTTAAGTTAGACTACTGAGGCAAAATAATCATTATTAATATTCATTTAGTCATTTAAAAAGTAACCAGCGTAATTATAATATTGCTACGATATGAATTAAAATGTTCGCATAAATCAAAATAACTACGCGAATAATTAATTTTGGAAATTATTTTATCATCTAATAATCTAATTTGGCCAACATTGTTTGCTGAATTTAAAGTTTTGTACAATTAAATAACCCACTAATAAAATTTTAAGCGTGTTTGCTGGGCTAATATTTTAACACAATAAAACGTAATCATTATTATCAATTAATTATACATAAATTATTTGATGTTGTTTGTAACAAATTAGAGTTTTCCCCGTGTTGGTCCCGGGCTCCTTTGAAGAATAGAACAACTGCCCTTCTGCCAGGTAGGTCGTAAAAGGCGACTGATTGGCTACGCGAGTCACTACCATTGTGGCTACTAGGTGGTAGAGTTCTGCATTGTCTAGCCCGGGTCTGGTATCACCGCCTTGCCTATTCCTGCCGCAATAGCGTCAATGCTTGTCGCTGTCGTGTTCCGGTTTGGAGGGTAAGGTAGCCGGTAAACTTATGCATGTGGCATTAGACTTCGCCACAAGATAGCAACGCACCATTAACATCTTTGGTGTCTATAGGCGATGGTTGACTCTTTCCATCAAGAGACCCATCTGCTTGTTTGCTATCTTATGACATAAAAAAAGTTAAGTGAAAACAACTTAGGTTTGTGTTTATAATGAGCATATTTTCGTATTTATGTTTGTATTTCAATGAACTAATGTCATTGACTAATATCTCTTATTAAACTAGTAAAATAAAGACAGAACATTTAAATTTTGTAATGAATATATGTCAAATGCTATGGGTGCGATTGCCAGTATTCTTCTGCCATTATTAAGCTACATTATTCAGGGCGCAAAACAACTGTTTTGCGTCACGCGAACGAAATTGAGAGTAACATAGAACTACTATATATATACTACATATTATAAGTAATATATATAAGGAAAGCGATTTATATATACTACATATATAAATCGCTTTCCTTTGCGCTATCTTGTAATCTTATATATAAAAATCTCGTGTTACAGTGTTTCTGGTCGTACATTTTTTTGTTCATTTCGTAAGTATAAGAATACGTCGTAAAGTGTATTTTATCCCGTTAGGTGGCCAAAAGGAAGAAAAAAACTGTATAGGAACACCCCCAATCCAGATGTTTTAAAATTATTTGATTTTTTGATTAACCATCAAAAATAACTATAACTGCAAGTTTTTACTCTATTTTTTTTGTTCTCGCACAGGAAATGCGTTTACGCACTACCGGGCTGTGTGGACTGGCCCGAGTGTGGGACTTGCTGACTTTGTGCCAGAATACCCACTAAAACCCTGCGTTCGCCCCACTGTGCTGCGGTGGCGAGGAGGTGTGGACGCTTGCGCATTCTTCAATCTTCAACCTAGATCTTAAATACTTCAGAGTCCCGTCCTCGATTACAGGGGACACAGCTGGTTCTGGTAGGCGCGCCGTTGTATCCCCGTGCGTCTTGCGGTTCTCCTGCTAGAAAGAGACAAATGTTGGTTATAAACACTAAAGATGTTAGAAGTGCATTGCTACCTATTCCTGCCGCAATAGCATCGATACTTGTCGTTATCTTGTTAAGGCTTGAAGAGTAAGGTAGCCGGTACACTTATAGTTGTGGTATTGCTATCCCACCACATGGATAGCAATGCTCCATTAATATCTTTAATGTCTATAGGCGATGGCTCTTTTTTCTATTAGGAGAGCCACCTGTTTGTTTGCTATTTGCTATATATTTATACAAAAATCTGTAAATCGGTTGACCCCACTGACTATACCTAAACTTTCCCGCTAAATTAAGGTATTTTAAGCTCAAAGGAATAAAAACTATATCAAAGCATCGTTTTTTTCACAGTTCAGAAATCAAATGATGATTGATATTGATCTTTCAATATTGAGTAATATCGTGACAAGTTAAGGTGGTAGAGTTATGTAACTCTAATACTAGGTGGTAGAATTTTGCAACATTCACTCGAGTTTAGTACCACCGCCTTATTTATTTTGGCTTTAATGCATGTCACCTTGTTCCTTGTTCCGATTTAGAGGATAAGGTAGCCGGTAAATTTGTGCATGTGCCATAACTATCCTAGCACATAGATAGCAACGCACGCACGCATTATAATATTTATCAAAATATATAGGCATTATTAACATCAAAGTTTGACAGTTATTGGCTATTGTATCCGAGGAGCCAAGAGGGTTATAATTTCAATCGTTATCTAAATGTTTAATCTAATTCGACAAATGAGGTATCGTTAAAATCTTGATCGTTAGCTGGTTTTAGGCTATGTGACGTCACAATAAATTGAATATAGTGCTTTCAGAATAAGATTCTCGTTATATCATCAACTAAAAAACTATAGGTGCTATGTTATGTAAATATATGATATACTTTTGTATAATATATTTAAACGAGCCGTTTATATATTTTTAATAATGATGGTAGAACGCTTTAGTTTGAAAGGTCATAAAAAAATAACGTTGAAAACATATATGGTATAAACAGACGGGTTTATTTTGTGCTTTTTAAACTGCAATTTTGGTGTGGCATCCTGTTACGTTTTAAACTTATTTTCTTGTTACTGCAGTGCCCTTGAAACATTTCAGCGATTACGCGACTGCTATAAATTTTGTACCAATTTTGATGGCAATTGTATAATAAACATATTCAAGAAAAGGAAAGGGTACAATGTACTGTGTTGTAGACATGTTCTAGAATTAAACTAAGTAAATTAAATATATAAAAAATATTGTTGGTGTCAAACTACACTTTTATATTATTCCCATGGTATTTCCAAATTGCCACTCATAAAAACTTACCACTTCATCGAGAGGGTTAACATAGGATTGGGTGCTATTCGGATGAAATCGGAGGCCTTCGGTTATACTCGTGGCTTTTGGGCGGCCGGCGGGCGGAAATTCAGTCATCTACGTTCCTTACAAAGGCTCGACGTTTCATTCTGCATCTGAAAAAACTGTGTGACATCGTTAAGCTTAATTATTATTTTTAATTACCACCTGAAAACGAGTGCCAAGTTTTTGCTTACAATAATTACGATATTTTAACAGTTCGTGATTTAAGTGTTGAGTTCCTTGAGTGTTTATTAAAATCGTGAAACATTCTACTAACTTAAATACGACGGATTACGATGCTAACTTGGTTTTATAGGAGTATAATATTTAATAAGGTAAGTGAAAGTGTTTTTGACGAATTAATTAAGAATTGCTACATTAAGTTTATATTGAAAACTAAGTTACTGTTAAGTGTTGAATAAGTAAACCAGTAAATTTATATTTATACAGTAAATTTTAAAACGACTTTATTTTAAATCAATAAATATTTTTAAATTAATAATTGAATATTGTTTGGCTACTTTTGTAGTTAATAAATTATACAAAAAATGTCCATATTTTTTATGTTGTGTTTATTTCAGTACTTCGAACATTTTAAGCTTATTTCCAAAATGTGATAGCACTAAAAAGTGCAAATAACGTTTTTTATATATCATAATGTGATATAAAAAAAACCGGCCAAGTGCGAGTCAGACTCACGCACAAAGGGATCCGTGACATCATCTTTAAAAAATACGAAAAAAAAACACGTTTATTGTTTGGTAATCCTCTTAATATTTTCATTTTTCATTTTTAGTATTTGTTGTTATAGCGACAACGGAAATAGATAATTTGTGAAAATTTCTAGCTATCACGGTTTATGAGATATAGCCTGGTGGCAGACAGACGACGGACAGACAGACAGCGAAGGCGTAGTATTAGAGTTCCTTTTTATCTTTTAGGTACGGAACCCTAAAAAAGTAGATTGTTCTCCTATAGACAGCAAAGATGTTAATGACAGGTTGTTGACAGGTCTGCAGGATGGGAATGCCACATGTATAAATATACCGGCTTTCTTACTCTCCAAATCGGTACATGACCGTAAGAAGCACTGATACTGTTGTGGCCGGAATAGTTTTGGTGGTTGTACCAGATTCGACTGAGACTGCGGAATTCTACCACCTGCTAGTCGCAATGATAGTGACACTATTGACAAACTGTTCTTTTTTTACGAACTGCCTGGCTGAATGGTCTATTATTATTCAAAGGGCGCCCGGAACAATACAGAGGAGACTCTTACCATCCACTTCGTACCTTTACATATCACGTATATACTTTATAACCTAATATAGACAGTAGGCATAATTTTTGCATTGTTATTTGTTTGACACAATGGTTTATCAGTAATAAAATAGTGACATAGAAACAAAAAACGCATAATTGATGCTTTTATTTTCTAAGCTGAATGACGGCAATAGAAACAGTCTGTCGAAATTATTGAATAATTAACACAGCGAAAGGTAAGGCGTTGGTACCAGACCCGTGCGAGACAGTGCAGAACTCTACCACCTAGTAGCCACGATGTTAGTGACTCGTATAGCCAATCGGTCGTCTTTTACGACCTGCTTGGCGAAACGGTAGTTGGCCTATTCTTCAAAGGAGCCCGGGACCAATACGGGGAAAAGTCCTTACCTTATCTTAAACGAACCATTCTTTTTTTTATTATAAGATAGCAAACATGCACTTGGGTCTCCTGATGAAAGAGTCAACCATCGCCTATAGACACCAAAAATGTTAATAATGCGTTGCTATCTTGTGGCGAGGTCTAATGCCACATACATAAGTTTACCGGCTACCTTACCCTCCAAACTGGAACATGATAGTGAAAAGCACTGACGCTATTGCGGCAAAATACAACGTCTCTAATGATTTTTACGAAATTTTGTATTTAGATAGCGTTTTACTATTAAAATTAATGTAGGCAGGTGTCAACTCCGTGATAATCCGTTTTTCACGTAAAAAATATAGTTAATGTTAAAAACCTCTTTATTTAATTAAATAAATAATTTGTCTTTTTCGGTTTCGTACATGTTTCGTAATAAAAAGTAGGATTTACAATTCTTCAATGTTATTCAATAGACAAGTTTCCCCCGTGCTAATTCAGGCCTTTATTGCAGAATGGACTATCTGCTGTTCTGCCAGGCAGTTCATAAAATGTGGACGGTTCGCTATACATGTCACTACCATCGTGACTACTAGGTGGTAGAATTCTGCTATGTCTCACCCGGGTATTTTTACCGCCTCCGCCACCGCCTTACCTATTCTTGCCGCAATATCGTTAATGCGTTGTCATTCTCATGTATCGGTTTGGAGGGTGAGGCGGCCCGTAATCTTATGCAAGTGACATTACCATTCCGTCATACGGACAGCAACGCGCTCTTAACATCTTTTATATCCGTGAGCGATGGTAATCTCTTTCACAAATTAATTTAATCCCAAAGAAATCAAATTAATTACTTGTGATATGGGTGTTAGTCAACGATACTAATACATAGAAATACATATTATATAAATGCTTTAAATATATTTGATAAACACCCCAACCCAAAAATCCAAACATATGTGATCATCACACAAATGATTGTCCCTATCGGGAATAGAACTCTAGCCTCATAGATTATTACACAATTAGTGCAGCGGCACGTTGACCAACGGGGTGGTTATGGTTTAAAGACTTGAATTTAATAAAACCATTTTTATATTTAACAATTAAAGTTATTATAAACGTCCGCATTAAGGAACCCTCCTTTACGCACTCTTGAACACGCATTTGGTTGGTTTATTTTATAACTAGCTGCGTCTGACAGCTTTCAAATGATTTTTTGTGAACCGATAGGTCCTCTGTGGTCTAGTGGTCCAGCGTTGGAGTTGACCACATGAGGTCCCGGGTTCGATTCCTGGGTCGGGCACTTTAAAAAAAAGTGTTTTTTCAGTTTTCTGAGAAACACAAAAGTTGCCCGGGATTGGAAAGTGCCCGGTTGGCGATAGGCTTGCCACCTATCACATTTGTGGGACCAAGTATCTTCGGCTAATCGTGGGTGCACTTGTTGTAACTCTGCCTATCCCTTCGGGGATATGGGCGTGAAGATAGGATAAAACAATGCTCCGGTATAAAAAGTTTCTTCTTTATATCTGGTCATATATGACCTGTATGTAAATACATATAAGGAGTAATAAATAACACACCCAGACATCCACCCACCCATCGATAGTAGTGAATTTTGTAAATACAGACTAAATTAATATACCTATTTTTGTTGTATAATTCAAACGCAGTAAAATTGTAACGTTGACTTTCAATCTCTTGTAATTTTGGAACCCTGGGTCAGATTTTCACTAAAATGATATGGTACTAAATGGAAAGTATACCCTCTCAAAAAATCTGTTAGCCGATTGATCCTGTAGGCCACCCCTGAATCTTCCCGCTGAATTGGGATATTTTTAGCTTTAGGGAGTAAAACTTATATCTCAGTATATGATTTTGAGCTCAAAGAATCCAAGATTTTATGATTTGTTAAAATTACAGTATTTTTATTTTTGAAAACCTATAGATTTTGATCACGTTTTAATTTTGATCGTTCAAATAGCATTCAACACAATGCTGTCCTATAAGCAAAATAAATTGGTTAAAAAATGTCAAAGCAACGTCAAAAATAGACTTAAAAACAGAATTGATAAATCCCAAATGAATAAACCGGTTTTGATCCAGATGACGGTATTTGACGCAATTTTTTTAAGAGGAAAAGCTTATTAAATTTTTAAATCTATTATTCTGAAAGATTTTTTGTAAAATGATTTGCAACACACATTTACACACTGATGTAGTATGTCTGTATATACTGACGTCATCGTGAAAATAGAACAGGCATAAAACAAATAGGCATAGAAGTCAATCTATATACAAGGGAGGCTCTAGCAACGCCACACATAGACACCTCTCACGAACACGATGTCTCGGAATATTTGGAAATAGTGTAACCACAAGTGCCACTCGCTTGAACTTTTTTGTGCAGAAAATTTGTGATAGGTATAACAATAACATTAAAATATTTTAGTTATTATTGGTTTGCCGTTCTGCCAGGCAGGTCGTAAAAGGCGACCGATTGACTATCGAGTCACTACCATCGTGGCTACTAGGTGGTAGAGTTCTGAAGTCTCCCCCGGGTCTGGTACCACCGCCTTACCTATTCCTGCCGCAATAGCGTCAGTGCTTGTCGCTGTCGTGTTCCGGTTTGGAGGGTAAGGTAGCCGGTAAACTTATGCATGTGGCATTAGACCTCGCCACAAAATAGCAACGCACCATTAACATCTTTGGTGTCTATAGGCGATGGTTGACTCTTTCCATCAGGAGACCCATCTGCTTGTTTGCTATCTTATGATATAAAAAAAGACAAATTGCACGAATTGATCTAACCGCAAAGGAAACAAATAATTTGTTAGTGTTATGGGTGCTAGTCAATGATACTAATACATAGAAATACACATATAAAGGCTGTAACATACATGACAAATACCCTAACTCAGAAATACAAACATCTATGCTTATCACACAAATGTTTGTCCCTGTCGGGAATCGAGTCCGAGCTGCCTCGATTCGTAGTTAGGCCACTCGGCCAACGGGGCAGTCCCCTCGTTGGTCGAGAGTCGTTAATAATAATATGTAGATTTTGCTATAACTGCCGAAAATTATATAGTGATCTTTTTGACCAGATTAGACCAGTGACCACCAACGCCAACGCGACTACACTAGTCGATTGTCAGTATACGATTGTTATGAGAAATGTTAAAAAAAACGACACACCTAGGCATGCATTACTTTGTCAATACTCTACGCCACATTTCCCCTGGGACTTATGAATAAAAAATTTGGAAAAAGTGCACGCTGCAACTTTTTTTTTAAATTTTTTATTATAAAAAAAATAGATCCGAATGAAGTGATTTTCTATAGGAATCTTTTCTGAGAAGATTAGATAATATTGATCATAAAATAAAGTGAATTCATAAAGCCAATCAACCTACTAAAATTATTTTCCATTTTATTCCAAAGTTCCCATGGGCTCCATCATCAGCTCTATTATAAGACCCCGGAAATCGTCTATCACCAGGACGTTTGCTAAAATAGAACAAAGGATCTCAAATTTGATAGGTTTATCTTGTTTAGTTTAGAAGTTCCCATGACTACCTTCCAATTCCATCATCAGATACTAGAAATCGAATCAGCACCAAATCGCTTGAAAAACAAACTGAATTAGTCCTCACTTGATGGGATAACATGGTTTAGCTTAAGAGTTCTTAAGTACGACTTTCAGCTCTATTCTCAGGTATTGGAATCCATTCCGCTTCAAAGTCCTTATAATAGCGAATCAAACAACCCCAAAGTCGATGGTTTTGCTCTAATTTATTCCAAAGTTCCCATAACGTACTTCTAGCTCTATAATAAGACTCTGGAAATCGTCTAGCATTAGAGTGTTTGTCCAAACAGAACAAATATGTCCAATTTCGATTAGTTTATCTGATTTAGCTCAGGAGTTCTCAAGGTCACCTTCCAGTTCCATCATCAGATCCTGAAAATCATCCAGAACTAAGGAGTTTGCCAATATAAGTCAATTAAGTGTTAATTCAAAAACATTACCTCCTTTAATTTAGGAGTTCATTGTACTTGCATTTTGAATCTGGATTCTTGAAGTTCCAATGTCACTTTTTCGGCTCAATCTTCAGAACCTTATCATCAAAAGAAAGAACTTACTGTAACAAATGAAATGACTCCAAACTCCGCTATATTAGCAATTTCTATCTGTGAGATACAATGACACTCTTATGGCTCCATGTTCAGTTCTTCGATATTAAATGTAATGGAAAGTATACTTCATCAAAAATCCATCGAGTCTTAACTTGACTATCTTATCTCTTTCTACATTCTACGCCTGAGTTTTGGTAGCACTTTTTCAGCTTTATCTTCAGATCCTCGTCATCATGAGCACTAACCAAACTTAGTACTTATAGCAACGAGACTTAGTCCAAACAAGGTTATCTTGTTAAAACTCTGCATTAGAGAGCTCCAGTCCCTACGTCCAGGCTACATCATGAGCTCAGTTGGGTGGTACCATAGTATTACATATTCACAAATTTGCCAAATTTTTGTACAAATGGATATCAGAAAATAAAAAGTGGCTTGCCATATTTAGAAAATCTGTTATTTACATACGAAAACAGTCAGTTACATAGATGGTGATGATCTTCGAATGAGGATATTAAAGTATCGGCTCAAGGTTACCATGTAATTGCAATATCAATAAAGTAACAGAATACAAAATTGAGTATTGATATAGCCCTTAGAAGTTACTTAATTTCTTTCATCAATTTGAAAAGAGTTTGTGATCTAGAAACGGCTGAACAGATTCTATTGAATCATAGCCAAGAACCATTTCGCAAAAGAGGGCTTTCAATTAAAAAAAACAGCAACCAAATCGGACCATCCGCCAGGGCACTACGATGCTACGGACAGACACACAGATACACACCAGAAACTTATAACACCCCTCGTTTTGCGTCGGGGGTTAATAATCAAGTGACGGCCATCAAATATTTTTTTCAACGAGATTTTTTAGAGTAATTAACTCTCTTCAAAGGCTTAAAGTTATACAGACTTGAAGAATTAAGATTTTTCTTTATAATCATATACTTTTCATATCAAATTAGTATAAGAATTTAATAATGAGTGTGATTGAAGTTGGTTGAGCCATACATTTTCTTTCAACCGATAATAATGCACTTATAAAAAAGAAAAATCCATTTTAATTATAAATACAAAATAATGCCAAGTTGTAAAATAATGGATTTTACAATATATTGTATATTACAAATAACAAACTGATAACTTTTCTATATGGAACAAAAACATTTCTAATATGAGGGGGAGGGGGAGGTTAGAAGAAGGGATACACTTTTAGATAGATGAAAACGGTTTAACTAACTGTTTACTTAGCAATCACTAATAGAAAGTAATTTATCTAGGAATAGGCGTTGGTAATTTTACTTAATTAAGAAATTAACCTATATGATAAATAATTATTTAGTTCTGAAGTTAACAAAATATTAAACCTACTTTTCATTCACTAGAAAATATATGGCGCTATCTATTACAGTTACTATACAAATGTATTCACATTCTTACAAATGAAAATTTAATATTCGATGATGAAAAAATATCCTGAACGAAGGTATAGTAAGTAAATTTATCCTTATAACAAATAGAGTTGGTTCCGTAGTGGTAGAGTTCTGCATTGTCTCGCCTGGGTCTGGTACCACTGCCTTATTCCTGCCGAAATAGCGTCAGTGCTTGTCACTGTCGTGTTCCGGTTTGGAGGGTAATGTAGCCGGTAAACTTATGCATGTGGCATTAGACCTCGCCACAAGATAGCAACGCAACATTAACATCTTTGGTATCTATAGGTGATGGTTGACTCTTTCCATTAGGGGACCCATCTGCTTGTTTGCTATCTTATGATGTAAAAAAAAACCAAGTGCTGAAACAAAAAGAACAATATACCCAAAAATAACTTGAAATCAGTTAACGTCAAGAAATGACTATCTCTAATTAATGTCCTAACAAATCTCATAGATACAATAATTGGGACGTATACAAAAACGAATACGGGCAAGAAAATGAAATAACATTTTATTGTGAGCATTTTTTCCCGCAAGCCGAGGTGAGTCCCTGGCTCAATATCAATTACGAGATTGAGAATTAATTACTACGCTGTGTTAAGGGATATCTGTCTGTACAATGGCAGAGCGTATTTCTGTTTTCTTTTAAGTATCTATAGGATGAAATGTAAGATTGTAATTTTTCTTGTCAGCTTTTTGTCAGTAAATAAAATCCAGTTTATTGGTAATAATATCATTTCAGAACGACTAGGCTGACGTAGCAAAACTTTCATGTTTTAATGTTCATCATTACCTTTTTTAGGAAAAGAAAAACTGGAAATATTTTCTGTAAATAAAAATACTTGGAAAAAGTAGTTAGAGTACTTTTACAAATTAAAATAAAAAAAAGGCATTAAAATTTAGACTCATCATAGCACGTAACGGAATTGTCAATTAGTGTTTATGTGGCCCATGAACCAAGCTAAGCAAATGAATAATTATTATAATACCAATTTAAGCACTGAATTATGTGTGCCGCATGATGGGTGGGATAGTTGATACTAATGGCCTTGGATCCAGTTTCAGTTTATTCACTGCAGAATCAGAGACTGCAACGTCTATTTCACAGTCCTTAATCAATGTAATTGATAGTGCATCACACAAGCTACACTTTAAGGCTCATGGCACATTATAACAGCGTTGCTATAATCTCACAAATAGCTTGTTATTCGAATTTAAGCACTAAATCGAAGTGTCGCACAGTATATTTATGGATGTTCGCCTTTCGGCTTTTTATATTGAAAAAAAAAAAGTGATCGCCCTTTGGTCAAAATTTAACCATAATTCAATAACTCCGTTTGACTATAGACTAAATATTGAAAAGTCTTTTAATTCTGAAAATAGACTATAGCAAAATACAACACATGTATTTTGATATGTATCAAATGAATGGTAGTGTGTGTAATCTTTATTTCTTTTTAAATTTCATGTTTTTAATTTGTATTGTATAAAAATGCTAAAGGAGAGGGGGATTTTTGGGCCCAAATGTAAAGGGTTGAAGTATGTTTCAAAAAAATGATACTATTTTTCTATTTCAAAGTTCAAAATATTAGCTTAATCCGCTTTCTGAGAAAAAAGAAATCACGAAAATAAGTTTGTGGTACTATAATTGTATAATCGATAAAATTATAATCGATTTATGTAAACAATTTTAATCGAAATATAAGCTCGTAACTATATGTAAAAGTGTATTTTTGATTAATATTTAGTATAATCAACAATAAGTACCATCATTATTTTACAAACCATTTATAATATAAAAAGAAAAAATATATTTGATACAATTTATATAATCGATTGATTACGTTACTTCAAAGTTAATACGATTTAGTGTCTGTGGATTTAATATAGCTAAAATTGACAATTACAACTGACATCACTGACGGCTCCGCAAGAGTCGCATTCGCAGTCGCTATTTTACGTAGCTACCTACAGAGAGGCATCCTTTAATTTGTGTTTTCCAAAAATCTGTGTTTTAGTATTGTGTCAGTTTATAAACATGAATCATAGTTGCCTGTATTACAAGTATCTGTTGTTTATATAATAGTAAACGGTTATAGTGAGTAAAACTATACCATAGTACCGTAACCTTACTTCTAGTGAATATCTTATATCTCTGTTCTCAGATTGCTAAAATCTGTAAAATTTTCATTATTTATATAACGTTAAACTAGCTATTAATTAACATAATTTTCATCTTATTACAAGGGGGCCCAAGTTTGTATGCAACGGTATCAGTCTCCTTTCATACTTCTCCGTGCCTGTAATTATCGTACAAGGAAGTACAAAGATTTTTGCTCTAAGTTTCTATTTTGCTCTAGATAGATTTATGAATTTTATTATGACATAAAATTTAATGATCTTTAAATGACTTGGCTTTGCTTTTTGCTTGATTTAAGCTGTGCCAATACTCTTTGCTATGACCATTAGATAGGATATCTTTAAGTAAAAGATCAATTGATAGGTGGTAAAAAAATAATGTAGTGTATTGTAAACAATGGTTTTTTTACACAAATATTGAAGTGTTCAAGTGAAAATTATACCTTTATGAAAGATAAATGTCACTTGTCACTTGTAAGGTAAGGCCAAGTTGGCCTTAAAAAAGCTTGGTGTACTCAGCAGGGTCAGATAGAACTCCATACCGGCCAATCGTCTATAGCTTACTAGTTTACTTTTGTTATTTATGTGCGGGTGCTCCCCGGAACCAGCTCCTTCCATTTAACATGTAATGAAGAGTGTCTCGAACTGTCGACAAGTGGAGTGTGGACTACTTCTAATCGGCTTGAATCTTTGGCGTTGTGTCACAATGTGGGTTTGCTCTGCATCTTTTATCGAAACTATCTCGTTATTTTGTCTCGACGTTTCGAGGAACTAACTGTTTGAATTAATTCCTGCCACTGAATTTCGTCACCGCACATCACACTTACTGGGCTCAATGGATTCAACTGTTGGCAGGATTTTTTTTTGAGCGGTCATAACTTAGGGATCTTCATGAAAAAAGTTTAGGTACTTAGAAGCTGTTAGTTTAGGTGACCATGTGCGGCGGTAACTAGTTAAAATCAGGTGAGCCACATGCCCATCGCCCCTTCTACTATAAAAACATGACGATGACCAAAATAAATGTTAAAATGGTAAAACGCTCGTAAATGGTGTAAGCACGAGGTACCACAATGGTATTTCGCGACGGACTCCACCACTTATTCAATTGAACATAATATATAATCTATATACATATAATAAAATCGTAGGAAAGTCAAAACTGTACATTGAATATTTTTTTAAAAGAATACTTGGGGCGTGATCTACAATCGATATCGAAGCCAAAAATATAGTTTTTAGAATTTTTGCCTGTTTGCCTGTATGTATGTCCGGGGTAAACTCAAAAAGTACTGCACGGATTTACTTCAAATTTTGCATGAGTATTATTAACAAGTCGGGTCAACATATATGCTACATATTATCACGCTATTATCTACGGGGGAGGAGCTGTGCGGAGTAAATGAAGTAAGCGCGGACGAAGTCGTGGGCAACAGCTAGTGAATCATAAAAACGATGAGCTGTTCGATTGTGTAGCGCTCAAACATACTCCCGCGCCTGAGATAAGAAGAATACATTAAACAACTACTGATTAAACATCTATTTATAACTACTTCTGTATATAAAAATAAAACCCAATTGTTTCAATATCAGTCGGTAATTAATTATTATTAGACTAAAGAGTTTTCAACCGTCCCAGGTTTGTACGTCCTCTATATATATATATATATATATATATATATATATATATATTAGGGATGGGCCGAAATTCGTTTTACATTCGGTTTAACCGAATTTCGGCAGCTTGAACCGAACTTCGACATTCGGCCGAAATTCGGTTTAAATGCCGAACATTCGGCACTAGAAAAAAGTATCTTCTTGCACTATTTTGCTTGAAATCTACGCTAATGTTATAAAGAGGAAAGATTTGTATTCTATATTTTTATATATTGTATCATCTAAACTCAAAAACTACTAAACCGATTTGAAAAAATCTTTCACCATTAGAAAGATATTAAAGTCATTCCCGAGTCACATAGGCTATACTATACTTTCGAAAAAAATCCGTAAAACAGTTGACCTAGCAAGCCATCCCTGAAACATCCCGCTAAATAAAAAAACATAAAAACAAAAATGAAAAAACTTCAGCATAGATTTTTGAGTTCGAAGAGTTCAAAAAAATGTAAAACGGTTGACCCGGCAGCTCATCCCTGAAACTTCCCGCTAGATCTATATCTATATCTTAGCATATCACAGATTTTTTTCAGAGTTCAAAAATCTTAAATTTGTTACAAATATTCGTTAGTACATAGAAGTCGTAAATGACACTAATTTCAAAATTTTTGAAATGCTATATATTTTAAAAACGATGATTGATTTTTGGCTTTCGAATGGCATTAAACGAAATTTTTGACCTATAAATTGTTTTCATAGCTACAGAATCTACAGACTCAGAAATGTCGAAGCAATATAAAAAAAATTTTTTTTGAATTTTCGATATTACTAAATCCCAGATAAATCGACCAATTTTGATGCAATTTGCTTATTTGACATAATATATAGAAAGAAAAGCTGATTAGACTTTTAAGTCAATCGGTATATTAGTCTGAAAGTCATTTTAAAAATGCTAAGTTTGCTGTAAACAACAAAATATTAATATTTGAACAGCCGTAACTTTTGAAAACTTGATTTTTGAAACTGTATTTGAAAAAATTTCGAATTTATGTCGAAAAAACATTTTTCCAAATTTTTTCGTCAACAATAACATCCGAATGGATTAACCGATCATGATAAAATTTATGAATTAGACGCAGTTTTTAAAAAAAAGAGCTGATAAAATTTTATAGTCAATCGATACATTAATCTTGAAGTTATATTAAAAAAATAGGTTTCGTCAATTTTTTTGGGATTTTTTCAAAATTTCTCAAAATATTCTAGTCCGAATTGGTTAAAATTGTTGGAAAGTCTAAGTTGAGCAGAATCTAATTCAATGCCATTAACCGCGTTTCGATCGGTCAAGCCAAATGTTTACATACACACATACATACAACCACACACTCTCTCTCACACTCACACATGCATACATACAGACATACTGACGTCATCGCGAAAATAGAAAATGTTCCATACTTAGCGGGAAGTTACAAATCAAAAGTTTGATATAGATGAAGATGCATATATTCTAAAACATGATGATTTAGATCTTTTTAATTGCATTCAACGTAATTTTTCCTTTAAATGGTTTTATTAGCTCCAAAACCGGTAGGTTAAAAAATGTCGAAGAAAAGGTAAAAAAATAGGTAAGTCAGTTGACCCTGCAGGCTATCCTTGAAACTTCCCACTAAATTGAGGTATTTTAGGGTCAAAGGAACAAAAACCATACCTAAGCATTTTTATTCAAGGTTCAAAATTCTGACTTTTGTTATAAATGACAGCAATTTCATTTTTAAAAAGCTGTATATTTTGAGAACAATGATCGATTTTCATCCTTCAAATGGCATTCAACAAAATTTTTGAGCTCTTAAATGATTTTGCACTATATAAGATAAAATATGTCGAAATAATATCAAAATTTGTTATCAAAAATTTTCGTTATAATAAATCCTAATAAAACGATTTTCATCCAATTGACGGTATTTGACGCTATTTATAAAGAGAAAAGTTGATTAGATTTTTTAAGCGAATCGATGTATAAGCCTAAGAGTTATTTTAAAAATATTAAGTAAGTTTTATATAATCAGCAAAATTTTATTATTCAAAAGTTATAACTTTTGAAAACTTGATTCGATTTTGATTCTTGAAACTACATTTGAAGTAATTGTTTTAAGTACCACAATATTGTAGAAGGTTTGACCTTCAAACAAATTTTGGTCAAAAAGTCTCTTATTTTATATAAATATATTTTATATAAATAAAACACTTTTTCCTAAATTTTCGTCAACGATAACTCCCAAACGGATAAACCGGTTTTTATACAATTTACGATATTTGACGCAGATTTTTAGAAAGAAATGCTGGTTAGATTTTTAAATCAAGCAGTGTATTAGCCGGAAAGTTATTTTAAAAATATTAAGAAGTTTTCTGTAAACAACAAAATATTAATATTAAAAAAGTTGTAACTTTTGAAAACTCGATTCCATTTCGTTTCTTGAAACTAAATTTGACGTAGTTTTTTAAGCACTAAACTATTGTGGAAGGTCAAAAACAATTAGAGAAATTACCAAGTTATGTCAAAAAACAAATTTCTAAAGTTTTTCGTCAACGATAGCTCTTGAGCGGAAAAAAACCGATGTTGATGCAGTTAATGCATTGATCGCAGTTTTTGTAGGAAAGGAGCTGATTAGATTCTGTACCTAATCTATACATTTATGTACTTAGATTAATTTTTTGTAATTGTAATAAAAGTAATTTGATTGAATAATTAATAATTATTCAATCAAATTACTTTTATTACAATTTGGGTATTTTTTCCGATGTTCACTAACGGCTAACAACAAATACTGAAGTTGTTCTTCGTTTTTAGTGAGACACTTATTGTAATCTTCAATCAATGATACACCACGTTCTGCAACATCATTTATGTCGATAACTAATCGTTAAGAAGCAAAATAATACATTGATAAATTATGATTTTATACAAAAAAATTTAGTCTTCCAACAAAAAAAAATTATTCTCAATATTAAAGTCATAAATTTTTCAATCAAGAGGAAAAAATCACGTGTAACGCGAAAAAAACGATAAATTACTTTTGAATTTAACTTCAACGTCGAATAACTTTGAAAGGAGTGAATTTAATTGAAAATGTTAAGAGACCTTTTTTTTAGAGCATTAAATTTCCTTTAAGAATAAGTATTTTAAATTGTAAAAATATTGATATTTATGGTAGCTACAAAAATCCAAAATCGAAACGCAAAATTGAAAAACTAAATCTTTGTTTATGGCATGATTACAAGGAAACGGCTTGTTTTACGGTAATTTACTAAGATAACTTTTTTTTGGGAAATTTAATTTCCTATAAGAATCCATATTGCTAAAATTTTTCAGATTGATAATTAACAAGTTTTGAGTAAAAAATGCGATTACTGTTGAAAAATCATTAGTCGTAACGATTCACAATATTTTTTTTTTATCATCATGAATGATATTTTCACAGTATCGATAGAAAAAAAAATAGTCGGTTTTTTTGGCCCAGTCTAATACACATATATACAGGCATGCTGACCTCATTGTGAAAATAGTCGGAAGAGATTTCTAGGACCTCAAAACGTGGAGATCTGGTGAAACTCGATTTTCAAAAAACGGGGCAAAATCAGTAACTTCCTTATCTATATACCTACGTAGCAGAAAGTCAGAAATAAAAATCCATGCCTAAATTGGAACAATGCAACTCAATGTATCAAAATTTTCCTGTTACGTCACAAATTCACGTGCGTTGCGAAACCCATTAACGATATCCTATATATCCATACTAAAATTATAATTGGGAAGTGTATCTGTTTGTTTGTCCCTCTTTCACGGCAAAACAGAGCGACGAATTGACGTGATTTTTCAAGTGGAGATAGTTAAAGGGATGGAGTGACAGCTTACATTTTTCTCTTACTTTACGCGAGCAAAGCCGCGGACAGTATAATAGCTATATTGTATTGTAGCTAGTAGTAAATAGTAAACTAAATTTAAGCAATTTCGTAAAAAAGTCACGACGTGTCGCTTTTAAGAAAGCGCAAAAGAAAGCGCGCCAATTAAACCGAAGTTCGGCCGAAATTCGGCCGAATTTCTTATTTTCACCGAATGTTCGGCCGAAGTTCGAATTCGGTTCAAACCACATTCGGCCCATCACTAATATATATATATATATATATATATATATATTTTATTATATATATATTTTCGGGCTCTTAAAAAGTGGAGTAACAGCCCAGAGCCTATAAATTCAGGAAGTTGCTTGATTTTGGTAAAGTGAGAGTAGAGGATTTAGATCTTACTTTCACAGGCGGCCTTCTATAGTGCGCGCGGAACTAGTTGGCCGCGCCATACGTAATACGTAATACGTAAGGCGCGGCCAACTAGTTCCGTGCGCACTATAACAACAAACAACAATAACCAAATAATTATTGCTCGGTCGGTGCGGAACCCTACATTGGGTATTAATTCGCACTTGACCGGGTTTTTAAGTCATAGTTTAAAGTAATACACTTTTCATTTTATTTTTTCATTAAATTTAATTTCATTTATCCATTTCTTCATTGCAGTGAGGTTTTGCTCACGGACAGAAAGATAATGATCTATTATTTGATCACACGGTTGGCCGAGTGGTTAGCGGATCTAACTTCAAATCGATAGGGCTCGAGTTTGATTCCCGATAGGGACAAATATTTGTGTGATGACCATAAATATTTTTATTTCTGGGTTTGGGTGTTCAGTATGTGTTAGTAAGCGTATTCATACATTTATTTCTAAGTATTAGTATCGTTGAATAACATCCTGAACACAAACATTTAATCTGCTTTTTTTAGGGTTAGGCCGATTTATGTAATTTGTCCATTATCACGGAATTCTATATTAATTATAGGGGGAAAAATTGTAGGCTAAAAATGAGTTACGCCAATTACACCTCTGCCTATATCTTTGTAAAAATATATTTAATTATTTTAAAACGCTATATCAAACACCTGTCTCAACTTTGCTTTATATCATCTAAACTAATTTTAAGTTATTGCTATCCTTTTCCCATAGAAATCAATAGACAGGGACAGCAAGTGTCAACAGTAACATTTTATCCAAAATTATGTTTACTAATAATAATTTCTGGGCTATCTTGTCTCGATGGGATTATATTCATTTTGGAATTAAAGGCGTCTAATGGAGATGTTTAATTTTAATTAAGGAGAGGTTAATAAGTTTTGGGTCAGTTTTCAACCTTTATTGGTGATTTTCTCGTTAGGTAATGTTAATAGATTTAATATTCGTTTTACATGTCTCTTATCCCATTTGCATTTAACATTTTTTTAAATTGAAGTCCATTGAGTACTTAGCTTAAACTGTTTCAATTCTAAAACTTTATACAGAGCTAACTTAGCATGTTATGCGTGTTAACGCTCAAAGAATCATTAATTTTCTTTTTTTCTAAACTTTTCGTAATCTTGACCTTAAGTTTACACATTGCACATTAAAAATTCATTTACATTTGCAGATTATCGGAAATACAACTACTCAAGTTTGAGACATTTCGCTTAGTTGTAAATTTTTTCCACAAAACTGGCAAAAAGCATTGTTGAAGTGATTATGCTTTGTGGCCTTTAAAAGAATCGTGAATTCTCGTTCTTTAATCGTGATTTCTTGTGGAGTGAAGCAGTGTTGGTCGTTTGATTGCGAAGTAAAACGTGCGTTAAGTACGTTTTTCTACTGTGTGATAAAATTTGCGATAAATATAGGTTGATAATTGCGCTACTCCGATCATTATTTTCTGGCCCTTTGACTGGTTTGTTCTTCTAGTATTCTTTTCACTACCTTTTCTTTTTATTGACATTACAGATGTTACACGTGACAGTCTGTGGAGGGTTGAAAATTGAATTGATTTCTTCGAATGTTGCATTTGAACCCACTACGCAGGCAACGCACCATTGAAATCTTTGGTGTGTATAGACAGTCATTCCACCAGGGGAGTCATTTGCTAGCCTGCTATCTTATATAAAATAAATAAATAATATGATAGAATATAAATAAATAAATAAAATAACTAAATCACACAGAAATTCAATTTCCTTTTATAGGTAATCTGTAAGTTAAATAAATAAGTAGTTCAGACATCACGAAACTTTACAAGTTCCAAGTTATTTTGGAATCCAAAAAAATCGAATGAATAGAAAAGCTATAAAACCTGAAAACAAAAATATCATGACCCATTATAATATATACGATGATTGATAACAATGTTTTTCATAGGTTTATATTTCACAATAAATATGAAGTACGATTGTTTGTTGTGGTATAGCGTGTAGAGATTTTTTAGTTTGTTTTCGGTTTAACGTTTTATCGCTGTGCAATTGGCATGACTAGAGCAATTGCTTCATGGCTGGTAGTTAAAAATAAACCTAGCCCCAGCCGTTGTAACGGGCTTGTGAAAACAATATTTTGAACTTGCGTTGTTTTTTTTAGTTTAAACTGAGTGTTAAGTTATAGTAAATAATGAAATGTATATTATTGGTAAAATATAATAATTATTTTAATTTCAAAGTTATCAAATTATTTGATTGTACAGTGGTTACCTAACGATAAAGAAATGAATATATATCAATACTGAAATATATTTAACTAGTTGTTGCTTATGATCGTTTTGTACGTTACTTTTATTATCTTAATTGGGTAAAAAATTACCTTTTGTTTCTTTAGAATAATAAAGCTTTACGTAGGTGGCTTTACGTAAATTCTACATTGCTATTGCTATAATCGACAGGGTCAATGATGATCTAACCATTGTCTTAATTTAACATCTTGTAAACATTGTGGAATGCAAATAAATAAGTAAATAAATAAAAATCCATTTAGTAGATTTTAAATTTATTCAAAACTAGCATGTTTTTTATAATATGTGTGTATAGCATTAATGTAGATAAACACCCAGAAATGTCCAGAACCCTGCCTTTTACAGGTATATAACCCAATCTCATAGATTTCTTAGTTAGGGTTGTTTATTAAATTTTTTAACTCTTTATACACGAAAAAATGTTATTAGAGAAAATAAGAAACCAAAACGCCATAAAAAGTGAGCTTACCTCTCGATATAAAAGATATCGTATAGCTAACCCAAGATAGATAAATATAATCAGACACTAAGGATATAGTAGAAGATCCGGGATCAAAAAAGGCTAACACTAGATTTGCGAAATATCTTTTTTTATTTTATATACATATTAGAACTGACGATAGAGTTCTACTTAAAACAATCCTTTAAAGTTACAAGGTGAATATTTGGTTTTTTGTAGTATATTTTCTTAAATCGAAAAACTCTATTTGAAAATCTGCAGTGTACTCTGGGTAACTTTGGGTAACTTGTAACAAGCAGAATACACTAGATTTTTGAAGTACCGTTTATTTTATGCTAGCTGACTTGCACTTTTCATCTGCGAGCAAATTAACGTGTTATTAATGTAAGAAATTTCAGACAATAATTCTTCATCAAAATCGGTTCAATGGTTTAGCCATGAAAGCTTAACAGTAGACAAAATTCCGAACTTATAATATTGCAAGAATTGATGATCTCTGGGCTTGGGCTAATTTTCGTGTTGAATTAATTGTTGAAGTCTAGGGAAGGTTTAAAAGGTGAGAAAATATAGAAAAAAATAAGAGTAGTAAAAAAAGGCAGAACGACGTTTGCCGGGTCAGCTAGTTTATAATATTAATATAGATAATAAGAAATAATAATAGAAAATTGTTACTACACAACTGTGACCAGGGTTCTTGTTCCCTAGTCAATAATCGACGCTTTTATACAAATAATTCGTACTTCCAGTTAAACTTGACACTTCCTTTAACAGCCTGGCCACGGGAAAATCACGCCTGCGATTTTTTGCGCGGTGCGAACGGCGACGCGTCTGAAACAAATGTATGGAAAAGTACGCGGCGTGGCGATCGGCGGGCTGACTAACGAATTTTGCCGAGCGAATCGCGTTCGGGGCGAGGGACACGGCGAGCGAGTGAAACAAATGTATGAATCGGCAAAATAGTCTAGGAACTAAAACGGTTTAGTTGTAGTTGCCGAGAAATACACTAAAACATTTTAACTTTAATTTTCAAATACTAGGCTAGTAATTTGTAAGTCTGGTCACCACATATTATATACACATAAATAAAATTGGAGTGTATGTTTGTAATATTAAAATAACCGGTTTTAACTAAATGCATATGGATGTACACATGGTACATATACGAAAATAACACTTTTTACGATTTTTGTCTGTCTTTTTGTTCCAGCTACTCTCTGGAACGGCTGGACTGTACTTTTGTCTGTTCGTTCTGGCTAATCTCTAGAACGGCTGGATCGATTTTGACGGGACTTTCACTAGTAGATAGCTGATGTAATAAAGAGTAACTTAGGCTACTTTTTATCTATAAATCAATACAAATAAATAAAATTGGGGGGTCAGTTTTTTAATCTTAATAGAACCGGTTTTATCTAAATGCTTATGGATGTATACACGGTACATATACCAAAACTACACTTTTTTACAATTTTGTCTGTCTGTCTGCCTGTTTGTTCCGGCTAATCTCTGGAACGTCTAGACCGATCTTGACCGGAATTTCACTGATAGATAGCTGTTATAATAAGGAGTAACTTAGGCTACTTTAAAAAAATCCCACGCGGACGAAGTCGCGGGCACAGCTAGTAGTAAGTATAAACAAAATCCAGAGATACAATTTTTCTTTCTAGCCACAATGTTGAGTATTCATAATAATATAATTATAGTAGTGTCGCCAAAAGATCGATATCGCCAAAAGATCGCCAAAAGATCGATTACAATCTAGAAAACAATAACGTTAATAGTATCGATAGTATTGAGTGCTGCAAGTTAAATAAACTATCAATTGTGTATCAATCGTTGGACATAAACAAAGTATCGATTCTATCAATAGTATTGTTAGACAATGTTGCATTTATCGACGGATTCGATACTATCGATAGTTTGTTCAATTGATAGCATCGGTCAGTATTAGAATAAAGTTCACTATCAGTAGTTTTGATAGTATCGATAGTTTTGATAGTATCGATACTTTTGATGGTTAATTTTTTTAATCATAAAAATTATCGATACTACCGATTGTATTGCTGTTTATTGATAGTATTGTACCTAATGAGGTACTGAAACACTATCAATAATGGACTATCAAGCGGCAACACTATAAATCAAAGGTTTCGAGTTTCGACACTCGTTCCAAAAATTTGTCTTGATATAGTATGTATTTCTCACACTTCTTGTGAAATTCAACGTCATTACTATACCCCGATTCTTATTTAAATCTACATCTACTACACACTACATCTATTACACATTCTCTTCCAAATAGTAAGTGTTGAAGTACAAAACTACTTCCCTCCAAGCAATATTGAGATAAAGTTGAAAAAGTCATCTTGCTCTCGGATTATACTGGTCGCGGCGAAAAACGCAAGTCCCCGTGGCGTGAAATCCGCGTCGCGTGATTTAGCCTTGCCCTCCGCGCCGTCGCCGCTACCGCTGCCGGTTTGCGTGGCCGGGCGACAAGTCAGTTACAATCTCATATGTAGCGAAAAGAACTCCGTTCCAATAGGATATCCATAAGGCACCTTTCAATTTTTAACTTCCCGCTACATAGTACGTAATGTACGTAGATAGGAAGTTACTGAAGTTGCCCCGATTTTCGAAAATCGAGTTTTCACTGGACCTCCACGTTTTGAGGTCCTAGGAATCTTTTCCGACTATTTTCGCGATGACGTCAGTATGTATGTACGTATGTATGTGTGTGTGTATGTGTATATGTGTGTATGTAAACATCGCATAACTTTTGAATGGCTGAGTCAATCGAAACGCGGTTAATGGCATTCGATTGGATTCTACTCAACTTAGACTTCCTGAAAATTTGAACCAAGTCGGCCTAGGAGATTTTGAGAAATTTTGAAAAAGACCCAAAAATAATTTTGGCGAAACAGTATTTTTTTAACATAACTTTCAGATTAATGTACCGGTTGAGTACTAATCAGCCCTATTCCTCAAAAAACTACAACTAATGTATAAATAGCAACAAAATCGGTTTATCCGTTTGAGAGAAATCGTTGACGAAAAATTAAAAAAAAGTGTTTTTTCGACATAACTTCGAAATTTTTCAACCAATCATTTTTCGGTATTCTACAATATTTTAGTACTAAAAAAATACGTCAGATGGCATTTCAAGAATCAAAATCGAATCTAATTTTCAAAAGTTACATCTTGTCAAATATTAAAATTACGTCATTTTTAGCATATTTACTTTATATTTTTAAAATAATTTTCAGGCTAATTCACCGATAGACTTAAGAATCTTACCAGCTTTTCTACTTTAAAAACTGTGTCAAATACCGTTACTTGGATCAAAATCAGTCAATTTGTTTAGGATTTATTAATGATGAAAATATTTGAAAATATTTTTTGACACTACTACGAAATTTTTCAACCTATCGATTATTTAGCTAAAGCAATAAATATTTCAGATCTCAAAAATTGAGTTGAATGTTATTCAAAAGATCAAATTCAATTAGCTTCCAAAATATACAACTTTTCAAAAATCAATATACTGCAATTTTAACAAAATAGATGTTTGAACTGAAAAAATCTATGTTTATAGTTTTTGCTCTTTTGAGCTTAAACTACCTTAATTTAGCGGAAAGTTTCAGGGATGGCCTGTAGGGTCAACCGCCTACACATTTTTTTCTTTTAAAAACATCTAAATATTTTGTTTTTAATAACTTTTTTGCTGTATTTATTTCCAATAGTAAATTATTATTTCACAAATATATATTTATAAAAACTAAATTATATGATTCACAGATGTGTGTGGCAGAAGCCAGGCATTCCACGCAGGCTCACTTTATTTTCAAATTATTTTTCAAATTCACTAATCACTTCATTACTCTAAACATGCATGTGAGTATCGTTAGCAGATTTGCGTTTCTTTAGATACGCCAGTACGGATAACTAATATGCTTTATGTTTCATTTTGCTGAAAGTTAATACTAACGAACTTAGATCCAGTTCCAATTTGCCTATCTGAATCAGAAACCGCAAAGCTTGCAACTCAGTTATATACAATGTATTAAAGCGTTCGGTTAATTTTTTCGACTAATTATTAGCATTCGACCGAAATTTCGGTTTCGGCTTCGGCCAAGTTTCAGCTGAAACAGAGGTTTCGGCCTGATATCAGCCAAAACTTTCAGCCTGACCGACATCCATATTTGCGGACTTGGATTGAGTTCGGCCACACCTGGGCGTTTGTGACGCCTCGCCGCTGGCGTTTAATGCTGATATGGCCTTTACCAACACCGACGAACAGCATCTGAAATAACAAGTTTTTGTTTTCGTGCGTATTAATTTTAAATAAAGTAGTTCGTGCGTCTGGGAGTTCTTGCTGCTCGCGAAGTCAAGTGGATTCCTGGTAAATGCGTGTATGCGACAAAGTATATGTGAAAGGAAAGCAGGTGGATTGTATAAAAAATTAAAAGATATAATAAAAAAAATATTATAAAACGTATAACTAATGGCAATATTATTTGCTTGGTATAATAGTAACATTATCTTTTTTGTAGAAACAGTCAATTTTAAACTTAATCGTATCGCCCGCATGAATGACAAACTCAGTCGTAATCAAAATACTTATGTTTTCCTTTTCAACACCCCCTTTTGGCTCGGGCTTCTTTGAAGAATAGGCCAACTGCCGTTCTGCCAGGTCGTAACAGGCGACCGATTGGCTATACGAGTCATTAACATCGTGACTACTAGGTGGTAGAGTTCCTCATTGTCTCGCCCGGGTCTGGTACCACCGATTTACCTATTCCTGCTGTAATAGCGTCAGTGTTTGTCAATGTCGTGTTCCGGTTTGGAGGGTAAGGTAGCCGGTAAACTTATGCATGTGGCATTAGACCTCGCCACAAGATAGCAACGCACTATTAACACCTTTGGTGTCTCTTAACATCAGGAGGCATTGGTTGACTCTTAACGTCAGGAGACCCATCTGCTTGTTTGCTATTTTATAATATAAAA
This sequence comes from Apodemia mormo, assembly GCA_036924255.1. Lineage (NCBI taxonomy): Eukaryota > Metazoa > Arthropoda > Insecta > Lepidoptera > Riodinidae > Apodemia > Apodemia mormo. The sequence goes on from JAUPFN010000008.1 coordinate 21,221,720, forward strand.
AAAAACACGGTGCACATTATAAATTAAGTTGTTGGTCCTAATGTAGTTTTCGATCACGTTCAACTTGGGGTGATATGATGACAGATACTATATTTCGAAAACAATTTTTTTTTTATTCACTTGTCAATTGATGTTACAAAGCGCTTTTTTTATTGAAACATACATTTCTATTTTACGCGAGTTTATCGGATGAAATACCGTTTTATGCTAACTGCTTTTGCATGTCGCCGTTTTAGAAATTTGATTATACTGCTTCGGGTATTTTAATATGTGTTCAGTGTTACCCACCAAAATTATTGACTTCTCGAAAAGTAAACGTAAGCGCGGCGTTATAGAAAGAGATAGAAAATAAATAAACTGGTGCGAATTATGTGTGAACGCTACGTATACGTATCTAATTTATATAAATTAACAACGCAGTGTTGAAACTCCATATTCCGGGTTGACATATTATTTTGTCCCATGTTAGGCCGGGCTATTTGAGGAATAGGCCAACTGCCGTTCTGCCAGGCAGGTCGTAAAAGGCGACCGATTGGCTATGTAAGTCACTGCCATCGTTGCTACGTGGTAGAGTTCTGCGTTGTCTCGCTCGGGTCTGGTACCACCGCCTTACCTATTCCCGCCGCAATAGCGTCAGTGCTTGTCACTGCCGTGTTCCGGTTTGGAAGTTAAGGTAGCCGGTAAACTTATGCACGTGGCATTAGACCCCGCCTCAAAATAGTAACGCACCATTAACATCTTTGGTGTCTATAGGCGATGGTTGTCTCTCCATCTGAAGACCCATCTGCTTTTTTGCTATTTTATGATATAAAAAACGTTCTATTTTTTTTTAAGTAAAACTTCTTTATCGACGAATGGGAGAAACTTTATAGTGATGTTAAAAAAATGACACACTTTTCTGTTATGTTCGACCGTCCCGCGATGTTTATTGTTAAGTTGTAAATGAAATGTATTGAAAAGCTGATTAAATTTTTAAATCAATAGGTATATCCCTCTAAGATGCGTGAATCATCAACACTATCAATTTTTAAAACTGCGGTATATGATCACTTTTTAAAACGTCAGAATTCTTAATTATTGTATATGTGTGTATTTTATATTATATTTATGTAATTAAATATTGTGAACATGTATCTATAATTTACTATTGAGTATTGATGTATGTATATTTCTCTATGTAAGTAGTCAACCTATATTTATTTATAGTATTAATTGTTTGTATTATTTATACTGAGGTTCTTAAAATGTTTATATGACTCTTGTAGAATATTCTTAATAATAGGTTAGTTATGATAAATTAGTATCTAGTGTTAAGTTTTATTAATAGCTCATAATTAATTTATTATGCACTACCCAAGTTTTTTCTCTCAGCATTACAGAAGGCAAACTGTGAGAAAATGCTTAATAGCATTAAGTTACGCCTTTGTACCATTATGTGCAATAAAGTATTTAAATAAATAAATAAATATATTAGCCTGAAAGTTATTTTAAAAATATTAAGTGAGTTTGCTGTAAACAACAAACTTTACAGCAAACTTTTGAAAACTTGATTTGATTTTGATTTTTGGAACTTCATTTGACGTAGTTTCTCAGGTACTAAAATATTGTAAAAGCTCAAAAAATGATTTCTTAAATAATCTTGAAATTAACAAAAAAAACTTTTTTCAAATTTTTCTTCAATGATAAATCACGAACGGATTTACCGATTTCGATCCAAATTATGCATTAGACGCAGTTTTTTGAGGAAAAGAGTTGATAAGAATTTGTGAGTTCAAAGTCAAATAATCGGTATATTAATCTGAAAGTTATATTAAACAAATACTGTTCCACCAAATTTTTTAATTAATTTTTTAAAATTTCTCAAAATCTCGAGGACCGAATTGGTTAAAATTTTCAGGAGGTCTGTTGAGTAGAATTCACTCGAATGCCATCAATCGCGTATCGCGATAATCGCGTAATATATATATATATATATATATATATATATATATATATATATATATATATATATATATATATATATATATATATATATATATATATATATATATATTTCACTATCGTGAAAATAGTCGTAAAAGGTTCCTAGGATCTCAAAACCTGGAGATCGGGTGAAAACTCGATTTTGGCAAATCAGGGCAAAGTTCAGTAACTTTCTTATTTACATACGTAGCGGGAAGTTAAAAAAGGTGAAATTAATTAAATTTGCTATTTAATTAATTTCACTTTTTTAGTTATGGATTTTTGCAAAGTAACGCCTAAAGCAATAAAATAATATAAGCATTAATTTATAAATTAATGTAATTTTATAGAATAATACGTATCGATTTGTCATCTATAAATTTACAACGTATTCTCATACATACTCTTACATTATAAGCTCTTCGCATAAACAGAGAACCTTCGACACACGTAAACTAGATTAAAAGATATTTAAAACGGCTATGACCTGGTTACACAGTTCATCGAACCGATAGTATTCCAACATTGCAGGATACATACTGATACTATTTATTTATTTATTTATTGAACGTTAGGGAAACAAACAGATTATAATACTTATAACTAGAAAATATAACTACAAAATTTTCCACAAAAAGTTTCCGCAAATATGTAACACATACAAACTCAGACAAATAAAAAAAAAAAAGTTTGTTAATTAAGTAAATGACAACATGGTGCAACTATATACAACTTTAATTGATTGCCTTTGATAAGACGGTACGTCAGTACGACACAGTCTAGTTTTTCCCCGTGTTGGTCCGGGCTACTGTAAAGCGTAGGCCAACAGCTGTTCTACCAGGCAGTTCGTAAGAGGTAACCGATTATTTATACGTGTCACTATCGTTGTGACTGCTAAACTTCTCACTCGGGTATTTGGTACCATCGCCTTACCTATTCTTGTGGCAATAGCGTCAATGTTTGTGATTGTCGTGTTCCAGTTTGGAGGGTAAAGTAGCCGGTAGACTTATGCATGTGGCATTGGCATTCCGCCACACGGATAGCAACATCTATGGTATCTGTTGGCTTGATATCTCTTTCCCTCAAGCAGATATCAAAAAAATCTTATCTTATCTTATGATATCAAAAAAATAGTATAGTCAAGCTTCGGAATGGTTATTAATTATAATAATCATTTACTAATTGCCTCAAATGTTGTAGCTGTCCGCGGCGCGAGATAGCCCGTTGGTACCAACTAAAGTCAAGCAATACATTGTGGAACTCTACCACTTAGTAGTCACGATGGTTTTATTACCTAGAGCCAATCGTTTCACAAACTGCCTAGCAGAATGGCAGAGAATTCGTTCTGCATAGGGGGCCCGAGTTAACACGGGCCATGTTATAATTAAGCATAAAATTTGAATAAAATATTTACACTTGTCAGCAGATAAATTATAAGCCTCTAATGTACATGATTATGTGAACGTGAAGTATTGCCACAGCCTCACCACTCAAAGAGAGCACGTACAATGGTCGAATATAGCCTACATTTATGATATAATTATTCAAACATGAAACTTAACGCGCTCCGCTATTTGCTTTGTGAAAGGGGAAAAGGTACAATGTACAAATTTATTTATTTACATCTACATATCGACGTTGGAAAGTTTCATTTCTTGACGAAAAAAAATCTTTTTTAATTGGAACAGTTCAAAAAACTTTTTTTCGTAACTTATTACGTTATACTTACGTTTTCACTTTCCGGCATCGATATGTAGTTTAAAAGTGACTGGTTCGACCAAGATTTCGCTTCTTACAAACTGCCTGGCAGAAATATTGCCTGGTCTTTACTCCAGAATAGCCCAGATCAACAATCTTTCTTTTTTAAAATGGAAAAAATAGTAATAAATATCATCTTCACTAATTACAAAAACTGTAGTTAAGGCAAAATATAACGTACTATGTAGATATACATTATACACTCCCATTTGCCTAGATTAACTGATTTCACTGGCTCGTGTAAACGCGGAGGAACACCACAACTGGTAATTCCACGCGTTTGCTTTTTCGTTTGGAATAAAACTATAAAGTAAATGAAGTAATAGTGATCACAAACCCTCTCGCTAACTAATAAACTGGTGAATCGAAGATTAATCTGTCCGTTAAGATTAATCTGCAGACTACATAATTACTAATTCTATAATGTATTAGGTACCTAAAACGTTTTGTTTTAATCATTAAAGTGATTAAGTGTCATCATGCCCGGTTCCCTTGTGTGGTAGGAAGAGTAAACTCAACGTCTATTGGCTTTCCCGTTCACCACGATTCAACAGTGTATCGGTTAGTGAGATGAGTGTGATCTCGAGCGGTGATTTCCACTGTCACATTTTACCGACCTGGAAACGATTATCGACTATTTCTACTGATAACCGAGACCAACTACTTTACAAGATCATCCGAGGCACGGGAGTGGTGGTAACACACCACCCGGCAGACTCTGAGCTGTTACTGAAATTTTAGATTTTCGAGAAAAACTGCGAGAAAACCTTAATAACATTTTTGCCCGAAACCGGGGTTTGGTCTCTGTCCCTATTTGGCTGAATAGGCTATTCCCAGACCATGAGGCAATTTTCATAAATAAAAAAATCCGTAAATATAGTAAACCGGTTGACCTTACAGACCATCTCTGAAACTTCTTGCTAAATTGAGGTATTTTTAGCTCAAAAGAGAAAAAACTATAAGCGTATATTTTTTTAGTTCAAACATCAAGTTCGTTTAAAATGACAGTATATTATTGATTTTTGAAAAGCGGTATATTTTGGAAACAATGATTGATTTTGGTCTTTCGAATGGTGTTCAATGCAATTTTTGAGATCCAAATTGTTGTTAAGTAAGCTAACGTAACCAATAGGTTGAAAAATGTCGAAGTAACATCGAAATTTTTTTTTTCTAAAACTTTTGTCATTAAAAATAATATAATAAAAAAAAATACCAATCTTGATTCAATTTACGGTATTTGACACAGTTTATAAAAATTCAAAAATTGAATTTTTTTCAAAAATTTCATTTTTTGTCAATAACTCCCGCACAGATAAAATGTTTTGATTTTTAAAAAATAGGGATGGTTGGATTTTGTGATCAATCGGTACATTAAGCCAATTTTCAGGGGTTAAAATTTCAAGAAATCTATATTTGGTAAAAGCCAGTCGAATGCCATCAACATATGACCGCCCTGTTGGTCGAGTGGTTAGCGACCTTGATTACGCATCAATGGGGCTCGGGCTCGATCCTGACAGGGACAAACATTTATGTGATGAACGTAGTTGTTTGTATTTCTGGGTTTGGGTGTTTATTAAATCTATTGAGTTATTATATATGTATCTCTATGTACCTATTAGTATCGTTGCCTAACTCTCATACTACAAGCAAATAAAGTGCTTGCAAAGCTTGCAAAGCATAAAAATAAAAAAATTGCGGTTAAATCAGTTCGTGTAATTTGTGTAGTGATATTTATTACTTATTTACTTATCGACCACGTTTCGATCGGTCAAGCCATTCAAAAGTTATGAGATATTTTACATACACACCATACATACTATATGAAGTCATAAAAGGTTTCTAAGACCTCAAAACGCAGAGAATTGGCGAAAATTCGATTTTTGAAAATCAGGGCAAAATCAGTGACTTCCTTATCTACATACATACATAGCGGGAATTTTAAAAATATTTTGTTTTATTTATACTTGTTACCATCAGATATCAATTGCTTATTTCTTTTTGATTGTGTCAACGGTGTCTCTCCTGTTGGTGCCAAAATAGGCATTACATTTTTTTGCGTTGCTATCTGTATAATCAGTTTTTCCGAAAATCGAATACTTTATACAACAAAGTGACCAACCAGAAAAACAAACAAAAATTAACCAACTAGAGATATAAACTAGTCACAATCTGACATCGATATTATCTTTTATGTACAAAATGTTTTTTTTTTTCAGTAAGTATGTGAATTATCTCTGTAACATTTTATTTCATTGTATGCCTACATGGATTTGTCAGCATAAAATGTGTCATAAAATGTCGTTTTGTTTCAGCTGTGTGTTTAAGAACTCATTTTTTTCTAGGTTAGCGTTCTACTTTCAAGTTATTTAACCTACCTTTTAACAGGTAACATTTAATTGCAATTATTTGTGTAATGTTTAAATTAAATATTTTATGTAAGCAGTTTTTTGAGTGCTAGTATTTGAGCAGAAATCAGATCATAAAGGGTACTTAATTTCTTTTAGAGATTTTGGGCTTAAAGCAAATAAAAATTGGTTTACAATAAAAAAATTCTTGGTTGGAAAATATTCTATTGTAATGTTTAAATATCATAAACATTGTTGGTATAGGGGCTAGTCTAATCGACTGAAATGCTTCAATTGTGATAACACCGTGCGCAAAAGGCAAGTAAAGTAATTGTCCTTTAATGGCTCCTCATATATTCGAGAAAATACTTATGTCTTACATCCTTAGCCTCCTTTAGGTACAAAATGATTTTATAACTTTTAAAATCAGATTTTCCAAAAGAACATTTGTAGTTTTTTTATAATATGAGATAGCAAACAAGCAGATGGGTCTCCTGATGGAAGGAGTCAATCTTCGCCTATAAATACCAAAGATGTTAATGGTGCGGTGCTATCTTGTGGCGAGGTCTAATGCCACATACACATATTTACCGGCTATCTTACCCTCTAAACCGGAACACAACAGTGACAAGCACTGACGCTATTGCAGCAGGAATAGGTAAGGCGGTGGTACCAGACCCGGGCGAGATAATGCAGAACTCTACCAGTTTTTCATCCACTTGCTTTTCCATCTCGTCCATCTGTTTACGCTCTTTTGCCTATTCTCTAGCACAATTCTAGTTTATTTTCTTATTCTTTAAAGTCTCTGCGATAAAACTTTGGAACTCACTTCCACATTGTATTTTTAAAAACACTTCACTATTATAATCAGAATTAGTTATTATAACTGTTAAATCTTAGGGAAGGATCTTACCTCTATAACACGGGTTATCCTAGTATAGAGGTTAAGTCATAAAATGATTTTTCATGGACTGTGTAATAAACAAATAAAAATATTCTTCTTATATATTACATTATATATAAGAAGGTATATTACACTACGTATAATCTTTTAAGAAACAACTAAAAACTAAAGAAGTAGATATTTTTAACGTCCTGCTAAGAACTTTTGTCAATGCTGTCAACCGAGTTTTAATCTGTCAAACCATTCACAAGTTATGAAAGATTCACACACAATACATACACACAACACACAGACACACAGACACCCACTCATACATACACAACACTAACACACATTCAGATACAGGAATGTCACCGTCTAAAAAGCTTCCTAGGACCTCATGAATAAAAATGGAAGCTCGGTTTTCGAAAATGATTTGATGACAGCTCTGATAATATTGTTTTTAATAAAACTTGTCAATTTTTCGATTTAAAAAAATTCAATTTTCTTCGCGAAAAATTAAAAAAATATTAACGTTAGCTGTAAAAAACACGCACTTCTCAGTGTACAGAATATAAAAAGAATCTATCATAAATGCCTTAATCTATACATTAAATGCTGTAATAAATGTGAAAGTCTCTTTATCTGTCTGCTTGTCCTTCGGTCTCTCCATCTGTCTCTTTGTGTTACGGTTTCATGATTAAACCCCTATACTGAATTTAATGAAATTTGGCAAAGACACAGTTGAAAACTGAGAGTAAATCATGGACATTTTTTTAAAAATTAATCCCAAGGGTAGCTAGCCCCTTATAATAATATCCTATTACTGTACTTGCGAGCAAATTTGCGCCGGTCAGCTAGTATATAAATAAGCTGGGTATAGGAATATAGCGATATAAACTCGTGTATATTGGAAAGCACTTGAAGCTTGTTAGTTCCGGTTATCGCTATTAACAAGCGATAGTCATTAACGTTCGTAGGCTCAATCCACACTTAAGTTGGCAGCAGCTGGAAGTACTTTTAGTGTCTGAAATATTATAGCATGATTTTTATTATTAAAACGCGATATTCATTTCCACAGGGTAAAAATTTAGGACGGCTAAGTCTATGGGACGGCTGACGTGACATATCACGCGCAGTGGTGAAACGGCTGCTCGCGGTCGGGTCGTGAAAGAGAGCGAAAGCGTGTGAATATAGGGCCAATGTAAGGCTTAATAAAAAATAAATCCATTGTTAATAATAATGTTTTTAATTGCTTGCGGGAAGTTAATGATTTTACCTTGACTTTCGATTATCGAATTTTCACCAGATTTCCACATTTTGCTCCCCGAGCTTAACACGGATGCAATGTAAGCGCACAAAAATATGCTTTAAAAATAAGTGTTGAATTTCTGTGAAATTCTCGGCTTTTTTCTACCATAATATGCATGTATTATACATATAAATCTTTTTCTTGAATCACTCACTCTGTCTGTTGATGAAAACCGTATAAAAATTCATTGCGTTATTTAAAACATGTAAGCGAACATACAGCGAAAGAGACTTTGTTTTATATGAATTGTAATGTAAATATTTTTTTATAGTATAAGATAGCAAACAAGCAGATGGGTCTTCTGATGGAAAGAGTCAACCATCGCCTATAGACACCAAAGGTGTTAATGGTGCGTTGCTATCTTGTGGATAAGTCTTATACCACATGCATAAGTTTACCGGCTACCTTACCTTCCAAACCGGAACACGACAGTGACAAGCACTGACGCTATTGCGGCAGGAATAGGTAAGGCGATGGTACCAGACTCGGGCGAGACAATGCAGAACTCTACCACCTAGTAGCCACGATGTTAGTGACTCGTATAGCCAATCGGTCGCCTTTTACGACTTGCCTGGCAGAACGGCAGTTGGCCTATTCTTCAAAGGAGCCCGGGAGCAGCACGGGAAAAGCCCGGGACTAACGCGGGGAAATATATTTTGTGATCACTAAATAATAGTGTTAATTAAAGAACTCTATTTACACTAGAATAAAATTACTTTTGTTTCATTGTGCACATTTAAGTTATGATTGTTGTTACTTTTCAACGTGTTTTATAGGGTCAGAAGTTTGATGAATGACGTGGACTCGTATCAAATAACTAGGTATTGTCGTTGTTTCGTAGCACTTCAATATTTCTTACATGTTGTGCTAAAACTAATTTATTTTCTAATAACAGAGTTTGAGGTTCAAAACACTTACAATATTCATTGATGTGTGCATTGTTGTAAATAAATTCCTCAAAATAAACTATTGATTAACTTTCTAGGTACGAGTTCCTTTTATTTATTTTGAACGGCTTGACTTATTGAAACGAGGTTTTAGGCAATTGATTGGGTTTTATTAATCATAGAATTTCTGAAAATTTGAACCAAGCTTAGAAATATAAACATTTCATGGCGCGAACGCTTATCCTTGTCCAGGTCCTGATCGAACCTGAGTCTCAAAGGGGCAGCCATCTATACATATAAAAAAAGAGTAGAAAAATAATTTTTGTACGTAAAAGATTGTTGAAAAATAATAATTGAGTCGGTCAAAATATCAATAACAGAAGCGAAAAAACTAATTAATAGAATTTTTGTCTTTTTGTCCGTCTGGTAATTTGTGCATCAATCACGCAAAAACTACTGAACAGAAAATATGAAATTTAACATGGTGATAGCTGAGAGCCTAGAGCAACATATAGGGTAGTTGTAGGGTTTTTATCCTAAATTTCAGCACTGTTTTCGAAGGATAGAGGATGAAAATCAAAACACATATTTAGCTTTAATTTATTTACCTTTAGTCCGTAATCCTTTATTATTTTTTGTTCGAAAGGAGATACCATATAAATTGTCCCTTAAAAATTCAAGGTCATCGGTTTTGTAATTCAGGAATAAGAGACATAACAAGTTTCAAAGGTTTCCGGGTGAAAATCCATTTAAACGTGACACCGGGAATGTATAGGAACCTTTGAACGTACGGCTCATTATAAGTTAGCATGTGCATTTCGTCGTGTTTGTTTAATGAATAAGTATAACTCGGGTTTTTAATAAATGTAATAACTGCAATTTTACTATTTTCAAAATAAGTAAAATTTGTGTACAACGTAAGCCTAAAATCTTGACCTTTGAGGAGGCTGAGAACATTTTATTTATAAGAAAATAAAACAGATCATTTTTCAGTTTTTTGCTATTAAGTAATCTAATAGAATTTGTTCTTTATAAAACTTCACGTAAGGATAGCCTATTGCAAAAATTTCAAAATTAGATAAATCAACAAGTTTTCTTTGAAAATGAATGAAACTTCTGCAAAATCTAGATGTTGGAGTGCCTAGACTATTTAGTATACTCACTAAAGTCAGACTCCAAAAAACAATTTGATGACCTTTTGAAAAATTGTTTAAAGTATAAAATATGAACGTGTATACCGTCAGTCCAGAATGAAATCTACATCTTACAGAAGAACATTAGACAAAAAGTACTTAATCAAGATACTTAACTTTCCTTTATTTATGAGAGTCAATTTTTTTTAAATTAACACATTGTTTTGTAGTTTGATATTAATCCATACTAACATTATAAATGGGAAAGTGTATGAGTGTGTTTGTTTGTCCGTCTTTCAGGCAAAACGGAGCGACGAATTGGTATGATTTTTAAGTGGAGATAGTTGAGGGGATGAAGACATAAGTTACTTTTTGTCTCTTTCTAACTCCCCACTTCCCTAAAATGGGGGGTGAAAGTTTATATGGAGCATTCCGCAATTTTTAAGGTGAAAGCTAAAAATTAGTGTGCGGACTATTTGTGACTAACAAAAAATTCGTGCGTCATTTTTTGGAAGCCGCAAAAAAGAGCTAGTATGTTAATATAATCTATACATATAATATATCAAATAAAAATATTATAGTATGTATCGCGGCTTCTAATCAAAGGGCATAGCAGTGCAACACGCTTCACGCGACCTTGCGTCGAGGCGCTGCCGGCCGCTGCCATTATTAGTGTGAATTGAGCCTAAAATTTATCGAACAAGTATTTGTCACTATAAACATTATCACAATTATATACTACTTATAATTCAAGCATTCCAGTCATGACAATGTTCTGATGAATCGTGTTTAATGACATTTGACTTTGATTTCTTATGATAAAGACATTGTGAAACTTAATTTAGGCTTGGAAATTTTGGTCGCTGATAATATTGAACAAACAGCATGTGGTTTCAAGTCACTGTTACATAAATAGCAGCGAGTGGCGAAGCGCATCTTTTATTCGGAACTTGAGGATGGCAAGCGTAAACATGGCGGTCAACTCCTCAGGTACAAAGATGTGATGAAGGGGCACATAAAAAAATGCTGCATCGAACTTTCGCAGTGGGAAAGGCAGCCGAACAAGCGGCCAGAGTGGAGGCATCTTGTGGAAACCAAAGCCTCCGAGTTTGAAGACCAACGGCGCTCTGAGCTAGATGCTAAGCGCAATGAATTGAAAGCCGACCACCCGCGGCGATCAATTATAATTACATAAATGGTGTACTAACATGCGCGCAATGTCTAAGGATCTTTGCAAATAAGGTTAGCTATGCGAGCACACCAGAGGCAACAGCAGAGTTAGAAGTAGTCGCTGCGACCGAAATCGGTCAGGAAGGCAACAACAACAACATAAATAGTAACTTTTAGTATAAAATTTGGCCATAGGCGACATTTTGGTTTTTATCAGCAGTTTTAGTTGCTATTCTATATGAAAGAAAAACTTCGCCACATTAGTCATACGGTTACCTTTCTCTCACTGATAGGAAAGTAGGTACCTAGGTATTTACTTTACGAAGGGCTTTTCTTAAATATACAGGTTGACTGGTAAACGATTATAAGTACTGAAAGAGGGTGTTTAGTACTCGATTTTGATATCGAGTATGTAAAAAACTGGTACTAACATTTTTATTTAACTATCCAATAAAAGTGTTAAGTATGGACACCCGTGCATAGGTATCGAAGTTCATTGTTTATAAAAAGCAATTTGTCATGGCGAACCTGTAAGTCAAGGCGCGTGCCCGTAGTACCGCAGGTGACCAAATTTTTTTAAATTTACTACACTAATTTGGTTGAGGTTTACTATGTAATTAAGGAATATTGTCTTTTTAATATTGTTATTGGATACATATGATCACTAACTATCGTGTCCTTCATTATGTAATTTTTATTACCAGTCAACCTTTATATTTTTATAGGCAATTTTAATGTTTATTTCTATAGTAAATAAATTCTACTAAAATCAAACAATGCTTAGAATTATTTGTATTTATGGTAAATAATAAATAAATTCTATTAAACTGATATACAAGATGTAAAAGCTACCTACGTTCGAAATTTCGAGTAGTAATTAACAGGAGGTAAATCAGATTTGGCGCCTGCGGGAGACATATCTAATAATGCCCTGTGGACGCTGATCCAACTTGTTCATGCTTTGCAAAGCATATTAAGCCTGCACTGTGATTTTATATGTGTTGTTAATGACAATTAAAAAAGTTTGAACAATATTGCATCTGGCCGTATGATTTGTCACTTTCACTTGGTACATAGTATCAAATGTAAAACTTATTTCTCATTCTGTGTAGGATAAAAGCAAAGGGAACCGTCTTCTATAGGGTTCAAAGTTAAATTCCTTTCAACTGGCTACAGATTTAGTGCGTTTTTTATAAACCGACGAAAAGAAGGTTATTAGTTGATAACCTCCTTTTTCTTCAGTTTATTCGATCGAACCCGATTTGAAACACCCATGACCCATGGGTGTGTTAAATCGGGTTCGATTCCCGAGTCGGGCAATTCGAAAATGTGTTTTTTCAGTTTTCTGATAAACACAACTTTACCCGGCATTAGGTGTGTCCGATTGGCGATAGGCTTGCCACCCATCACATTGTGGGACTAAGTATCTTCTACTAATCGTGGGTGAATTGATCGTATCGTCGGTTGTGCCTACGTCTTCAGGGATAAGGACGAATATATACTTTTTTATAAGTTTGACATACTATGTACGTAATATTGTTGGAATTGGATAATATTTTACTATGATGATCTATGTAGGCGTCTAAGCATGTGTACTAGAGATTTTGTAAGTCCGTATGTCCGTGTGTCCGTCCGTGTGTGTGAAAATGTGTTTTTTCAGTTTTTTCTGATAAAAACAAGTTTTTTCCGGTTTGGAGAAGTGCCTCGTAGGCGATAGGCTTGATAGGATATTATATTTTGGGAATAAGTATCTTCGGCAAATCGTAGACGCACTAGTTGTACCTCTGCCACTTCTTAGGAAATAAAGGTGTGAAGATATTTTTTTTAACTTTCTAACTTGGGGAACAGTCCAAAATTCAACAAAATCCGTTGTGTACTTTTTGTTATAACACAAGTATTTGAGTTGTTTGTTAAAGTACCGTAAAGTAGTATCGGTCGTTTGTTGCAATGTCACATAATCATAAGCGAAGGTCCTAGTTTATGGAGCTGTGGGAGCCTAAGGGTTGAAGACGGCATAATTTTACAGATTCAATTATTACGTCATTATAAATATATTATTCCAGCTTAAGATCGTATAGACAGTGGTCCCAAGAGCAGTTATTTTTTGATTAATAACAAGCTGAATTTTTGTAAACAGCTTTGTTTTGATGAGACGCCCATGTTTTCTATCTTCGAAAAATTAAAAATCAATTTAAAAACAACCTGATTTTCTCAAAATAGCTTTTAAATTATTATTGTCTTATACGTAAAGTGGAAACTTTTCCTAGTCTGACACTCAAAAATTTTCTTTTTTACCTACCTTTATTAGTTACCCGATTCGAGATTTTTCAAAGCTGGAAAGATGGGCGTCTCTTCAAAACGAAGCTGTTCACAAAAAATCAGCTCATCCTATAGAAACTAAAGACATAAATAGCGCGTTGCTATTCGTGTGGCGAGATGGCAATGCCACATGCATAAGTTTATCGGCTACCTTACTTATCAAAACAGAACACGACAATGACAAAGTATTGATGCAGGAATAGGTAAGGCGGTGGTACCATATTTCCGGGCGAGACATTACGGAACTCTACCACCAAGTAGTCATGGTGGTTATGACACGTACGGTAGAATAGCAGTTGGTCTCTTCTTTAAAGGAGCCCGGATCAACAAGGGCTACGACTATGTAACTGAATAGTAATGTAAATTCATTTTTAAAATTGGTCTATTAGTTTTTAAGTTTATCTTACTAATGTTATAAAGAAACATTTCTACTATTTTTGTATGTTTATAACGAATACACTTAAAAACACCTAGACCGAATTTAAAAAACTCTTATCCTTTTTAGTAGCTACCACTATTCAGAAGTAAGATAAGCTACTTTTTTATTCGACTGTACAAAAGAAAATAATGAATTTTGGTCACGCGAAACAAGTCGCGAGTTATAGTTAGTCCATTATAAACCAAACAATTATACCCCTTTATAACATATATTTTACAGTATAAAAACTACCATCACGCTCCGTTTCCTGGCGAGATAGGTAGAGTTAAGTCAGTAAACTTTTACATTCACCACGATTCACCGATTTGTTGGTTGGCAAGATAAGTGGTGATCCCCATCTCCGCATTTCGTCGACCTGACTACTGGTTATTTATAGTGATAGCCGGGACCACCGTCTTTACGTACTCATCTAAAACATGGGAGTGGTAAAATATCACTTGCTGGACTCCGAACTGCATCCGAGATTTTGAATTTTCGAGAAGAAACTTCACTAACCTTTTGTTTCGGATCGAACCTGGCCCTCATGATCTGTGTCGAATAGGCTAACCCCTAGACCACGAGGCAGTCAAATTTTAATATTAATTTTAAAATCTACTCGTAATAAAGCTTAATGCTGACAATGCGCTGATTGTCTTACAGCTTTAATTTAATTATGAAATATATTATTTCATATACAACATATGGCAAATGCCAAAATTCGAATGAAAATACTTGATGGGTCAGAATGATGCCGTTATTATAAGCCATGAGCGTAATCTTTTATTTTGTTTAGTTAAAAATTGCTGCCCGCTTTTATATAACTTAACTACAGTGCACCAACGTTACAGAGTTAACGTCGCGTCGCAGCCTACAAAAAATGAATAACGAAAAACTAATCGAGAAAGCGCGTTGGCAGCTAGCTTGCACTGTCCTGGTCGCTAGCAGTGGTCTAAATTTGGTTCTGAATCGTGTTAACCTTTGACCTTTAGGACATAAAATTGCGCATGAGGTTTTACATAATTTATATTATTTTAGTCACCTCTGTGATCTAGTGGTCTGGTGTCGGAGTTGACCACATGAGGTCCTGGGTTCGATTACCGGGTCGGGAAATTCAAATTTTTTTTAAAAATGATGAAAATTGTGTGTTAATTGTTTCTTGTTTTTTTTTCCACCGGGTTAACATCATGTTACATCGACTACAAATCGTATGTGGAACCCATATAAAATAATAAATAAAAAGCCTTTTATTTCTTGCAAAGAGAATACAACTTAATAAGAAAAAGAAAGAATTAAACGTTATTGGTAAAAAATAAAAAGAAAATTTTAATACATACTAGTGTTTTTTTTTTTTTTTTTTTTTTCCAATCTATCACTTAATTTCTTAACACATATGTTATATGCAAGAACCCCTCCTCAGATGAGGGTGAAGGCCTCCTCTAAAGAAGTCCAATTGTCTCTGTCTTGAGCTATTTGTGGCCAGCAAGGGCCAGCGAATTTTACTATTTCGTCTTCCCATCTCGTATAAGGTCTGCCTCTGAGGCGCTTGCCCTGCGGGCCCTTCCAATTTGTTACCCTGCCGGTCCACCTCTCGTCCGTTAACCTCGCTACGTGCCCCGCCCACTTCCACTTTAGTTTTTTAGCATGGATTACAGCATCTTTGGCCTTGGTGATTTGCCTGATTTTAGTGTGGCGAATTTTTTGGAGCTTTTTAATATTCAGCATGCTTCTTTCTATTCCGCGTTGGCAAACAGTTATTTTGTTTTTTACTTTCCTAGTATATTTCCAAGTTTGGCACGCGTAGGTAAGGCACGGTAGGAGGCATGAAGTCCAGACTTTTGTTTTGATGTATATTGGCATGGTGCTTTTAAAAATTTCTCTTAAGGACCAGTACTTATTCCAAGTGTATTGTACTCTTCGTTCAATCTCTTGTTCATTTTGATTACTATCGAAGCCAATTTGTTTTCCAAGGTAGATATATTTATCTGTATATTGCAAAATTTTGTTATCTACTGTTATCTTTATATTTGTGCTGTTTGTCATAACCATTGTTTTTGAAAGATTTATTTCCAGTCCTACCTCCCTGCTGGCTACGTTTAGTAAATCAAGCATGGTTTGTAATTGTACGTGGGATTCTGAAAGTAGTACTAAGTCATCTGCGAAGCGTAGATGGTTTAAATATTTGCCATTTATGACAAGTCCCATTTTGTCCCAGTTAAGTTTGCTTATTATTGACTCTAGAATCGATATAAATAATTTTGGGGACAGCGGGTCTCCTTGTTTCACTCCTCTTTTAATGGGAAATGTAGGGCCAGTATCTTCTAGTTTTATTTTTGCTGTGCTTCTCTTGTAAATATTTTTAATTATTTCTATGTACTCTGGTTCGACGTCTTGGGCTTGTAGAGCGGTCTAAATACTGGAGTGTGACACGGTGTCGAAAGCTTTTTTATAATCTACGTACACGATGTAGAGCGCTCTTTGCTTTTCCTTGTATTTTTCTATTATTAATTCTAGTGTGTGTATATGATCGATGGTTGAAAATCTCTTGCGAAAGCCTGCTTGTTCTATTGGTTGTTTTAATTCTAGTGTGGCGCTTATTCTTTTGTTTATGATGGAAGAAAACAGTTTGTAGATACACGAGAGTAAGCTTATAGGTCTGTAATTAGTAATGTCTTTCGGATCTCCTTTTTTGTAGATAAGAATAATTTCTGATTCTAGCCATTGTGATGGTATTTCGGCAGTAACTAAGATTTGGTTAAATAAATATGTTAAGGGTGGGGTCAGAATCTCTTTTGCTACTTTGATGGCTTCATTGGAAATTCCGTCGGGTCCTGTGCTTTTATCTGTCTTTAGTCTTTTTATCTCTTGTAAGATTTCAATTTCGGATATTGGTGTTATATTTCCGCTCTCTTTAATGTTTGTAGAGTTAGCACAACTATGGTGTGTGCACCCTTTGTCTTTGGCGCTATATAGTGCTTTGTAGAAATCTGTAGCTATCCCTATAATTTCTTTACGGTTATTCACTGTTCTGTCCCCCCGGTTCAAACTATCTATCCAGTGCTTGTATGTTTTTAATTCTTTAAGAGCCTTTTTTGAGCTTCCTGCTTGTTTCAAATGTTTTTCGTAAGTCTTTAATCTGTAGGTTTTATAGTCATGTTTTATGTACTTACTAATTAGTTTGTATAGTGCTGATAGTTCGTTTTTTTCGGCTCGAGTTTTTGCCTTAGCATGCTGAAGCTCCTGTCTTCTCTTGATGAGTGTCAGCGTACGTTCTCTTAAGACTCTATGTGTACCTTTTGATATTTCTTTAGGCAATCGTGTGTTACATAGGCTCTCAGATATTACATTAGTTATTTTGTTATAATAGTCTTGTACTGCTGTTTTTCCTTGGCACATAATTATATCTTGTAGATGAGACAAAAGGTCTTGTTTATAGCTCGATATTTCTATCTCTGATTTCAATGACGAATGTCCTTTGTTCTTATATTCTGTGCGTCTCTTCTTTTGTTTTGTGATGATCAGGGTTGCTCTGATTGGTCTGTGATCCGACGGATAGTTTAGGTTTAGCACTTCTATATTTTGGCATAAGTTGGTTGAGTTTGATAATATATAGTCTATTTCGTTTTTGTATTCTCCATTCGGAGAGCGCCAGGTCCATCTTTGGTTAGGCTTTTTGGGAAAGAAAGTATTTAGAATTGCCAATTTGTGTTCGAGGGCGAATTCGATAAGCCTCTGGCCTCTGCCGTTTCTTTCGCCGTAACCATATGATTTCAATATTAAACGTTCGTCTTTTCTAGGTTGTCCTATTTTGGCATTGAAATCCCCCAGTATGAGATAATTGTTATAAGCTTGGGTAATAGCTTTGTTGACATTTGAGTAGAAAGAGTTGATCTCTTCCTCAGTTGCTGCTTCAGTCGGTGCATATGTTTGTATAATTGACATGGCCACTCCTTGAATATCCAAGTTTAGTAATGCGACTCTATCGTTTATGCCAGTGAAGCTCTCAATCCACACTTT
The DNA here is from genome assembly GCA_036924255.1 of Apodemia mormo. Lineage (NCBI taxonomy): Eukaryota > Metazoa > Arthropoda > Insecta > Lepidoptera > Riodinidae > Apodemia > Apodemia mormo. The sequence goes on from JAUPFN010000008.1 coordinate 21,239,921, forward strand.
GCAAGCTTTATTTATTATAAAGCCGACTCCATTTCTACCTGGTATGTGCCCGGTGTAGCATAGTATGAAATTTTCATATTCTTCAATTTTTGTGCCTTTGCGTCTTATTTCGCACAAGCCTATTATGTCGTATTTAATGCCTTGTATTGCTTCGCTTAGTTCGATTAATCGTTCGTGAGTGGATAGAGTTCTTACGTTATAGGTTATTATATATAGCTTATCTTTTGTTTTATATGTAGGATTTTGTAAAATTTGTGTTGATGTCGCTTCATGTGCCTTTGGGAAAGTTTGGCATTTCTTCTTTAGAGGGTTTTGGTCGTGATCTTCCACGGTGACCAGCCGGATTGGAAGATAAGGTTTGGTTGTTAATGTTGTTTGTTGCGTTTTTTCTGTTTCTGAGGAGGGCGGTAGTTGCTAGTAGTTGCCGGCTGTGTTGTACTGAGAGCTCGACGTGTTGTTTGTGTTTTTACTTACTAGGAAGTCAAGCATGCTTGGTTTCACAATTCCTTCAGACAGACTAGAGGTTCTTCTTATTTGTTTGTGTTGTCTGTTTTCCTGGTTTCTCTGTACAATTGTAACAGCGTTGGTAGGTGTTTCAGGAGATTGTGTAAGCATTCTTTTTTTGTTACCTGTGGATTTACTATTAGGTAAAATCACAAGTTTATCGTACTTGATCTTTACTATATTGCCTTTCTCTCTCTCGAGTTTAGCCTGCTCTTGTAGCTCTTTTCTCTTCTCTAATATTTGCTTCGGGTAGTCTTCCGTTATATAGTATGTGGTTGCACTTAGTGCCACTCTTCTCTGTTTGAATATTTTAATTTTTGTGCCAAGTGTAGTAAATGTAGCGATTATTGGTCTAGACTTTTCTCCTTTTTTGCCGATTCTCTTCACTTCTTGTATGTCTCTATGGTTTAGATCTAGAAAGAAATATTTGTTTACAAAGTCTATTATGACATTTTCTAGTATTTGGTAGGAATTTTCGGTTTCTTCAATGCCGAAGAATACGATGTTGTTTTTCCTTGCCTGTTTTTCCATGAAATAGATTCGTTTTTCTTGGTTTTCTAACTTTTCTTTGAGGTTTTCGTACTTTTCATCCCAAATTTTAAATTTTTCTTCTAAAATGCTGTTTATATTTTGTGTTACTGTTTCTGTTACTTTTTCGCCGCTTTTTAGGATGGTGTTTTTTTGTGAGTCGAGTTCGCTCTGAATTTTACGTAGTGCAATCATTACCTCTTCCATGATATTCTAGTTAAGATATCTGGTTTAGGTTTGTTTTGGAACTGCAGGTGCCCTCTTGTGAGTTTGCGCAGAAGCTCTCCGTAAGTGCCCGGCAGCCCTTTCGATCGTTGATAGTTGGTTACAATGCTTGACAACGTAGTTTATGATTTTTTCAATAGATGGCGTTAGTTTCTACATGGGTTGTCGTTTATTTTTATTGCAAATCATTATATGCAATTAGGTTATAATTACGAAAGTATGTTTTAAGTTGGACTTGGTGTATTTTTACTCACGGTTTGCTTTCTTGAACTTGTCTGTTTGTTTCTTAGGCTTTGTTTTTCATTGTAATGGCGTAAAATGTGTTGGATTAGTAGAAAAAAAAACCTTCGACACTGGTCTTCACAGTTTTTACAGTTTATTCTTGTTGTTGGGTTCTGACCACACTATAAGTAGTTAGTTTATTGGTTTTATCACTGTTTTATTGCTATCTCGCTGAGTTTTTGCACAATAGTTAATTTTACGAACGCAAAATAGCACGGAGACGAAGTAAACACGAGCTCGCTAGCGCCCTCCTCCTCAGAAATAGAAAAAATGGAACCCATACTGAATCCAAATTAGTAATTTGAAGATCAAAACATTCTTCATAAATTTGTTTGATCTTATCAGATAACGATTCCTTTCCAAATTGAATTCTCCACAAATGTTGTTTGCGCGGGAGTCCGTGTCCGGCTATCCGTCTCTTTCCTTCCTGCATCCACCATGTGTTCCTCTCACTTGGATAAGATGGCGTCGCTGAATAGTCACACCGCAAGATCATACGCCAGTCCGTCGAACAACCGCATCGCGAGTGAGCGCGTACCAGTACGCTCGCAACGTCTAGACAAAGGCCTAAACGGAACCGCTCGCTACGCCGCACCGCAAACCACCGCACGCTCGCTGTCTCGAGATACAGCTTGAGCCCGCTCACCGCAAGCCGTGCTAAATGTAAAACAGTGATATTACCAGGTGAGTCCTTATCAACTTAACACACATCCTTACACCGCATACCGCACCGCACTTCACCTCCCGCTGGTCCCGCCCCCTTTGCTATAACCTGCCCCCGCATACGGCGGGACCATCCAAATGTAACAAAACGAATCAGAACTTTTATTACACAGATGAGAATTACTTCTTGTAATAGTATACTCTCCAGTAGCCAAGTTTCCCACTTCTGAAGTGCTGCAGTCACTGGATGACGACGCCTGCAGGCCTGCTTTCTATTGCCCACCGTCACCACGTGGAGGTGCCCTGGTTACAGGCACAAGCAATTAAGTCTTCAAAAGTCAAAAACGAGAGTAAAAAAACAAAAGAAAAAATACTTTTTTCGGAATTTTGGGGGGTTTGTGTGATTTTTTTACATTTAAAACGGCTCGTGGTCTCAATAAAGTTTCGATTCATATTCAGCCGATCGAAATACATGAAAATTCCAAAAAAAATTTTATCATTAAAACTGCCGATTTTCATCATTTTTACGGTTTTTCGAAGTTTTCTCGAAATTTTGAGGGTGTAGGGGTCAAACTGTACCTCGAATTCGGATTCAGCGGACCAAAATACGTACCCGTAGGTAGGTCCGGTCAAATGCACATTCTACTTAATTTTTTTTTGTGTGGCGGTGGTTATTGTTTAAAATATTTATTATTGAAATTTAGATATAAATGTTGCTTCAAACATATGTACTCCTTATAATAAATTGCGTCATATTTATTAAAAAAATCCTGACCTAAAATTAATTCATGCCTTATATTTCTTGCAATCATCCCATCGTTAGGGAATATTCTTGCATCAATGAGAAAGTTCAGTCTCCCTTAACCTACTTATATATAGTGTGGACCTCGCTGCTGATTTTATAATATTTTTATGCATGCGTATTATGAATCACATTGATATGGCAATTTAGATTTTTTAGCTTAATTCTCCAACACGCACGACACATTAGCCCCTGTATCGATAAAAGCAGACATTTTTTTATTTATATTACCGATACGAGTTGTGTTACACGACATACCTCTACGTCCATCTTCTATCTGCATTTCATTGTTGTATGTGGGCAATGCAGACTCCTTGCACGCGTTTATTTGGGGGCAATTTCCGTTGCCAGCTTGAATTGGGCTCTTTCTAAAATCAGATTTATGCGTGTACAGCTTGGCAAAAAAGAGTGTGTTGTGGTGAAAAAATAAAGCTTTTTTAATATCAAAAGCCCTATTTTTTAATGTCACTTATGATATTAAAAAAATAGAGTTCCCGATGAAGATTAAACATTAATGAACATCTTAATAGCAAACAAGCAGATGGGTCTCCTGATGGAAAGATGCATCCATCGCCTATAAGCCAAATTTTAATATTATAAGTGATATTAAAAATATGCTCTATCTTTTTTAATATCACTTATGATATTAAAAAAATTGAGTTCTCAATAAAGATTAAACATATTGTATGAACATCTTAATAGCAAACAAGCAGATGGGTCTTCTGATGGAAAGAGGCATCCATCGCCTATAAGCCAAAAATGTTAATGGTGCGTTGCTATCTTGTGGTGAGGTCTAATGCCACATGCATAAGTTTACCGGTTACCTTACCCTCCAAACCGGAATACGACAGTGACAAGCACTGACGCTATTGCGGCAGGAATGGGTAAGGCGGTAGTACCAGACCCGGGCGAGACAATGTAGAACTCTACCACCTAGTAGCCACGATGGTAGTAATTCGAATAGCCAATCGGTCACCTTTTACTACCTGCCTAGCAGAACGGCAGTTGGCCTATTTTTCAAAGTAGCCCAGGACCAACACGGGGCAAACACTCAATCTGTGTACATAATTCTGCAAAAGCGTCCTCATCGTTATAGATGATTTTGTAGTATGCTAATGTCGGGCCTTTCAAATAAGTTGCTATGAATAAAAGAAAGTCATTGTTCTGCCACTAATTTAATGCTACCACGATTCTAAATTCTCTTAGAAAAACTGAAAATGGTGACGCGTCTAAACTAGAAATTAGTAGCTAATGCATAACACTCAGTATCTTTTTTATTATTCTTTAGTCATGATGGACCGCTTGGCTTTCACAGCATATACCCAGGTATTTTCCAAGGCGTGCTGTCACCAAATGTGAACAGTTTGTTTTACTCTGTTTAGCTTTTCCATTCAATCGAGGGTATTAATGATACGTTTAGTCTTATAGTTTATCTTTTACGAACTGCCTGATAAAGTTGGTTAAAAAAGTGCCAGTACTAATACGGGAGTTTAATTTTAAATATATAATTATCAATATATTATCATTAAATGAAGCAACCCTCATAAAATAATAAGTAAGTACATGTGGTTGCGGATTATTTACAGGTCTTAATAAATTATAAAACTTAATAATCGTGTATCGATAGATAGTATACATTCGTGGACAACATTAGAACTACGTAAAAAGGTTATTTTCTTCCTCCCATATCCCATAACTATTGTTTTTTTTATACATTTTTTTTATATTTGCAACCAGTACGTTTCAATGAATATATATATGACTTGCCGCACATGTACGGTTTTCTAGTCAGAATTCCTTATCCTAAATTCAGATTTGGATTACTGAATGTATGATGTTAGGAAAATATAAGATCGTGTGCGCCTTGCTGAACATTTTGTATGTAAGTCGTGTATTTAGGTCTCAGAATCTGAATTCCGGATCAGGAATCCTAACTAGAAAACCGTACATATGCGACCAGCCTATAACAGTTGAATTAAAAGAAAAACTTTTATTGGCTGTATATTATTAAGTAATGTTCGTATTCTTTCTCACTAGGACAAATTTTGCCATCTCATATCTTAGTGTCTGTAGAAGAATTTAAGTCATCTCAGATGATTTGAATTCTTTTACAGAAAGTAGAATTTCGTTTATTTTTTCCCTTAGCTGCTTATTTATCGAGTTCAGTGTGAATTGTAAATGCAAATAAACTAATAATGCCACATTTAAACATCCTTCATATTTTTAGGGATGTTTATTTAATTAAAATTAAACACATCTACAAAGAAGTGGCACAAACATAACGATAATCAATCATTAGTCAATAAGTATCTGTAGATTGGAAAGTATATAAGACTTGCGGGATAGGCACGTAAACGGAAATCTGGCGTGAAACGATCAATTCATCGGTCACCGGAGTAATCAGTTTAGACACTGAATCTTAACTTCGCCTGAGGTAAGAGTTAGGCTCCGAAAATTTGAAGGAATTACAATAAACAAAATAAGTGTAAAAAAGAAGTCTGAAATCATAATAATAAATTTACACATTGCCGGGCGAAAGCCCTGTTCGTGCACATACTACTGAGTAGCTTGAGATAATTGTGCTGGCAATTACGAAAATTAGAATGATAAAGCTTGAAGTCAAGGAATATTTACAGATGTGTCCCCGAATTTGTCCCATGCTTTTTCTCATCTTATGTAAAATATGGACACATCTGTAAATATAAATTGTATTTAAAGATGAGTCCAGATTTTGCACAAGGTGGTAAAAGACTCATGCGAAAATGTAAGCAGAGCAACATCGTTGGAAAACAGGCGAATGAAGGAAAGCCAATTATGGTACTAATGGGAAGGCATTTATAATGAAATGAGGGAAAAATGCAATACTCGTACTTAGTATTGATTACATGCATTTCAATGCAATCTTTCATGCAGTTTGTTAAAAAAATACGAGTGCAAAAATCTCTTCTGTTATTTTTCCTTTTTTTTATAATAAGGTATTATTTTAAATTGTTTATATTTTGACATTTGTAATTTTTTATTGACGAATAATACGTAAACAATACCAAAATGATTTGTCCTTAAGGGTATGCAAAAAAAATACTCCGATGTTTTTCTCTGAGTGTAAGTTTAAAGAAGTGTGTATTGATACCTTAACGTTGAAGTAGTATTAGTAGGAAACGCATTCGGTTGACTGCGATGATTTTTATTGAAAAATAGTTCTCCACAAAAGACCTTTTTTAATAAAAGAGTATTAAAAAAGGTCTATTCTAAATATCGGTGAAAGAACTTTTGAAATCAGATGGACCGTTTCGAAGATAACATCTTACACAATTTTTACCTCTTTATAATATTAGTTTACATAGAAATATTCAATTATTTTATTTGCAATTTTTACAAATATAAAATAAATACTTATATTCAAATATTTTTTTAAGAAAAACCGCCTACACATTATGAAAATCAAGCACATTTTAGATTAACTAAATTACCGGATAATGTAAAATAATTAGCAAATACATGTAGCGGTCAGACTACGTGCGTGTAACCATTCGAGGTTTGAGAGTATTCCATTTGTAATTCAAAAAGTTTTCATCACACACATCCAAAATAATTTTCATTGAGAGTTCCCATATTATATGGTTCACTAACTAAGGTCATTACAAGTTTTTAGGTTATCCTGTTTAGAAATTGCAGTTAGTCGGGAACGGGGTCACTCATGTTTGATAATTTTAGCGGAAGCTTTTATAAGTTAGTATAAAATATCGTATTTATATAGTCTATCGTCATGTTTTATTCGGCATTTTGTGTTGTCATAGTTATGTATGTTTGAAAAATCATTAAGGATTATTTGTTTTGTGATGCCGCTTTACATTAATTTGGTTTACTGGCTACCTTAGATTTTTATTGGCTATAATACCGGTTGACCCTGCAAGCTATCCCTAAAACTTCCCGCTAAATTGCTCAAAGGAACAAAAAGCATAGATTTTTTTCAGAGTTTAAAAATCTAAATTTTCTTATAAATGACAGTAATTTCATTTTCGAAAGTTGTTTATTTTGAAAATGATGGTCAATTTTGATCTTTCGAATGACATTCAAATCAATTTTCGGGCTCTAAAATGTTTTCTTAGCTACATAATCTATTTGCTGAAAAATGACGATGTAATATCAAAAAAATACATTTGTTTTCAAAAATTTTCGTTATTGACAAATCCCAAATAAATCGACCGATTTTGATCCAGTTTACGGTATTTGATGCAGTTTTTAGAGAGAAAAGCTGATTAAATTTTTAAGTCAATCGGTATATTACACTTAAAGTTATTTTAAAATATTGAGTAAGTTTGCTGAAAGCTACAAAATATTAATATTTAAAAATTTGTAACTTTTAAAAACTTGATTCAGTTTTGATTTTGAAACTGCATTTGACGTAGATTTTTAGTAATAAAATATTGTAGAAGGTCGAAAATTACTAGTAACAAATCTCGAAGCATGTCGAAAAAATACTTTTTCAAAAATTTTTGTCAACAATGACTCCCGAACGGATTTTGATAAACATATTTTGAAGAAATTTACGGAATTTACAGTTATGTCACGGAAAAGAGCTGATTAGATTTTGTACTCAATTAATTTGGAAGTTATATTTAAAAAAATAGTTTCGCCCAAATTTTTTTGAAGTTTCCCAAAATCTAGACCGAATTGGTTTAAATTTTCAGGAAGTCTAAATTCCATCAACTGCATTTCAATTGGTTAAGCCGTTCAAAAGTTATGAAATGTTTACATACACACATACACACACACACACACATACATACATACAGACATACTGACGTCATCGTGAAAATAGTCGGAAAAAGTTTCTAGGACCTCAAAACGTGAGATCTGGTGAAAATCGGGACTGAATCAGCAACTTCCTTATCTACACACGTAACGAAAGTTAAAAAAGTAGTAACGTTTCTTTAAATAGAAGCATAAAAGCTTGGTGCTTATTTCTTTTTAACTTCCCATTACATTAATCGATCGATAAAAATCGAGATTGCACCAGATTTTCACGTTTTGAGGAACCTAGGAACCTTTTCCGAATATTTTTATGATGACGTCAGTGTGTTTGTATGTATGTATGTATGTGTGTGTGTGTATCTAAACATTTCATAACTTTTAAACGGCTTGACTGATCGAAACGTAGTTGATGGCATTCGATTAAATTCCACTCAGCTTAGACTTCCTGAAAATTTAGACCATAGTGATTCAGAAGATTTTGAGAAATTTTGAAAATACCTCAAAAAAAATTTGGCGAAAGAGTATATTTTTCATATAACTTCTAGATTAATGTACCGATTGAGTACAAAATCAAATCAGCTCATTTCTTCAAAAATTTGAATGCACGAATAGAGTTGACGAAAAATTTTGAATAAAATGTTTTTTCGACCTCATTTCAACTAAACATTTTTTGATCTTCTACAATAGTTAGTACTTTAAAAAACTACGTCGGATGCCATTTTAAAAATTAAAATCGAATTAAATTTTCAAAAGTTACAGCTTTTCAAATACTAAAATTACGTTTTTATAACAAACTTACTTCATATTTTTAAAATAACTTTCAGGCTCATATACTGATTTATTTAAAAATCTCTCGCCTCTGTGGTCTAGTGGTCCAGCGTTGGAGTTGACCACATGAGGTCCCGGGTTCGATTCCCGGGTCGGGGACTTAAAAAAAAAGTGTTTTTTCAGTTTTCTGAGAAACACAAAGTTGCCCGGGATTGGAAAGTGCCCGGTTGGCGATAGGCTTGCCACCTATCACATTTGTGGGACCAAGTATCTTCGGCTAATCGTGGGTGCACTTGTACCTCTGCCTACCCTTTCGGGGATATGGGCGTGAAGATAATTTACTTTTAAAAATCTTGTTAGCTTTTTTACTTAAAAAACTGCGTCGAATATCGTGAACCAGATTAAAATTGGTAAATTCGTTCGGGATTTATCAATGACTTAAAGAACACAGGCCATTTTGGTTTAGTATATCCCTTGGGTGTCTTTCGGAATAGAGTGACGAATATTAGATAAACTAGAATAATTTTCCCCGATTTTTAAATCAATTAAATAAAATGTATCGCTAGAAACAATCATACAAAAATATTGAGACTTTGATTTGATTGAATTCTATCATCATATTTAAGTATTACCATTGTATAAAACTTAATTTACATTTTCATTAAAACAACAATAAGTCTATATATCATAATTTTCATTATAAGTATCAAATAAAAATTCTCCCTGTTTTGTATTAAAAAATAGTTAATGCTAATTTATTTTCTGTTTTTAGTGTCTTCGTAAAATCTTAGCTCAGAATTCTGTCAATCTAACTTAGATTTTTGAGATTAGAAGCTGTTGTACTGAAGATACCCAATGACAAGATAAATACTTAACCATAGATTAATTACTAAGGAGAGAACTGATTGTTACCTTACCTAAATTTCAACTTTATTTAACTACTATTCCCCAAGTTAAAAAATATGTATTAAATGCGGATAAGTTAAGGAGTTAATATACAATCTTAGGGAATATATTTAACGTTAAGATAATAACTAGAAAAACGACGTATGAAGTCTTGCCCGTGTTCTTTTTGAAAAAAGTTAATTTTTGACATTACTTCGAAATTTTTTAACTAATTGATTTTGTGGCGAAATAAAACTTTGTCGCCTTTGAGTTCAAAAATTCATGCTTAGGTATAGTTTTTGCCTCGTTGAGCTTAAAGTACATCAAGTTAGCAGGAAGTTTCAGGGATGGCCTGCAGGGTCAAACGGCTTACAGATTTTTTAGATAAAAAATACTCACTATATTAGAAATGTATCATATGAATCTCTGTTAATCTATATTATCTATATTAATGTTATACTCTAAAATATGTAAAAGTGTCAAAACGGCTACATAATATCAAGTACTCGAACTGTAAGTTGCAAAGTTCTGCAACATCTCAACGGATGAGGCCATCCGGTTTGGTACCACCATCATACTATTCTGTCGCAATAGCGTTAGATTTATTGCTATTTTGGTTTGGAGAGCACGTCAAAAAATACGTGACTATAATATTTGAAGATTTTTCTTATTCTTTGGGAGGCGTTGTTAATAAATCCTGACTACTCTCGGAATGGAAATGTTTTCCAAATGAAAAATACTTTAAAAAAATATGTACAATTTATTTACAAATGAAACAAGCAGATGGCTCTGCTGATAAAAATAAATCGCCCAGAAATACCAAAGATGTAAAAGGTGTCTTATTTCCCATGTTAGCGATGTGACGTTTGCATTAGTTAAATAGGTATTATGAAAATTTCCATAATTTAAAGTCAAGCAAAAAAAGAAAAAAATAAGCTTTCTTCTTCATTATCCGCTTGATTGAATTTACCTTAGACTATAAATTACCACAAAAATTTTATTGTTTTCGATCTTTGTAATAGCTTTCGCAAACTAAGCGGGCCAAAATAATTCGACTAATGTAATTGAAACGTAGTTAATGGAATTTCTTGCTCGTATTAATCGCCAGTACTGAACCATAATCGACTAGATCAAGTTACGTTTTAATGTAGATTTTTGCAATTTATTTTATATCACATTGACATATTACTATGGACGTTGGATTCACGCTAAAATGTCCGAGGAAAGTGAGCTACAAAACGCAAAAGGAGCTACAATGCCGCTTTAGTCGAAATAATACATTGATATAGTGATTTAGTATTTAAATTACCTTGTTAACGTATCTATTTTTGTGATGTGTAACTAGGACATTTTTATCGCGATTTTAGTATGAGACCGGATGTCAAAAGTAATCATATGTCAACGTTATATCAGTAATATTGTAACAATTCAAGCTAGTCATAAAGAATATAAAGCAAACGTGTTGTTGCTATCGTGACTAGTCGACAGTAGAGCTCATTGACGATTCGTTTTCATTGCGATGCTGCTTCCTTACTTATTAGTGTCAACTTAATGTCGTTACTTCTGAGCTGTTTTGAAGCTTGTTATAAAGAAAAGAAGGTTAACGTGTTATTGCTATCATGACTACTCGACATTAGAGTTATTTTCGATTCGCCTTCATTGCGGTGCTGCTTCCTTACCTGTTAGTGTCAACTTAACGTCGTTACTTCTAAACTGTTTTGAAGTTTGTTATAAAGAATAGAAGGCTAACGTGTTATTGCTATTGTGACTACTGGACAGTAGAGTTCATTGACAATTCGCTTTCATTGCGGTGCTGCTTCCTTGCCTATTAGTGTAACTTAACGTCGTTACTTCTGAACTGTTTTTAAGCTTGTTATAAAGAATAGAAAGCTAACGTGTTATTGCTATTCTGACTACTCGACAGTAGAGTTCATTGACGATTCGCCTTCATTGCGGTGCTGCTTCCTTGCCTATTAGTGTTAACATCGTTACTTCTGAACTGTTTTGGTTTGGGGGTAGTATAACCCATAAATAATAATGACAATAATAATAATATCGCTGGACAAATTACACAAATCGATCTATCCCCAAAGTAAGCAAATTATTTGCGTGTGTTATGGCTGTTAGTCAACGATACTAGTACATATACTAATATATATGTTATATGTTATGTATATATGAATATTTAAGTATGTTTGCATATGGTATTAAATATTAATTGTAATCTAAGATAATTTATTCAGTCGTACTGAGAATTCTTCCACCTCAGGGGAGCTTTTCTGCTTGCATGCCATTAGTCGGTAGGGGAGTACTGATGTATTATGTGTTATTCTATTAAATACAAACAGGATTCATCGATATTTTTATTTGAAATTCCCCCGGGTTGGTGCCGGACTCCTTTGAAGAATAGGCCAACCGCTGTTCTGCCAGGCAGGTCGTAAGAGGCAACCGATTGGCTATGCGAGTAACCACCATCGTGGCTGCTAGGTGGTAGAGTTCTGCATTGTTTCGTCCGGGTCTGGTACCACCGCCTTACCTATTCCTGTTGCAATAACGTCAGTGCTTGTCTCTGTCGTGTTCCGGTTCGGAGGGTAAGGTAGCTGGTAAACTTATACATGTGGCATTAAACCTCGCCACAAGATAGGAACGCACCATTAACATCTTTGGTGTTTATAGGCGATGGATGACTCTTTCCATCAGGAGACCCATCTGCTTGTTTGCTATCTTATGACATAAAAAAAATTGACAGACAAGACGCCCGTCCTGTCTATATATCGGCAGTGTTAATTATATTTACGAGTATTTGGAGTAAGTTTGTTGATAATTACTAATGATGGAGGATCGTCGGAATCGCTTACGAATGGTTAGATAAAAGAGAAGTATGCTTTCACTGTAGAAGAGTTCACCTATCGACGACCTAATCATTAGAAATACATTAGAACAATATGTTGCCAAGTTTTAATGACTGTTTGATGAATAAAATACCTAAATTGTAATATTATTGAACCTTTTGTCCGTTAAAATTAGTTTATATTTTCCGTAAATTTCATTTACGAATCCGAATTGCGTTGTTCAAACCGTAACAAGATAATTAAGTGAAACGTTATTGGAATTTGATACGACGTAGTTAACACTGTCTTCAACGCAATATTTTAGAATAATTGTTGTAATTGTCATGTTTTCATAAGGTTGCTAACCTCCATTACCTGTGTAAATTACAGATATCAATGTATTGCTAATTTAAGGCTAGAATGTAACGCTGTCTATGAAACCCTTTAATCTGACGCACAGCAGACAAGTCCTGATATTTTAGCGGGAAAAATTAAGGCGGTGTACAATAAATAACATCTTTGTGTTTCGGTTTGAATAGATGAAGATAACATTATAAATTACTAGCTGTTGCCCACGACTTCGTCCGCGCGGAGTTCGTTTACTCCGCACAGCTTCTCCCCCGTAGGTGATAGCGTGATTATATGTAGCCTATATGTTGACCCGACCTATTACTAATATTCATGCAAAATTTGAAGTAAATCCATGCAGTACTTTTTGAGTTTACCCCGGACATACATACAGACAAACAGACAAAAATTCTAAAAACTATATTTTTGGCTTCGATATCGATTGTAGATCACGCCCCAAGTCTTCTTTTAAAAAAATATTCAATGTACAGTTTTGACTTCCCTACGATTTTATTATATTATAGATAATATCGAGTTACACAGATATTTGTCGTATTCACAGAATACTTAGAGACTCGATATCGCGATATCTCGGACTGGTGCGGAACAAACTGTCCCGAACCATTCCGAGATATCGCGTCCGTGAGAGGTGTCTATGTGTGCGTTGCTCGAATATCACATGTATGTAGATTGACTACTGTTAGTCTCCAGTATACTGTGTCGTATTTTACAAGTTACATAATGTAGTGTATAAAGGCAAGTGAAGTTATAGTTGTTTGCGAAAATATTCATTGACATTGAAACACAGTTTAATGACACTATATTATTAACTAGCTGTGCCCGCGACTTCGTTCGCGTGGAAAAAAATTTTTAAAATAAAGTAGCCTAAGTTACTCTTTATTACCGTGATTTAAAAGAAAGACAGTCTGGGGCTTTACCCGCATAGTTCCCGTGGGATTTTCGAAATAAAAACTATTCTATGTCCTTTCTCGGGTCTCAACTATCTTTGTACCAAATTTTATCCAAATCGGTTAAGTGGTTTAGGCTTGAAGAAGAGACAGATAGACAGTTATACTTTCACATTTACTTGAGATAAAAATTATTTAACACCGGTGCAGTCAGCCAACCAAATTAGTGGTAGTGCCATACTGCTTTTGCAAATGAATAGGCCGGCACGCCCGGGGAGATACCACTCTCTCACTTGACACCGACGTAAAGTAGCAGCCCTGCTGCTGCGTTTCGTTTGGTTTGTGAGAGTCCCGGAGGCCTAACCCCCCCCCCCCCCCCCTCCGCACACTATGAATGCGCAATCTAAAGAGAATCTACCCCAGGGGGGTACCACTTGCACCAGCAGTGGAGAATCCCCCCCTGAGCGTCCGTGCTCTGGATTCCAGCCAAGTCATGGATGCTCAGGCTTCCCTGCGTATTCTGGGGGGGGGGGGGGGGCAAAATTGCGCTCATAGACAATCCTGTCCGGGGCAAACAGGGCAAGAAAGCCATGGCACCCCCTACCACGCTTACTGTGGATTTCTGTAATGTCAGGGGGCTTCATTCCAACTTGAACGCCGTCCACTACCATCTCGAGACGGCGAAGCCAGCTTTGCTCTTTTTGACCGAGACGCAGATATCTTCTCCGGCTGATACTTCTTACCTCTCCTACCCGGGGTACAAACTGGAACATTCCTTTGTACCGCGGGCTGGGGTGTGCGCATACGTCAGAGAAGATATCTGTTACCGGCGCCTCGGCAGACTTGAAGGTCAGGACCTATCCATCCTCTGGTTACGCGTAGCTTGCGACGACCATCCACGCAGCTACGCGTGCCTATACAGGTCCCATGGCGAGAATACTGAAGTTGACCGGCTCATTGAGCATTTACAAACGGCTGTAGATTCCGTGTTAGAGCAGACCCCCTCCACAGAGATCGTGATCTTGGGCGATTTTAATGCCCACCACGCCGAATGGCTTTGTTCGCGCATCACCGATGATGCGGGGAGGTCTGTTCACGATTTTGCCTTGGCGTATGGTCTTACACAACTGGTAACTTCGCCCAAGCGAGTTCCCGATGTGGATGACCATATGCCTTCACTGTTGGACCTTCTGCTGACCTCTCATCCGGACCATTATCAGGTATCGGTGGACGTCCCACTTGGTTCGTCAGACCACTGCCTGATCCGGAGTAAAGTGCCGGTTTCGTGCCTATCACGGCCATCTTAGCAGGCTGTCGTCGCGTTTGGCACTTTAGGTCAGCAGATTGGGACGGGATGCGGTCTTTTTTGCGTCCTACCCATGGGGGCGTTTGTGCTTCTCGCTGGATGATCCGAATGTCGTCGCTGACTCTATTGCCGATGTGGTGCTACAGGGCATGGAACTTTTCATTCCATTTTCTGCGGTACCAATTGGTGGTAAGTCTCAGCCTTGGTTTGGTCGCTCTTGTAAAACGGCTTCGCGCCGCAAGCAGGAGTGCTGCCGGGCTTGGTCTGCAGCGTCCGCATCTTGTAATAAAAAAACCAGCACATCACGTAAGGAGTACAATTTCGCCTCGAGGTACTTCAAAAGAGCTATCGCCAAGGCAAAATCGGATCACATTGGCAGAATTGGTGAGAAATTAGTTCGCCTTCCTTCGGTCACTCGTGCGTTCTGGTCTCTCGCCAAGGCTGTCTTAGGGAATTTCTCACAGCCCTCTCTTCCATCCTTGCACGGAGACGATGACTCTCTGGCCCATACCGCAAAGGAGAAGGCCGATCTCCTGGGCTCCTTCTTTGCGGCCAACTCGACTCTGGATGACCAAGGGAACGCACCGCCTACCATCCCGCAGTGTGATAGTTGTATGCCAGAACTACAATTTCGGCAATCATCTGTGCGTAAAGCACTACTTTCCTTGGACATCCACAAGTCGAGTGGGCCGGATGGCATCCCTCCGATTGTGCTAAAAATGTGTGCTCCAGAGTTGGCACCAGTATTAACACGCCTATTCCGGCTCTCCTATTCACTCGGCGTGGTACCGAATTCGTGGAAGACAGCTTTGGTGCATCCCATCCCTAAAAAAGGAGATCGCTCTAACCCGTCTAACTATCGGCCCATAGCCATAACCTCCTTGTTCTCCAAAATTATGGAGACAATCATCAACTCTCAGCTCCTCAAGTATTTAGAAGAGCACCAGCTGATTAGCGACCGTCAGTACGGTTTCCGTCGCGGCTCAGCTGGTGACCTTCTAGTATACCTAACTCATCGATGGGCGGAAGCAGTTGAGTCCAAGGGGGAGGCATTGGCAGTTAGTTTGGACATAGCGAAGGCCTTTGATCGGGTATGGCACAAAGCGCTTCTCGCGAAGCTGCCTTCCTATGGGCTTCCTGAGAAATTATGCGAGTGGATCATCAGTTTTTTGGCTGACCGGAGCATCAAGGTCGTTGTCGACGGTGCGTGCTCCGACCTTAAATCTGTCAATGCTGGTGTTCCCCAAGGCTGAGTGCTATCACCGACACTGTTCCTTCTGCATATCAATGATATGATGCGAATTAGCAACATACATTGCTATGCGGATGACAGTACTGGTGATGCTACATACTCCGGCCGAAGCAGTATTTCTCGGGAACACGTCAAAAAGTGCCGAAACAAGCTTGTGTCTGAAGTCGAGAATCGACTTACCGATGTCTCGGAATGGGGTCGCCAAAACCTGGTTACTTTTAACCCCAAGAAGACACAGCTTTGCGTGTTCACCGCAAAAAAGACGCCCTTTGTCGTATCACCTCGATTTGAGGATACTCTTCTGACAGCCTCAGCTAGTGTCGAAATCCTGGGAGTTGACATATTGAATTACGTTCAGTTTCGCGGTCATTTGGAAGGCAAGGCTAAACTAACCTCCAAAAAGCTCGGTGTGCTCAGCAGAGCGAAACAGTACTTTTTGCCGGTCCATCGCCTTCAACTTTATAAGGCACAGGTTCGGCCTCACATAGAGTACTGTTCGCATCTCTGGGCCGGAGCTCCTCAGTACCAGCTTCTTCCTCTTGATCGCATTCAGCGTAGAGTGGTTCGAATCGTTGACGACCAGGCCATTTCGAAAAAGCTTGACTCTTTGGCATTGCGCAGAGATGTAGGTTCTCTCTGTGTCTTTTATCGTATTTATCATGGAGAGTGTTCCGACGAGTTGTTTGGATTAATTCCTGCCGCCGAATTCCACCATCGGACATCGCGTCAAAACTTGAAGTTCCATCCTCACCATCTCGATGTCTGGAAATCCACAACTGTGCGTTTCTCCCGACACTTTTTACCTCGCACTACTCTGTTGTGGAACCAATTACCGGCAGGGGTATTTCCGAACGGATACGACATAGGGACCTTCAAGCTTACTCATTCTTAAAAGGCCGGCAACGCAACTGCACGACCTCTGGTATTGCAGATGTCCATGGGCGGCGGTGATCACTTACCATCAGGTGCACTTCTTGTTCGTTTGCCCCCTCTTCTATATAAAAAAAAAATATTTATAATATCGAATTACAATAAGAGTATATTCAACCTGTTATTGAGTTAGAATGGGGCATTCGAACACACAACAAATTATTTAGCCTATCATGTGCGCAATCATACATTCTCACAGTATACCAGTATTCTTACACCGTATTTCATTAAGATCTAAGTTACAATGAATACGGGTGAAAACGACTACGTAACAAAGTTCAAATGATATAAAACATTAGTAATTCTAGGTAAGATAAAGTATTGAACAAATGAATGTCGTTTATTGTTTGAAGTTGTGTGCTTTTGCTCTACTCTATCGTCTTTATTTTCTTATTTGTTAGTTAGTAACGGAATGAGCACAACTAGTAAATATTTATTGTTCAACATCCTACAGTAAACAGCTTATATCTACTCTGAGTGTTTGTTTGTAACAACGGTTTTCCATTTTATCTGTAAGGATTTCGACTTCGGCTCTATTTGTAAGACCTTAAACAGCTTTAATGAAAATAGCAGGTCAACTTATATTAAGTTGTCCTACTATTTTTCATTTTCAGCAATATTTGGATAGAGTCGTTTTAGTGAACACATTATTAGTCAATGTATGTATAAATTAGCTCACCCGGCCGCACAGTGAATTACTACGGCCTTATAAGAAGTTTTATGTCATGTACATTATATATATATATATATATATATATATATATATATATATATATATATATTTATAAATAACAGCTAGTGATTGACCTCGGGTCTATAATTATTTCCTAACGAAGTTTCATCAAAATTAAATTAAGTGTGTGACATCGTAACATCATATGAGGCAGTTTCCATATTACATACTTATATTCACGCTAGACCTCTTAAGAGATTCCCGTCCCCGCAGATCCGATCCCGATTCCAGAGAGAACCGAGTGCCACACGTCATTTATAGTCACACATCCTTGCAGATTTGCCTCTTCATACAAACACATTGAATACGAAGACTCTTGACGTTTTCATATTATGAGATTTTACAATCTTTCACATGAGATTTTTTAAATATTTTTTTTCACGCTAACCTTGTCCTGACAATAACAAACACAACTAAAAATAATTGTTCAATTTGGTGAATTTATTCTTAAGTTATGCGCGTACAAATATTTTGTCACACATCTTTATTTATACAGTTATTAAATGGTGTTTTACATACAATGTAATTGTATGTTACTGTAAAAAAATTAAAATACTGTATTTCTGGCATAGAAGCGGAATTGAGTCAACGATCATATTTTTTAAGTTTTACATGTCCTAAGGATTACAAGAAGATAAAAAAGTCTTAGATTACCTTAAATTATTATTTACTTCCAAATCAGTACGTGACCTCAAAACGTCCAATAAAAAATATCTTTTAAATCAACATTTTTTTTTTATTTGCCATAAGTTACACCCCCAGGATAACAAAAAAAGACGTGTTTTTTTGCTCAACCCAAATGAATTCTCTTATTACATAGAAACACAAAATACGTAATTCACTTTAAAATTGTATTTGCAAATTCACAAAACCCGTGTAATAAACTTCTTGGCTCGGCAAAATAATTAAATGCAGCGATTGTAAGTTCGGTGTAGCTGCTTGTTGTTTTAGAGGTTTCTTGCTACGTCTCGCCGTGGCGTTGGGTGCACAATGTAATAAATTAAGACTAATAA
This sequence comes from Apodemia mormo, assembly GCA_036924255.1. Lineage (NCBI taxonomy): Eukaryota > Metazoa > Arthropoda > Insecta > Lepidoptera > Riodinidae > Apodemia > Apodemia mormo. The sequence goes on from JAUPFN010000008.1 coordinate 21,258,654, forward strand.
GGACAAAGCTATGTTTATTCTGATTTCGTTAATGGCAAAGAATTTGTCTTAAACAATTAAATTTCCCCTTGTTGCTCCGGGCTTCTCTTTGAAGAATAGATCAAATGCCTTACTGCTAAGCGTCTCGTAAAAGATGTGAGATGGCTGCCTTACTAACAGTATTTCAAGTAGCTAGGCGGCAGAGTTCTGTAATATTTTGACTGGGTTTTAGTATTACCGTTGTACCTGTCGTGTTTCGGTTTGGAGGCCTTAAAACTTATGCATGTGGTATTCTAACCCCGCCAAATGGATAGCAACGCACTTTTAATATGTTTGGTGTCTATAGGCAACGGTTGTATTTTTTCATTAGGTATCTTTAGGTACCTTTGGCTTGTTGCTATCTTATTAAATAAAATAAAAAATGTTCCGATCTAGAGATAAGCTAACTAGTTTTTTCAACTGTTGAGCTTGCGTTTAGGTTTTTGTCATAGCTGCCAAGTCAGCAACGCACCATTTTTGTTACTGAAAGGCAACGGTTACATCTTACAATTGAAATGGCCTCGCTACTTATTTACGGTTTTATCGATAAAGAAATTTAATTATGTGCATAAGGCCCTGACCGACGCACGAGCCTATACCACGGGTTTAAAGAACAATGGTATTACTCGCCGCTCGTTAGTGCTGATCGACTAGCGAATAGAACTGTCGTATTTAAAGAATCATAGAAAAAATATGGCAAACATGACGAATAGCGAGCCAGGTTTGTCGATAAGTCGCAAGTATATTGTCAAAACCATGATAAATGATGATGAAATAAAATAAAAAATGTTCCGATCTAGAGATAAGCTAACTAGTTTTTTCAACTGTTGAGCTTGCGTTTAGGTTTTTGTCATAGCTGCCAAGTCAGCAACGCACCATTTTTGTTACTGAAAGGCAACGGTTACATCTTACAATTGAAATGGCCTCGCTACTTATTTACGGTTTTATCGATAAAGAAATTTAATAATGTGCATAAGGCCCTGACCGACGCACGAGCCTATACCACGGGTTTAAAGAACAATGGTATTACTCGCCGCTCGTTAGTGCTGATCGACTAGCGAATAGAACTGTCGTATTTAAAGAATCAGAAAAAATATGGCAAACATGACGAATAGCGAGCCAGGTTTGTCGATAAGTCGCAAGTATATTGTCAAAACCATGATATTACAATTTCACTAGTGATATTACAATTAAACGGTAGATTGTGAATCGACTTCATTACTTACAATTTAATGGCCTAGTTTTAGTGACATTGTAATGTCACAGGAACGCTATAGTGATATTATAATAATACTAGGTATATTACGAACGGAGTTGGCTGTGGGAGATGTCGAGCGCTCTGATTGGTCAATTCTTTCCCATTCGCCATTTGAAAAACAATAATAGTAAACATTGAGGTGTGTGTGCAATTTTATGTCTAAAATTATTGTTTAAATAGTGATTTTTTAATTTTTTCATTAAATTTCTTTAAAATGTGTGACAGTGAACATTTGGAACTGATTGAATCTTCAAATTCGTTAATACCGAGTGAAAACCAGTGTGAGATTGTGGCACGAGAAGAATTTTACATAGAGCTAAGAAAATATTACAGTGAACATTCTGATAAAACAAAAACCCGAAATGGAGTATGAGTAGGATTTCGCAGGTAATAAATACAATATCCTGTAATTGTTTATTTTATTTATTTATTTTATTTTATTAGGAAAACAGTACAGTAATTATATAACTTAAGAATATAACATTGTAATATAAGTATACACATTTACTAAGTTTTAATTGTTTGTTGATTTGTCATTTCCTGTAATGTCGTCTTTCTGTCCTAAAGCTGTTTCTAGATCTTCTTCGTTTTCTAGTGTTTTAAATATATTATTTGGCAAATTACTGAAAACCAACCAAAAAACATGAATTGTACGAAATAACAGTCATCTGACCAATTTGTTGAATCATTGTCTTTCATCCACACTCTCAACATGTTTTCGACGTCATGGTTGCAGCGTTCGACGCTACCCTGGCTTTGTAGGTGACGTGCCCTAACATTAATAATTTTGCAGTTAGGCCATAAGCTCATAATTTCTTTGATCACATTTGCGGTGAACTCACGCCGATTATCGCTTTGTAAAATATGCGGAACACCAATTTACAAAAATATTTTCAAGAGCTCAAAAGCAATCTGTGATGAACGTTTAGATTTTAAAGGTCATAAAAAACAGCATAATTTTCATTCAAAAGGTCATAAAAAAAGCAACATAAACATACAAACCACAAGACCTGATTTCGGGAAACTTCTTTTTTCCATACAAGTTTTGCACAGATTAATGAATAGTTTTATTGCAAACTGTGGGACTATTTTTTTTTCTTGTAAGGCATGTATTATTTTATCGCGATCACCGTGGCCTCTAATAATATTTACTTCCATTAAAATGTCGTAATATTTTTCGCTGGGAATAACTTCTATCACTGGAGAAGAAACAAATTTCAGCTTCATGATTAATATTTTTCCTTTCCCACGTCCAAAACATCATATTTACATGCATAGTGGTATTGCTGGTTAGTGGTTTTAAGATTTTGTTTTTTTCTGGATTTGAATTCTTCTATTGAATTTATTACCTGCGAAATCCTACTCATACTCCATTCCGGTTTTTTGTTTTATCAGAATGTTCACTGTAAAATAGCTTTATGTAACTTAGCTCTATGTAAAATTCTTTCCCGGTTCCCTCACATCCTTCCACATTCGCATTGTATATCTGTTTTGTTAGGTAACCTTTCATCTACCATTATTTATACATGTCCGAACCATTCTCATCTTTACACCGACCTTTCTTTCAAGCCTAACCTCTCTCTCACTTCCATATTACGAACCCGGTCCGCGAGTACTAAACCATATATTTTTCTTAGCGATCTCATCTCGAACGCGTTGTTTCTACTTTCATGCCCTTTCTGACATACCCAACTCTCACTTCCATACAATAGCTTTGGGATAAGCACATAATTAAGCAGGGCTAGACGGGCACCCTGACTTAAAATTGTGCTATTAAGTAATCTCCCTAACGCTCCATTCACTCTGTTCCCTGCACACACTCTTCTTTCAACATCAGCGGTGTACCTTCCATTCCTGCTAAAAGCACATCCAAGATATACAAACTCATCCACTTGTTCCAGCACTACATCATCGACCACAACTCTTACATCCGTTCTGGTTGCTTCTCTCTCAAATACTAAAATTTTAGTTTTTAGTAGTTTTAGTTTTAGTTTTTTTAGTTCTGCTAAGTATGTCTTAAAAAACGACAAGGTAATTGGCTATACGTGACACTACCATCGTGACAACTAGTTGGTAAAGTTCCGCAACGTCTAGCCTAGGTATTTGGTACCACGGACTCAACTATTCCTGCCGCACTTGCGTCTATGCTTATCATTGTCGTGTTCCGGTTTGGAGGGTAGAGTAAGCGATAGACTTATATATATGGCATTGCCATCCCACCACTAGTTTATCTATTTATCATCATTTGCTATGTCATGATAAAAAAAGCAGTGTTACGTATTGTTAGGTGGTAGTATGTACCTACTTGTAACTATACCTACAATTAGCGCTCATTCTATTACATCGACTCTCGCAGGCTCAAATTTGTTTTCTTTCAGGTTCAGTATACTACGTCCTCTGTTAGTTTTGCTACTATTCAAAAAAAATGCGAAGAAAAACGCACACACATACTTATCTGGCGCTAAGAAGAAAGCAAAGCTTAAGTTGTTAAATGTTGTAAAACATTAAATTGTTTTGCTGTATTAAACATAAGAAATGAACAGTGTTTATAGCAGAAGTTTTAATACTACGTAATAAAAATACTTTCAATAAGAACATCATGAAAACAAAATTTCTTTTGTAAAAATTTGTTTGGGGGACGATATCAATTTGTGAAACCTTGTTCGCTTCCTTTATAGTCTTTTAACTAAAAGTAATAAACGTGAAATTGATTTTAAAAGGCCAGTTTCCTCAACTGGCTTTTCATGAGCGTAGATATGAATAAAATTGAAAATATTTTAAATTCAAATATTGATTTTTGCCCCAATTCGATTGCAGAATATTTGTCGTATCTCTTTGATGCTACGTTGATTAATCGACTTCAAAGAGTGACTTTCTGCGTTTTACATTTTTATTTATCATGGATGGAATTGCAAACAAATATATGGTTCTTCTGATGCACAGTTCAATTATGGATATATATTTAACAGGTTTATAATGTGTTTCTAGTATAAGTTTAGTTAATGCTTTACGCTTTAAGCAGCATGATTATGACAAGCAATAATGCTAGTATCGCAAGAATAGGAAATGCGATGGTACCAAACTCGAGCGAGACTGCCTAATTCTATTACCTAGTAATCCGCCTTTTCTGAACTACCTGCAGAAAGGCAAATTATGTCTATTTTTCAAAGGAGATTCTAACCAATACGTGGAAAAAACTACGATTCTTACCGTCTTAAATAATATCCGTGCTTCCCGTGGAGGTCCAGGTCCGTTTTAAAAAATCTCCAAGTTATGCCAATAATCATTTGCACGCCTCTTCCATAAGGGCAAGGATAGATCATTACAGATTTTTGTACAATTTAAAATTGTGCACTCACTTCAAATAGAAGCCCGTCGCTCACGTCACTGCCCGCGCGTTAAAAATACAGAATTGTTCTCTGATAAATTGTAAAATACAACACCATGAACGTTAAAAAAATATAAGATATTGTATTTTCGGTAAGTATAAGAGTTTATCAATTAATTTTTGTCGTTTATATCACTAAATATAGGGCGTAATGTATGATTTTCATTTTATTTGTCTTAAAAATGTACTCGACGCCCCAAATATAATACGACAAAATTTCAATGGTCACTTTTTCAGTAAAAGGACAGTACATTACAACCTCCTTTTAATTTAGTCGAATAATACAAATTGATCCTGTTATTATTAGTGGAGTCGATTTTTTTTTCATTAATAAGTTAATTTTTTTTAATAAGATTAATTTTTTTCATTAATAATTTTGAATACCTTTTATAGTTGTTAACCAACTGCCAAAAGAGAAGACGACATCAATTTGACGATTTTAAAATGTTTGATTATATTGATTACTTATTTTGAGGACCAAGTTAGGTGATTCTTTTTATTCTATTTGTACGAATATAAAATAACAATATATAATTGTGATTCTTACGATGAACTTTGGAGATATATTACGAAACTTTTAATATAACAATAGGAAATTATAAGTAGCATCGAATTTTGTTCTGTTTACACGTGTTGTTGATAACGATTTCTTAAGTGGAAGGCACAGGTTGCATTAAGAATGTTTATTTTTTGATTTAATAATTTATTTTTAATAAAATGTTGTTTTTGATTGCGGATATCTTATACTATACTTATTATAAATGTTAAAGTTTGTATGTTTGGATGTTTGATAAACAATCACGTAAAAAATGGCTGTACCAATTTGGATTTGGACTCGGATATAAGATGACCTGGAATAGCACATAGTTAGAATAGCACATCCTAGTAGATAGAGATCTGCAGCTAGTCTCATATAAATTTTAAGTGACTGTTTATATGTACGAGTTGTTTTATTTGCATACTAGCTGTTACCCGCGGTTTTGCTTGCGCATATTTACTTTAGAACTTATTTAACCTTTCTTCATTTTACTAAAAATCTCTACATTGCCGGGTGGGCCGCTAGTACGTTAAAAAAATATTTACATATTCATCTTAATTATTAATATACGACATTTTTGTTATTAAAATGTAAGTAAAAAACGTAAGACCTGAACTTCCTATAACTTCTAAATTTTCTATACCTAATATCATAACTAACTATACCTCAAACTAAAAATACCTATTAGTAACTCACCTATCAAAAAAACTAACGTAATTATAAAAGAAATTTATAATTAACAGGAAATGTCTAATCTAAAATTACCTTTGGCAATAATATTATATGTACTAAACTATACTCCAAACTAAATATACGTATCTATTAGGACTTCTGTGTATGTAACACACCTATATAACCAACTAATGTAACTATATTAAAAAAAATCTGTGAGCTGGTTGACCCTACAGGCTACCTGAAACTTCCCGCTAAATTTAAGTATTTTAACCTCAAAGAAAAAAAATATGTCTAAGCGTAGACTATTGAATTAAAAAAGTTCAAAACTCCAAAGTTTTTTTAATAATACTTAGTTATTTAGTATTTGAGAATATGTATATTTTTTCAAAATCATTAACGAGTTTGATCTTCCGAATAACATTGAACATAATTTTTTAGCTCTAAATTGTTTTATTGGAATTTTTTATATGAGGGTCAATAAAAATTTTCAGAAGCCGACATCGCATTAGTAACCTATTGTATTTCAAATGTCTATGGGCAGTATTCGCTCGTACGTCTGCAGATACTATAACTAAACAAATGTTCGTTTACATAATACTGCAAAAAAAAGCCAGAAAAACTGAAATCTAATTCAAAACGAGAATTCTACGAAAAGCTAAACTTATTTCTAGGAAGTTAATGCGTTTCCTTACTATGTTGTCGATACATTACATAATAAGTCTGAAAAAAAAATCGTGTCTGTTATCATGTAAGAATCTATGAACTTTATAACGTAGTCATAGTCACCATTGCAGTAAATTTCCTATTTCAGTATATTATAAATCTATTAGACTATGCAAACTAAATGTATCAATATCAAGCGTCAAATACTACATGGCTATAAACCCACAGTTTGCCTATATGTGTAGGTTCTGTGTAACAGAACCAATAACCTATAACGTTTGAAATATAAATAAATTATTTTAATGGTTATTATTTGTTTTATTGGAACGAAGTTCCTTACGGCAGGCTTGGAGGGGATAGGGATTTTGCTGCGCGACCGAACTGAAAAAAATGTGATAGTAAAACCGTAAGAAAAATGCGTGGAATAAAAGCGCTAAATGAGATGTGCGCAGGCGCGACAGTCGCGTACACAAGCGAGTAGTGCCGTTTAGCCGAAGGAAGTTCGTTCCTACCTGGTGTCCCGCGACACCACATCATTTTTTGATATATAAATGTTCTACGCAGAAACAGATTTTCGACAAGTTTTTTTTTTAATGTAAATTTTACAAACCCTTTAAATACTACCTCAATCCATAAAAATATTTACATTCGACTCCACATGTGCCTTGTCCTACCGGCTAACTTAAGTCAAAAATTTTATTGCTTTTTGTACATTATTTTTTAAAAATGACTTTAAATCTTGCGTTTAAGGTTGAATATGCAAAAACACGTTTGTGCCATAACTATAAACTTTTTAGACTGAATTAGCGACAGTTTTGAGTGTCAGTTTTGTTCGGAACTGTGTATCTTGGGTATTTTATATCAATGATGACATTGTACATGCATTGTACTAATACATTCGACATTGGCTTACAAGCTACTTAGAATTTTTTATATTGTACCCAGAAAAAAAAAACACATAGCTCTCTTGCCCTCTTAGCATATTGTGCAACTTGAGAAAATTTTGTCGCCTTTTTTTCTCGTTATTAAAACCATTACATTTACTCGTTTACAGTAGTTCAGTAGGCAACATTAAGATTCAACTTAAGGCGATTACAGCTGCATACGACCTTGAGTTTCTAACAGGAGTAGCGCAAATACTATTTCGCGCGCTGGCATGTCCCAACGTCAAAGAGTATTTACAGTGGATACAGATACCTACGTTTTAACATTTTTGTTCACCTATATGAACTTTTATCATCATGAATCGACTGAATGTTGTCAAACTTAAAACCAATAACCAGTAATCGCTCATTTATCGATTACACATTTATTTTAGAAAAACGATAAATATCTAAAGAAAAAAAAATATATATCGAAAATCGACAAAAAATCATATAACAATTTACACAATAATAACAGTTACGTATCCTATTTCTTTGAAAGTTTTGTAATATACAACACATCCCCTGTAGCACTTTATTTTAATACATACAATCAACAATTAATATTTAACAAAACCTTTCAAAATTTGATTTTGTAAAATGTAATCTCTTGAATGATATTTTAAAACTAACTAGCTAAAATATTATTCAGCGTCTACTCGCAAACAAAACTATTTATAAAGTACTAGCTTTCAGCCCCTTTAATACCCCCTTTTACCTCTTTAAGTTTATTTAATTGAATTAAAGAACATGACTAATAAATTTGAAGAGATTTTGATAAAACATATTTTATTTTTTCTACAAACTTTACCACTTTTTCATCCTTTGAAGAGATGACATTTGAAAACCTTAAACTCGTATCCATTTAATTGTATTAAAAATCATAAATACTAAGTTTTAAATAATTTCTACAATACTCTAGAATAAACAATCTATTTTTATACAAACATCAATGCTTTTTTTACTCTTAAATAAATTGTGTTGAAGAACATAAGTGCCGAATTTCAAGTTATTTTGACCATAAACGTTTGATTTTTTATATAAATTGTAACACACACTTTTACTCCTTTAATGGATGAAACTTTTAACATTACGTGCATGTTTCTTCAATTTCGATTGAAGAGCATGAGTACTATTTTCTGCTCCGGATGTTTTTGATGCAATCAGTGCTATGAATGAGGATCTGTTGCGTATACACTCTTGGGCGGAGTCATTTGGTTTATTGGTGAATCCCAAAAAGTCACAGTCTTTAATTATCGGTAGTCGTTTTTCACGCGCACATCTTGAAAATGTTAATGTTCCTGATTTAGTATATAGCAGCAATGTTATACCGTATAGTGAATCTGCTAAAAACCTTGGTCTAATTATAAGTGAAGATTTCACTTGGAATGCTCATATTTCAGAAGTATGCAAAAAGTTCATTACACCTTTCATTCCATCAAATGTTTGCAAAGATTTCTTCCTTTTAAAACTAGCAAAAAGCAGAGCTTTGTAAGGGCTCGCAAAGTTATACTATCTAGTAATATTGTTATAAAAGTATTTTTATGAGAATTACATCTTTTAATGTATGGACTTTATCTATAATTATCTAACCTAAAAAACTCAGAGTATTTTCACCTAAACATTACATTCGCATCAAAGGCCCGCGTCGTCAGGCTTTGGACTAGGAATATTTGGTTTTTGTTTGTTGGTATTTTCAAGGAAAAATATGTATTAAAAATGAAGGTTGATCTTATAAAAAACACATTTTTGACATTTTGCTAAAATAATTGTTTTTTTTTTTCTAAAATCAGGAAGTTCCGGTTTTACGTCGATTTACGAAATCAAAATCAAAAAATATTTTATTTAAATAAACCTTCAAAATTTTTGGACTACGCAGGTACGAAAAATTGACGGTAGACACTCAGCGAATACATTTTTAGAATTTTTCTCTCAGAGAAACCCTCGGAGTTCGATTCCAGAGTCAGGCAAATGAAAAAATGTGTTTTTTCAGTTTTCTGATAAAACCACTGCCCGGGATTGGAAAAGTGTCCTACTGGCGATAGGCTAACCACCTATCACATTGTGGGACTTAAGTATCTTCAGCTAACCGTGGATGCACACGTTGTCTACATCTCGATGCCTATCTCTTCGGGGATACGGGCGTAAATATACCTTTTTTTAGCTTTTTACCCTCGCCCTTGGGCTGAGATTGGGAATTGATCTCAATACAATATAAATCAATTAATAAATCTGTTTCTCAATAAGCCTATTGTGAAACTTTCGAACGCTCTATTTACTCTGTTCCCAGCAAACATCCCTGCTCTAGACCTAAATTCTCCTTGTGCCTCCCACAATATTACTTCGAACTTCCCTTGCATTCTCCTTTCAATGATTTTATCATACAACTTCGATGCCAAAGTGATCAAACTGATGACCCTATAGCTATTGCAGTTTATACTTGAACCTCGCCTTTATACGAGGGCACGATAACCGCGCACCGCCAGTCAAATATGAAGAAACAATTCATGAAGTAGGTAGTCTCTTAATAAGTTCAAAAATTCTAATAGAAAATGTATCTTCTATCAATTTTAACTCGTTAATGTAATAAGAGATGGCGTTAGTAGTAATAAGATTCTAATACAAATTGTACCTTCTATTTTTTTATTTTTATAAAATGGTATTTTTGTGGTAGATAACAAATCTAGACATGAATATAAACTACCACGTCGAAGCTCAAACCTAAAAATGCGATATTTTTTCAGTAAAATGTACCACAAAAGTGCATAGAAAGTGGCCTAGTGTAGGGCTCGCTTCGCTCGCCCTGACAAGAGTTATTTTAGTGCAAACACTATTTTTTACTTTATTAGACTATGCTGATATTTGCTATCCAGACATCACTGAAGAAGGCCTGAATAAACTTGAGCGCCTACGAATGTAGGAATTCGCTTTGTTTTTGGTTTGAGAAAATTTGACTATATTTCCAATTTTAGAACGCAACTCAAGTGGCTTCCTATTCGGGAGCGCAGGAACACTCATACGCTTTGTCTTCTTTATAATATTTTATTTAACACATACTCTCCATACTATCTTCGTGAACGCTTTAATTTTCTATACGATTTTGACTCAAATTGTCGTTCACATTTACGCGGAATTTTACAATATCCATCACATTCTTCCATATTTTATGGTAATTCTTTCACTATCAACTCTGTGAAACTTTGGAATTCACTTCCTTTTCATATCAGGAGTAGTCAGTTAATAGTAAGTTTTAAAAAGACATTAAAGGAATTTTACCTGTCTGCATAATTTTCAATAAAAGGGCACAGTAAAGTATTATTTATTATTCATAGTATTAAGTTAATTAAAATAAGAATTTGTAGGTTTTCTTTTGTCTTTAAATTGTATGTTTCTACATTAATAATTTGTACACTGTATATTCTACATTTCTTTTACGCATTCTCATTCTTTTGGGTTTACTGGAAGAAATCTCTTGCAGAGATAAGCTCGCCTTTTGTAAATGTTTCAAATTAAAATGTAATATGACTTTTAAGTGTACAATAAAGTATTAAATAAATAAATAAATAAATAAAAAAATCTGAAAATTCGTACTTCTTAATTGTATTAAAAATCATAAATACTAACTTAAAATAATTTAGATTTTATAGTAATGCAATAAATAAACAGTTCATTTTTGATACAAGCTTTAAAGCCTCTTTTTAACTCTCTATGGGCTAGAATACAAAAAAATATTAAATTTGTATTTCATTTTTTTTCAGTTAAAGGATAATTTAGTTACGGCATATCATTCATTACAACTCAAAAATGACAGAGTTTCATACAAACTTTCAGCCCCTATTTCACTTAGGGGATTCATCTTAGGGGATGAATTCTATATCATAAGAACAATATCTGTAAAAAAACAGCCTTCTTGGTCGAAGCTCATTATCTACTATAAAAAACATCCAAGCGTAAACTAAACGGCACAACCTTACTATTGTGCCAAACGTTCTATCTGTACTATTACTCTTTGACTCGAATATGGAGAGCGGAGCATGCTAACATGCGACACAACCTCCCCGTATGAACGCTACCGGGAGACTGACTCGACGCGAGCGCTGTCCGCGAATTAAATAATAAGGTTTTTAATTATTTAATAGCACACTATAATGATTTTGTAAAATTTTGAACTTAAATTTTATAAAGCAATAAATTGTCTGTAATAAAAAGAAAAAATCATCAAAATCGTTACAGTAGTTTGGAAGTTATAAGCAAATTTAAGCGTAAAAAGCGTAAAAATAAGAAAGATTTTCGATTTTTTTCCGTCAAAAATAACAATAAAATTTGAAAAATACGAACTTAAAATTTAAACTTTATTATATTATACGTATAATACTTTTTTTTTTAATTATTGGACCAACCGGTTAGCAGTAGTAGGCTTTCAAAAATGAGTCTATTTCGTAGTTTGGCATTACCTATCGCCTTAATACGTTAAATTGAGATAACAGTAACGTCCTCTTTTCAGTGGCTGTTTTGTCTACCGACGAGAAACAAGCTTCTCGTCAAGATAAGCGTGCCATATATCATGTTGCAAATTTTAAGCGGGCTAAAAGATAATCTTTGCCAATAGACACCAAAGATGTTAATGGTGCTTTGGCAGGAATGTAATGCCACGTGTATAAATTTACCGACTAACTCACCTCGAAACCAGAACATGACAATAACAAGTACTGATGCTATTAAAAAAAAAGTATGGTAATGGATACCATCGGGTGAGATATTACAAAGGTCTATTACCTGGTACGTTCTCAAGTTAGAGGTAACAAGTTTGGCCCATCGTTCGTCTTTTACGAACTGTCTTATAGGCAGATTAGTGAACGGTTCAAAAAACGGGGAAAATAAAGGTATAATTAAAATCAATATATGCAATGAGTTAGGAAAATTGTTTGTAAATGCAAAAAATAGACTATTAAAAATTTCAACAAGTTACGGGTAGCGTTCATGGATGTCATTTGCATATCCACTTTGGTAGACGACGTCAAAGCGGCTCTCTTTATAATGTTCTTACACAATATGCTTCTTTATAATATAGTCATCTTAAAAAGGTGTTTATTTAATAGCGCACAATATTTTGAAGGTATTACAAAAATCTTGAGCAACCAAAGAATAGATCAGATCTACATGATAGGTGACTACAACATGCCAGAAGCTCGTTGGTCATCACCGACATTGACATCAATAGGTCCAAAAAAATGGCGATGTAAAATTAGCGGAATTGAAAAAAAAACACCAAAATTTGTTGCTTTTTTGTTGCTAATTATTTGCTAAAAAATTAATTTTTTTGCTCCAACCGATTGCAAAAAAATCGGCAATAACGCTAATTTTACATTAATATAGCGTGGAAATCACTGAATGTGGACTGATCGATCAAGCGAATAGGGGTCAATTTGTTGCTAATTTGTTGCTAAAAGATAAAAAATTTAAAAATTATAAATTGATTTTTTTAGGTATACCAAAATAAATAATATCCACGCCAGCTTAACTCTTGAGTTTTCCGTTGAAAACTATACTAAAAATTTGTTGCTCCTTATAGTGCAGCTTATTTTAGCAGAAGGAGTCAGCAACAAAATAAAAACCGGGAGTCACGAGAAGTTGGAGATCGATTTGCAAAAAAACCGGCCACGCTAGCTTTACTGACAATTTTTCCGCGGAAAAACTAAAGTAAAAATTTGTTGCTTCTCATACCGCAGCTAGTCTGAATACACAGGGTCAGCAACAAAATAAATACCGGAAGTCAAAAGAAGTTGGAAATCGGTTCACAAAAAAAAACCGGCCACGCTAGCTTTACTGACGATTTTTTCACAGAAAAACTACAGTAAAAATTGTTGCTGCTCATATTGCAGCTAGTCTGAGTACACAGGGTCAGCAACGTTATTTTGTTGCTGACCCTGTGTACTCAGACTAGCTGCAATATGAGCAGCAACAATTTTTACTGTAGTTTTTCTGCGGAAAAATCGTCAGTAAAGCTAGCGTGGCCCGTTTGTTTGCTAACCGACCTCCAACTTCTCTTGACTTCCGGTTTTTATTTTGTTGCTAATCCTGTTACTAAGAATACCTGTAGTATGAGCAGCAACAAATTTTTACTACAGTTTTTCTGCGGAAAAATAGTCAGTAAAGCTAGCGTGCCCGGTTTTTTGTTACCGATCTCCAACTTCTCGTGACTTCCGGTTTTTATTTTGTTGCTGACTTTTTCTGCTAAATCAAGCTGCAGTATGAACAACAACAAATTTTTTTTCGCGGAAAAATCGTCACTAAAGCTAGCGTGGCCAGTTTTTTTGTGAACCGATCTCCAACTTCTCTTGACTTCCGGTTTTTATTTTGTTGCTGACCCTGTTTACTAAGAATAACTGCAGTATGAGCAGCAAAAAATTTTTACTATAGTTTTTCTGCGAAAAAATCGTCCGTAAAACTAGCGTGCCCAGTTTTTTGTGAATCGATCTCCAACTTCTCTTGACTTCCGGTTTTTATTTTGTTGCTGATCCTGCTACTAAGAATAGCTGCAGTATGAGCAGCAACAAATTTTTACTATAGTTTTTCTGCGGAAAAATCGTCAGTAAAGCTAGCGTGCCCGGTTTTTTGTGAACCAATCTCCAACTTCTCTTGACTTCCGGTTTTTTTTGTTCCTGACTCTTTCTGCTAAATCAAGCTGCAGTATGAGCAGCAACAAATTTTTACTGTAGTTTTTCTGCGGAAAAATCGTCCGTAAATCTAGCGTGGCCGGTTTTTTTGCTAACCGATCTCCAACTTCTCTTGACTTCCGGTTTTTATTTTGTTGCTGACTTTGTGTACTCAGAATAGCTGCAGTATGAGCAGCAACAAATTTTTACTGTAGTTTTTCTGCGGAAAAATCGTCAGTAAAGCTAGCGTGGCCGGTTTTTTTGCTAACCGATCTCCAACTTCTCGTGACTCCCGGTTTTTATTTTGTTGCTGACACCTTCTGCTAAAATAAGTTGCACTATAAGGAGCACCAAATTTTTACTATAGTTTTTCAACGGAAAACTCAAGAGTTAAGCTGGCGTGGATATTATTTATTTTGGCATACCTAAAAAAATCAATTTTTCATTTTAATTTTTTTTTCTTCTTAGCATCTTTCAGCAACAAATTAGCAACAAATTGTCCCCTATTCGCTTGATCGATCAGTCCACATTCAGTGATTTACACGCTATCTTAATGTAAAGTTAGCATTATTGCCGTTTTTTGCGATTGTTTGGAGCAAAAAAATTAATTTTTAGCAACTAATTAGCAACAAAAAAGCAACATATTTTGGTGTTTTTTTTTTCAATTTCGCTAATTTTACATCGCCATTTTTTGGGACCTGACATCAATCATTCTTTTATTCATATTAATAACTATCTGCAATTCCCGACTTCACACAACTATACTAAAATAGATATTTTAAACGCAGTAAAACTGAAACGATCGACTTCTAACCTTTTTTTTCTCTAGAACCCAGAATCAGATCTTCACCGAATTTATATTAAAGAAAATAAAATGTGCATAAATAAATAATAATAAATATCTGTAGACACGAATTGGTCTAACTTCAAAGTAAGCAAATTATTTGCTTGTGATATGGGTGCTAGTCAACGATACTAATATTTAGAAATACATAAATAAATACTGTTATATCCCAAATCCAGAAATACAAACTTCTATAAAGCGGACCTTTATAGAAGTTTGTATTACTGGGTTTGGCCAAATTTTAAAATTAGGAACTAAATATTAAATAGAAAGTGCGTTTTATTTACAGACTGTAAAATTATTACAAGGTAATATAAAAATATTTGTTTAAAAATATCTCACTAAATTAATGAATTGGATGCACCGAGTCTTGTGAATGAACTATGCAATGCTGGCAGTGTATCATTTGGGTAAATCTTGAGAAGCTAAATTTTCACTGTCCGGAAGGAAAAACTACCCGTTATGTTAAAATTGTGACACAAGATATTTTTTTTCTGTTATGTGAATGCTCTATCTACTGGGGGCATGATATTGATGGTGTTTAATTTATCTAATGATAATAGAAAAAATATCTAAAGCTCTGAAAATTGATACCCCTGGGCTGTCCCTTCGACATTTTTGGAAAAAACCTTTAGTTTTATATAATCTTACGAACGAAAATTAAAGAATTATTGTAACTTAACGGTTAAGGCAAGAATTGACAATTCAATTAATAAATACAAGGTGTCTGTATGTTATGTAGTTTTCTTTATAATTAAAGTTTAAGTTTTGTCCGAGGCCAAGCGTTGATCCCCTTGGCGCATCACTAAACTTGATGCACATCACTATACGAATGTCGTTGGAATATGAAGGGAATCATCATGAAGGGAAGCCGCGCGTCTCATTGCTCCGAACTCAGTTTACGAAGGTAAGAATTTGATTCCCCTGGCTTTGTTACACTGGGTCATTGATTATCCTGGCTACATGTTTAATTGTTTTTTAGTAATTCAGGATTTCTTAATTATGGTAAACTGTAGGGGGTAAAGGGCTATTAACTATATATTTTATTAGTATTGGCATCACACAAAGATTTTAGCCAAATCAACAAAAAAACTTCCTTTTATTGATTCCATTGGTATTGATTCCCTAGGCGTAAGTGCCAGGGTAATCACTTTTTCCTGAGTTTCCTTGAAATTTAAAAAACTTCCTTCATGAAACATGCATGATTCCTTAATTATAATTATAAAAAATATTTACAAGATTCTAAAAGTTATTGCCAGCTTTATTTTGATTGTTTCAGATTATTAAGCAATGCCTCCAAAGATAACAAGAGAAGAAAAGCTTATGAAAAAGCGACTAGCTGAGCGACGAAGATTAGAAAAAATTAAAAATGATCCCATATTACACGCACAATTAAAAGAAAAAGAAAGACAAAGTAGTTAAATAAAAAAAAGAAAGGAAAAATTATACCCATTGGTGAAATGTCTCCAAGGCAGCAAAAATTACTAAGAAAAAAAGCAGAGAAAGTTCAAATCGATACAATAAAAAAAACTGAACAAAATTAAAGAACTCGAAGAACATGTAATTATTGAGGAGAAGGACAATAATTCAGACATAAATAGTCATAATGAAGATCCTTTAAGACTGATGTTACCTCATTCATCTCATTGCTTAGCCATTGAATCACCAGTCCTTCTAAGCCCTCACAGTGATATATCTACACCCTCAGGACGAATCACAAGATCTGTAAGGAGAAATATTTTAAATAACATTCCTAGAAATCAACTCGATTTGAATATAGAACCGAATTCAAACCGAGTCAGGCAAACACCTTCACCTCAAAGTTCACTAAATGAAAGTTCTTCCACCCTAGTATCAGAACTAGTTAAATTTTCGAATAAAGCACAAAAGCAAAACCCAGATTATACGCAAACTAAGAAAAAGTCTCCTTGGAAATATCTTTTAAGAAAAATGAAATACAGGACGGATAAAGAACTACAAATAAAGAATAGAAAAATTCAAGAACTAAAACTAATAAATGAGAAATATAAGAAGCAAATACAAAGATTGAAAATAAAAAGGAAAGAGGGAAAAGCAGTTGAACAAACAATAATTCAAAACATGAAAAAAAATAAAGAAAAAAGTGTGACTCCGAAAACTGTTGAAGCATCGGAAACTAAAATACAAAATGATATTGAAAACTTTTTTGAAGAAGACGAGAACAGCCGAATGTGCCCCGGAAAAAAAGAATATATTACAAGAAACAAAATAAGAAAACAAAAACGCCTCCTCAATTTTAACTTACATCTATTGCATCAAAAATTTCTTCAACAGTATCCGCAATACAAAATTAGTTACAGCTTTTTCTGCAAACTACGTCCATTTTGGGTAGTAATTCCAAAAGTCAATGCTCGACATACATGCCTTTGCAGTGTTCACGAAAATATGGACCTAGCTGTGTTGGCTCTAAAAAAAAATGGCAATAACTGAGAAATCTTCGTACGAAGTACTAAAATTTTAATGTTGTGATACTAGGAGTATTAAATGTTTAAGTCGTGCTTGTGACTATTGCAAGGATAGACATTTGATTTATAAAGAATTCGATAATTCTAAGGAATGTCTATACTGGTTCTGGACGAAATCTAAGAAGAAATATTTAAAGGATGGAAAAGAAAAGTTTACCATACAATCATTGAAGCAAAAATTAATAGCGTGTCCTAAAACGATTATTGAACATTTCGAGACATTATTAAAACCATATATGTGCCACTGTGCCAATATCGTTGCTCAAAACAACTATATAAAGAACATAAAATCAAAGCTGAAACCAGAAGAATGTATTGTACACTGTGATTTCAGTGAGAACTACAATACTAAATACGCTTCCGAAATTCAGGCCTTTCACTTTGGTAGTTCTCGGCAACAAATTTCGTTACATACTTCTGTTATATATTATGTACAAAATAGGGAGCTATGTACTCAATCTTTTTGCACTTTAAGTGAATGTTTACGACACGATGCTCTTGCTATCTGGGAGCATTTAGGTCCTGTGTTAAACTTTATTATTAGCAGAAATCCTGCACTAGAAACATTGTATTTTATTTCGGATTCGCCATCTGCACTATTGTGCAGAATACAGAAACCGAAAAATGTTCTACGTGATGGCCAAGCTACACTGGGATATTACAAATTTACGACGTGTAATCTGGAATTACTCAGAAAAAGGGCATGGAAAAGGAGCTCCAGATGGTGTGGGAGGGGTATTAAAAAGAACAGCTGATCGAATAGTTGCTGAAGGGAATGACATTCCAAATATTGATTCTCTTATCAGTCATCTTAAAGTTAAATGTCCGGGAGTTATGATTGAGGAAGTCCACGAATCTGGCATTTTGGAGAAAGAATTATTAATTCCTTGTGATTTAAAAGAATTTCGAGGAACTATGGGTGTTCATCAAGTAATATGGAGCAGGAATAATCCTGAAATGCTGGCCATGAGCTTAGCTTAGCTGTGAGTAATTAGAGAAATGCTCTGAAGAATCGATCAAATGTCCTCATGGTCAACATATTGGATTCTATAATATTTTTAATACAACTTCGAACAACAACAATGCATCTAAAACTAAGGTCTCAAAAAAGAGCTTGGTCAAAGAAAATCAGATTGATACAACCACTTACTTGTACCAAAACAATGAGCTGGCAAAAACTTCAGGCCAAAATAAACAATCTGATATTCATGTGCCATCTGACGGTAGTTTCTGGACTGACGTCTCCTCAATTAATGAAAATTTTATGTCAGCTTCAATGACTGAAACCGTATTATCAGCAATCTATAGGGCTGAATATTCTGATTCCTCTCAATATAACATTTTTTAAATTGAATATTTGTGTCATCAAACTATAGGTATAATAGTTAAGAACCATGTTATTTTTTTTTTATTTAGCAGAAGATTTCAGTTGATTTTATTTTATATTTTCGCATTTTGAGTTATTAGTTATGTAAGTAATATTGTGATATTTTTGATAGTTTATTTTTAAATTTTAACTGATAATAATTAAGAATATAATGCCAATATTGAAAGCAGAAGACTGATTACTTTATAGGTAAAATAAACTAATCTCATACAAAATTGTGTTAATATTGATTGTCCTGTCAAATTTTATTGATTCCCCTGCCACTAAACTTTTAAATTGATATATCTTCAGAACTAGATGGGTTACAGTGATGCCTATTTGATATATGTGATTATAATTATAGCATATTTCATATTAAGTGAGTGTTAACAAAAAATATTGAAAAATAAAATTTGCCAGGGGAATCAATCGTATACGCCTGTTTCCAAGATTCACCATTTACAATTACATATGATTACGATAGTACTGTTATGTAATCTGTTGCTCTAAGTACATTTTTTCCGATCACATTTAATTTGGTGGAAGGCACTTTATTTTAGTTCGAATTTTGCGTCATTGAAACTATATCTATGCGTTTTATTTATTTTTGTGTCAAATAAAAATGAAATTTCGAATTTTAATTTTTTTTATTACATAAATCGAAAATATTATCGATTCTGAACAGCCTCTGAAAATTTAGCCGGACCTTTAAAAGTAAACCTGTATATATACATAGCATTTGTGTTCTTTTTATGGAATAGGGGGCAAACGGGTAAGAGGCTCACCTGATGGTAAGTGCCGCCTGACGGTAAATCACCGCTGCTCATGAACAGCTGCAACACCGGAGGTACAACTACAGGTGCGTTGCCGGCCTTTAAAGAACGAGTACGCTCTTTCTTGAAGGCCCCTAAGTCGTATCGATTCGGAAACTCATCCGCTGGTAATTCGATGCAATTATCAGCGGATGAGTTTCCGAACCGATAGCTGCTCATCACATAAATTTTGTGGAACCCGAGCCTCATCGATTCATAGTTAGGTTCACTAGCACTCGACTGACGTAGAGTTAAATTACCGAGTTCTGAGATGACAAATATTTAAAAAATACAGCCCAACTGAGAACCTTCTTTTTGGGAAATCATTTGAAAATTAGACTAAAATTTTTTACAGTACTTTACACTTTTCCGTACGATGTTACAAACATTTTCTTTCTTGCAAACTTTGTCCTGGTGACAATAAAATACAACTAAAACGAATTGCCAAAAAGGTGCGGCCGCTTTTAAATGATGCGCGATCAAACATTTAAGGTAATCGAGTTTTATTTATAGAGATTATTTTAATCTGTAAATTTATTCCAGTCAATTCCATTCAATTACGTCAAAACAGTCCGAACCGATGGAAATTTTTTGAATGTACTTAAGTGTTTATTTTAGGGATGTGGTAATTATTATGAGTACCTGAATTTCCCCCTTGCTGGTCCGGGCTCCCTTTGACCAGGCAGTTCATGAAAGGCAAACGATTGATTATACAAGTCGTAGTGCCTAGTAGTAGATATGTGGATACTAGGTGGTAGTTCTGCATCTTCTTCCCTGAGTCTGCTACAAACGCCTTACCAAGTCCTGCTGCAATAGCGTCAGTGCTTGTCACTGTCATATTTCAGCTTAGGAGGTAAGGTAGCGGTAAAATATACAATTGGCAATGAAGTCCCGCCACATGGATAGTAACGCGTTGTTACATCTTTGGTGCCTGTAGGCGATGTTTGTCTCTTTCCATCAGGAGAGCAGTTTACTATATCCATGCTGTACTATCTTATGATTCAAAAAATTGCTAAAGTGTATATCGGGCCACGCGCAATGTGGGGTTCCAAAGTTACCCATTGGCTATCACGATAATCAATAATGCAGAGTGCGGACGAAGAAAAGGAGGGTTTTTATTTTTTTATTCTATGAACTAAAAACCTATTTAACGTCATGACAAAAATTTCGGCAGCACAGGTTTATCACCTATTGTAACTTCTCCAAGTATACTTAAAAGAGGTTTGGCATAAATATTGGATTAGGTACAGGGATCAGGTATTTTACGAAATAAGGTCAAACCTAATCCAAAAATATCGATCGATCGATCGTTCCACATATTCCACACAATCCCAGTTCCACAAACTACAATTAATACTCTGTACCTACCTATAATCAATTATTTATTTTTAGATAGGTGCGTATTGCTGTCACCTTTGATGAACATACAGTTGGACGTTTTATCAACATTACGCCGTACCCTTGCGGATCGGAAGAGTAAACATAACGCTTATAAGGTACACTTAACGTTCGCGGAAATTTCCAAAATAACTAGTTTTCTTCGTCTAAACAGAACGTTTATACTAATACCTTACTAACGTGGTGTCGGTGTTAAGCAGACTTCAATATCTGTCAGTTACACTTAGAAACCATTAAACCGATATTGATTAAACTTCGGCTGTTTCCTAAGAAAAAATATACGTAATTGCGATTTGCCATATCAAAAATCAAAAAAAGACTTTTGATTCGTTTGGACAAACATACAAACACTTAGATTTAGTGTATGTGCTTGGACACCTAAATAGATAATCATTCTGAAATATTATTATTCAATTCCAACAATTATACCTACTACATATATTTCAAACTAAAAACCTCCGTTTTTTTCGTCGGTTAATAAACGTAAAATATTATAAGCTATTCTATTAGCGTACTAGCTGTTGCCAGCGACTTCGTCCGCGCGGACTTCGTTTACTCCGCACTGCTCCTCCCCCGTAGGTGATAGCGTGATAATATGTAGCCTATATGTTAGAAATATTCATGCAAATTTGAAGTAAATCCATGCTGTACTTTTTGAGTTTATCCCGGACATACATACAGACAAACAGAAAAAATTCTAAAAACTATATTTTTGGCTTCGATATCGATTGTAGGTAATGCCCCAAGTATTCTTTTAAAAAAATATTCAATGTACAGTTATGAATTTCCTACGATTTTATTATATGTATATATTATTCGCGACTTCGTTCACGACTCATGAGTCACGTGATCCAAAATCATTAGTCATTATTTCGTTTTGCTCACTCGGTTGAAAGCCTACGTCCTGCCTTATAAAATTTTATTTGTTAGTGATATGTATACTAGTATTTCTAACTAAATTATGCAGAAATCCAGCCGGATGTATTTGTAAAAGTTTTGTATATCAGTACAAAGTTATTGAACACGTACAGTCTGTCAAAAAATATCGAGAATGGATGACTTATTTATGGTTCCAAATTCTATTTTGTTTCTATTTTGTTATTACTTTTTAGATTGGCACAACTGTTTTCTATACCACAATGCGCCTTCACAACGAACAATATTTGTCAATGAATTTTTGACTAAAGACTCAACAAATACCATCTAACAACCACCTTATTCATCAAACAAGCCTGCGGACAAACCTGCTGGTTTTTGCAGTGCTTGAGGGATAAATGTTTGATCTTATACTTTTTGTTTAAAATAAATGAAAAAAAAAACTGTTTTACACCGGCATCGTTTTACAATCGGTAGAAGACATAAAGGAGAATTCGTGGCGAGAATTGAACTCAGTTACGGAAAAAGTGTTTAAAATATTATGATTTTCTTAATAGAGTAGTGCGTGCGTTTTACGTATATGAGTGCATTTTGAACAGACTTCCAAAAAAAGGAGGAGGTTAACAATTCGTCGGAATCTTTTTTTGTATATTCACCGATTACTCAAAGACGCCTCGACCGATTTGGAAAATTCTTTTTTGTTTCGATGGCTATACTTTCCTGGTATCCGTTTTAATTAGGTGAAGACCTGATAAAGGATTCCGGAAATAGAGGGAATAGAAAGTCGATTGTTTGCAGTTTTACTGCGATTAAATTGTAATATAATAGGAAGTATTGGTGTTAAAATGTGAGAGCGCTTGCAACAAATACTGATCTACCATATTCAAATTAATCGGGTGCTGTCCTAATGTGGATACAAAAGCCTCAGAGTCCAGTGTGTTTGTATGAAGAAAGTTATGAATGATGGGGAAGCAATACAAGTCTTGATGGACCATGTTGTTAAGTAGGTATTCTCTGCTCACGCTGGAACTGGCGTAAAGATATCTATGTATGTCATTTGTATTGCAGGGTCATAATTCTTTATGTATTCATTTATAAAAGGTTTTTCAACGAGAACATGGTTTTGTAAATCAAAATAAAACAATAGATTTAAAATGACAATGAATCAAAGTTTTACTGTATTAAAAAAATGTAAGGTTTCGCAACTATGAATAAAAAATGATATAAAAATAATGAAAAACAATAAAAGTCCACAAGAGATGACCACAATCTGTGTGTAGCCGGTTTACGTGTCAACTACATTGACACGTAAACCGGCTTTTTATTTACTTTTTCAAATTGTAAAGGTAAAATTATGGTAACATAACATTTTAAGTCCATATTAAGAGAAATCTGTTACGTAAGTCAAATTTCAATACAAGAATCTATACATATAATAAAATCGTAGGAACATCAAAACTCTACATTGAATATTTTTTTAAAAGAATACTTGGGGCGTGATCTACAATCGATATCGAAGCCAAAAATATAAATTTTAGAATTTTTGTCTGTTTGTCTGTATGTATGTCCGAGGTAAACTCAAAAAGTACTGTATGGATTTACTTCAAATTTTGCATGAATATTACTAGCAGATCGGGTCAACATATAGGCTACATATTATCACGCTGTCACCTAAGGGGGAGAAGCTGTGCGGAGTAAACGAAGTCCGCGAGGACGAAGTCGTGGGCAACAGCTAATATAATAATAATAGGAAATATGGAAATATGGAGTACAGATTATTCAGGAATCTATAGCCAGATCTAAGGGAAATAGGCATACCTCAGGAACACCCTCTTTCAAGAAAATATCGGAGACATAACATAAAAGTTCATATCATATCCGTAACAGTACTTCACTTTGCTCTTTTAAAAAACAATTGAGACTTCTTTATTTATCGTCTTTTTTTTTTTATAGTAGAGGGGGCAAACGAGCAGATGGTGCACCTGATGGATGGTAAGTGATCACCGCCGCCCATGGACATCCGCAACACCGGGGGTATTGCAGCTGCGTTGCCGGCCTTTTAAGAATGAATAAGCTCGTTTCTTGAAGGTCCCTAAGTCGTATCCATTCGGAAACACCCCCGAGGGTAATAGATTCCACAAAGGAGTAATGCGAGGCAAAAGGTGTCGACAAAAGCGCACGGTTGTGGATTTCCAGACATCGAGGTGGTGAGGATGGAACTTTAAATTTTGACGCGATGTCCGATGGTGGAATTTAGCGGCAGGTATTAGTCCGAACAACTCGTCGGAACACTCCCCATGATAAATACGGTAAAAGATGCAGAGCGAGCCTACATCTCTGCGTAACGCCAAAGAGTCAAGCCGATTAGAAATAGCCTGGTCGTCGACGATTCGAACCGCTCTACGTTGAATGCGATCAAGAGGAAGAAGCTGGTACTGAGGAGCTCCGGCCCAGAGGTGAGAACAGTACTCCATGTGAGGTCGAATTTGGGCCTTGTAAAGTTGGAGGCGATGGGCTGGCATGAAGTACTGCTTTGCTCTACTGAGTACACCAAGCTTTTTGGAGGCTAGTTTAGCCTTCCCTTCCAAATGACCGCGGAACTGAACGTTGTTCGATATGTCGACTCCCAGAATTCCAATACTGGCTGAGGCTGTCAGGAGAGTATTTTCGAACCGAGGTGATACGACAAAGGGTGTTTTTTTTGCGGTGAACGCATAGAGCTGCGTCTTTTTGGGGTTAAATGTAATAAGGTTTTGACGACCCCATTCTGAGACATCAGTTAGTTGATTCTCGAGTTCAGACACGAGCTTGATCCGGCCCTCTTCGACGTGTTCCCGAGAAATACCGCTACGGCCGGAGTATGTAGCATCAACAGTACTGTCGTCCGCATAGCAATGTATGTTACTAATTCGCAACATATCATTGATATGCAGAAGAAACAGAGTCGGTGATAGCACGCAGCCTTGGGGAACACCAGCATTGACAGGTTTAAGATCGGAGCATGCACCGTCGACTACGACCTTAATGCTCCGATCAGCCAAAAAACTGGTGATCCACTTGCATAGTTTCTCGGGAAGCCCATAGGAAGGCAGCTTTGAGAGAAGCGCTTTATGCCATACCCGATCGAAGGCCTTCGCTATGTCTAAACTAACTGCCAATGCCTCCCCCTTGGACTCAACTGCCTCCGCCCAACGATGTGTCAAGTATACTAGAAGATCACCAGCTGAGCGGCCACGACGGAAACCGTACTGACGGTCACTAATCAGCTGGTGCTCTTCTAAATACTTCAGGAGCTGACAGTTTATAAGTGTCTCCATGACTTTGGAGAACAAGGAGGTTATGGCTATTGGCCGATAGTTTGACGGATTAGAGCGATCTCCTTTTTTAGGAATGGGATGCACTAAAGCTGTTTTCCATGAATTCGGTACCACGCCGAGTGAATAGGAGAGCCGGAATAGGTGCGTCAATACTGGCGCCAACTCTGGAGCACATACTTTAAGCACAACAGGAGGGATGCCATCAGGCCCACTCGACTTGTGGATGTCCAAAGAAAGAAGTGCTTTACGCACAGCTGACTGCCGAAACTGCGGTTCTGGCATGGAACTATCACACTGCGGGATGGTAGGCGGTGTGTTCCCTCGGTCATCCAGAGTCGAGTTGGCCGCAAAGAACGAGCCCAGGAGATCGGCTTTCTCCTTTGCGGTATGGGCCAGAGAGTCATCTTCTCTGTGCAAGGATGGAAATGAAGGCTGGGAGAAATTCCCTAAGACAGCCTTGGCGAGAGACCAGAACGCACGAGTGCCAGAAGGAAGGCGAACTAATTTCTCACCAATTCTGCCAATGTGTTCCGCTTTTGCCTTGGCGATAGCTCTTTTGAAGAATCTCGAGGATGAGTTGTACTCCTTTCGTAATGCGCTAGTTTTTACATCACGAGATGCCGACGCAGCAGCCCAAGCTCGGTAGCAATCCTGCTTTCGGCGTAAAGCCGCTTTGCAGTGGCGACCAAACCAAGGCTGAGACTTGCCACCGATGGGCACCGCCGAAAACGGAATGAAAAGTTCCATGCCCTGCAGCACCACTTCAGCGACAGAGTCAGCGACAGCATTCGGATCATCCAGCGAGAAGCACAACCGCCCCCATGGGTAGGATGCAAAGAAAGACCGCATCCCGTCCCAATCTGCTGACCTATAGTGCCAAACGCGACGACAGCCTGCAAAGGGAGACCGTGATGGGCGCGTGACCGGCACTTTGCTCCGGATCAGGCAGTGGTCCGACGCGCCAAGTGGAGCGTCCACCGATACCTGATAACGATCCGGGTCAGAGGTCAGCAGGAGATCCAACAGTGAAGGCGTATGGCCATCCACATCGGGAACACGCGTAGGCGAGGTTACCAATTGTGTTAGACCATACGCCAAGGCAAAATCGTGAACAGACCTCCCCGCATAATCGGTGGTGCGAGAACAAAGCCATTCGGCGTGGTGGGCATTAAAGTCGCCCAAGATCACGATCTCTGCGGAGGGGGTCTGCTCTAACACGGAATCCACAGCCGTTTGTAAGCGCTCAATGAGCCGGTCAATTTCAGTATTCCCGCTATGGGACCTGTATAGGCACGCGTAGCTGCGTGGATGGTCGTCGCAAGCTACGCGTAACCAGAGGATGGATAGGTCCTGACCTTCAAGTCTGCCGAGGCGCCGGTAACAAATATCTTCTCTGACGTATGCGCACACACCAGCCCGCGGTACAAAGGAATGTTCCAGTTTGTACCCCGGGTAGGAGAGGTAGGAAGTATCAGCCGGAGAAGATATCTGTGTCTCGGTCAAGAAGAGCAAAGCTGGCTTCGCCGTCTCGAGATGGTAGTGGACGGCGTTCAGGTTAGAATGAAGGCCCCTAATATTGCAGAAATCCACAGTAAGCGTGGTAGGGGGTGCCATGGTCTTCTTGCTCTGTTTGCCCCGGACAGAATTGTCTATGAGCGCAATTTTGCCCCCCCCAGAATACGCAGGGCAGCCTGAGCATCCATGATCTGGCTGGAATCCAGAGCACGGACGCTCAGGGGGGGATTCTCCACTGCTGGTGCAAGTGGTACCCCCCTGGGGTAGTTTTTTTTAAAATAGCGCATTCATAGTGTGCGGGGGGGGGGGGGGGTAGGCCTCCGGGACTCTCACAAACCAGACGAAACGCAGCAG
Source organism: Apodemia mormo (assembly GCA_036924255.1). Taxonomy (NCBI): domain Eukaryota; kingdom Metazoa; phylum Arthropoda; class Insecta; order Lepidoptera; family Riodinidae; genus Apodemia; species Apodemia mormo. The sequence continues at coordinate 21,285,759 of JAUPFN010000008.1, forward strand.
CGGAGCTGCTACTTTACGTCGGTGTCAAGTGAGAGAGTGGTATCTCCCCGGGCGTGCCGGCCTGTTCAGTTGCAAATGCAGTATGGCACTACCACTAATTTGGTTGACTGACTGCACCGGTGCTAGATAATTTTTGAACAAAAATTGGGGGTTGGGGTCGTCACATCCCTACGCCGTCTTTATCTGCAAGTACGAATTAGCATCCATGAAACTAAACTATTTGGTTTTTCTTATTATATAATTAATTTGAGTTAGTTTTTTTTGTATTTCAATTAAATTGTACACTGTCTACCTGTGCCGTTTTAAAATTGTATTTCACTGTCTTGGGTTAGCTGTAAGATTTATCTTATTAGGGATAAGCTCGTCTTTTGTACTGTTTTGCTTTGTATGTATTTTTTTTGTGTACAATAAAGTATTAAATAAGTAAATTAAGTTCTCTCAAACAAATAAAATTATCTTATTCAATTTTAATAAAAGCTCTTACAATTCATTTAATCACATGAAGCAAGTTGCAAACGCAAATGAATATATTTATCGCTTCGATTTCAAATTACTCGTAGATATCCATTATTTTATCGCAAATAAAAATAAATGTAAAATGTTTAAAGCTTAGTACACACTGTTAGAAAGAGCATGAGTGCAATGGCTTGTTACCTGACCGTAGCGCGCCAGTTCGTTACTCACTAACAGGATTAACTATGACGCCGTTCGTCTAACTGAGCACGCAATACATCTGTGTTCATTTATATTACACATCAGAGTATATTATACCGTGGAGTGTTCAGGTTCCAGATAACAAATATAAACCAGGTTAATTAGATAAATATGACCAGTTTAAAATAGACTAAAATATAACAACATGATAAAATAACGCCTGCTGTGGGCTAGTGTACTTAAGGTCTCGTATAACCTGTTATACCTCGATAACCTAAAACTAAGCCGTGAGCAAAGTGAAGTGGAGCCATGGATATATCTGTATTTATCTAACTTCCATTTAGAATAGCCAATGACTTTCCTGCCAGGCAGCTCGTGTGAGCCGAGAAAAAGCTAAGCATATCGTTGCCAATACGACTACTAACTAGTAGGTAGATCTCTGTGATCTATCAACCGCGTATGACAAAATCGCCTTACTTATTCTTTTCGTTATGACTTTAGTTCTTAAGTTTCAGTCAGGAGATTTAATAAACATTGATATCTTTTAAATGTATTTGTTTCAAGAGAACCATATTCTTGTGTGCTAGCCTATGATATTAAAACAGCCACTGATACATTTAAGTAAACAATGCCTATTGTCAACTTCTATTATAATTAAGCAGCTACTTTTCCTGCCATATAGTTGAGCTTATACAAATACCTTGTACGTTACGTCAATAGACTTGATTGTACATGCCACAAAGTATGGATGGTACATACCTCAGCTACAGTGAAATTGATCCGACATAACCGAAGGGTACAGATTCTATTTATACATCTCGTAGAATATCTTGTTTATCTAACCTTCAAACAGACAGTTTAAAAGAGGCGAACTATATAGGCTATGCGAGTTCCTATCATCGTGGTTACTTGGTAGTAGAGTTCTGCATTGTCTTACCCGTGTCTGATGTCACCGTCTTACCTATTCCTGCCGCAATAGTACCGGTGCTTGTCATTAACGTGTTCCGCTTGGGAGGGTAAGGTAACCAATAAACTTATGTATGTGGCCTAAGACCCTGCCACAAAGATATCAGCGCACTATTAACATCTTTGGTGTCTCTTTATAGGGAAGCCATCTACTTGTTTGCTATTTTATGATAAAAAATATAACTTATAAAACAATTGCTGGATTTGTTTATTGCTGCGTTGCCTGTTTTGTTTGAAACTCCCTTTAGACCTTTTCATTAATAGTACTTAAAAGCTTTGTCCTACTTAAATTAGTAAATTAATTAATTTAATTTACTCATATATATTCGTAGATAGCTTTTCTGATGGTAAGGGACAATTATCGTATAAGGCAAAAAATAAGTATGTGTAGCTTTCCACAATTTAGGGATATAAAATACTAGATTAAATTTATATTAGCGGCATGAAATAATTATCTACCTAGTAGTTACAACACTGACACATATTTCTTTCGATAATCGAATCGAATCGATAACAAATTATGTACAACAGACATTTGCAAAAATATATTTAAACGAAAATTGATCTATTCGATTATGGTGCGAAACTTGATCAACGGCGAGCGAGAAATTCCATTAGCTAGATTTCAATTACATTAGTTGAATTGGCTTGGTCCGCTTAGTCTGCGAAAGTGATTATAAGGATCGAAAATAATAAAATTTTTTAGGGATTTACAATCTAAGTAGGAGTCAATGGAGAGTATAATGAAATAAAAATTAAAATGTGTCTAGCTTTTTTTGCAACCTGGCTAAACAGTTGCTCACTTCTTAAAGCTGCCTGTCAGACATGCAGATTATTTTTTACTCTTCAGAAATGAATGGGATAGATACTAGTAGTTTTGTTGTATATATAAGGACGGGACTGGGTAGTTGAGTAATATCCATTTCGAGTTTGAAAAATGATCATACAGAGGCACCCGAGTAAAAAATTCTTTTGTAATATAATAACATATTATGCGTGAATATGTGTATTTATTACCTACTTGATCTGTGCTAACTATAGTAACTATTGGTTTGTGTGTGGTTGACTATTGAGATGATTAGACATTATTATAATGCGCTACGTATTTTTGTGGTACCTATAACATTATAGGAAACGGATAAAGAAATCAAAAATCTTTTATATACTCGTAGCATAATACTAGCTGCAGCGTGCAGCCCTCAAATCAAATCCGTTTAGTAGTTTTTGTGTGATTGAGTAACAAACATCCATCTAAACGTCCATCCATCTAAACATCCAAACTTTCGCATTTATAATATTAATATAGATTGTATTGAAGTCTGCGGGTTTCTCCCACACAACTCTATAACTGGATTAAAATAATGAATAGAGCACAGTATATTCTCGCTGTCACTATTTATTTCCCTTCTCATTTATTTCATATAGAAGGTTCCAACTGACATATCTAGATCAATTTTCTCGCTGTACTTATACTAATCCGGGTACCCTTTGATCTCGTTCTTGGAATGATAACAGAATCTGGGCGTTACTTAGCAACGATGGTAGCTCCGTCTTTCTAACCCAATCGGCAAGAAGTTGTAAGCTATTATTTTTCTAATAAAATTGCTATTTATAAATATTTTCTGTTTTAGAATAAAATAATAAAAAACTAAGTTTTTAACCAATAAAGACAAGAGTAAAAAACTTACATTTGCGATGACTAGTAGGTACAAGATTTATTTTGAACGATTACACTACGAATCATTTGTTACACTATTTTCTGTTGACATCCACAGTTTATCTATGTATAATAATTGATTATTTTCATTTTATTTTTTAATTATTTAAAAAAGTTAAAAGTATGTATTATTTAAAACTTACTTTTACGTGTATAAATGGTATTATTTTAATCCTGCAAACTATTTAACACGTTCAAAAGCTATTTGTATAGTATATTTTCTGTCTTCAGGCAGTCGTCCTCCGTAAGGACACTCATACCATTAATATTTCGACGCGCGTGCTCGTTAATAATATTCTTCTCTAAGATTACATACAAGATGTATGAGTATCGATCGTCGCTACATAGTACATGCACATACACACATTTACATTTGAAGCTGAAATCAGAAATCCGTTTCATAAATGTATTTTATTTATTGCTTTTACATATGTATTAGTCAACACAGCTTTGATTCCGTCGGCTTCTGTTTTAATGTGTATTTTAAGTACCTATCCGAGACACCGCTTGGTATGTACCTATTTCTACTATATTGGACCTATAGCATTTCACTGAAGTTCTGGTAAACACTGCGGGGGCTATTATTAAAATCTTATACGTTAAAACATTGAAAAAAGTTGCCATTTTACGACACTTTTTTCAACTGTCATGTGACTATGATATGTATCATAATCTGTTACTTTTGATACTATAAAGCTCATCACACATGGCTAAGATACTATAATATTTGATCTTAATATGCATTAATATAATATATCTTAAAGCAAATTTCAGAAATCGCCACCATACAAATGTGTGTATGAACCATCACACACGACTAAGATAATCTATATTTTACCTTTAGTATCGTAAGATACCGAACGACGTGGAAATATATATTTCATGCGAAGAAATACAGTCTATTTCTTTTTCCGTGTCTTTTTAGGTAAACAAAGTCCACTTGTTGTAAAAACACCAAAGTTTCACATCAATCATATACATTGAATTAAATATGATTAGATTATCGTATTCATTCATTGTAAACGGTTTGTTTGGCACTAAAAACTGTTTCTAATATATTATTTTATCATATTTAATTTACGAAAACTTATTAGAATACAAAATTTATTTCCACAGTTGAAAAATACCATGTGAACTTGACATGTCGAATATCCGATTGTCTATGAAATTGATAGACACGTGCATTAATGAACGAATTTGAATGACTAATTGAATGATTCTTATCAAAGATAAATATTCCTAAACTACGACAAATAGGTTATAATAATATATAGAAAAATATACAAACTGTCTAAATGTTAAATACTGACTTGTAGAATTTAAAATATCCCCTATATAGAATCATTATTTTTCAAAGATTAACACTTTTAAAGTAATAATATAGTTTTTCAATCTCTTAAACAAGGATTTAAATATATAATCCTTGTTTAAGAGATTAATAATATAGGTATTTTGTGGTAACGTTATTGCTTGTAGCATGACAAAACGTTATTTTCAAATTAACCAAAAATGATACAGAATTTGTTACTGTTTAATAACGTTATTCATTACACTCTGTTTATACACTACGAATTAACATTATGTTATATGGTATTATGACGTTGCCTTCTAGAGCTTGCCTTCTAGTTCTAGAGCTAGACGCACCAATCACGAAACAGCATGAAACGCGGTGAACCAATCACAAAACAGTATCGGTATCATAACATTATTTAGCGTTAACAATTTCGTTCTATTTATTATATGAGTAGCGATACATATTATAGTGTTTAAAAATAATTTTGTAACTGAGGTATCGCTATAGTAATAACGTTAAGTATCGTTAAATAAGTTCTGTTATCCTTGCTCTTAAATCTAAATAATTTTGTAATAGTAAAGTAACCTGCTGTTAATAAAATAAAATCTTATTTTTATTAAAGGCAGGTTATTTAATCATTGTATACTGCAATAATTCGATGATCTTTTAACGCAAAAAAACGTAAATATTGTTTTTCGTTAATAGTTATATTTAAATTCACTTGTCCCATAATATTATAAAATTAATTAAATCATTTAGGATGTATGTATCTAAAGATACTCCTCCCATCCTGCGAAGATTCCTAGTTTTTATACTTATTTTTCTAAACAATTTTAGTAATAAATGAAAACGGATTATTGATTACGTGTCTTTATTTTCTAGAAAAAAGTTATTATTGTTTTATTAAATTGTTCTTCTATTTAAATTCATCTGTCTTATAATATTAAATAAATCATTTAATTATTTAGAATTATATACAAATACACCATTTTGTACCAAATCCAAATGACGCAACATTAACGAAGTTTGCACAATTTAAAATTTTGATGACACTTTAAATTAAGGTCTAGAAAGTGAAAGTAAAATTTACTCATTCCGTTTCCTTCTTTGTTGCGAGAATGTGGTTTCTGTGTTTTCGGCTGTTTTTTGTGGTTTTTTCGTGACTTTGGACTCTTTTTAGGATTTCGATCTCATTCTCAACTGTTTTACTTGGCTTGGATTTAGTGGATTTCGATTTCTCTTGAGTGTACTGACGTCGGCACAAAAATTTGAAATTGCAGAAAGTTCGATGCCTTTAGTGACAAGGAAAAATTCTGTGGTATCTACCAGCAGAAGTATTTTAGTTTTTTTACAGCATAGTAACAAGTTTAACTTAACTAAAAGAAAGACAAACAAACAAACACACTTTCGCATAATATACTAACTGCAACCCGCAGCTCTCTGCGTTATAAAAAAATTTGATGAATCACGTAGGAACTCGGTTTTCCGGGATAAAAAAAAGCTTAATGCTATTCCAGATCATCATCTACCTGTGTGCCGAATTTCATTTGAATCCGTTCAGAAATTATTTCGTGACTGAGTAATAAACATCCATCCAAACTTTCGTATTTATAATATAACTAGCTGCAAAGTGCAGCTGCTGCATTATAATAGTTTTTGGTAAATCTCGCAGAGCAACCAATTTTTACGGATTAAAAAGTGCTAATTCAGGTTATCATCTATATGTGTGCCAAATTTCATTCAAATCCGTTCAGTAGTTTTTGCGTGATTGAGTAACAAACGTCCATTCAAACTTTCGCATGTGTAATATTATAAATTATAATATGGAATATGGATAACATTAATATAGGTAGATTAAAGATTATAAAAAATATAATACTTTGTAATAATATAACAAAATGGATGGATAGTTGTTACAATAAATATCATTCATTCAATTTAGTTTGTCATACTTGTTCAATAGATCTTTTGATTTTTCACAACCATATTAATTGTCTATGACTAATTTAAGTCACTGGTCCGCCATTATTGTTTACTAAAATAGACACGTAAAAAGAAATAGACTATATATTTCATGATCTTAAGATACGAAATATATATTTCTTCGTATCTTAATATAAATACATGATGTTTTTATTTTGGGATATGCGCAGTCGCAGTGCCTGTTGTAATGTTATAAATGCGAAAGTTGGGATGTTTGGATGGATGAATTGATGTTGGTTACTCAATCGCGCAAAAACTACTGAACGGTATTTGAATACGCTGTATTTACCCCGGAAAATTAGTTTATCCCGCCGAATTCGCCAAAAACTTTTATAATGTAGCGGGCTGCACTGTGCATCTACTTTAATATAATAGTTACTATGCGTTCCACTTGAGAATAGGATCGCGCTTGTTATTAACTTCATATCACAAGTGTGAAATTAGTAATGTCAGCAAAAAAGCATTTGTTCAAAAAATTTTGCTGATTTATTAAACGTTTTAATATTTTAATCAGTAAAAAAAAATATAACAAATTATAAAAACATCAATATATTATATAAAAAAATTGTGTTAGTTACACCACTTATAAGTCAAGAAGGATATTTCATATTATTCTATATCAAAATTGTTGTTTGAGGAGTTGTCTAACAAATCAAGAAGTAAGGCCATATCACTCATGGTCAATCAACCTGTATATAGAACTCCAACGACGCAGACTAATATCGTATCTTAGCCGTGTGTGATACGTTAAGATAATATAACATTTTATATTAGGGCATCTTAAGATCAAATATTATAGTATCTTAACCGTGTGTGATGAGCTTTACAGTTGGCAATTACAACTTCTCTTGTTTTAGTGTCCTAAGTTCAGGGTTAGATTACAGGGTAAGATAATAAAATTTTTGAGATTTTTTTCTAGATATTCTTCGAAAGCACGCAAATCTTGCGGTTCCGGTAATTTCAAGAAAAAAACGAACGACAATCATTTGTATCTTGTCACGTCGGCGGTAAAATGTACAGATAGGGATCACCACACTTGTCCAGCAGCAGACCAGTGAATTGTGTTGAACCAAAGGGTCTATTGACGCTCAGCTTCTTCTGCTTTCCCTGAAAGGGAACCAACGGGATGATATTAAATATATTGTATAATAAGATAAATAATAGGTTGAATAAAACCTGAGTTAGATTTATAGGCACATGGCTCATAAGAAATAAATAATCGTTATAATATTTGTACAAATTTTTTAACAAAGGGTAGCTGGTGCCCGTCTTGTCCTGCATAATTATGTTCTTAGCCCAACGCTTTTGTACAAAATATTATTACAAAAGCCCTTTTTAGTCCGCTTTATTGTGATAGTCAGCTTCGGAAACCTACCTACCACTAACAATTTAATAATTTTAAATATATTTCTAGTACGGTGCCATTTATAGCAGGAGTTGTTTCGTAACTAAGAACATCTTCCATGTTGATTTTCCACGTGTTGGTATGGGCCCCTTTAGAAGAATACACTATCTTTTATTTTCATTATCTTTTGTTATTATTAATCGGCAGCGGCGTGCACAGGATTATAATACTGAGTATGCGACGGAGTACTCGGCCACAAAAACTTTTTCTTTTATAGATTTCAGCGGCGTGCACATGATTATGACACATTTTATTCATTTACTTACTATTAATTAAAATCATCTAAAACGTACGAACGTTTTATTAAAATATCTGTGAATGGCAAGTAAAGCACTGCTTTTCTGCCTACAAGGAGCGCACGCGCCTGTTAATCGGATCGGATCAGAAGTCGGTTAAAATATTTTCGAAAATTTCGTCTTCGAAAGACGATTTTAAATACTCTAATTTATCACATAAACACATTGCAAGAATGGCATCGACAGGAGAAAAGCTACAGAAACTACTAATCTCTAGTGACGACAAGAAGCCAAAATTCCAGTGGTCAAAAAACCTGACGATATGTGATTAGTCATGCAATATCGGTTCGTTCTCGGGAAGCCAGCGACTTCAATGTGTAGTCGCATTTGATATCTGGGTCACTATACAAAAATAATAATCCTATCATATACAAAATAATTATTTAAGTGTATATTTGAAGTATTAAGTTCATTGTAGGCATCCTTAGTAAATCGAATAGATTCAGCCTTAGAGTAACTTGTAATTTTTCAGGTATTTAGTTAGTCTGTTAAAATACTCGAAAATACTCGTCTTGCTCTCCGAGAATTATGGCATGCTGGATTGTCAAATATCATTCGTTTCACTGTATTTATTACATAAAGGTCCCGGCTATGTAAATGTAAATGTAATGCACTATGTAAATGGTTTACATAGTGATTTAATGTTTTTTGGCCCTGGTGTGAAGACATTTCTTTTCCTAATATTTCCAGTGAGATTTATACCAAAATATAAAAAAATAATTTGGAAATACAGAGAAGTAAAATAATTAAATCTTAAAAAAGTATCTTCACGCCCATATCCCCGAAGGGGTAGGCAGAGGTACAACAAGTGCACCCACGATTAGCCGAAGATAGGTCCCGCAATGTGATAGGTGGCAAACCTATCGCCAACCGGACATTTCCAATCCCGGGCAACTTTGTGTTTCTCAGAAAACTGAAAAAACACTTTTTTTTTAAAGTGCTCGACTCGGGAATCGAACCCGGGACCTCATGTGGTCAACGCTAACGCTGGACCACTAGACCACAGAGGCGACAAAAATTAATAAAATCTTGTTGTTTATAAAACAAATTGGTTTAATTGTGGAGCAGTACCGGAGTTTAATTTAAAGAAATTAATGTGAATTAGTTAAAAGTCCCCAGTAGAAAGTGGACCTTATCTTTATGTCTTTTTACTTTGTAGTATTCTAGAAAAGTATTTAAGGAAAACTTTTGTTTTCGTAACAGGCGCTTGGCCCTGGCTAACATTCAAGAATAGTAAATAAATAAAAACACTGAAGTCTGTACCAGCTAGCTAAACATACATGTAAGGAAAATACAAAACTCGCAAGTCTATTTCAGAGGTCTAGGAAGTTATTACTTCTCCACCAACGAAAAGGGTTTTTGTTAGATTTGCCAGCTATTTGTTTTGGGTTTTGTTGTAGTAAATTGCAACTGAAGGCTAGCCTGAAATAACACTGTGAAAGTATACTTTAAGTGTAGATTAGTTCTTTTAGCAATTGACTTGTTTGTGCTTGAAACTTTTATGTATATTATAAATTCTCACTGGATTTATTAGTAATTTTAGTACTATAACTATTTAAACTGACTTAAAATTAGTTATATTAATATCTCCAAAACTACTGCACTGATTTTGATAAAACTCGTCGACTAATAAAAACAAGTAACTGTAATTTAATACTGTATGCCAACATAGGTGCATTAATTGTACTTTTGTCTATCTCTCGGAGGATATAGGCGTGACGGTAAATTTTTCTTACATAATTATATTACTACGTTATCGTTTGCATAATCTTGCTCGGATTTCTACTATTGTCTTACTGTGATCTTACGTATTTAACATTGCTTATATTTGATGTGTTACTGTAGACTAATGTTCTTGGCATATATACATTGATATATTTCTCACAGGGTTACTTGTCACCGGGATCTAAGTCTGTGACAAGAATTCTCTTGCCTTTTACGAGATTCCTACCAGTAAGGATCTGTTTTAAAAGTGGCCCGAATCAACATGGAGGAAATCGATATATGAATTTTAGTGGAGTGCCGTAAGGCATAAAAATTGTAAAACCTCGGAATTCAGGGCTAGTCAACTGTATAACGAGTGTTTGTTAGCATTATTAAAGGCTTAAATAAAAAAAGTTAAAAAAAATAATTATGATCTCGATCACAATTCCTTTTTAACAATTTACTGGAAATGAGATAAAAAGGGGGAATAAAATGTTTATAGTAAAGATTTCAATTTTATATTTAATAAATTATGTTTGATAATAACTTAAATGTTAATTTTTTTACATTAAAGATAGCAAACAAGCAGATGGGTCTGTTGATGGAAAGAGTCAACCATTACCTATAGACACCAAAGATGTTAATGGTGCGTTGCTATCTTGTGGCGAGGTCTAATGCCACATGCGTAAGTTTACCGGCTACCTTACCCTCCAAACCGGAAAATGACAGTGACCAGCACCGACACTATTGCGGCAGGAATAGGTAAGGCGGTGGTACCAGACCCGTGCGAGACAATGCAGAACTCTACCACCTAGTAGTCACGATGGTAGTGACTCACATAGCCAATCGGTCGCATTTTACGAGCTGCCTGGCAGAACGGCAGTTGGTTTATTCTTCAAAGGAGCCCGGAACCAGCACGGGGAAAATTTATTTGATTTTTTAATTGGCAAAATGTTTTTTTTAACTTGCCGAGTATGTAGATGAGGAAGTTACTGATTTAGCTCCGATTTTTGAAAATCGAGTTTTCACCAGATCTCCACGTTTTGAGGTCCCAGAAACCTTTTCTGAATATTTTTATGATAACGTCAATATCTATAATATATTATATACTTAGATAACGTCTGCATGTGAGTTTGAACTAATTTGGTCCAGGAAATTTTGAGTAAATCTAAAAACATTTTGGCGAAGCAAATTTTTTTAATATACTTAACTTTAAAATGAATGTATCAATTGAGTACAAAATCTAATCAGCTCTAATCCCCAAAAAACTGCGCCCAATACATAAATTGAATCAAAATCGGTTTATCTGTTCGGGAGTTATCGATGATGAAAAAAAGAGGTTTTATACCTGACTAAGAATTTTTTGGACCAATTTTTGGACCAAGACCAAAAAGAGTCTTCTACAATATTTAATTACTTAAAAAACTACGTCGTATACCGTTTTAGGAATTAAAATCAAATTAAATTTTCAAATGTTAAAATTACGTTGATTACAGCAAACTTATTACATATTTTTAAAATAACTTTCAGGCTAATGTACCGATTTATTTAAAAATGTAGCCAGGTTTTTTACTTAAAAAACTGCGTCAACACCGTAAATTGGATTAAAATCGGTTGATTAATTCGGGATTCATCAATAACGTCAATTTTTGAAAACACATTTAAAGAGCTGAACTTTTAAGAATTTAATTCGATTTTTATTCTTGAAACAGCAATCGACGTATTTTTTTAAGTACTAAAATATTGTTGAAAAATTTCGTAGTTAGGTTAAAAAAAACGATTTTTCAAAATTTTTCGTCAACGATAACTCCCGCCGAACGGATAAACTGATTTTGATGCAATTTACATATATATTAGGCGCTGTTTTTTGGGGATAGAGGTGATTAAATTTTGTGCTCAATTAGTACATTAATTTTAAAGTTATATTAAAAAAAAAATCTGTTTCAGCAAAACGTTTTTTAGGTTTTTCCAAAATTTGACTGACATTATTGTAAAAATATTCAGAAAAGGTTCCTGGGACCTCAAAACGTGGAGATCTGGTGCAAACTCGATTTTCGAAAATCAGTAACTTCCTTATCTACACAGGAAGTTAAAAAAAACCATTTAGCTAATTAAAAAATCTAATAAATTAACGTTAAAGTTACTATTCAAATATAATTTATTAAATATAAAATTGAAATCTTTATTATAAACATTTTGTTCGCCTTTTTATCTCTCACTTCCAATAAATGGTTAAAATTTTTATTTAATCGAGATCGGTCAGTTATTTTTTCTAAACTTTTTTATTTGAGCCGTTAGTAATGATAACAAGTATTCGTTATACAGATTCATTGACTATCCCTGGATTCCGAGGTATAAATCTTACGGCGGTCCACTATTTATTATCTTTATCCTTCGTAATGAGTAGCTTTCCTTTTAGACATGCCATCTGTTTTCCTATCAGGTAAATAGTTATAGGCGAGCTAAGGTCACCCGTGTTACTACCGTCGTGATTATTTGTTAGTTAATCGAGTTCCATTTTTTGATGCAATAGCGTTATGACTTGCCACTCTCTTCTCTTAGTTTTTTATGTGTACGGTAATTTGTATACTTCTGCATATTTCTTTATATCTTTGCATAAAAAACAGGCTCCATTGGCATCTAGTAATCGATTCTGATACCGAATATGTAAAAAAAATGGTTCTAAAAGGTGATTGATGAGGCTCCATACAAAGGCCTAAAACACAAGACATGATGATGGATGCTTACCGTATATATACATTATTATTAATTTCTTCTGAAATGTAAATTGTATCACGGACACTTTTTATAATACTAAAATTCACGAAACTCTTTCAAAGATTAATATTACTTGATTTTACAATTGTTACATACAATTTTATGCCACTCACATCGCAATATATCGTCAATACCAGTGAAATCAATGTAATTACTACGTCGATTGTCAACACAAATATAATTCATTTTTGTATTACTTATCATGAAGATAAATTGATTTTAACCACTTAAATGTTAAAAAACGATAAAACTTTTGTTTATATAAAATGTTAATACTATGCGTTTCAACTAAGAATAGGATCGCGCTTGTTATCAACTTCATACCACAAGTGTGAAATTAGTAATGTCAGCAAAAAAATATTTGCTCAAAAAATATTGGTGTTTTATGAAATAACAAATAACATCTTAATGATATTATTTTGATCAATAAAAAAATAGTAAAATAAAAAAATAGTAAAAAACATCAGTCTAACTGTTTTTCTATATATTACATAAAAAAGTCGTGTAATTTAGGTCTCTTATAAGTCAAAAACGACAGGACCAATTTTGTTGCGATTTTTGTGGTTTTGAGTTGTTTTTGTCCAGAATAGCCTAAATGTATTAAAATATAATATTCATCAATAAAAAACAGTAAAATGTATCAGTCTAGCGTTTCATCTAAATATATGTATATGTCGCAGTGAAATTGTCAATAGTCGTTAGATTTTGTAATTTGGTTAGGTTAGGTTAGCAGTTAAATTATAATATCACATAGGTAGATTACACAGGTCAACAAAATTTTTTTTTTTCTGAGTCTGTTATTTAGTGACCATTTTCTGATTATATACATCGAATAGTAAACAGAAACGCTATTAACAATCAATAAACTTTGCTTTTGTACTTTGGGGCCTCATACAAGAAAGTTTTGATTTTCACAAAGGAAATACCAATACTATTCATTTTCTAAAGCTTTTTTGTATTCTTTTTTGTATTCTTTTTTGTATTTTTGTGTTTAGTTATGCCGTATTTCATAATTAAATTAATAAAAATGTATAATTGATAACTTGTTTTCCTTTTAAATATAATTGAAATTTAAAAATAGAGCTTTTCCATAAAATTTGAATTTTCGTGCTGGTAGCTACAAAAGCAAACTTTATTAGATAAAAATATTTTTTCATTCTTTAGTTAGGCATAAGTAATCAGAATCAGAGGTACAGAACTCAGACTCAAACTTCATGTTGACCTGTGTTATAATCTAACGGTATTGATAATTTCACTGCGACATATATATTTATAAAATTCGTGTTAGTTGTTTTACACCTTATTTTAGTAACATGATCTGATGGGAATCTAAATGAAAAATATACCAATTAGCATGAAAATATTTAAAGTTTTTCTTTGTTAGAATTTTTTGCACACCTTAGTCATCACTTATGAAGTTTTTGCACAATGCGGAGCACAGTGTCATCCTGATACTCCTATTCTTAATTGGAACGCATAGTACTCGCTCACAGTGTAAATAGATGACACTTGTTTTTTTTTTTGTTTCTTTCGGATGATACAATATGAAAATATTTATTATACAACAATCTACAACATAGAAGACTGTATAAATAAGTACTCTTACTTATTTATACAGTCTTCTATGTTGTAGATTGTTGTATAATAAATATTTTCATTTTTGTTGCATTTTATATAATAGTTTGTTTAAAATTTTGCGTCTTATCTATCCAACATTTTTATAATTTGTTTGGTTGGTTAGAAATAAAAGAAAGTGTTAACTTTATGGCAGAATAGAAAAATTTTTGCTTGAATTAGAAATAAGAAAAAGCGTAAAGTTTGATTAGTTTCATGACTTTTCGACTAAAATCCTTTTAAAATTAATTTGCTATTAAAAAATGTCCGTTGAATTCTAATATTGACTTATTGTGAATAAAATTAATTTAATAATTTCGGTTGACGCTATATTCTTGTAGTTCATTTAGGCCAGTTTCATCACTCTCCTTTTGACTTTATTATATTATTATGTGCATAGCAATTATAAGTTTGTTTTTAAGAAATGATTAAAGCCTACTTAATGCCTACTTAATTTTAAAATAATTTGTTAAAAGATTAGCTTATAATTACGGTAGCGGTTCGCTAAATTTAATTCAAGCTGAGCTCAATGAATAATTATATTAAATTTAAAAGCATGGTAAATGTCGAACATCATTTTAATTAAATAATGTTTATAGACTGCTTATAATAACGGACTGGTAACGTATTAATTATCAGTAAATAACCACACGTTCCTACATTTTAATGATGCCAATCATCGAAACACTCAGTATTAACATTTTAGTAAATTCCGTTTTGTTACGTTAATTAAAAATACAGAAAATCATTTGTTTTAATAAGGATTTTGGAGCACAGTCAAAATTTACATTATTTGACAAAAAAAACCTATTTACCTATGTACACACTATATTTTTTATGTAACTACGGACACTTAATGTGGAAGAGCGAGGATAAAACGGTCAATATCACCATGGTTTCAAGATGGTTGAGCTCAGCGATGACATATTATGTAAACGTCGGTATGTATGATTTTCTGCTTCTGTCATAAAAACCTTAAGGTATCCATACTAATATTATAAATGCGAAAGTGTGTTTGTTTGTCCGTCTTCCACGGCAAAAGGGAGCGACGAATTGATGAGAATTTTCAAGTGGAGATAGTTGAGGGGATGAAGAATGATATAGGCTACTTTTTGTCTCTTTCTAATCCCCCCCCACTTCCTTAAAATGAATTTAACGCGAGCGGAGCCGCGAGCAAAAGCTAGTTTTATATAAAATGAACAAACATACAACTCATCCTAGTACATGTCAACTCATTCTAGTACGAGGTAGATAGAGGAAAATGAATACCACATCGTTTTATACAACCACGTCGGTTACATTATGTAGGATTGTTTCGTACTGCCAAGTTTATATTCAATATACTCAGTGATTCGCACGGACCGTAAATTTTTCTAAGTGATTCCCCGCTACTTTATTACAAAGTAGCTGGGAAATAGCAGAGGAGGGGACCACCATCTACCTAGGACTGCTTCGGCGGCTGCCCCACAGCCGCCGATTACGGTCGCGAGCGCAGGACAACAACAGTATTTCTTGCTATTTCTATTTTTCTGTGTACCCACATAGTAAAATAAGAATATCAAAAATGTCGGTTGCCCAAAAACCTAGCCCAGGCTAGACTTAGAGCCAGAAAGAGATGCCCATATCTTCAAGCCACGGCACGGAACACACCCAACCAGACTGACAATGACCCCTGAAGAAGTGAATCACCTAGCCGAAAGCGTACAAACGAACATCCAGGAGGCTATGCTAAATGCGTCCAAAGAGCAAGCTACCACACGCCTATTTCCATCACTGCCTACTTTCCCACAAACGAAAATTAACAGAAAATGATCACACCGCAGACAGTGGGAATTAAATCGTTGCCCGACACAAAAAATGCTCTGAACAGGCTTTCAGCAGAAATCAAGACAGATCTGGAAAAGCCGAATACCGATAACTGGGAGAAACACATAGATGAAGCGCCGACGACTGCGCTTCTCTGCATTGGCTCTGCAGACAAATCATCAGAGACGCCATGCCATGGCGTACGCCACGATGATGGGAATCCCAGGTACCGTGCTAAAAACCGTGCGGAGATTGTTGCCAACCACCTGGAAAGGCAGTTCAGACCGAACCCTTGCCTCAATATATTACATGAAAAAAGATAGAGGAGTTTCTCGAAGAATACATTACACCGGTTATCGCACCAGACGAAGACCCCATATTTTTTACGCCACAGATGGTTAAACGTTAGAACCTAGAAAAACCCCAGGCGCAGATAAAATTACCAACAAAGTTTTATGCCAATTACCACAAAAAATCCGTGGTGGCAATAACTAGACCATTCAACGGAATACTGCGCTCGGGAAAAGTCCCCCAAACTTGGAAACTGGGCCACATTATTATGCTGTCAAAAAAAAGGAGTTACCATCCCATCACTCTCTTATCGACAATATCCAAAATATACGAGAGACTCTTCCTACAAGTACTAGAACCGCATTTCACACCTCGCGTTGTACATTTGGGTTCAGGGCTTAACACAGCATGAGGGTACAACTGTCACACTGCACACAACTGCACACGCTTGTTACGGCACGAAACGAGAATGAGCTGGCGGTTGCAGTACTCCTGGACATCGAAAAAGCTTTTGACAGAGTCTGGCATAAAGGACTTATTTACAAGCTGGCCCATACCACTGCACCAAGAAGGATGGTGAAGATAGTAGAGTCCTTCATCAAGAACAGAACATTCCAGGTTGTGGTAGAGAATACAATATCCAGCCGGAAAATGATCATCACAGGAGTGCCCCTGGGGACCTCACCAAATCTATACTCCGTATGCATTGATGACATACCGGTGGGAGACGGTTGTCAATCAGCATTATTCGCTGACGTCGCGGCTTATCTAACCACTCCACTATAGCCAAAACACGCCATCAGAAAACTACCAAAGACCTTAGATCTTCTACCAGACTGGTTCACCAAATGGAGACTACCAGTGAACGTTGATAAGATTCCCCATCATTATAACCCAGAAGATAAAAAACCAGGAAAGCGCTCCCCACACTTAAATTACAAGGTCATATAAATCAAATGGTCACCAACTGTCAAATACTTGAGGGTGAAAATTGACAAAGGATCTACTATGAGACCACATGTAAGAGAAGTTTCCGGATATTCTCAAGCGGCCATGGCCGTATTCAAGCCAGTTCTCAAGTCCAGGCTCCCCCTGAAGATCAAATTAGGGCTGTACAAGACCTGTACATAAGACCAAGGCTAACCTATGCAGCAGCCACATGGTATCAGATCATCTCTTAAGATCTCCGCAAAATTCTACAACAGCGATAGAACGTGGCGCTGCGTAGAATAACTCAAGCCCCAAGATACGTCAGAAACGACATAATCGAGATAGAAAACGAAATTACTACAAGGCTTGTCAAAAATATGTACACTAAGACTGACATTTCCTCACATCCCCATATCAAAAATATTTCGCCATAGCATGCGCGTCCCCTGGATGCCAAACTATATCCCAGGGACATCCTAAATTAACTATCACCCCCTTCCTCCTGCTTAAGCCGCCGCCGCGTATTTGATCCCCCGTCAGGCCCTCTATCTGCGAGGTGGATCCCAAGTGACGGCATGTGGTCAATGGGGCGGCTCCAACCTACAACCAACCGAATCCACAGTCCCCCACCAACTTACCCATCCCCTCTATTTCAACCACTTCATCTTAAAAGTTTCCGCTGCGTGTTTGATCCCCCGGAGCGAAATAGAAGAGGGGAGGAGTATCCCATCGATTACAAATTTCCCATCGATCCCATTCCCATCAAGAAAACCAAAGTGCAAGGGGTTCCCACCCCGCACCAACTTAGCAGTTTTTACGGCTAGCGCATGACAGTATGGTCAGGGAGCAACCAGTCCCGAAACCATCTCCTCATCCCATTGCTGGGACGCACGAAGACTTAACTCATCCTAGTACATGTCGACTCATCCTAGTATGGGGTAGATAGAGGGAAATGCATCGTTTTATATAACCACGTATGTTACGTAATGTAGGTAGTAAATTTGTGTGTTTCCATTCCAAATACAAGCATAGCAACAAATCATAAATATCTTTGGTATTTTGGACAGCAATCGCTTCTTGGTATTACGGAGAACATCTGTGTCCTTGTGTTTTTATACGTTATGTCAGCCTAGTTCAGATGTGCTGCTTTAAATAATTCCGCTTCGCCTTCTTAGAACATTATAACCAAGGTGTCGTTCGATTTGTAATTTTATATGGAAAGTTTCTGAAAAAGTTAAGGTCCCGTATAAACAAATTACAAAGGTTATTAACAATTATACAGTGTGTAAAGAAAACCCTGTCGGATAATTAAAAGTGTTATTTGGTACCGTAATACCGTTATATATTATGTTTAATTATTTTATGGATATTAATTAATAAGTTTTCCCAATAAAAAATGTAATCTTAAATGGTATTTTACCTACAAATAAGTAAATTCTACTATCAAAGAATGCCACGCAAGTCGTATGCTACCGAAGGCCACGCGGCGCGTTTAAAATTTCTTTAAGAATAAAAAGCCGAAAAACGAAACAATGAAACAAGCAGCAAAAAATAGTTGTCATTTTTTAAATATTTGTTTAACGCTAGGGAACGCTATAAGTAAAAATACGAATATTAAAAATCGATATCTTTTTTATTTTTTGGAATAAAGTTATTTTAATTTATTTTTTTCAGTAATGCCTTTAACCAACCTATATGCCTCTTTCGGATCGGACAGGGTTTTCTTTACACACTGTATAATATAAAAAAATGGGAGTTTTGTTTTTCGTAAATATCTCAAAATCTATAACAGTTATTGGAAATTAAAAAAAAAGATTCTTAAAGAGCAAAACATCAACAAAACATATTTTATCTTCCAGAACTCTACTACTAATATAGTTCTATAAAAATAAAATTTTGATTTGGCGATAAAAATAGGATTACAAACGGTTGAAGTCGCTACCGCGTGCATTTGGCGGTTCGCTCAGTAAAAATATATATATTTTGTAACTATTAATAATGGTAAATAGCTAATAGCTAATAATGTATATCTCATATATCATGTATAATCCATCACTGCATTTGGTTAAACTCTTTCATAATGGCTATTATATAAAGAACACGGGCAAGACTTCATACATTGTTATTTTTAGTTATTACCTTAAAGTTTAATATATTCCGTAAGATTATATATCAACTCTTTAACTTATCTGCATTTAATAAATATTTTTTAAATTTGGGGAAAAGCAGCTAAATAAAGTTGAAATTTAGGTAACTGTTAAGGTTAACGTAAACAATCAGTTCTCTCCTTAGTAGTCTGTGGTTAGGATTTTTCTTGTCATTGGTGTCTTTAGTACAACAGCTGCTAATCTTATAAATCTAAGTTAGATTGACAGAATTCTGAGCTAAGGTTTTGTGAAGACACTTTATAGATACTTAAAAGAACAAAAAATAAATTAGCATTAAACTATTCTCAATACAAAAACAGGGAAAATTTTTATTTGATACTTATAATGATAATTATGATATATAAACGTTATGCTGTGTTAATGCAAATGTCATTAAAGTTTTATACAATGATAACACTTAAATATGATGATAGTCAATCAAATTAAATTCTCAATATGTTTTACATGATTGTTTCTAGTAATATATTTTATTTAATTAATTTAAAAAACGTAGAAAATCATTCTAGTTTATATAATATTCCTTACTCCGAAAGACACGCAAGGCATGTACAAAACCAATTTTTTTAAATATAATATAAGATAGCAAATAAGCAGATGGGTTTCCTGATGGAAAGAGTCAACCACCGCCTATAGACACCAAAGGTGTTAATGGTATGTTGCTATCTTGTGACGAGGTCTAATGCCACATGCATAAGTTTTCCGGCTACCTTGTCCTCCAAACCGACACGACAGTGACAAGCACTGACGCTATTGCGGCAGGAATAGGCAAGGCGGTGGTACCAGACCCGGGCGAGACAATGCAGAACTCTACCACAGAGTAGTCACGATGGTAGTGACAAATCGCCTGTGTTCTTTAAACACTAATGCTTTTTTATCATTCACTCATCATCATTATAAATAAGAAAGTCTGTATGCTTCACGGCTAACTCGCTGAACCGATTTCGATGTAATTTAGCATGGAGATAATTGAAGATCTGGGACTCAGGTTAACTTTTTTTTTCAAAAATCAAGCCCTACGGATCTGAAATAACGGGATGACAGTTTGTATGAAAAACTGTGTCAACGACATGCTAATCTACTCTTGGGCAAAGCACTAAGTAACGGAAGTATAAAATTTTACGAATAATTCAGTTTAATATGATACGACATTTTAAAAGTTCTTTAAATGAATTTTGATGTTTTCCGTTTCCGTAGAAAGTTTTGAAAACAAACATTTCCAGCCAGAAACAGCATTACCGAAAGATAACAGCATTTCGAAACAGAAAGTGCTTTTTTATTCTTGTAATTAAGAAGTTCTTTTGCCAGCCGTACGGATTCAGTAATGTCGCTTGTAAATTGAAACCCGTCTGAAAATTATTTTTGTACCTCTGTTTATTCAACTGATTTTGAAAAGGCTCTTTCAGAAGAATTTTACTAGCTATTGCTTGCTATTCGTTCGTGTGACCCATAATCATTACTTCCTATTTTTAAGTCGGGTAAAAACGTAGCCTTTATTAATAACTCTTACGGTTAAAGAATTTTGCAGATTAGCTCAGTAGTTTTTGAGTTTATTCGTTACATACAAAAATATAAAGGTTTTCTTTATTATATTAGTACTGATAACATTATAATTTTTCAGTATACCACAAATCAATCAGTTCAACATTTATCTCTCATGTTGATCCGGGCTCCTTTGAAGAATAGACCAACTGCTGTTCTGCCAGGCAGGTCGTAAAAGTCGACCAATTGGCTATACGTGTCACTATCTTTGTCACTATTAGGTGGTAGAGTGTCGCAACGTCTCTGTACCAAATATCCGGGGTATTTGGTACCATTGCCTTACTTATTTCAGCCGCAATAGCGTCAACACTTGGCATTGTCGTGTTCAAGTTTGAAGGGTATGGTAGCGGTAGACTTATGCATGTGTGCACTGCCATCCCGCCACATCGATAGAAAAGCACTATTAACACCTTTGTTGTCTATAGGCGATGGTTTTTCTTTCCATCAGGATAGCCATCTGCGTGTTTGCTATCTAATGATACAAAAAAAAAAATAAACGTTCAGTTCACTTATGAGATCGATTCCCCTAAGAGATTTATAACTTTTATACATAGTCCATGTTCATATGGGCGTAGTAGTTATATTTATCTAGTTGTACCCAGAACTTCAAAATGGTAAAATAAACCATTTCATTTTGTTTTATAAACATAAACACGGATATCCCATGTAAGATACGAATTGTAAATAATAATAATATTATAATTTCGTGCACACGTATTTTTTCGCTAAGGTAGAAAAGGGATTCGGATCCCGTAAGCCCCCCCCCTTTTATAAGATAACAAAGTTTATGATATCGTATTTTTACCACCAACATTTGTCAATTTTTCCTTTTGGAAGAAAAAAATTACATTAATTTTATGCTATGAGGTGTCCGTATTGTACAACTATCAACGAATTAATTAAATCACTTAATAGCTATGAAGAAACAGTACGGTTTAACTCATTAAAACACGTAAGAAACTAATTTTATAGACGTGAAAAATCAAAACATTTAATTTTCATCTCATATATAATTATAGGGTAGAAGTCATTGATATAAAAAACCCAAGATGTACATTCAGTGTCTTAAAACCGTCCTCTAAAAATGAAAAAAAAAAATAACAATTTGAAATTGTGCGCTCATTTCAAATAGAATTGCGTCGGTCGCGACACTGTCAATTTTATTATTTTTTATACATTACTTTGTAAAAATAGCTATAAATCCTGCGCTTAATTTTATTATTTTTTATACATTGCTTTGTAAAAATAGCTATAAATTCTGCGCTTAAGGTTGAATATGCAAAAACATATGTTTTTATTGGGTCTTTTATATCAATGGTAGAGGTACTAGTTGTGGCTACTGTACCGTTTGTGGCCATTCAATGTCAAATTTTTTACATAATAATTCTATACGTATTCAATATCATTATAAAGGAGCATGATGGGGGTCCATACAAAATTGGTCTCAAAAGCTACACATGTTAACATAATACGGTAAGAATTGTAATAATACATTATTTTTTTCAGAAATGTAAATTGTGTCACGGTCTCTTTTCATAATGCTAAAATTCACAAAAAACCTTAATTACTTAAATTAACATTGATTAGTTTCATGACTTGCCAACTAATATCCTTACTTAAAATTTACTTGCTATTAAATAGTGTCCGTTAAATTCTAATATGGGCTTTTTGTAAATTAAATTAATTTGATAACTTCGGCTGACTCTATATTATTGTAGCACTTTGAGGCCGATCTCATCAATTTTTTTTTCTTTGATTCATTTAAGCGGAAATATGTGAAAATGTAATTAAAATATCATTTATCATTATAATTTATTTTAGATTA
Organism: Apodemia mormo; assembly: GCA_036924255.1. Taxonomy (NCBI): domain Eukaryota; kingdom Metazoa; phylum Arthropoda; class Insecta; order Lepidoptera; family Riodinidae; genus Apodemia; species Apodemia mormo. The sequence goes on from JAUPFN010000008.1 coordinate 21,308,729, forward strand.
ATTCTAATTTCTAGTGGCCAGTAACGGTTCTTTAACTATAATAATGTCCCAATACGCTACATAAATGTATTTTTTTTTCTATAAATCATCTCTTTTTAGCAATACAAATTCGTTGATAATGAACTATTCTAACAAAAATAATGCTTGCTAATTATATTTCCAGGAAGCTTTCGAATCAAAGTTAAGGGAAAATGTATACTAGCATAATTATCTTTGTTTTCTTGTGTGCTTGCGATCTAGGTAAAAAACACGAACCCTGTCCGACCCGAAAGATGCATAGGTTGGTCGATGTCATTATAAAAAAAGTAATGAAACAATTCTATTTATAAAAACAAAAAATTGTATGGAATTTTAAATTGCTACTTACCCTTCAATTTCCCTAAAATTTAAAGAATATTATGAACAGAGAACACCACGTTGAGTCAACGGCAACGCGTAGACACCGTGTGTGCATTACAACGGTGTGGTTGGCTTAATGAAACTGTTTGCAACTTTTAAATTAGAAAATTTAAAGTCAAAGTCTTGGTAAATTATTTTAGGGAAATAATTGAACTCCTGTGATGAACGCAAAACATTCTTTAATTACTCGTACTACAAATCCTTGACGTTAAAATACAAATCAATACTAATGTTATATAGAAGCAAAGTCTGTAAGTTTGCTTGTATGAAGTAATCTATCTCTGAAATTGCTGAATTGATTTTATGAATTCTTTTATCTGTAAGAAGCTATGTATATTATCCCTGAGCGACATAGGCTGCATTTATTCCCAATTTTCCAGTAGAGTCAGGATCAACGCAAGTTATACAGTGGAAAATGGTAAGTGTTAATATATTTATTTATTAACTAAAATTTTTCTTTAAAGATTACAAAGAACTTTGGATGAACCCTCATTGTCCTCCTTTTCTCAAGATTATTCTTTATTTTAATACAGCACTATTCCTCCGTGTTGTTCCAAGCGCCTTTTGAAGAATAGAGATTTTGCTGTTCTACCAGGCAGTTCGTAAAAGGAAAATAATTGCCTATATGAGTCACTACCATCATGACTACTAGGTATTGTAATGATACTATCACAGAAGGGAGTTAAATAAGTAAAAGATTATTTCAAATAGCCAAGATCACATTTATTTCACTAGTTTCACTATATATATATTTTATCACTGAAGAATAATACATATAAGGTCGGGGCAAAAGTACCTTCGTATTGTATGAACAAGGTTTCAGAGATAGATTATTATTATTTTTGTCAAGTTTTTTCTTGTACCCAGACTTTCGTAAATTACGTAAAACTGTTTTATGATCAACATCCAGTTCTTCAGCAATGTCGTAGCTACTTATATGTCGGTCTTGCTCCATTTTCTCAAAAATGGCACTGATTTTATCTGTGACAGGGCGTCCAGAGCGAACCTCATCTTTCACACTAACATTTCCAGACTTGAAACGCTTGAACCACATTTGTGCTACTTTTATTGATACCGCATTAGGTCCGTAAATCGCACAAATTTTATTTGCGACATTCGTCGCATTTTACCTTTTATGTAATAAAACTTTAAAATGTACCGAATTTCTTCGTCACACGTTCATTTTGCTTGCTTGAAAAACAATTGAAAAATAGCGGGAACTAGTTTTTTTATTTATTTATTGTATTCTCAAAATGTCACTAGTGTTAATACCAGCCAGTTACATTCAGTACAGCCAAAAAGGTTTTGATTACTAATAATACATTCAACATACGAAAATACTTTTGTCCAGACCTATTATTACTGACCTTACTCGTTGAACAGCCGTTTCTGCAATGAGGTTTCTGATCCATCTGGCGGCCAGCTGTGATTTTAACGTTCACTTACTGTCAATTATTCGACGTTGACAATTCTTTAATACACACAACAACGTTCTGTCGGATACGTCAACAGACTATAATCGTTACAGTAGTATATATAGTTCAGCATTGCCTTGCCTGGGTCTGGTACCACCGCCTTACTTTTTCCTACCGCATTAACGTCAGTTCTTATCACTGCCGTGTTCCGGTGTTGAGGGTTAGGTAGCCGATAAACTTATGCAGATCCCGCCGCAAGAATTACAACGCATCATTAACATCTCTCAGGATAGTCATCTGCTTACTTAAGTACACGATCATCTCCCGATCACACTTGTTTATTAATAAGTCTGTAAGTTATCTTACTAAACATAGTTTGCCAAAGACTTGCCATAAGTTTCGTGTTACGGTTGTACAAAGTTATTGACAGTATGTGGCCACATGGTGGTTATTCCGATTATTAGCCAAACTTTGCTGTCCGCGTGTTACAGTAGTGGTTGGTTTGTGTTGTATTTCATTAGCACAAATCAACCACATACATTCAATCAAAAAAGTATCGGAAATGGAAGATTTGCTTATGGTTCTAAATTCATTTTATTGTTTCTTTTTTGTTTTTAGATAAGCATAACGGCTTATTATTTAGGCGCGAAGTTTGAGTTACATCTGTTATATATTTAGATCATGAAGTATAAGGTAAAGGCGCTAGCTTTCGTATTAATCATTTGAAACAAATACCTACGTTATATTTCATTCCATGAGGTCTCGCAATCTCTTTTTATATAGCTGTGTTAGAAAGAGAGGGTAAGACCTCAGAAGATGACAGCAGTATTTAAAGTTTTGTTTCAAGTAGGTATTAAATGCAGTGGGGTTTTTAGTTAGAGCATATCTAGTGTGTATTGCGAATATCATAATGAACAAAATAATCGAACAAACAGCTCGTCTTAGATTTTGTACCGCCAATAGAATTTCTTGTTCAGAGTTCCTGAGAATATTACAGATGGCTTACGGTGAATCGATTTTATTAAAAACAGTTACTCATGAGTGGTACAATGCGTTCAAAAACGATCGAGATGTGATGGAAGATTTTTCTCGCTTTTGCATCCCGGCAACGTCTTCAACTGAAGATAACATTACTAAAGTCAAGGAAATAGTGATTAAAAACACTAATTCAAGCTTAACTGCTCGACCCCCAAGAAAAATCAAAATCAAATTTAAGAAAAAATTACTAGGCAAGGCGCGTTTGCGCATCTTCAACGGTCATGCCGTCACGTCGGCGCGATGTATAAAAAGTTTTATTACTTTACAATGAATCAATATTTTATCATTCTGTAAAAAAGCATTATACTATTGCGTAAGAAATTATACTATTAATATATATAGTGAAACTAATACAACTGTTTTGTAATTAAAGTTATCTCTGATAAATTTTAAGTGTTAATTGTTATGTTTCTGAGTAAAATATATTAATTTTTTTGATCAATTTCATGTTAGTTATTCGGTATTCGGCTGAACAATTCTCAATATTCGGTCGAATACCGAATACCAAAGTAAGTGGACAAGAAGGCCAAATATCGTATAGTAACCGAATATTTGTAGCATGTCTAGTCTTTATATCTAGATATTTGATTGCATAATACCTAACTTGATACCATAGCTTTCATTACAATGTTTATCACAGTAACTTTTTTATTCACAAATAATTCTGCAATAACTAAAAATGTGAACGTTACAATTGGCTCTGAATAATTGTGTAGAATGAAACTGGGCCTTGCATTGAAATAGAACAAATGATCGCGTATCCAATGTCAGAAACAGTTGTTATAGAGAGACAAAAGCGGAAAATGCGATACTATCTTGAATATTTCTTCTGTTTTCTGTTATAACTGCTTAACTACATTTATACAAGCTATGCAAAAAGTTTATGAGTTTTCCCTGTTCATTTTATTTGATATGTGAAGTGGATATGGCAGTTTTTGCGGGATATTCTTTATATTATTGCTTAAGTAATGGAAGCTTTTCTTTCTCGCTCAAGTTTTTCAGTATATAAAATATAGCCCAATGGATATGATGTAACAATAAAATATTTGTGTTTAACAAATTGAATGTAATGTAAAATATTTGACTGGACAAATTATACGGATAGTCGGGAAATTATTAGTTTGTGATATAGGTGTTAGTTAACGATACTAATACCTAGAAAATACATTATAAATATTCAAGTGTATTTTTGTAATATTAACAATTTATTGTTAATTTGTATGGACAATCGGTTTCACCATTTACAGCATTTTCGATGCTAGAAGGCACTGTTAAAAGCGGAACTCGCTTATTAAAATATTTTTAAGCCTACAATTAGTTTCTATATAATATAAATTTAAGATATTATAAATGAAGTTATTAGAAATGCTACGAATAGTAATTTTTCCGAATACCAAATATACAGCCAGGCCCTTGGCCGAATACCAAATATTCGGAGGCCGAATATTTAGCGGTGTATTTGTTTCATTAGCGAGTTAAAAAAATGTCCGGTTGAAAAATAGCAATTCCTTGGAATTGCTTAAAAAAATTCGGTTTAAACAATATGGCACCGGGTTGCCTCATGGCAACATGCATTTGTATCATCAGTAGGGCAATTTGAAGAGGATCGTATACAAAATTGAGGTGGAATAGTTTTCGGTACTCATGCGCCGATTCCTCCCGGACTAAGTTGATCGAGTCACGACACGGGTTAATAGTTTATGACAGATTGAATAAGTAATAGTCTTGCTGTATGTAGCAATACAGCTAAAAATATTATTTGATTGTCCAACGAATATTTCGTATCAAGAAATGCTAACAAAAATGTTTTCATTCATAACAATTTAAATTTCAAGAATTAATTATGATGCTTCTTGGTAAAATATATTCTTGGTAAAACATATTCATGGTAAAATGTAATCGATATTTCACAGAATAGTTTGCAACATTCGTCTGAATACGGAATACCAAATAAGGTGGCCATATAGCCCGAATACCGAATATTAATTAAATATTCGTGGCACCTCTAGAATTTACAAAATTTTACTATTATATTTTAACCCGTGTTGGTTTGGACTTCTTTGTAGAATAGACCAACTGCCGTTCTGCCAGGCAGGTCGTAAAAGGTGACCGATTGGCTATAGTCACTAGCATTATGGCTACTAGGTGTTTTTTTTCGGAAGCCTGAACACAGCTTCCCCGGTCGCGGGGGCGAGCAAAGTGCTCAGCCACAGTTTAGAGATGTTTGGCTGTATGCTCTCCGTCCCAAGGAGTCGTGATTTGCGATAAGAGAGTTAGTGGCATTGTTTTGTCCTTAAGCTGATCCTTGCCCTTGGGCTCGGTTCGCCGATACGTGAAACAGGGATCCTCGTCCGCGTATGTAGGTGTGTAGAGTTTTGGTGTGTACCGTGGGCCAGAGTAATCGGGTCGTCGGGATCGGTGAGAATACTAGGTGGTAGCGTTCTGCATTGTCTCGCCCGGGTCAGGTACCTCCGCTTTATTCCTTTATAAATAAATGTTCACGGGACAAATTACACTAACTGATCTAACCCCAAAGTAAGCAAATTATTTGCTTGGGTTATGGGTGTTAGTCAACGATACTAATACATAGATAAATACTGAAATATATTTAATCAACACCCATACCCGGAAATACAAACATTTATGATCATCACATAAATATTTGTCCCGTCCGTCCGTCGTCCCGTCGGGGATCGAACCCGAGCTCCGTCGATTGCGTAGTCAGGGTCGCTAACCACTCAAACAACGGGGCGGTCAAATATAAAAGCAATAACTTCAGTGCTTGTCTTCCAACGTCATTGTTCCGGTTTGGAGGATAAGGTAGCCGGTAAACTTATGCATGTAGCATTTGATCTCGCTACAATATAGCAACGCATTTTTAACATCTTTGATGTCTATAGGCGTTGATTGAGCATTTCTATCAGGAGACCCATCTGCTTGTTTGTTATATCATTAAAAAAAACTTAATAACAATAAAAATCATCGTGACAGTTAACAAATTGTTGTAAGTAATATCTATTGTTTTATGTTGGTTTATAACCTACGTTAATTAGTCCACAGGACATCACACTGTTTGTTCAATGATGAATACATATTTGAAACTTTGTAATTAGCTACCTCTTGGCGAATCTACCAAACTTTCTGTTAACCTTTTTTTTTAAAAGTGCTGTTTTTTTCAAAAGAGCATGATCAAAATATTCCGAATTCGTTAATTTTTCTTCCTTGATGCATACATACTTAACTTTAATAATTGATATAAAAGAAAATTTACGTGATTTAAAAATTTATTGAGGCACTAACTAAGGATGAGCTTGTCTTACAACGCGAACAAGCCGTTTGTTTGAGACAGGAATCAATACAGAGATGGTTTATTTTTGATGAATTGTTTAATAATATTAATGTTATCAGTTTTTTTTACTACCGATAGGGAAGCGTTTGACCACGATCTCGCCTAAAGGTAAGCTAAGATGCGGTCTAAGTTGGAACGCGCTTCTCTAGAAGGTACCTGTTCACTCTTCTTTTGAAGATCCCCAGATTGTACTCGTCGGGAATATAGACTCAGGAAGCATGTTCCAGTCCTTCGCGGTTCGAATGAAGAATGTTGAGTCGAACTGCTTTGTCCGGGTACGTGGAACGTCCACCATATGGCGATGCCTAGTATCTGTGCGCCTCGACGATCGATAGAAAAACGGGGGATGGTGGAATTAAATCGTGCAATTCTGCAGCGCACTCTCACTCTCCAGTTGGTCATAGTGTCTGACTAATTTCTTGTTGTGTTGTTTCAGACCGATATTATATAGGACGTTACCATGGGGTTTATGTTTCGCAATGTTTTCAAAAAAATGTACATAGAAACTTTGCTAGACTTCTTAAAAGGATTCTACTCATGATGTTTCAAGTATATATTCATCATTCAACAAAAGGGGTGGTGGTATATATATATATATATATATATATATATATATATATATATATATATATATATATATATATATATATATATATATATGTTTATTTGTTACACCTATTAAAATTAAAATAATTTTATATTATTTTATTATATTCAAAGTAAAAAGTTAATAATTAATGCCACTATACCCTTCATTTTTATCACATTAATGCCAGTAGACTCTTCATATGTAATTAACAACCTATGCCAACACCTTTTTTTATTGCAAAAACTTATTCATATGAATATTATTATTATAAAAAAGGGTCTGATTACACCCGGTTTTTTTGGCGTAGGCAGAGTAAATCAAACGTTTATAAATTTTCCGGTTCACAACGATTCACCGGATTGTCGGTTGGCGAGATGAATAGTGACTCCCTTGTCGCATAATATAGTAAATATATATTCATATTATTATTATAACAAAAGTCAATGATACTGAAAAAAAGAAATATAGTCAAATTTAGAAACCTCCTATTTTTTGTTAGCTAAAATAGAAATTTAATTTTCACACGGATAAAAGATGAAGTCTTGCGTGAAAGCTCGTAATTTTATTCAGATTAAAGTAAGTCTTTCATATGGCCTGCTCCCAAATGACCGTTTTCAACTCGGCTGATCTTTTTACCATTTATTTAATGAATACACGTCAAAAAAATACTATCAAATGCACGTGCGCGTCCGTCAGAAGGGTCGACGAAAGCCTCTAGGAAAATTTTTATTTGGTAAGGGAAGTTGTTTGCATTGCTGGAGCTTATTCTTTGCTAGATTTCGACTTATTAGTATTCTAGTTTCATCTACATTGGGTAAAACTACATCGTCTAATATAGCAGAAAATTATATTCTCTATTTTTGAATTTTTGGGAATGGATGTAGAAAAAATAATTTATCAGTTTGATATTTGTATGAAAAATTCAGTTACATTTCAAATGTGTTTTTTTAAAGTATATTCACGCCCATATCCCCGAAAATGTAGGCAGAGGTACAACCAATGCAGCCACGATCAACCGATGATACTTAGTTTCACAATGTGATGGGTGGCAAGCGTTTTTTAATTGTAAATATTAATGTAATTTTAACTATATTTATTATACACACATAAATTTGTTAGGAAATCATATCATACCTACTCCGTAGTAGGAAGTTATCTCAATTTAAAAATATTAGTAGAAATAAGTTTAAAGATAGTCTAGTGGTGAGTTTATTAGTCTGAAAATATGGGTTCTCATTGTCATTTTTTGGTTGGTTAAGAATTGTTATTGATTTTTGAAGTAAAACTTCTTTAGTTTTGAAACTATATTTTAAAAATTTTCTTCTAAAATGATATTTTGGATTATTCGTCCAAAAATAACACCACGTTTGATATCGAAATAGAAACGCCTACTAAAATATGCACGTTATGCGACAAAGTTAAAAGAATTCAGCTTAGTTTAGTCACACAAACATCAAATAAAGGACCATAGGTATTTTGTGTTGGTTGTAATAAAAACAGTGTATAAATTTCAGTGTATTCCAATTTTTGTAGAGCAGCCACATGTTGCAAACAAAAACGATTGTATTTTCTGGCAACGTGCAGTGAACACCGAAGCATTCGATTGAGATATTTTTGGCAGTAAGTTTTATTTAATCGAATTTTCTTTTAATATTCCATGTATATGATAAATGCGAATGTTAAGAATATTGGCTGATTTTTGCTCAATACAAATTTCCACGAATTCAACTAATATGTACTTTTATTTATATTTAAACTAGCTGATTTGGAAAACGTTGTTTTGCCATACAAAAAATGTTGGTACTTGAGAGAGGGGATGGGAGGGTGGTTAATTCAGATTACCCCGTGTTGGTTCTAGGCTCCTTTGAAGAATAGACCAACTGCCATTTTGCTAGGCAGGTCGTAAAAAGCGAGCGATTGGCTATTCGAGTCACTACCATCGTGGCTACTAGATGGTAGAGTTCTGCATTGTCTCGCCCTGGTCTGGTACCACCGCCTCACTTATTCCTGCCACAATAGTGCTAGTGCTTGCCACTGCCGTGTTCCGGTTTTGAGGGTAAGGTAGCCAGTAAACTTAAGCAAGCAATTGGTTTTTTTTCGGATCGGGTGGTATTTGGGTATTTTTTTTACTTGTTTAAGATTAGTATTTTCAGTAAGCTTTTAAATTGATAGATGTTAACTTATCTGTAGAAATATTACTCTTTCCCTTTTTCTAGTTTTTCTTTAAAAGAGTATTATGTATGTTACAGTATTTATATATGTATTTCTATGTATTATTACGGTTGAATAACACCCATAACACAAACAAATAATTTGCTTACTTTGTGGGTAAATCAATTCGTATAATTTACCCAAAGATATTATTATTATTTCAGTACCTTTGTATTTTAATGATGTATTTGGCTGTGGTTTCCGCTTACATATTTAATTGAGTACGGGTGAGAGTTGATGGCAACTTATTGTCAGTAGTAATTCAAAAAAGTAATTAATTCTTTTTTCCGTTAAATGAATAAAATTAATATGGCAGTGAGCTACCATGCCTCGGTTAGTTTTGTAGTTTTTATGCAATACATAACAGACAAGTAGAAAGCACCTATGATAGTGGGCAAGCAGGCGCAATCTCGTAGATCGGCCCTGTGGTAGGCGGCAGGAGCGCGATTTGGTTCCTAGATTGCGCCTGCCGCCCTCGGCCCTACAAAGTTGCCGCGTGTGTAGTGTAGCGCGATTGGGACAATTTTTTATTTTTCAATCAGTTGGTTGGTAACAGTCACACGGAGCGCACGTATGTCGATTAGCTGGCGGCGCATAGTAATACAGACCATGAACATGTGCAATGTTTAATATATTATGTATGTATTTGTATACAAATACGTTTAACATCTTTTTATATACTCATTTGTCTAATTCGATTTTTTTTTAATTCGAACAGTTCAATAAAATTTTATTTCGTAACTTGTGGAGTACTACGTTTTTGCTTTCCGGCGGCGATATGGATTACTAGCTATATTTATTTTATTTTGTTAATTTTGGAGCGCAATAAAGAGCATTCATTCATTACTTTAACCGTGTCACCAAACACCAAACCGAACCATCAAACTTTTGGACTAATGTTTGAAATATATAGCTATGTCGATCTTTTGATTTTTTGTTATTACTGGCGACATCCTCAATGCGTGCGTTTAGTTCAACTTATATCCGAATACTTTTTTTTCGGAATGTCTGAATTACTGCTGGCCTTATGGGCCGTCACAGCTTCACCGGTCAGTCGCGGGGCCGAGCAGAGTGCTCAGCCAGAATTTATAGGTGTAGGGCTGTACGCCCTCCGCCCTAAGGGTGTCTCCTGCGTGACCGAACCTCGGCTTCACCCTAAGCCGAGGTTCAGTCGTGTTGTGATTTGCGATAAGATGGCATTGTTTTGTGCGTCGGTTGACCCTTGCCCTTGGGCTCGGTTCGCCGAAGGGTGAAACAAGGGTCATTGTCGCCGCCAGCGGCGACGATGTCGCTATTGTAGGTCTGTAATGTTTTCATGTGAACCGTTGGCCAGAATTATCAGGTCATCGGGATCGGTGAGAACGTGGCGGGTCCGACGTAACTTGGGGTCGGGATTAGGATCTGGGATGTAGTCACGGACGCGGCTACCACTAGTGGGTTTGGATGCGAAATAGCACTATCACTACGATCTTTTAGAGATTTCTTTAAAATGCTTTGCTTACTGTCCAACGTTACCCCGAGATACTTGACTTTTCTTTCCCACGGGATGACGTTTCCGAACAGGGTAATGTTGCCTAGATTCCGCAGACCGCGCCTTTGCTGTCGCGGACGTTTACCGCGGCGAAGGTATACGACTACACTTTTACTGGGGTTTATTTCGATACGCCATTTTCTGAACCAATCGCCAAGGGCGTTAGATGCAGCCTATAGCCGCTTGGTAGCCGAATACTGAACAGCAGGCAAGTGTATAGAGATAACCCCGGTACTGCTCCGACCGCCATGCGCACTAGATTGCCCCTGCTGCAGGTTTGTGAGTACCCGTTCTAAGGTGACGGCAATTGTGTTCAATTGGTTCATTTCAATACGTTGCTGAACTTTACCACCTAGTTATCCCGATGGTTATACACTTTCGGCTACGCTCAACTTTTACGATCTGTTTGTCAGAAAGCAGATATAATAATATTAATATTATCGCAATATTTCCGCCTCCGGAAAATTGCCCCCTTGCATTCTAAATTTCGTGAAAATCTTTATAGCTGTTTCCGAGATTCAGATTATATATTTATATACAATACAAACATTTCTTGTTCAAAAGTACTAGCGATTGTCTGTGACCGAAATTCGACCGCCCAATATAATCTCTGTTAAGTTTGACAACTGAATATAGCCGTAAAAAATAGTATACGAGTACATTTGTGTATTTTATCATCAATGTATAATGTCACATAAATATGCCAAATTTTATACTCGACCGTTCGCATAATTGTCTTAGAAAAGGGGCCAAAGTTTTTATTTCACATTTTAATATACAGATTCGATTAATACTGTAATAGTATATAATACATACATATGTTTGTAAATGTGTCATATCTTTTCTCCTCCTCCTCCTCCTTCAATCCTCCAGACACTTGAGAAATGAGATATACGTCGGAAAATTTATGATTTTTATTGTAACAAAACTTTTGCTACAGCATCGTAAGAAAAACTTTATAAACAGCAAATAGATTTTGCGTTTATCTTTTAATAACACAGCACTATAAAAGCAGTTAATTTAATTACGTTTTGTGAACGTATTAACAGTTATTTACAGGATACTCATTAATCAATAAAAACGCTAAAAAATAATCTCTAAATTTTAAAAAAACTCCGACATTCCTTTATGATTAGACCACCTTCTGCCTCATGTGCACCATTTGCAGAGCAAGACATTAGAAAAGCTATTAATCTTCAAAACGGTAACCCTGCAGCATCAGGTCAAGTTTATTTTGCAATGCAATATCAATGAAATAACAGAATACTAAATTTCGAATCGACCAGGCATGTACAAGTTGCTTAATTCCTGTCATGAACAAAGCTGATGATCTTGAAACAGCTGAATAGATTTTATCAAATTATACCTAAGAAGTCGAGATAGCCACAATAAAGATGTTGATGGTAAGTTTCTACTCGTGTGGGATGTAATACATAAAGTTACCAGAATTTACTCTTCTAGAAACGAGAACATGAAAATGACAGACATTGGTAATATATTCTTTTCTATTAGTGACACGTTTGACTTCAGTTATTCACTAGTCTATTCTCCAGAACAGACTAATACAGTTTATAATAACGTTAAAAATGTATCTTCAATTTTCACATCATAAGATTATGCTCTAAGTCAGGGAAGTTAAAGTACTATCAGTATATTTCAACCGAAGTTAGTAGTGAGCTGAAAACCTAAGTAGGTTTTATCGTGTGCCAACTAACAAGCGCAGGCAAACAATATCTAACTTCGCAAGTTGAAAACTTTGGAAATATTTCCAGTCTTGCATTTTCCCGTAGTCTTGCATTTTGCGATCTTGTTGTCTTGTTACTCAATTTTGACATAAGTTACCAAGTGAATTGCCTTTTCTGTGTTCAAAAATCATTTTAAATATTTTATTGTATTTTACATTTCAGTATTGTACATTTGAATGCTATGTAATTCTGAAAAAAGTATCATCACGCCCGGTTCCCTTGCGGGGTAAGTAGACGAAACCGAACATCTATAGACTTTCCAGTTCACCGCGATTCGCCAGTTTGTCGGTTGGCGAGATAAGTGGTAATCCTCATCGCCGTATTTACCGACATGTTAACGATTATCGACTATTTGTAGTGATAATCGGGACCGACAATTTAATGTGCTCATCCGAGGCACGGGAGTGGTAATACGTAACTCCGCCAGACTTCAAGCTGCTACTGAGGATTAGATTTTCGAGAAAATCTCGTAAAAACCTCAATAACACTTTGTCCGACCCAGGGATCGAATCTGGGGCCTCATGGTCTGAGCCAAATAGGGTACCCCTAGCCCACGAGGCAGTCACTTGACAATTTTGACATTAATTATTATTTTATAAATATTTTTCACAGTTAGTTTTGTACTTCATGGATTCTTTGTATACAATAAATTTACTTAAGATTTCTAAAAGTCAAATATAAGATTAATATTGTATGGGTAGGTTTTTTCGTCATGGTCTAGCCGTTTACCTATTAAGCTCGATCTAAGTGAGCTCCCGCATCATAAGATCCCAGGTTAGATTTCCAGAAAAGAAATGTTACTGAGGATTTCCGGCTATTTACTTGAAAATTTAAATTACAGTAGCAGCCCAAATCTGGTGGTGGTGTGTTAACTTCCCGTACATTGGAAGAGTACGCAAAGCTGTTGGTCATGATAATCGCAAAAAACAAAAGATAGGAACAACTATCACTTTTTTTTCACCCGTCTATAAAATGCGGTGGTCAGGATCATCTATCTTGCTAGTTGACTACACTGTTGATTATATATTATTAATGGGTTATTTAAAAGACGCATTTGGTGACTAGAAAAGGATTAGAAGTTTCATGATCTTCGCCAATAGTTCTGTGTTGGTATATCTATACCAACACAGAACTATTGGCGAAACCTTTTGATTTAAGTAAATATAATAGTACTATGCAAGATAATTTAAGGACACATAGACCGACTTGCTTTTCCGAGGCAAAGTAGTGCTAACGCACAACTATCAGACTTGGTGCTGATCCTAAGATATTTCCATATATGTTCCAAATAAATTCAGATGTCTTAAAAAATTGGTATTGAATGCCGCCAGGTCGCTATCAATTAGCTATATTGCTGTCAATTAAAGAACCGTAATTTTTACGGTATCATAAGAACACCACATAACTTTCCTCAAAGTGTGTAACACTGCTTACGAAAATTAATGCGAATGTTTAAAATGCCGTAAAATAATATTAACATTATAGTATCGCTTACAGTTTTTGATGTCAGTGCTAAAGGCAATCTAACAAACCTATTGCTCATTTATATAACAAGTCAGGTAAGGTCCTAGTCGACATTTTCATACTAGTTATAGAAAGCTCTCAAGCCGCGCTCGATCTGCAGGTTCCCGTGTGTGCGCCGAGCGCCGGGTTTATAGAAGACTAGCTGTTGCCAGCGACTTCGTCCGCGCGGACTTCGTTTACTCTGCACAGCCTTACCCCCGTAGGTGATAGCGTGATAATATATAGCCTATATGTTGACCCGACCTGTTAGTAATATTTATGCAAAATTTGAAGTAAATCCATGCAGTACTACTTTTTGAGTTTACCCCGGACATACAGACAAACAGACAAACAGACAAACAGACATACAGACAAACAGACAAACAGACAAACAGACAAACAGACATACAGACAAACAGACAGACAGACAGACAGACAGACAGACGGACAGACGGACGGACAGACGGATGGACAGACGGACGGACGGACGGACGGACGGACGGGCAGACGGGCAGACGGACGGACGGACGGACGGACGGACGGACGGACGGACGGACGGACGGACGGACGGACGGACGGACGGACGGACGGACGGACAGACAGACAGACAGACAGACAGACAGACAGCCAGACAGACAGACAGACAAAATTCTAAAAACTATATTTTTGGCTTCGATATCGATTGTAGATCACGCCCCAAGTATTCTTTTAAAAAAATATTCAATGTACAGTTTTGACTTTCCTACGATTTTACTATATGTATAGATGAGACGCTCGAAGCGTGTATTATATCCACATTTTGTTCTTTGACTTCAAAAAATCGGTAAGACTGCGATCCTTATTAAAATATCTCTATTGATATAGAAAAAATACTAAATATGTCTTGGTGCTGTAAATTTGTTAAAATTTTTGCAAGAGCGCGGCGTCGAACCACAGATTGCGCGCGTGTGAAAGGCGCGACACGAGCCCGCGTCGATTTTGTTGTACGCTCGCTGCATCAGCGTACATGGGGTAGCGGCTTGTCGTGCTTGATTGCATATATATGAATATTAATTAATGGTTCCTCTTGTTCATTAAATAACCAGTATGCATACAAGAGGGAACATTGAATAGTATTTATTCATCAACTGATCGGGAGGCTCGGGTGCTTTTTATAATTAGTTGCTAACGAGTCCGGTAACGACTAACTTATAGTTTATATTTTGAGCCATATATGGCTATATTTTGAGCCATATATGTGCTATAAATTACGACATTATAATGTCGCAATTTATAGCACAATAACTGATTGCTGAACAGTGACTTTATTATTACTGTAAACACATCCTTATTTATGTTAACTAGCGATCAGCCTTTGTTCCAAATTCGACCATAGACTAAACAATTAGTTGATAGAAAACTTTAGTGGTAAAGAAAATAGTATTCATTTGTATATAATATTATCATCGATATCGCATGAATGTAATGTGTGTAATTTTTGTTTTTAATTTAATGCATTTCTAGTGCGTATTATCTAAAATATTATTAAGTATTATTATATATACGCATATAATTTAAATTTGAACTGTGCCAAATTTCATTCTCCACCGTTCGTGTAATGGTCTTGAAAGGGGTACAAAGTTTTTGCTCCATATATTAATATAGAGATGAACTTGTACGTTTATTTTATAATACTAGTAGCAACTTATAATAATGGAATTTCTTCGGTGACGGCGACAGAGTTTAAAATAAATCATAATGCTTTAAGTTGGATACATTCAAACTAATTACAGTGTGAGCAATCATAATCAAAAATACATGAAGATTCCTGTAAAAGGGTAAGGAGGGGCTTTCAATGTGTGTAATTTATGTAAAATATACCTAAATTTTTAATATACAGCGTGTGAGGGTCGGTATAATGAAAAAATAAGAAAACATGCTATTTTTACGTTTTAGCTATGATGGCAATTTATTTTTTTGTGGGAAATGCAAAATCTGCGTTTTAAATTTTTTTCTTATTTTCACGCAGCACAATGCTACGATTCGATCCGATTGTACATTGCTCGGCGCGTCCGTGAATCTCTCGAACCAGTCATTTGCGCGATATGTTGCGCATAATACATTGCTTATTTTGTATATTTCATTATTTTTAGAGTAAGCACTGTAGAGTTTGCGAATAAATCAATTTATAACAAAGTTAAGGTAAAACAATCGATAAGAAATCAAAAATTTCTCACACAAAGAAGAATGATGAGGCTCCATATAAATTTGGCCTAAAACGCAATACATGATGATAGCTGCTTACCGTATTGTAATACACTATTAATTTCTTCTGAAATGTAAATTGTATTACGGACACTTTTTATAATACTAAAATTCACGAAACTCCTATAAAGATTAATATTACTTGAATTTACAATTGTTACATTCGATTTTACGCCAATCATATCGCAATATATCGTCAACATAAATATGATTAACTTTTGTATCACTCATCACAAAGATTATTTGACTTTAATCATTTAAAAGTTAAAAAACGAAAAAAACTTTGGTTTACATTAAAATATTTGTTACTCGTTCACAACTTCACAGGGTAAATAGATGACACTTGTTTTTTTTGTTTTTTAGGATGATACTAAGAGTACTTTACATGAATCTACTACTATGAATGCAATAGATTACTGGAATCTTATATCTTTTATTAGAGTTTATGGTATAAATTATTAACCAATGAATAGTAAAAAATATTTAGTTGATTCTAGTCACTTTGTTGCCTGTGGCCGAAATTCGACCATAGACTAAATTCTTTTAGGAAGTTTGACAGACTTTAGCCGTAATGAAAAAGTATACATGTATGTCACATGTTATGTTTATTTAGTAATGTTTATTTTCTTTACTTCTTCGTTGTAAGTTTCAACTATAGTAATAAATATTTTCATTTCTGTTGTATTTTATATAATAGTTTGTTTAAAATTTTGCGTCTTACCTATCCGACATTTTTTAGATTTGTTTAGTTGGTCAGAAATAAAAGAAAGTGTCGTAGTCGGCAAAAAGTAACTATTCGACACGAGACAAGAACAAAATCGTATGGAGAGATCAGACGAAATTGGTTTTATAATAAAATTCGCATTAAACACGCATAAAATCAAAAGACAATATATTTTTTATAGTTATTGGTCTTTTGTTTTTGGAAATGCTCAAGTGAACATCATCTTATATACAATGTACTCCCACAAACAAAAATATTGTAATTTGGTGGTTTTGCAGATACGATTTTATTCTTGGGACTTGTCGTATTATAATATTATTGAATGTAATCTATATTCAGCGGTATTCCTATTTTATAGCTAAAAAAAGCAGTGGGAATATTATGATATCAATATTACGATGTTTAAGTCGTATAATATCTAAAGCGCTATTCTGAAACATAAAAAAGTCGTGACAGTAACTTAAGAATTATTATATCTACACCATGAAGTATTAGGTATACAGCTTCATGATCAACACTAGCTGACAACCGTGAGTAAATTGACATGTTGCAATGTAAAAATTGCATGCAATATTTAACCCCCTATTTCATCGTCTTAGGGGTTGAATTTTAAATTATTCTTTCTTATTCCTCGTCAACATCGTAAAAACAATTCCTAAGAAAATTTCCAGTCTTCTTGGTCCACGGGCTTAGGCTGAGCATTGATATGTTACGAGTATTTAAAGGTAGATCAGGTTTTTAGTCAATGGTCATTGGCACTTATTTATTTTTTATTAATAAAGTCGATGTTGTCCACATCGATTCGGGGTCCGGGTTCGATTCCCGGGTCAGGCAGTTTAAAAATATATTTTTTCAGGTTTCTGACAAAAACAACGTTGCCCGGGATTGGAAAATGCCGGTTGGCGATAGGCTGGCCACCTAGTGTCCTGGTTAGTGATAGTACCTAAACTCTGTTCAAGTAAACAAACTAGTGCTCTATCGTTGGCTGAAGTAAGAACGCTAGGCCCATGTTCACAGTACGCTATTTTTTAGTCTGTTCGTATGAGTCGGTGCTGTTCAGACGTCTCTGCCCCTACAGTGTTGTGATCGATTTTATATTTTAGATATTTGCTTAACTTTAGACTGTTTCTTCTATTACTGTTTGACTTTGCTTGTAGTTTGGATTTTGATATTGAGGCATTACCAACGACTTGGCGTGTTTATACCGGACTTTTCGATATTCATTAATGCAAGTGTTTTTTTTTTCTTTTATATTATAAGATTGCAAACAAGCAGATGGGTCTCCTGATGGAAAGAGTCAACCATCGCCTATAGACACCAAAGATGTTAATGGTGCATTGCTATCTTGTGGCGAGGTCTAATGCCACATGCATAAGTTTACCGGCTACCTTACCCTCCAAACCGGAACACGACAGCGACAAGCGCTGACGCTATTGCGGCAGGAATAGGTAAGGCGGTGGTACCAGACCCGGGCGAGACAATGCAGAACTCTACCACCTAGTAGCCACGATGGTAGTGACTCGATAGCCAATCGGTCGCCTTTTACGACCTGCCTGGCAGAACGGCAGTTGGCCTATTCTACAAATGAGGCTGGGACCAACACGGCGAAAGAAATTAATATGAGAGTAATTAAAAATATATGTAATATTATATTGCGTTATCTGTTATGATTTTCGTGTTACCTATGAGTTTTTTGAGAATAAATTTAGATTTGTTTCATTTATCTAACGACAAATACATTTTGTACAATGTCACGAAATAAATAATAAATCGACGAAAAAGGTCATGATGTGTAATATGGCAATCACCATCAAATTTAAACAATGAAATAAGCAAAATTATTGTAGAGTCAAAATAAAACAGCTCAGAATTGAAGTATAGACAAAATTGACTAATAAATAATAGTATAAAGTAATAAGTAATAGTAATTCTCTTAGCCTTGCTTATGAAAATTGTTGTCAAATATATCTCTTTGACTATATTCTGTTTAATTTTCCGAGTGGCTTCGCTTAGTAAATCCCTTTTGATGATGAACGAAGTTAGTCATTCATTGATCGTATAATACAAAGTCGCCGCAATTCAGCTATTAATTTCAACTCATGATAGATTATTATTATTATACAACTAAGCCACAACAGAAGAATTTGAAGGGAGCTTAGGAGACTTAATTGAATAATAGGAAATTAACAATGTAGATTAGTAAAGGCTTATTTACAGAATGGGAGCATATAATAATCTTAATTCCATAATTAAGATTTAATAATATTTTTGAGATTTTAACTTCGATTCATGTAAAATATTGGTTAATTATAAATCGTCAGAAAATAGATTACTGGAATCTTATATCTTTTATTAGAGTTTATGGTACAAATTATTAACCAATGAATAGTAAAAAAATATTTAGTTGATTCTAGTCACTTTGTTGCATGTTTTTTTTTATATTTTAAGTGCTATTTCTCTTACGATCGCCTGTGGCCGAAATTCGACCATAGACTAAATTCTTTTAGGAAGTTTGATAACAGACTTTAGCCGTAATGAAAAAGTATATATGTATGTCGCATGTTATGTTTATTTAGTAATGTTTATTTTTATTGATTTAATGTATTTTAGACAGTGGTCCCAGGAACAAACTTTTTTCGACTAACGACGAGCTGATTTTTGTGAACAACTTTGTATTGATGAAACGCTCATCTTTTCTATGTTCGGAAAATCTCGGATCCGGTAACTAATAAAGATAGATATTTAATAAAGAAAACTTTAGTGTGTCCGACTAAGAAAAGTTTTTACTTTACGTGTAGGAGAAAGATACTCTTGAATTATAATAATAATTAAAGAAGTAACTTATTTTTAAGTAAACTTCATAAAATTCAAGATTTTTTTGTCGTAACGAAATTTTTCTTCTTTTTAGACTTAAATAAGTGCAATATTAACTTTTTTATTAGAACAATAAGATAGGGGACTAAATTTGGAAAACTGCTTAATACTTTACCTAATTAGGTATATTAAACAAGAAACTATTTATTTTATTTAAATATCGTACATTTATAACAAAAAATTCGCGTTTTAAAATTTAAATTTAAATTTACTGGAAAAATGCTCTTAACTCTCATAGCATCTTGCATTACATACACTTTGGTTTCTATGAAAATGTCAAAAATAATATAATGTTTTACCATGGTATGACGTAACGCTTCCCGATTTGCATTGACTTTCGAATGACTTAAAATATTATTAGTTCTTATCTTTAATAATAAATATTTTATATTTTTTTGGTATATTCATATCATAATGAATCTTTAGAAACTACAATATATTCAATTCATTCTTTGTGGACACAGCCCTGTTATAGTCCGCCGTCATCATATATTACAAAAACAAAACGACATTAACACATCTAACGGTAGACGATGTAACCATTTTATGATATGATTGCTAATATTGTCCATATGAAGTAGCCTAGCGCAAAGCTGTTTGTATCATCATAACCGCTTAATCTTTGATCTGAGTGCTAAGTGTGAGTTTTTCTTTTCGCATTCGATCGTGAGCGCGTTTCGAGTTTACTAGGAATTTGTATGTGATTTGTACAGCGCCACCTAGTGGTAAACTGGTTTCTCACGTTTACCACTAGGTGGCGCTGTACAAATCACATACAAATTCCTAGTAAACTCCAAACGCGCTCACGATCGAATGCGAAAAGAAAAACTCACACTTAGCACTCTGATCAGATCATTTCGTAACGTAACGTGGGCAGTGAGTATTTTCCATTACATAAAATACAAACATTTCATGAAATAATTGAACACGTTATGGTAAATTCTAAGGTCTGGAGATGACATTAATATGATCGTAACTACTATGTTACAGAGTTCCGCAACTTCTCGTACGTGTTTGGCACCACCTTTCTACCTATTTCCTAACATAATAGGCTTAATATTTGTCTTTTTTTATACCATAAGATAGCAAACAAGCAGATGAGTCTCCTGATGGAAAGAGTCAACCATCGCCTATAGACACCAAAGATGTTAATGGTGCGTTGCTATCTTGTAGCGAGGTCTAATGCCACATGCATAAGTTTACCGGCTACCTTACCCTCCAAACCGGAACACAACAGTGACCAACATTGACGCTATTGCGGCAGGAATAGGTAAGGTGGTGGTACCAGATCCGGGCGAGACAATACAGAACTCTACCATCTAGTAGCCACGATAGTAGTGACTCGCGTAGCCAATCGGTCGCCTTCTACGACCTGCCTGGCATAACGGCAATTGGGATATTCTTTAAAGGAGCGCGGATCCAACACGTGGAAAACTTTTTGTCACTAATATAAGTGGACGTAGCTGGAAAATTTACGCATGTAACGTTAGTTTTTTGCCGCACATATAACAACGCACGATTAATAACTTTGGTGTTTACAGGCGATGCTTGTCTCGTTCCATTATATAAAAATAAAAATTACCATTTGGTTCCGTGTTGACCTAAACCTTCTTTGAAGAATATATTATAAGATTTTCTGCAATACTGTTCCTAAAAGACCGATAATTGGTTAAATGCACAGACCACATGAATACTAATAGACACGCCATTAGGAAGGAAACGTGTCGCCGCACATATGAGCAAATGCTCCTTTTACTGTCAAAAACTTCAAACATTTGTAGGTTATATTATATAGTGAAAAAAAAGAAAAGAATCATGTTTTACTGTTTTATCGTACCGAATGAGATGACAAGGTATAAAAATTACCCTTGAAATGATTTTATTTCATTGGTAAGTAGTATAACTCCGTATTTCTGTATGTGTTTGAGAAATTGTTTTTTAAGAAATTGTCACTGTCACTATTATTGTCGTCGTAACTTCTCGCCTGGATTTGATAATATCGCTTGACATTTTCCTGTTGTAATAGCGTCAATGATTGTCATTTTACGATTTTCAAAGTGCAAGCTGTGGAAAGTTTTTAATTCTGAAAGCCATAACTTTGAGATAATTGTTTTGCAGCTTAAATTCAAATAATGTGTTGCATAAACTAGACGTTGTTCCAACTTTCAAGCGCCATCAGTAAACGAAGCACGCTTTGAGCTCTACGACGTGCGCAAAATGGTAAATGTTCCGATATTTTTTCTTACAAAATGAATGGAATATCACTCGGCTATTGATTTCCTTGACCTGACAGGCCACTTAGCTTATAAATCTGTTAAATTAAACAAGAAAATATCCTTGCGTTAATTTTCTGGCAGAATGGAGTGAATGTAAAAAGGCACCTTGTTTATAATATAAAATATCTCCTAAGGTTTAACTTAACAGACTAATCTCTCTATCTCTCTCTCTCTCTCTCTATATATATATATATATATATATATATATATATATATATATATATATATATATATATATATATATATATATATATATGTATATATAAATCAATTGCTGTTCGTTAGTCTCGCTAACTCGAGAATGGCTGGACCGATTTCGCTAATTTTAGTTTTGAATTAATTGTTGAAGTCCAGGGTAGGTTATAGTAGTGAATAGTAGCATTCTGAACTCCTTCACAATATAAACTTTAACTGTGCAAAATTTTTTACTTCCCGTTCGCATAATTACTACATAAAAGGGGTACAGAGTTTTTGCTTCACGTATAATTATATAGATTACACCGTCCACCAAATTCAATGATTTTTGTTTGTTACTTACATTAATCATAAAAGTTTATGATATTAGCTCGATAACAAAGATTTTGTTACTTTATTAGTGAGACTAGCTGTTTCCCACGGCATCACCGCACAAATCTCGAACCCGCAAATAAATGTAGCTCTGTAATGGTAAAAGGATTTTTAAAATCAGTTCAATAATTCCAGAGATTACTTCCAATAAATAAACTTATAAACTTACACACTTCATAATAATATTCGGATAGATGGCATGGACTAGAGATCAAACGGATATGCGGTAACTATTCGGTATCCGGCCAATATTTAACTATTCGGTCGGATCCCTGATTTCCATAAGAACACTTAATTACTGAAAAAATGATACATACGCTTCTGGGCCCGATACACACTAACAATAATGGGTGTGTGCTGAATCAATCAACTGTCAACTCGCAGAAACAAGATAACGACAAACAAGCCCAAAGCCGGTTGAGTACGTGTCGAATGGGATAAATAAGTTTAAAGACGGAGAGTTTGAAGTATATATTTATCTTCACGCCCTTATTCCTAAAGAGGTAGGCAGGGGTACATCCAGTGCACCCACGATTAGCCCAATATACTTAGTCCCATAATGTGATAGGTGATAGGTGGGTAGATAGCCTATCACCAACCGGATACTTATCTAATTCCGGGCACTATTGTTTTTATCTGAAAACTGAAAAAACACATTTTTAAATTGCCCGACCCGGGAATTGAACCTGGGACCTTATGTGGTCAACCCCGACACTGGACCACTAGACCACAGAGGCGATTGACGTACATCCGTATAATTAGAACTAAATTTTGTCTTCGAATGGCGCTCCGGTTTTGCCACTGATTACTAATACCCATTGATATAAAATACCCAAGATACACAGTTCCGAACAAAACTGACATTCAAAACTGTCGCTAATTAAGTCTAAAAAGTTTATAATTGTGGCACAAACGTGTTTTTTCACATTCAACCTTAAGCGCAAGATTTAAAGTTGTTTTAAAAAAGCAATGTATAAAAAGCAATAAAATTTTTGACTTAAGTTAACCGGTAGGACACGGTATCAGTGGAGTCGAATATAAATATTTTTATGTATTGACTTAGGTAGTATTTTATGGGTTTGTAAATTTTACATAAAAAAAATCTGACCGAAAATCTGTTTTTGCGTAGAACATTTATATATCAATAAAGCAAATAATGACCATTAAAATAATTTATTTATATTTCAAACATTGTAGGTTATTGGTTCTATTACACAGAACCTAAATATATCGGCAAACTGTGGGTGTATAGCCATGTAGTATTTGACGTTTGATATTAATGTATTTAGTTTGCATAGTCTAATAGATTTAGAATATATTGAAATAGGAAATTTACTGCAATGGTGACTATGACTACGTTATTAAGTTCATAGATTCTTACATTTTTCTTCAGACTTATTATATTATGTATCGACAACATAGTAGGAAACGCATTAATTTCCTAGAACTAACTTTAGCTTTTCGTAGAATTCTTATTTTGAATTAGATTTAAGTTTTTCTGTAGGTTATGTTTTGCAGTATTAGGTTAACGAACATTTATTTAGTTATAGTATTTGCAGGCGTACGAGCGAATATTGCCCATAGACATTTGCAATACGAAAGGTTAGCTGCCGGCTTTTGAAAATTTTATTGACCCTCCTGTTAAAAATTCCAATATCAAGGCTGGTCGGAAAAACTGAGTGAGGTAAGCTGATCCAGAGTTTGTCTGTTTGTATAAAGAAGGTACAAGCAAATTAAACTGGATGTAATCTCTCACTACGGCGTAAGCCAAATTCGGCAAAAGAGTACGGCAAAAATAATGACTTACCTACGTATTTCTGTGTTTTCCGAAAAACAACCTCTTAGAGGGTAAAATAGTGGATGAATGTTTTATATAATTTCACAAGTAAAACGCTTAGGGCTAAAAACTTAAAATTTCGCAAACGTATTCTTATGATGTAGGGATCCACTAATGAATGATTTTTCAAAATTCAGTTCCGATGGGCATTAAATAGGGTATAAAATTTGTATGAAAATTTTTATTCCTTGGACATATTTGCATGAAATTTCGCAAGAATTAACAAAAAATTAAAAAAGTGTTTTTTCGACATAACTTATCATTTTTCGGCTTTCAACAATATTTAAATCAAAATTACACTGTTATAAATTATTTCGTATTTTAAAATAACTTTCAGGCTAATATACCGATATATTTTAAAATCTTATTACCTTGCTCCTCTGCTTAAAATACTGTGTCAAATACTGCAAATAGGATTAAATCGGTTGTTTCGTTCGGGATTTATCAATAACATATCGACATTTTTAACATAATAAAACAATTTAGAGCAAATTGTGTTGAATGCTATTCGAAAGATCAAACTTGTTAATCATTTTGAAATAATATACATCTTTTGAAATATTGAACAAAGTATCATTTAAAAAAAAACTTTGGATTTTTGAACTTTTCGGACTCAAAAGTCTATGCTTTAGGCATAGCTTTTTTCTTTGAGCTTAAAATATCTCATTTTAGCGGGAAGTTTCAGGTGAACTTTAGGGTCAACCAGCTTACAGACTTTTATAATATAAATACATTAGTTGGTTACATAGGTGTGTTATAGACATAGCAATCGTAATAGATAGATATATTTAGTTTGGAGTATAGTTTAGTACATATAATATTATTGCCAAAGATAATTTTAGTTCAGATATTTCCTGTTAATTATAAATTTCTTTTATAATTATTAGGTTAGTTTGTTCGAGAGGTGTGTTACCAATAGGTATTTTTAAATTGAGATATAGTTAGTTATGATATTAGGTATAGAAAATTTAGAAGTTACAGGAAGTTCAGATCGTAAGTTTTTTACTTAAATTTTAATAACAAAAATGTCTTATATAAATAATTAAGATGGATATGTAAATATTATTTTTTTAAAGTACTAGCGGCCCACCCGCCCACCGAGATTTTTAATAAAATAAAGAAAGGTTAAATAAGTTCTAAAGTAAATATGCGCGAGCAAAGCCGCGGGTAACAGCTAGTATGCAAATAAAACAACTCGTATATATAAATAGTCACTTAAAATGTATACGAGACTAGCTGCAGACCTCTGCATTAGGATAAAAGAATTCTTTGTGCTATTCCAGGTCATCTTATATCCGAGTCCAAATCCATATTGGTACAGCCACTTTTTACGTGAGTGATTATTAAACATCCAAACATACAAACTTTAACATTTATAATATGTATAGTATAAGATATCCGCAATCAAAAACAACATTTTATCAAAATTAAATTATTAAATTAAAAAAACATTCTTAACGCAACCTGTTCCTACCACTTAAGAAAGCTTTATCAACAACACGTGTAAACAGAACAAAATTCGATGCTACTTATGATTTCCTATTGTTATATTAAAAGTTTCGTAATATATCTCCAAGGTTTCATATTCCAAATAATTGTGATTCTTACGATGAATCACAATTATATATTGTTATTTTATATTCGTACAAGTAGAATAAAAAGAAACACCTAACTTGGTCCTCAAAATAAGTAATCAATATAATCAAACATTTTAAAATCATCAAATTGATGTCTTCTTCTCTTTTGACATTTGGTTAACAACTATAAAAGGTATTCAAAATTATTAATGAAAATAAATTAATCTTATTAATAAAAAAATTAACTTATTAATGAAAAAGAATCGACTCCACTAATAATAACAGGATCAATTTGTATTATTCGACTAAATTAAAAGGAGGTTGTAATGCATTGTCCTTTTACTGAAAAAGTGACCACTGAAATTTTGTCGTATTATATTTGGAGCGTCGAGTAAATTTTTAAGACAAAATAAAAAACATACATTACACCCTATATTTAGTCACATAAACAACAAAAATATATTGATAAACTCTTATCCTTACCGAAAATACAATATATTATATTTTTTTAACGTTCATGATGTTGTATTTTACAATTTATCAGAGAATAATTCTGTATTTTTGACGTGCGGGCAATGACGTGAGTGACGGGATTCTATTTGAAGTGAGTGCACAATTTTAAATTGTGCACTCATTCTTAGAGGACGTTTTTGAGACACTGATTGTGTATCTTGGGTTTTTATATATCAATGCTAATACCTAAAAACGTATCAACGTCAGTGAATTCAGGGGCTGATTGATCTCTCGAATCACGTCAACGCCTCTCGGTATATAAGCCGTACGTTAGAAACCGTCTCAATTAAGCAGTAGATATGAAGTAGCATATTTGGTTATTATAACGTGTTTTACCTACCTATATTTCACCAAGATATATCATATCTGTATATATTTTATTATATGACAGGATAAAAAACTAGCAGATAGCTCTTCTGACAGAAAAAGAGAATCATCGCATAAACACACCAAATTAAGACCGCCCCGTTGGTTGAGTGGTGAGAGACCTGACTACGCAATCAACGGGGCTCGGGCTCGATCCCCGACGGGGACAAGCATTTGTGTGATGAGCATAATCAGGGCCGTCTTAGACTATGTTAAGGCCCTTGGGCACACAAGAATTCGGGCCCTTTTGGAATGTAAAGAAAGCAAATTATGCGTTTTTTTTTACTATGATGTTTATTAATTCAGTATATTATAATACGATATATCATTAATGAAATTAGTACTATATGTTGCTGTTTTTTTTTATTGTGATTATTACCATAATAGTTTCTTTCGAGATTTCTGTTGACCAAAATCCTTAATTAAATCCTCAAACTCAATTTTCTGAAGAATATCATTTTCTATGACAAATTACTTAGCTGTTCTTGTAACATTATTGTTCGCAATTCATTTTTTATTCTTTTAAGCTACGATAATGCCCGACCATAATATTTTGATATTAAATGTGAGAAAATGTCGGTCCTTCGGGACCCTCTGAAGATGGGGGCCCAGGGCACTGGCCCTGAGTGCCCTTATGGTAAAAACGGTATTGAGCATAAATGTTTGTATTTCCGGGTTTGGGTGTTTATTAAATATATTCTAGTATGTATATATATATATATATATATATATATATATATATATATATATATATATATATATATATATATATATATTTATGTATGAGTATCGTTGACTAACACCTATATTACAAGCAAATAATTTGTTTACTTTGGAGTTAGATCAGTAAGTGTAATTTGTCCCTTGAATATTTATTTTTATATAAATATGTAATATTGCGTTGCTATTTGAGTGGTAGAATGGTTAAGCCACATGCATAAGTATACCGGCTACCTTACACTCTAAGCTGGAATAGGACAATGACAAGCATTGACGCTGTTGCAGCAAGAATAGATAAAGCGGTGATAATAGACCCAGGCGAGACGTGGCTGAAATCAACCATATATTAGTCACGATTTTAGTGATATTATTGAATAATCGTTCGCCTTTTGTGAACTGCCTGACAGCACGGCAGGTGGTCTATACTTCAAAGGGCCACACCACATAAAATTATGTGTTTTGTGTGGCGTGCGGTATTAATATGTAGAATCATGTTTAAAAAAAAATACAAATTTAGAAAATTTAAGACTTTTAATGGGTATTAAAACAACAAATTAAACTCAATAGGTGTTTAGAGTTCGTTTTAGTAACATACTATTGTTGCCTCTGAAAAATATGTAAAGCTGTTGGTATCATAATTTAGAAGCGATAGTAACAGTTAACAAATGCGATGATATGGACCACAACTAATTTCGACAGCTGACGATCTAGCCAATTGTGGAACTGTTATGTATAGTATCTATTCATCCAAGTAGCAAATCGTGTTCAATTTTAACGTTTATTGACGGACAGTTCCCTAAGCATTTATCGTAAGATAACCCAACGGGATGATAGGTTGTAAAGTTCCACAACGTATCGCCCGGTTCATTACTACTACCTTACCTATTCCTACAGTAATAGAGTCACTGAATGTCCCTGTCGTGTTCCAGTTAGGAAGGTAATTTAGCCATAAATTATTACGGACGAAGGTGATTCAGCCCCCGAAATTAAAGATAATTTTGGGGGCTGAATCACCTTCGTCCGTAGAAGAACACCCGGAATTCTGTATCCCTACATGTGGCCCCTGGGTGGTGCTAATCAGGTGATATGGTGGGAGAAATGTCGCGGCTATAAGGACCACCCATCAGCTGAAGTCGTGTCACCAAGCGTCCGTTTTCCGTCACGTTAACGCTGATGTAGCTTTTGTAAAGACGGGTCGAATCAGTTGCGTCTATACAATCTGGACGATCTGATACACACTGACGTTGATGCATCTGGAGACTAGTCATGGAGGGTAGCGGGATCCGAGGCACGGTACACCGCTGGCCGACCGCTAGTCAGTAGGGGGCCCAAGTAGCGTGCTAGCCACATGTGAAAGTCTGCCCCGCCAACTAGCAAAAATCTCAAAATGTGCCATAGTGCCGGTTGGCGATCGGATGAGAAGGCCCTATGGACATTCTTGGGGAGGCTCGGTCGCTGCTGCAGTCGCTGCAATTCACTTCCACCTGGAGACTCATAAACCTTGTATTTTGTTCCTCACGGAGACACAAATAAGATGTCCGTCTGATTTGGCGTACTTAAGCTATCCCGGCTATACCCTGTAGCATAACTTTAAACCTCGATCAGGTGTGTGCGCGTACGTACGTGACGACATCTGCTGTCGACGTCTTCATAATCTCGAAGACCGTCGCTTCTCCGTACTGTGGACACTGATGGATACAGGTCTAGAGAAGCTTCTCTATGCCCTACCGTGATCGTGCCGAACCCTTTGACTATAGGCCAATTTCAGTCACGTCCATACTCTGCAAGACTATGGAGCGTGTACTGAACAGGAGGCTAATGGCACACCTAGAAGCGAACGATTTACTCAGTGACCGCCAATACGGGTTTCGCCCAAATCGGTCCACTGGGGATCTTCTAGCGTATGCCACCTATGTCTTGAGTGCAGCCATCGAGAATCATGGTGAAGCGTTAGCTGTCTCCCTTGACATCTCTAAGGCCTTTGATAGGGTCTGGCATGACAGTCTTATTAGCAAGCCTTCTTCGTACGGTATACCTATTGTTCTCTGCGCCTGGATCTCAGATTTTCTGAGTGGCCGATCGATTAGGGTAGTCGTCAACGGCTGCTTGTCCGACCAAATGGATGTAAATGCCGGAGTCCTTCAGGGATCAGTTCTCTCCGCAACTCTGTTCCTGCTACATATCAACGGTCTGCTGAAGCCCGGTATATATGGGTATGCAGACGGTAGCACTGTTGTGGTGGGCGATGTATCCAGCGTGCAAGCCAGTACGGCACAGATCCGGTCTCTCAGAGAGGCGATGGTCGATCGTATAAACCTGTCCTTACAGGCAGTCTCCGATTGGGGCGATGCGAATCTGGTCAAGTTTAATGCGGCTAAGACCCAGGCGTGTCTATTCTCCGCTAAACGGAGTCCATTTTACCTATCTCCGTCTTTTCAGGGTGTGTCCGTGCCGATAAGTGACTACCTCGAGCTCCTTGTTATCACTTTAACGCCTACTCTTAACTTTGGTTCGTACATCGAATCGAAAGCCCAAGTTGCCTCAAAAAAGCTTGGTATTCTGGCCAAAGTGCGACAACATTTCAACTCGAGACAGTTGCTCAATCTTTATCAAGCACAAGTCCGTTCGTGCATGGAATACTGCTCTCACCTCTGGGATGGATCCGCCAAATACCAACTGGAGACATTTGAGGCGATCGAGAGGCGTGCCAAGAGGCTCATAAACGACAATGATCTGATAGGCAAAAAACTCCAGAGCCTCGCTCATCGCCGCAAAGTGGCTATCTGCTCATTTCACTTTGGTAACTAATGAGACCTCTGAGATAATTCCATTAATACACTATGGTCTCCATAGGGACCAGCGCTAACTTCATCCACAATGACAATATTTTCACTATTTACCAGTTTTAATACAATACTCTATGGTATTTTATCGTTTTCAAACTAAACATTGTACAAAATCACATTGGCAATCTTTTTCAAGTAAGCTATTGGGGAAAAATAAAAGAATTTAGTCCGCCATTTTGATTCGTGCTGTGTATTATGCGTTGGTTGTAGTTTATGATACAGGTTAATTTAAAAGTGTTTTGGCGTATTAATCAACAAGTAAACTTTATTTATAATCAAGATTAGTTCAAGATCTAACAATTTAGATAATAATTTTGTCAAAAAACGGTAAATATCAATTAATAAAACATATTTTTCGTTAACGACCAACTTGATGATACCAGCGCTTTTGGTATTTGGTACCTGTTTTTATTTATTTTCGTAAATTTTAGTGTTGATATCTATGATCTCAAAAAAACATATGATGTGAATGTGAAATATCCTAAACGATATTAAAAAAAATAACATAGCTGTAAAATTGAAAATTAAATAAATTATTTAAAACTTACGAAAAAACTACTTATTAATTATGAAAAAGAAAACAATATTAACATTTATGTAAATAAATATTTTTGTACTATAATATATGTTGTTTATTTTTTTCCGTATGTAAATGTTGAGCAATTATATTAAAAAAATATAAAAAGCGTAGGTCATCGATTTATTTTTGAATTAAAAATCCTAGACTAACAAGTAGTCATATTTTTCTCAAAGTGTCGTGTTACACCTGGAATTATTTTGTAGCTTAAGCCGTTTAAATTAAGTAATTCTCACACCAGTGTATTGCAGTGCTCAGTAATACTTTACAGTATCGGATTCAATCCAAATAACTTATAAACCATTTGTGTGACCACCGTCCACCTGAACGAACTCGAAACGTGTGCGCGTAACGGTCCGTGCTTTTTTAGAAAAAAACGCGAAAATGGCTGGTGATATTAGCGGCTAGTTTATCGGTCTTTTATCGGATACATTTTGGAGAGTGCGCTGCGGAATTGCACGACTTAATTCCGCCATCCCCGTTTTTCTATCGATCGTCGTGGCATACAGATACAAGGCATCGTCATATGGCAGACGTTCCACGTACCTTCTAGGGAAGCGCGTTCCATCTTAGGCCGCACCTTAGCTTACGATCAGGCGAGATCGTGGTCAAGCGCTTCCCTATCGACAGTAAAAAAAATAAAAATAAATAAACTAATGCATGTGGCATTACCATCCCGTCACACGGATAGCAATGCACCATTAACACCTTTAGTATCTAAAGGCGATGGTTGTCTCTTTTCACTTAGGTTAGTAGCCATATGCCTGTTTGCTGTCTCATTAAATAAAAAATCTATTTCTAATATATGTATAGATATATATATATATATATATATATATATATATATATATATATATATATATATATATTTATACATATATATATTCTTTAATGTAAATATAAATAATATTTAGTATAATTGAACTGTAGTAATACATTATTTATTGTAACATGGAGATAAATATCTGCTTATTCTAGTAAACATTACAGCTTAATTTGAAAGTTTGTTTAACATACTCCCGAGTTTAATCCCAAACGTATTTCGCCCGCAGGATACTTTATGTTATAATATTTCAGTGAGGTACCTCGGTGGCCTCTATGGCGCTTAAAAGAGCATACTTACAGTTTTTTCACAATCCCAACACACCCTTAAATAGTTGGGGGCGCAATTTATTTAGAACAAAATTGTAGCTATAACTTAGTCTGACTTTGGATCTCATTACTTTGAGAGATTAAGATTTTTGAACAGCAGCTTATGCTTTATTACTAGATTATACTTTAAAGAGCATCGTATTTTCTTAGTGTATGTATAAATTTTGCATGTATATATTATGTATATTTCTTTGGCACGTTTTCTAGCTTAAACGTATTAATAGATGTAAGCTTGAGAGTTGTCATTAGATTCGTTTCAATTGCGAATGTGTTATAAGCTATATAGTATTAATATATATTAGTAGTATACTAATATAGATTAGTATTTTCAGTAAGCTTTTAAATTGACAGATGTTAACGTATCTGATAAAATATTACTCTTTCCCTTTTTCTAGTTTTTGTGTAATAAGTATTATGTATGTTACAGTATTTATGTATGTATTTCTATTTATTAGTATAGTAGAATAACACCAATAACACAAGCAAATAATTTGCTTTCTTTGAGGTTAAATCGATTCGTGTAATTTGCCCACCGATATTATTATTATTTCAGTACCTTAGTATTTTAATGACGATGGGTGCGAGTTGATGCCAACTTATTGTCAGTAGTAATTTGGCCCCAGAACAACTCAACAAAAATGTTGACTTCTTACAATGTATTTATTCTATTCCATAAATGACCATAAACTACATCATCCATTATTACGTTTTTTCCCAATTTGGTCTGGTCTCCTTTGTAAAATAGATTATTTATCCTTTTACTTGGCTGTTCGTGACTACTACGTGATGGAACTGCGTCGAAAATCTTGCTTGGTTTCGTACCACATTGTCTTACTAATTCCTGTCACAATAGCATCAGCGTCGTTGTTCCGGTTTGCAGTGTATGGTAGGTAAAGCTTATGAAGGTAGGGTTTCAAATCGTGACTACGCACTGATCAAAACTTTACTGTCAATATGCGATGAATATTTCTTATATTTCTTTGCACCAGAGGAACTATCTGAATATTTGCTATTCTATGATATTAAAAAAAAATAAGCTTACCTGCGAGTACATGCATTTTATAATATAAGTATTACAGGGCAATGAAATGCACATAGATAATTTAAAAGATAATTAAAAGTGAAAATGTAGATAAGAAAATTTCACTTTAGTTTCCAATTCTCAGGTAATACCTGAGAATTGGAAATACAGCAATTTATTTAAGAATCCATTCTTAAATCCTGACCAGGATTAATTTACTGTTTGACACTACAGTACAAGTTGTTTAATAGAGGAAAATCCCTTTTCACACTATGAATAGTGGCAAAGCGTTAATGACGTCGGTAGGCTGTCCAGTTCGGAAGCGACGAGGGTCGCTACGAAATATATATTTGTTAAACGTAACTAGACAACAGACACTAATCTAAATAGCTTTAGTTGATTCCCTACATTTGTTGCATATTAAGCTTTGTGTAATGTGGATAACTAGGTTGTTATAAAAAAAACATAGAAAAATAATGATGAATAAATAACTCGTACTGCTTGACATCCACGGTTAAACCTCATGAAATGATTTCCTATTTTTTTTTAAATACATAGTATGGATGATACAAAGTAATAATTACTTTAGGCTATAATCATTGATAGTATCATCGCTTTATATATTTTTTTCGACATAGTAATGCTTGTCACTGTCATATTATGGTGTGGAGAGTAAGCTAGCCATAAACCTATGAATACACTGCTAGCGACGTACCAAAAAGAACATTGACGTTTTTAAACATAGATATATTACACGTCTAAATAGACAATTGGGCGATAAAAAGTATCCCCATTAAAAGTCTACTAAATTTGGTAGACTTGGGTGATACGTCAGATACATTTTAACAATCATAGGAGAACGAGCTAAAGGAAAATTATAAAATATGCCGGTTTGTAATGACAAAATGTTGTCGCAATTATCTTGAAAAATCTTATAATAATAGTTAGAACACGTTGCATGAGCAATTTTTGGTCTACAATTACAATTATATATGAAAAAATGGAGTTTTTAGTCGTAATAATCAGTACTGCCGATTTATTACTGAGATAATTTTTCAAAAAAATGGGAAACACATTTCACATAAGTACGTCTTGGTAAATCACAATAAAATTGTGCCTTAACGTGTAGATAGATAAAATATGTGTATAATATTATATCTAAATGCCTAAAATAAAAAAAATATGAAAATTTAAATTATTGATAAATAAACAAGCAGATAGCAGTCCTAACGGAAAGAAACGACCATCCTCTATAGACACAACATATGTTTCTATATAGTGCGACGTAATCCATTTGATGGGGTGGGATGGTATTGCCGGATACCTTTACCCTCAAAACTGTAATACGAAAGTAAAAAGCGTTGACGCTTTTGCGGCATGAGTCAGTAGACAACTCTTTTGTGGCCCGAGCTGCCTGTGACGTTGCAGAACTCTACCAACTAGTGATTTCGATGTTATTGACATGTTGAGCCCATCGTTCGCCTTTTAAGGACTGCCTTGCCGAATGGTAGATGGTATATTTTTCAAAAACGGTGGGAGGGGGTCGGTTTAACATATTCGTGCCTCGATGCATTTATATTTCTTTAAATATATACGCATATATATTCGCGGATGTCAGTTCAATTCATTCAAAGTGAAAAGAAGATGTGGTAAGTATGATGAAGTGATTAATGCAATTTCAAAAGCAGTACACTGGTTCGGCACAAATAAGTTTTATTAAATGACAACAAAATCAAGTGTTAAATTCTCATTGCCTCATGTAAGGCACGTAAATAGCAATGTAAAACTGAATGGAAATAATCTGAGTCTACTACGTATCACGTTTACTAGGTGGTAGAGTTCTGCATTGTCTCACCCGGGTCTGGTACCAACGCCTTACCTATTCCTGCCGCAATAACGTCAGCGCTCGTTACTGCCGTGATCAGGTTTAGAGGGTAAGGCAGCCAGTAAATTTATGCATGTAGTATTTAAGACTTTGTCACAAGATAACACCAATAAATTAACACATTTGGTGTCTATAGGCGATGGGTGACTCTTTTCATCAGGAGACCTATCTGCTTGTTTGGTATCTTAAGATATAAAAAAAGTCAGTCAGACTCCACCGTGTTTTTAGGTGGATATACCTCTAGATAAAATTACAATAAGTTAGCAAATAAATTTAATTTGGCAGATTTTGCAGTTAAAATGATGTCACTGTAAGAATTATATACTTTAATTAATTCCACCGCACTATTTCATATATGGGATTTTTCGGTGGAGGAATTCTGCTGAAATAAAAGCTGTATTTGTTTCACAGAAAAAGCTATAAGACGAACCAAAAATCTTTACCCGAGGGTTTCCCTGAGAGAAAAATTCAAAGAAATTAATATTGTAATTTGTATTTGAGAACTTAAAATAATATGTCCACAGTAAAAACATTTCTTAGTTTAAAAAGTGGTAATGTATACTCACTAAATACAAGGAACGAAAAAATCTTGAGGAGCATGCATCTCGTCTACGTAAGTTATTTACAACAGTTAAACTGCCGGATGGTATAAGAGATCTACTATGTACTTACCAGTAAACAAATTAGAAAATGTGTTAAAACAAAACTATATAGGAAAGGGTATTGTAAAATCCTAAATTGTTAAGAAGACAAGAATGTCTGTAATTAATTGTTATTGCTTCACAAACCAAATTCTTTAAACGAGTAATTCGTATATTATTTAATTGTTTCTCCAGAACAGCTCTATCGATTTTGATGAAATGTTGTAATTAGATATTCTTTTACTATTGAAATTGATCGTGCTATGAAAAATTATATAATAAAATAATAATAATATCAGACAAGATAATCTCGCTAAGTTTCTTCCACCGGATCAACTCAGTGTAGGGCCGCATTTCAATTTTGTAGTAGTATATTCACGCCCGTATCCCCGAAAGGGCAGGCAGAGGTACAACAAGTGCACCCACGATTGGCCGAAGATACTTGGTCCCACAATGTGATAGGTGGCCAGCCTATCGCCAACCGGGCACTTTCCAATCCCGGGCAATGTTGTTTTTATCGGAAAACTGAAAAAACACATTTTATAATTGCCCGACCCAGGAATCGAACCCGGGACCTCATGCGGTCAACTCTGACACCGGACCACTAGACCACAGAGGCGATGTCAATTTTGTAGTAATACTATGAATGTCAACTCACCAAAAGTACATATAAAAATTAATTTGAATAAATTAAAGATCGGTTTAAATCCTAAATAACTAAAACATCCACTCTCGCATGAAAATGAGCGTGATATATTTATTTATTTACACCTACCTACCAATTTTTCGCATTTGAAATTTAAGTTACATTTCCTGCAAAAACTTCAACTTCTAAATCGTATAATAATTTATTTATACGCTTTCTTTGTAATTGTATCTATTTAAATTATATACGGATGTGTAATATTCACTTTTACCTTTACTTTTTACATTGAAAGCAGGGATAACAAAAAATTAAGGTTGGGCACACCAACCATGCTAGTGTGCGTGGCTTGATTACTGTAAGTACACAAGTGAAATTCGTTGACATTTCACACAAGCCGATTTTTCTGAGGACATTTTTATTTGTCAGTTGCTTAGGGGGCGTCCACAAATTACGTGAGGTGTTTTTTAAATTTTCTGTCCCTCCCTCCCCCCCTGGTGAGATATCGTGAGATTTTATTCAACCCCCTCCCCCATCCTCCAATCTCACGTGAGATTTTTCAAAATGTGGGTTTCTTAAATATGTAAACGTAAAAAAATAACGTTGGATTGTTATTGTAAAAAGAAAAAAAAATTCTTCGTGCTTTTATTTACGACTAGTTAAGGCTGTATAAAGTCGAAGTATAAATGAAATTATTTTCTTTCGAACGAGTTAGTGAATGTTCTTAATCGTATTACGGTTACGCTTAAGATTAAATCTTAAGCATGTACAAGCTGGATAATGGACCAAAATAGTATATTTTTGTTTCAATCAGAAAAAAAATTGCGTGATATTTGCCTAGACCCCCCCTCCCTCCAACGTAAGATTAGATGAGATTTGACTCGACCCCCTCTCCCCCTTAAACATCTCACGTAATTTGTGGACGTCCCCTTAGCAATACTCTCTCTGGAGGTATATACTCAAAGTCTTTAAACGACGGTTGTGTATTTTCATAAGGAACTGTTACTTTGCAATATTATCGACGGTCCCTACGTATACTGAGTGAACTAACATTTTTTGCGAAATGCACTTTTTTGTATATTTGTAACATTGAAATCATTTTCTACCTCTTTGCATAAAAAAATAATTTTACACAATAAAATAACGGAAATAAATAGGCGTATACTGGATCAAGTACACCATTTATTTATTTTACACGTAGTACACTGAATCAACTAGCAATATATCAGTATACGCGGTACGCAAATGCGCCCACTTTGGTATAACTTGCATCTGGCTCAGTCTACGCTGAAGCGTCGGTGTGCGCGAATTTAATTTTATTATGTATTATGTATATTGTATATTAATGATTAATAGTTGTTATTATTGGTTTTCTTTTATTAAAATCATAAATCATTATTGAGTTGAACGTGTTGATGCATACAAGATTTAGAAAAAAATATTATTTTGATAAATGGGAAATATGATAGTTCTATAGGTAGATAGAAAAATATTTCAGAAGTTTGTAATGATAATCGAAATGAATTAGAAACAGGGAAGTGGACTAAAATTATTATTTCATTTTTTCTAAAAGTAGTTCATGCATAATTAATATTATTATTATCCTATTTTGACAGTGTTTTCGCGTATAATGGTGTAACTGTAGATAGACCAGTATACATTAAACAATTGACCAGTATACATTAAAAGTCAAATGACCACATCAAAAATTATTTTTGATGTGGTCATTTGACTCATTCTATTGATTTGTTTTAACCGATTTAAACTTGTTGTTTAATGTAATATAATACAGTCAATTAACATTTTGGATTATTTTATTAATAATACCAAGAGCCTTCACTTTTAATTAATAAAATAATAACATTTAAATGAAATTCGTTGCTGTTGTGACTTACGATCGACAGATGGGTCAATACTTTGATTCTTTTTTATTACTATGAAAATATTAATAAGAATATATTTGTTTATTTACAGAATATTCCCCGGCTTTTTATAAAAACTACACTAAAGATGAGTTATCAATATTAAATGAAAATGATTTGGGAGATTGGGAGATTGGGATGAATGAATGACCGAAACAAAAATTGAGGCACAAAACCCTTACAAATTATACAATACTAAAACTTATTCTACTATAAAACTAATTACATACAAGATTCTTATAACTGGATAGGCTGTGCTAATAAATTTAAAGCAGTACGTAAAAAACTGATTTTTTTATATCATAAGATAGCAAACAAGCAGATGGGCCTCCTGATGGAAAGAGTCATAAGCGATAATTGCATCGCTTAACAACACATAAGATGTTAATGGTGCGTTGCTATCTTGTGGCGAAGTCTAATGCCACATGCATAAGTTTTGCCGGCTACCTTACAGTGATAAGCAATGGCGTTATTGTGGCAGGAATAGGTAAGGCGGTAGTACCAGACCCGGGCGAGACAATGCAGAACTCTACCACTTAGTAGTGACGATGATAGTGACTCGCATAGCCAATCGGTCGCCGTTTACGACCTACCCAGCAGAACGGCAGTTGGCCTATTCTTGAAAAGAGTCCGGAACCAACACAGGGGATCCTGATATTATTTTCAGTGATCTTCTTTCAGCGTACGATAAGGCAATACCTATAGATAGAAATAAATACAAAAAGTCAATGGATATGTTTTTCTTCCATATTGGTCCCGCCTCCTTTGAAGAACAAACAATGCCATTTTACCAGACAGATCATAAGAGGCGACTGATTGGCTATGCCAGTCACTACCATCGTTCCTACTAGGTAATAGAGCTCTGCATTTTCTTGCCAGGTCTGGTACCACCTCCTTACGGTGCAGTATTCCTGCCGCAAAAGCGTCAGTGCTAGTCACTGCCGTGTTCCGGTTTGGAGGGTATGGTAGCCGGTAAACTTATGTATGTGGCATTAGACCTCGCCATAAGATAGCAACGCACCATTCACATCTTTGATGTCTATAGGTGATTGTTGACTCTTTCCATTAGAAGACCCATCTGCTTGTTTGCTATCTTATGATAAAAACAATGTGCCATAGTGATATGAAAGGAATATCACCTGTTTTTTTTTCTAATTTAATTAGTAGCGGCAGTAATAACGTAGAAAGCGATTCAGAATAGGTTAAAAATATATTTTCATGTAGATATATTTTTATACTATATTGTAATTGCTAAGGTAAATCCGCATTAGTTAAATTTTGAGACTGATTTTATTCTTAAAATATTAAGAATAATAATTATACATTCAACTCATTGTGACTTTCATTATAAGTTATTAAGAATTGATTCCTAAATTTGTGTGATTATAAAAAATTTAATAAATATACGTACAATAAATCTCATATTTTTCGAAAGTACCTGAAAAGTAAACACTAAATTGCAATTAACATAATATTACTAATAATTAAAGATGTGCTGCGGCAAGGAATGGAGTATTTTATTCCTTTCTCCGACGTAGCCATGTCCAGTAAAGCTCATCCCTGGTTCAGAGCCGATTGTACACGCGCTGAGGCGCTAAAGCATGAGGCATATCTGGCTTGGGTAGAAGCTCGACACCGCAAGGCCAAGGACGTGTCGGAGAAGAAGAAAGCCTTCAACCGGGCCGCCAAGTCCTGCAAAAAGGCTCTACTGAAAGCTCGATTTGACCACGTCAGCCGTATTGGCAACAAACTGGCTTCATACCCCTCAGGTAGTAAAGCATTTTGATCCCTGGCAAAGTCGGTTGAATCGATTTCCTGCCGCCCCTCACTCCCTCCACTGCTGAAACCGGATGGGACGCTGGCTCACACCGCCGTAGAGAAAGCGGACCTGTTCGCTACTCTATTCGCGGAAAACTAACGTCTGGATCCCGCCAACGCGAAAGCACCCAGTCTACCTGGATGCGAGGTGAACATGCCGGAAATTCGCATCCGTCAGACTGAGGTTCTTAAAACGCTGCGGAATCTGGACGTGAACAAAGCCAGTGACCCTGATGGGATTCCAGCCATAGTACTGAAAACCTGTGCGCCTGAACTCGCTCCTGTTTTTTTTTTGATTTGACACGCCTCTTTTGCCTTTCGATGACTACTGGAAAAGTGCCGAAATCATAGAAGCTTGCCAACGTGCAGCCTGTTCCCAAAAAAGGCAGTCGTGCCGACCCCTCCAACTATAGGCCAATCTCAGTCACGTCCATACTCTGCAAGACTATGGAGCGTGTACTGAACAGCAGGCTAATGGCACACCTAGAAGCGATCGATCTACTGAGTGACCGCCAATACGGGTTTCGCCGAAATCGGTCCACTGGGGATCTTCTAGCGTATGCCACTTACATTTTGAGCTCAGCCATCGAGAAGCATGGTGAGGCACTAGCTGTCTCCCTTGATATCTCGAAGGCCTTTGACAGGGTCTGGCATGATAGTCTTATTGGACTCTGCGCCTGGATCTCAGATTTTCTGAGTGGCCGGTCAATCAGAGTAGTCGTCGACGGCTGCTCATCCGACCAAATGGCTATAAATGCCGGAGTCCCTCAGGGATCATTTCTCTCCGCAACTCTATTCCTGCTACACATTAACAATCTGCTGAAGCCCGGTATCTATGGGTACGCAGATGATAGCACTGTTGTGGAGAGTTACGTATCCAATGCGCGGGCCAGTACGGCACAGATCCAGTCTCTCAGAGAGGTAATGGTCGATCGCATGAACCTGTCCTTACAGGCAGTCTCCGATTGAGGCGATGCTAATCTGGTCAAGTTTAATGCAACTAAGACCCAGGCGTGTTTATTCTCCGCTAAACGGAGTCCGCTCCATCTATCTCCGTCTTTCCAGGGTGTGGCCGTGCCGATAAATGACCACCTCGAGATCCTTGGTATCACGTTAACGCCTACTCTCAACTTTGGTTCGTACATCGAATCTAAAGCCCAAGTTGCCTCAAAAAAGCTTGGTATTCTGGCGAAGGTGAGACAGTATTACAGTCCGGGACAGTTGCTCAACCTTTATAAAGAACAAGTCCGTTCGTGCATGGAATACTGCTCTCACCTCTGGGATGGATCCGCTAAATACTAGCTGGAGACACTTGAGGCCATCGAGAGGCGTGCCAAGAGGCTCATAAACGACGATGATCTGGTAGGCAAAAAACTCCAGAGCCTCGCTCATCGCCGCAGAGTGGCTAGTTTATCGGTTTTTTATCGAATACACTTTGGAGAGTGCGATGCGGAATTGCACGACTTAATTCCACCATCCCCGTTCCTTTATAGATCGTCGAGGTGCACAGAATCTAGGCATCGTTATATGGGGGACGTTCCACGTACCCGGACAAAGCGGTTCGACTCAACATTCTTCATTCGAACCGCAAAGGACTGGAACATGCTTCCTGAGTCTGTGTTCCCGGACGCGTACAATCTGGAGATCTTCAAGAGAAGAGTGAACCGGTACCTTCTAGGGAAGCGCGGTCCATCTTAGGCCTCATCTTAGCTTACCATCAGGCGAGATCGAGGTCAAGCGTTTACCTTTCCTTTATTACCTATCGATAATAAAAAAAAAATTTTAGTTTTAAACCTAGTAGGTATATAAAGACCTACTTATGTATAGAATTATTACTTTTTATTGATTTTATATAAAAATTCTCAAGTTATGTTAATATAATCAAAACTATTTTTATGTATTTATAATAATATTATAAAATTGTAGAGTTTGTTTGTTTTGTTGTACGCGCTAATCTCGAAAACTGCTGAACCGGTTTGAATAATTCTTTTCGAGTTGGATAACCTGTTTATCAAGGAAGGTTATAGGCTATGTAACATCATGATACGACCAGTAGGAGTGGAGTAAACAAAGTCCGCGCGGACGAAGTCGCGGGCATCAGCTAGTTTTTAATAAGACTAAAACTTTCGAATAAATTTAGAATTTTTTTATTATTTTCCTATTTTATAGCACACATTACTAAACTTATGGAAGCTAATTTTTAAAATCATTTAATGTATAATGAGTCAACTCGCAAAATTCTTATGTGAATATTTATATTACTTATGAGATCTAATAAGCATATGAAGATATATTTTAGCACACTTCTATAAATTATGTTTCTCCAAAGCATAGATTTGATAGTCTGTTTGTGCGGGAATCTTATTTCCGTCCCCTCCGTCTTTTTTCTTCCCGCATCCATCATATGTTCCTCACACTTGGAGAAAGATGGCGTCGCTGAATACATCGCATACGCACTACGCCAGTTCGTTCATCGTTGGTCGTCCGCGTCATGAGCGATCGCATAACAGTACGCTCGCAACATCTTGACAAAGGTCTAAACAGAACCGCTCGAGTCACACCGCGCCGCATATGCTCCGTTCGCTCGCTCGTCTCTAGACGTAACTGGAGTCCGCTAACCGCAAGCCGCGATAAGTGCAATCCGCCAGGTGAGTCCTTCATCATTCTTACCTTCCATCCTATCACACAGTCCATATCTCAACCCGCTAGTCCCGTCGCATTTTGGTATAACCTACCTCCGCATACGGCGGGACCATAGTCCAAGGCATAAGAATATAATTGATCGATTTTTAACATACAAAAATTCAATGCATACAAGTGTATCTACATTATCTTTTAAAATATTAAAATAATATAACCTTTTTTTACTTATTCGAAAGGCCTCATTATATATATAATTCAAAATAATAATTAATTTTTCGGTAGTTGTAGCGATATTTCAATAATGACCATTTGTACTTAAAATGGCCGTACTGTAAAGTTTTTAAAAGTACAAATGACTTAGTATACGTAGGTACCGTCGTTATGATATATAAAATATTCGTTACAAACAAATCATATTAAGATATAAATGTTTGTCTTGGTCGAGATATAAGTATAAAAAACAAATTTAATCGGTATACAATTTAAAAGAGATTGTAACTCCTCGACCAAATCGGCCAGATATTGACCTAAGGTCGTGTTAAAAGTTCCCGAAACTGGCACGTGTATAGAATAAAAAAGGTAAGGCGCCTTCTTTAGAATCAACGCGCGAAGACTGATGTGCATACTAATAAACTGAGAAAAATACCCAAAAAAAGGATTGGTCCGGGCCCACTTTGAAGAATAGAACATATACCATTCTGATAGTCAGTTTGTAAGAGGCGAACGATTAGCTAACAATGACAAACTTTTCTCCAATTAAAATTTGAAAAAAGTAAAAAAAAAATATCGAAAGGCGGTCTTCACATTGCGGAACTCAATACAGTTGACTAATCGCGGGATTGCTAGTTGCATCTCCGTCTACCTTTTTTCAGGTACGATAGTATATTTTTATGAATTATAGGGGAAAGTTTCGAAGACATTTTATTTTAGGCAAATGAGTGAGTGAATCTTGCAAACCTACTTAATATTTATAAAACGTCAGGTACTAGTTAACTTGTGGCTATTTTGAGCCATTATATTTTCTAAGTGGTAGAGTTCTGAAACATCTCGATCGGGTTTTGGCACCACTACCTTACTTATTCCTACAGTAATATCTTCGTCGTCTCTCGTTTAGAGAGTAAGGTAGCTGGTAATTTTATGCATGTGGCATTCCAAGCCTGCTACACGGATAACAATGCACTATTTACATCTTTGATGTGTATATGCGATGGTTGTTCCTTTCCGTTCTTGTTTTATGTAGAAGAGGGAGCAAACGAGCAGGAGGCGCACCTGATGGCAAGTGATCACTGCTACCCATGGACATCCGCAATACCAGAGGTCTAACAGTTGCGTTGCCGGCCTTTTAAGAATGAGTAAGTTCTTTTCTTGAAGGCCCCCATGTCGTATTCATTTGAAAACACCCCTGCCGGTAATTGATTTCACAACAGAGTAGTGCGAAGCAAAAAGTGCCGAGAGAAACGCACAGTTTTGGATTTCCAGACATCTATAAGGTGAGGGTGGAAAATTTTGACGCGAT
Source organism: Apodemia mormo (assembly GCA_036924255.1). NCBI lineage: Eukaryota > Metazoa > Arthropoda > Insecta > Lepidoptera > Riodinidae > Apodemia > Apodemia mormo. The sequence continues at coordinate 21,352,871 of JAUPFN010000008.1, forward strand.
GTCCGATGATCAGGAATTAATCCAAATTACTCGTCGGAGCACTCCCCATGAAAAATACGTTAAAAGGCGCAGAGTGAACCAACATCTCTGCGCAATGCCAGAGTCAAACCGGTTCGAAATAGCCTAGTCATTAACGATTCGAATCGCTCTAAGCTGAAGAGGAAGAAGTAGCAGCGTACTGAGGAGCTCCGGCCCACAGATGAGAACAGTACTCCATGTACAAGGTGATGGGCCGGTAAGAAGCACTATCTCGCTCTGCTTAGCACACAGAGCTTTTAGGAGGCTAGTTTAGCCTTACCTTCCAAATGACCGCGAAACTGAACGTAATTTGAAATGTAGACTCCCAGAAACTCGACACTAGCTGAAGCTGTCAGGAGATTTTCACCAAATTGAGGTGACAAAAATAAAAAAAGGTAATAATTTGATGCAATTTACAGCACTATAGCTGATAGGGATATAATGCACTTTATTTACTTTAATCTATTTAATTTGTGTGTGTTATTAATATTAAAAACCATGTTAAATTTCAGACTTTTTAAAAATCTAATCTAGAATAAAAATAAATACGGTAAGGCTTATTTCTATTATAAAACAAACAACCCCTGACAAGAATCTGACGTAGCGTTCTCGTACATGATAATTGCTTGCGACCACATCGTTCGAGAAACTGCCTGTGTAAATGAGGCTTCACTTGAGATAAACTTAAACAAAAGAATAATATTTATCTAGCGTTGTGGTACAATAGTTTAGAAATGTGAAACGTTAAACAATAGTTTTGCTCACAAGGTGAACAATATTAACCTTTGGAAGTAGTTTACTAACGATAAAATTGGATGAAATAAACAACAGGCTGGTTAAATTACGTCACAATTATAACCATACTAGTTGAGCGCAACAGCTTCATCCGCGAGAGCACTAGTTATATGGACGACATACTTGAATAACGTGTCCAAATATATATCGGGCGCCATGCTAGTCTAGTTAGTACATTGCTTTTCGAACAAACTTAGGCCTCTTATGAGTTGATTTTTGAAAAAATTAGCCTGTTTTTGATCTTAGATCTTTATTTATCTACGTGCCAAATTTCATTAAAATAGGTTTAGCCGTTTAGCCGTGAAAGCGTAATAGACGGACAGACTTTAGCATTTATAATATTAGTATGGACTGATATGGATTCATCACTTATCTTCGTCTTAGTCTGTGTGGAATTTAACTTTTATATTAACTTTGAATGAAAATATATTTCTTTACTGACATAAAATTTAAAAGTAACAAATTTAAAAGTAATTTAGATCCAAGTTAAAGTTTGTTTACCCGAGAATATGAAATAATAATCAGTTTATAAATTTTTGATGAGCTCGGAAAAAACTTTAAATATTTTATATTGTCTTTTAAGACTAGCGAGGGCCAAACATATCACTACCAACGTGTCCTTTTCTATTTCATAGGATAGCAAAGAAGCAAATGGGTCTCCTGATGGAAAGAGATAACCATTAATTACAGACCACCAAAGATATTAATGGTGCGTTGCTATCCGTGTGATGAGGTTGAAATGCCAGCTAAATGCCACGTTTACCAGGTAGTTTACCTTCCAAATTAGAAAACGGCCGCTCAAAGTACTAACGCTATTGCAACAGGAATGTGTTATGCGGTGTTACCAAAGCCGGTTGGACACAGCAGAACTCTACCACCTTGTTACACTCACGATGTAAGTGACACGTGTGAGCCTTATCTCTCCTTTTACCAGATGCTTAGCAGTAAAGCAGTTAATCTATTTTTAAGTAGGAGCCTAGATATGATTTTTCAAAGTCGCATTCTAGTAGATTCTGACTTCAAAGTCCGGACTTGAAGATAACTGATAAAGCATCAGCGCAAAGCAAAAAAGTACGGAAATTAAACTACATGCATTGCGCGCTCGATTAACGCTGTAGTCCAGTAAAAAGTTTATTGAAACCATGATCTGACCAGTTTTGGCGCAATGAGTAAAAATGTGTTCATTAATACTTAAATAATGATATTATGAAAAAAATTTTGATTTAAATTTAGGGGAAAGGGATGAAAAAAATAAAAAAAGGGTTGAAAAATGCCTTTTTTTAAATAACTTAATAACGGTAGGAAATAGAAAAAAAAGTTTCAAGTAAAAGTTGCAGAAAAAAAAATCTACACAAAAAAGTTCCTCTTCATTTTTTTGTTATCTGCTTTAGTTTAGCTACAAAAAATGAAAATTAAATTTGCTTTGTAATTAATTATAAAAACTTACCAGAATTATTACGGCCCTGTACCATGCAGCGCGCGCATCACATAAATATGTACTAACACTACTACATATATTTTCCCATATTTATATATTTTTACATATTTTACTACAAATTTAATTTTTATTTTTTGTAGCTAAACTAAAGCAGATAACAAAAAAATGAGGAGGAACTTTTTTATATAGAATTTTTTTCTCTACAACTTTTACTTGAAACTTTTTTTGTATTTCCTACCGTTATTAAGTTATTTAAAAAAAGGCATTTTCAACCCTTTTTAGTTTTTTTATCCCTTTCCCCTAAATTTAAATAATTTTCTTTCATAATATGATTATTTAAGTATTAATGAACACATTTTTACTCATTGCGCCAAAATTGGTCAGATCATGGTTTCATTAAACTTTTTACTGGACTACTGAACGCACACGCAAGCATTGTCCATAGTTGTGAAATCTCAAAATACGCTTCTACAGTTTAAGCGCGAGTGTAATTCACTGCACTACAAATTCGTGCACTGCACTACCTACGTGTATTTTGACGTTTTTCGCGCTGGACAGAGTATATTTTTTTAACAATCAAACAAGCAACAATTAAAAGTGATACCAAAACAATTCTTTTTGATACATTTTTTATTAGACTGTTGGACATAACCGGATTTGACCACACTGTGTGGAGGCTGAGCGTGGATTAAATACACGCCGTAAAACAGATCGACTACAATTTATCTATTTCTTTAGAGCTCGGAACTTAAATCTGTAAAATCTGTAAAATAATAAAAAGTAGGAAATGTGAATTAGATAGATTTACTAGCAAATTACTAAATATAACTCTAAAAACATTTGGAAATCCCCTAACATTCGACTCATTATTAGACACTTTTACTATTTCACTTGTACATAAATTTCACTTTTACACAATTTTTTTTAATATATTACTCGACCGGTTTCACTTTTTAAAGCATCTTCAGGATGTAATATACTTAACTGATTATTATTGACTGTTGTGGAATATAATCAAACATAAATATTGATTTTAAAAGGGTAAGCTTAAATATCGCTCAAAGGTGTTGTCAGCCTTAACAATTTTGCCCAAAAATGTAGGAAATTTTAATTTACAATTATATTGCACTAATTTATAACTATACATATGGTTACAAAAATGTCAATTAAATTATTATGCTATATAAATAATGTCAAGTAAAACAAAATAAAAATAGATTAACACACCTATTACCTATTACACAGTTATTTATGTCAAAGATGAGTAAAAATAATTATCAATAAGTAAATAAAAATGAAAAATGTTTAAATGTCAAATTAATAATATAAATTAAAATTTTTAAACTAAAATAATAAAAATAAAACAGAATAATTATCGAAAATGTCAAATTGAAATTGCATTAAAAAATTTATTACATTGCATTACGCTATAATTAATAATTATTTTTACTTTTAACACATATTTGTGCCTATATAAATATTAAAAAGAGTTTAACAAAGGAGAAGTATTGAGCTCCGTTTGGTCATTTAAGAGTCTTTGTTCACCTTTGTGTCGATTAATTTCAAGCGCTTCTAAGGCATTGAGCCTTCTACCTTTGCTGCAGAAATGTAGTATTAATGTAATAATTATTAATTATAGCGTAATGCAATGTAATAAAAAAATCCTGAAGATGCTTTAAAAAGTGAAACCGGTCGAGTAATATATTAAAAAAAATTGTGTAAAAGTGAAATTTATGTACAAGTGGAATAGGAAAAGTGTCTAATAACAATAGAATTTCACCAAGTGCCGACGATGGAAAGTAAAGAATATATTCGACTCATTCTTTTATCAAAAGACCTCTCTTCCCCTGCCTCATATGCATCATTTGAAGAGCAAAATACAGAGCAAAATAAATCTTCGAATAGGAATCCTGCCTGTCAATTACCATATTATGGCAATATAATCTAAGTATACCAAGTTTCCTGTAAGGTATATAGGTAGTATGTGTATGCATGTCAAGAATAAAATGAAAAAAAATCGCATCTGTTATCTTGAACTTCGAAATATATTGTCATTTTCGTAATCGGCACTCTCGAAAACCATAAAAATGATAACCAGATTAATTTTATTTTAAAAAATTGCGTCTGCCTCCTTGAACCTCGAAAGCTATATATATAGCTGTGCCCACGACTTCATTCGCATGGAATTTCTAAAATAAAAGTAGCCTAACTTAATTTTTATTACATTAGCTATCTGCTTGTGAATGTCCCTTCACAAGCAGATAGCTAATGTCAAAATTAGTCCATCCATTTGAGAGATTAGCCGGACCGAACAAACAGACAGACAGACAAAAATTGTAAAAAATGTTATTTTGATATATGTACCATGTATACACCCAGGTGCATTAAGTAAAAAGCAGTTATTTTAATATTACAAACATACATTCTAATTATATCGATTTGGCCCTTTTCTTAGAATGGTTTCCAGTGGGGAGTGACAAAATATGTAATAATAATAACAAAATAATAACTTACTCCAGTACGTGGAAACTAATTAAAACTTACCCCGTGTTGGTCCCGGGCTACTTTGAAAAATAGGCCAACTTCTGTTCTGCTAGACAGGTAGTTAAAGGCGATCGGGTGACTATGCGCGGCACTACCATCGTAACTACTAGGTGGTAGAGTCCTGCATCGGCTCGACCGAGTCTGGTACCACCGCCTTACCTATTCTTGTCGCAATAGCGTCAGTGCTAGTCACTGTCGTGTTCCGGTTTGGAGGGCAAGGTAGCCGGTAAACTTATGCATGTGGCATTAGACTTCGCCACAAGATAGCAACGCGCCATTAACATCTTTTGTGTCTATAGGCGATGGTTGACTCTTTCCATCAGGAGACCTATCTGCTTGTGAGCTATCTTATGATATTAAAAAAAAACAAAATTTATTTATTCGAGGTGATGACAAGCAGTCTGTCACAGCACATGCAGTATATATATAACCATTATAGAACAACAAAAACGAAACACTTCAAACTATTAAATTAAAAAGCGTTAACCCTGCCTTACGTCTCCCGAACGAGTGTATGGCAGTTTGGGCTCCCTCTCTCCCCGCAAACCCCACACGATTGCCCTGTCTAGGCGTGTTCGTTGGCCAACTGTAAATATTATATATGCTGTGATATTACTATTACATTAATGTGGAATAGAAATTAAATAAATCCACAAAATCACTATTACTGGTTTTAATGGGCTTATGACACCAATCAGAATACAATATAATATGCGTCTTTGCTAGTCGTCTTCACACCGCGAACAGCACACACTGACTCCTGTCATTCATTAGTCTCTCAATCTCAATCATTCTCTTCATAGTTACCTTCTTTACTTGAACCATACTCACTCTTACGTTCCCTTTGTATGCATTTTACTATAAAATTTACATATCCCACATTAATTTAATACAAAAATGAAACCCGAATCAGTCTATGCTGCAGCAACTCTTTTACATCGTTTTTGTGTTCTATTTTAAGAGCTCAAAAATCCATTGGTTATACGAACCCACCAAAGGGATTTTACGCTGCGGCCGCATTCGTCTTTTTACATCTTTAGTAAAAAATACAATGAAAATGAATGGACAAAATACAATTTTAGAACGCATTTTAATATATTGTATTATTGATCAAATATATTCAAATGATTTCCACATTTTTGAACTGACCAACGAATAACGGTCCTTCTAGCGGAGCTTCCCCCGGGAATGTGTATTCCGGTTCCAGCATTATTTAACTCATTATATAACAAAGAGTATGGCACAAAGGTCTAAAATTTAAATCTTTTATTCAATTATAAATTCATAATGTCAAACCAATTACAGTATATTGTTGATAACATAAAGCTTAGACAACAGCAAAATAAGCACAGTACTATTTATAATTGTACTATTTGCGGTTTAGGCGACATTATTTTGCTTTTAGAAATTCTCAGTTTGCCTAATGTAATATTCATGATTCTAACCTTGGATGAAGTTCCATGATTCTAACTTATCTTTAAATACGTCAAATTGACAGTAAGTTTTAATTTTTTTTTTTAATTTTAATTTGCAACTAATTGCAAACTTTCTTATGTAACTTTTAACAAGAAAAATAGCACCATAAAAGAAAACAATATGTAAATGCTTGACCCTACAGGCCATCCCTGAAACTTCTCGCTAAATTGAGGTTTTTTGAGCTCAAAAGAGTAAAAATTATGAGCATATAATTTTTCAGTTCAAACATCTATTTTATTAAAATGGCAGTATATCAATTTTTGAAAAGCTGTATACTTTGGAAACGATGATCGAATTTGATCTTTTGAATGGCATTCAACTCAATTTTTGAGATCTAAAATATTGCTTTAGCTAAATAATCGAAGGGTTGAAAAATTTCGAAGAAATGTCAAAAAACATTTTTTATCATTGATAAGTCCCAAACCCGATGTTGATCAAATTAATGGTATTTGACGCAGTTATTAACGAAAGAAAGCTGAAGACATTTTTAAAACAATCGGTGTATTAGCCTGAAAGTTATTTTAAAATTATTAAGTAAGTTTGCTAAAACCAACGTAATTTTGATATTTGATAAGCTGTAACTTTAGATTTTGATTTTAGAAACTGCATTCGGCGAAGTTTTTTTAGTACTAAAATATGTAGAATACCAAAAAATGATTGGTTGAAAAATTTTGAAGCTATGTCAAAAAAACATATTTTTCAAAATTTTTCGTCAACGATTTCTTCCAAAGGGATAAATCGATTTTGATGCAATTTATGCATTAGACATAGTTTTTTGAGGAATAGAGCTGATTAGTTTTTGTACTTAATTGGTACATTAATCTGTAAGTTATATTAAAAAGTACCTTTTCGCCAAAATTTTTTTGGTGTTTTTTAAAAATTTCTCAAAATCTCCTGTGCCGATTTGGTTCAAATTTTCAGAAAGTCTACGTTGAGCAGAATCCAATCGAATGTTATTAACCGCGTTTCGATCGGTCAAGCCGTTCAAAAGGTAAGAGATGTTTACATGCACACACACACCCACACACACACACACACACACACACACACACACACACACACATACACACACGTACATACAGACATACTGATGTCATCGTGACAATAGTCGGAAAAGGTTCCTAAGACCTCAAAACGTGGAGATCTGGTAAAAACTTGATTTTCGAAAATCGGGGCAATATCAGTAACTTCCTTATCTACTTAAGTAGCGGATAGTTAAAAAAATCACCGAAAGTCACCGATAATTATGACGCCAGTGGCATGTTTGTTCATGCTTCATGCAAGCGAAGGTTCTTATAAAAGAAAATATTAGGAAAATAGCGCGAAAAATTAGAAAATTTAAGAAAACTTAACCACCATATAAAGTTTAATGCCATTTTGGCTGCGTGGAAGGATAATCCCGTAGACTTATATAAATTACGTGTCACGTTGTTTTTCCACTATGGATTCCTAATATGAATGGCAAAACAACGTTTGCCGGGTCAGATAGTTATAAATAATAATACAAAGTTTAAGCACAAATTGGCTTTTACTGCCAAAATTATTGTGAAGTGAGGTGTTATTTGATTCTCTTTGAGATTATGTCGTTTGCGAAGTGTAACATACGTTAAGTATGTATACCGCGTGTGTTTATTTGTGCTGTGCGGTGGAAAGTGTGGCGGTCGGCGGACGAGGGACGATTATAGTGTTGCTGGAACGTTCTTTAATTTCTGGACCTTTGGTTGGGTTTTTCGTTTTTTGGCATTATTGCTTTTTTATTGCAGCAGCTAATTACAGTAGTCAGGCAAATGGTCCACAAAAAATAGATATTAAATACATACAAATTTTTACGCCAAATCCCTTACGGACTGGTCTACGATAATTTAGTGCCATATATCATTGTCCAGACAGACTTGGCTTGCTTCCTCCACATTCGTAATTCTCTTCATGTAAGTACGCCGGTTTTGGAGACACTTTACACCATTTTCGGATAGCACCTTACCAAATTGATCGTGGTACGTCGTTTATCTACCTACCATTCATGTCCGAACCAACGGAGCATACCCTTTCTCATTTTTACATCGATACTATCTTTTAATATCTTTTAATCTCGATCCTTCTAGCACTTCGGTATTACGAACACGATTCATGCGAGTGACACCACAGATTTTTCGTATCGCTCTCATTTCGGCTGTGTTAATTCTCTTCTTTTTGTGACACTCCCAGCTATCACATTCATACATAGATATAAAATTTTTAATATCCATCTTTTAAATTATAAAATAACCTCTGAATTTACGACGGATGCAATGTAGATTTACTTTAAATACGTGAAAACAAAAAGTTTGGTATATTTTATTACGAACAAGGGATGTTCGTTAATCGTTTCTCTTTTCTTGTTATCAATAAAAAATGATTAAGTATTATCTAATTTCTAACAACAGGCGAATATTGTTAGGTACTTATAGAATTCTTGCTTATTATAAAATTTGTGAGTACACTTTACATAATCTAATTTTTAAGCCAATATATTTCGGAAAAAAGACATCAAAGATGTTATAAGTATATATGCAGTATTATTCGTATGCCAGACATGCATTGCCACATGTATACCTACGTGTATTGCCCTTTATGCCTTCCAAACTGGAAAATGATAGTAACTAGCAACAGCATTATTTGGGCTAGAAATGGTAAATGTTTTACGAGATGTTGCGAAATACATACATAAAAACAAGTCTTCACGCCCGAACCAAAACCGAAGAAAGAACCGAGTGCTGTGTGTCAAAATTCTTGCATATTTGTCTTTATTTCTCGATATTCATTTCTTTCTTCATATAAACACACAGATTGCGAAGACTTCAAACATCATCTTCGGAGCACCCGATCTGTCTGATCACGTTATGTCAGTCTTGGTCTTCCTCGGTACCTACCACATTCCGTCCTTCCGCATTCATATTATTTTTCTGTTTTGTGAACAAATATACAAAATTGTCTCTCAGTTCAGTATTGCGAAACCGTTGTGCAACAGTTCAATATTTTCACTTGATACTTATGACAGTAGTGTTACGTTTTCGGGGATGGTTTTTATTTCCTCAGGAGATTCATCTGCTTGATTGCTATCTAATGATATGAATAACAAACAAAAAAACAAACAAGATAGTAATGACTCGAATAGCCAATCATTCATCTCTTACGAACTGCCTGGCAGAACGGCAAATGGTGTTTTCTTCAAAGGGGGCCCGGACCAACACGGGGTGTTTGCAATGGAAATATTCAAGCGATTTTAAAAATTATTTTTTTCATAGATCATTCCTTACTGATAATGTAGCTTTTCAGTTAGTAATATATGATTTATTTTATTGAAAGGGTATAGAAAATCATGAACTAAATTTCCAAAGTACCTTAAATGTATTTTTTTTAACCTTAAATGTATGTACAAAAGTTATGATTTTTCTCATACATATGAAGCTCCTGGGATCAAACAAATATTAAATACTTACTCGTAACTAGTGAATAAATTGTATGTACTTGAAAAAGATGTAAATGATTTTGTTTATACAAAGCTACTGCTTAGAAATACTCAACATTTGTCGTATAAATAATGTACTTGATAAAATAAGATGCGTAATGTAATATTCTATACATGATATGTAACAAAATATGAATAAAGTATATAGCTCTTAACTTTTGACGTTAGATCTTACCAATAGAAGCCACGTTTCGAACTTTTATTACTCTATTTTATTATAAATGATTGATTTTATATATTATGTTAAGCAAATAAATAGTTACTGGTCTCTAGTGATACGCGGGTTTGTCATCTGTCAAGAGGAGTGGTGATTCTAATTGCTGGATTTGACAAATTTACTATCAACGTTAGAACAAATTAAGGTAAGGCCTAGCCTTTGTTCTTTCCCAAAACTTGAGCAGCAATTCCCCAAATTTATGTCATAATATATTAAACTAGACATAATCTGCGGTTTTTACGCTTGTAAATATTAACACGTGGAATGTTGATATTCGCGAGCAGAGACCCCCAAATTAGGCGTTGGATTTTTAAAATATCTTTTATTGATGGTCATATTTTAATCACTTTTCCTCAGAATATACACATACATAAATATACATACACTTTTTCTTGCTTATATATATTTATATTATTATACTTATATAAAAGTTAACTGATAAAAGACTACATACTAACTGTGTTCAGTACTTGTTTCTAATACCTAATATTTAAAAAATAGGTAATAATTAGTTTTTGACCCAATTAATTAATAAAAATGTTTGGTACGAACACAAGTTTATTGTGCAGGTGTCCGTACTAAACATTCATTTATCAAGGGCGCTCGAGCAACGTACACATAGACACCACTCACGGTAGAAATTGTGGTATTTAATTTGCAAAATTACTGCGAAACCTTATATGGAATTGCTGTGGAACTGAAACGAAAGGTAGTGTAAAGAATGGGGGAAACTTATCCAAGGCCTGAAAATTAAAGGAGACCACAGCGGTACAATGGTATACCCACTTCCACCACTCTTTCTTTCATGTCAGTAGAAAAGGCAGTAACATACAAATTATGTACTCGACACACGTTTCACTTCGCAACCGATGCATCTTCAGGAGAGCCGATTAGCACTTCACTCTTTGAAGGGTGAAGCATTAAAAGTGAAGCATTATCTAATAGCGTGAACATTAATATTACACTCAAAGAGATTAAATACCACAATTTCTTCTTCAAGTAATGGAATCTATTTAATGCCTTAAACTGCATGTCGGCGATCTGCGGCGCGGTGGCGAGATCGGCGCGATTTAGTAGTCTGACACGGCTCCCCGCGCCGCCACGCGCCACTATCATCAAGTTCAGTTCCATAGGAATCTATGTGTTAGATTGCGCCGCTCTCGCCGCCGCACTTCGCCAAGGCCCGAGATCGAGTTTGAGCCCTTAAATACCTCTCAAGGAGTCACTGACATGATAGGTATATCGCATTGGTTGGGAATAGTGCAAGCGCGACAGCCACTCCTTTGGCTACGCGTCAGTGTAGTTTTTGTGCAAAAAATCTGTAATAGTTATAACCATAACATTAAAATGTTTTAGTTATTATTGGTTTACATTTACGTTCTTTCTGTTTAATTCTTAACAATAAATCAAGTAGCGTGCCACTACCAGTTTTTGTGCATAAGCCAAAGTAGCTCGATCATCCAGCAAAGTGAAGTACATACATGAGATTGACTTATGTACCTATTTATTTTATGAACATAGTAAGATAATAATGTCACAGTTATGCAATTATAGTATTGTATCTTTTGTTTTGGTATTTGCGACAATAATGTCTCTCCTGTATAATGATGTCTTTTGAGAAATGTCAACGTTACCGCAAATGAGTGATAGGTGTTTGAGCACTGATCCCAGGCTGAGGAATACTTAAAAACTTTTTAAACGATGACTAATTTAACACGACTGGATTTGAACTAGCGACCGTCAAGCTTAAGAGCCTGGCAACGCTACAAGCCTTAGAGCCTGGCTACAAGCCGGGAGTTCACTGTCGTAAAATTTTTCTTTGCTTTCTGATCAATGCCATGGATTCGAGTAATCGCTAGATCAGAGTTTGTTAAAATATTTTGCTTTAATACACATTCTGTTTTGCGAAACGAGGAAAAGAGGCCATTTTTAATAAATTAACACATATTTCTATATTTAGAACTTAGATCGATAACGTTAACCCCTGAAGCAGTTAGCTAAATCACCTAAAAACTTTGAAATGGATGTATTCTGTGTAAAGACAACAAGAACACGCAAGACTATTTGGAATAGGTCCAAATAGCATGTTATAGACAGCACAATAATGAATTTTAATTGTTAGTCTGACTTCTTGTTGCTTTTGTAAGATACATTGTAAACAAAAGGTGAAATTTAAGGAGAAATTAATATATATTTCATATGTATAATAGGATAGCAAAGGAGCAGATGACTCTCCTGATAGAAACAGGCCACCATTGCCTATGTACATCAGAGATGATAATGGTACGTTTCTATCCATTAGGGCGGTATGCCATATGCAGAGAAAGAAGAAAAGAACTGAAATCAACCCATATGCTTTGCACTGTCAAAAAGTTATTACATTTCATGTAGAGTCAAACTCCTAATTTTACACACGCTAACTTTACAGGTGATGGTAGGTTTCACAAATTCTGCATCTTATCCAAAATATGTGGCTTGGCCGTTTCGCAAGCGTCACATGGACGTAAGGTGAAAAATTTATTCACCCCTCATTACTTTTCTGTTAAACTATAGTTATTACTATAAATAACCAAGGCACATATTTAACTAAGGTGTGGTGTTTATGAAGGTAGGACTTAAAGAGTAAGCGTGTGCAGAGTTAGAAGTTTGACTCTACATGAGATGATTTTTTTGACAGCGCGAGTCATATAGTCTTATCGTATCAACACTTTGCGTGAAAATGGTTTTAGCGGCATTTCTTTCGCGTTAAGATATTTCACATAAAATAAGTATGTATATGTATCTTTCATATAAGAGAAGACACACTTTTCTTTTTCCCCGTTTTGGTCTCGGGCTCCTTTGAAGAATAGGCCAACTGGCGTTCTGCCAGGCTGGTCGTAAGAGGCGACCTTGACGAGGCGAGAATGGATTTACAAGTCACTACCATCGTGGTTACTAGGTGGTAGGGTTCTATATTGTCTCGCCCTGGTCTGGTACCACCGCCTTACCTATTCCTTCAACAATAGCGTCAGTGCGTTGCGGTTGCGGTTGCATTACTGTCGTGTTCCGGTTTGCAGGGTAAGGTAGCCGTAAACATTTTTTGTAAAGAAAACTTTAGGACAATAATATTTTCACTTAAAAAACGAAAGAAAAACATAATTAGCCGTGAAAAATTAATGTTACGTGATTTTCAGCATACCAATGAAATTTTGAGGTGTACCAGTATAATTTTACTTTATTCAACATGCGATTCACGTTCAAACCTTTTAATTATGCGAGTCGGCTTCGCACTTTGTTTAAATATACGTAATATAAAGTATTTACTATTAAATTTCATGGTTATTATACGTGATAGGTATTTTAAAATGGCTAAATCCATCGTATAAACGATTTTCAACCGAATAAAAAACTAAGGGTGTAGTGAAATGAAGTGTGACATGACGTATGTAATAATGTTAGAATTGGATAATATTTAAGGCGAGGTATTTCGACGCGCGTCAATTCTATAGAAAATGGGTGGCAGGTTATGTTCTGAAACCGCTGGGAAACATGTTAATTTTTGTATAAATAAAAATAGGACATCAGCTGAAAACTAAAATTTAGCACATTCTTTTTTGTATTTACTACTAAATATCACTAAATAAAAATCATGTGGAAGATTAGAAATATTATTGATAAATTATTTGTGTTAGACATTTTTTAGCCTGTTTTCGGAGTTTTATATGATTGAGTAAAGTACATTCTATCATGTAATGAGTTAACACATTCTTTAGATAATATCTTCAGGTATATTGTGTAATTTTTGTAAAATTGTTATTTAACAATTTTACAAAAATTTCCCGTTTTTCACGATGCCTCGCTTTAAGTATAAAAATTTATTAAAGCGTTATACTTCAAGCACGTGTATTAAATTTCGAAAGTGTATATATGTTTGTACGTTTGTTTATCTGTGCGGTTGTATGTTTGTACGTCTGCATGTCCGTGCGTCTATGCGTCTGTACGTCTATACGTCTGTATATTTGAAGTCGATTTATTTTTTAAATAAAAACTATTATTACAAGATTTTATTTTATTTGTTGACGTGAATATTATGTAGTTTAATATATAGGTTAAGTATGTCATATTGAAAGTCAATGTACAAAATACGAGTACTTACAAATGGGGAGCATAAGTGCCACCCTCTTATAAAATTAAAAAGTGTAAAGTGATATTACAAAACGATTTTACAAATTGACACCAAGTTTAATTATCTACAACAAACGTCTGATTGTCTGTAAAGATTTATTTACGTCTTAATGTCAGAAGAAAACAAGATCGTGCCTCTCTTGCTTGCACGCTCGGCCCAGGTGGAAAGTGACAATAATTCGTGCTTTTTCAGATGCAGACGGCGTTCATAGATTTATAAGATGTTATCACGTCGAAAAATAACTCCTGCAACTTTGTGCATCATGGACAGGAGAAACGGGCTTCTATATTGCCTATATTAATATTGTTGCGAATATTCTAGAAAAGTGAAGAGTGATTCAGTATTGTCATTCTTCACTTTTGTAGAATATTCGCAACAATATTAAAATAAAAATCTTGAAATAAAAGAAAGAGATAGCTTCTTCTTTCGATAAAAAATTGCTGCCGTTACCTTATACAGTTATGCCACAATGGACCTTCTCGTATTGGGATAAAGGGAGAAATTAGCGAGTACTATGACTTGTATTCATCTAAGTATTCTATAGATCGTCGAGGCGCACAGATACTAGGCATCGCCATATAGCGGACGTTCCACGTACCCGAACAAAGCGGTTTGACTCGACACTCTTGATCCGAACCGTAAGGGACTGGAATATGCTACCTGAGTCTGTGTTCCCTGACGGGTACAACCTGGGAATTTTCAAGAGAAGAGTGAACAGGTACCTTCTAGGGAAGCGTGTTTCATTTTAGGCCGCATCTTAGCTTACCATCAGGCGAGATCGTGGTCAAGCGCTTCCCTATCGACAGTAAAATAATGAGTCGTTTATGAGTCATTTTTAGAACTTTCGAGAATATTGTTGAAACTTACCTTGTGTACAAAGGACGTATCGGCGAGAAGTGAGTCAGTTTTATAAAGCAATTGAAAGTGTACGGACAAGAACGATACAGTAAAAATTGATAGAGCACATTACTCTGCATACGGAAAGTGTTTTAGTTTAGTGATTCGGTTTAGACGGTTAGTTTTAGTGAGAATATAGTCACAGTGCTATTAGTGTTACTCAGTATGTATTTACGTATTTTATTATGGTGTACCATACATTAGTGTGGTAAATACACGGTTTTAATATAGGTGGTATTTTATTGCAATACGAATGCTAAGCTCGTAACAATACATATTGTTAGGTTAAATTAATCTCAGGTTAAGTTAATGTTTTCTAGTACTTAAGTTTTTGACTTTAATTGTAGACTAACAGACAGACGGACGAATATGGCGAAACTGTAAGAGTTTTATTTTGATTATGGAACTTTAAAAATGTATATAAGCGTTACTGCTATTTTAATACCACCTTAATTATTTACATAACACTGGGATTATTAGAATCCCAGTGGGTCCCGGGCTCCTTTGAAGAATAGACCAACTGCCGTTCTGCCAGGCAGGTCGTAAAAGGCGACCGATTGGTTATACGAGTCACCAACATCGTGGCTATTAGATGGTAGATTTCTGTATTGTTTCGCCCGGGTCTGGTACCACCGCCTTAACTATTTCTGCTAGAATAACGTCAGTGCTTGTCGCTGTCGTGTTCCGGTTAGGAGGTACGGTATCCAGTAAACTTATGCATATGGCATTAGACCTCGCCACAAGATAGCAACGCACCATTAACATATTTAGTGTCTATAGGCGATGGTTGACTCTTTCCATCAGTAGACCCATCTGCTTTTGCTATCTTATGATATATAAAAAAAACATTATCGATGCTTAGATATCCGAGTGATAATTATCTTTTTCCGCCAAGAGAGTTCTATTCTGTGTTTAAAAAACTCAATATTTTCAGTAATATTGAATATTAGTAAAATACAACACATACAAAATGGAAGCACTTATAATATTTGGAGGAAATAGATTTCAATACAGATCACGAATTGCAGACATTTTAGCTGTATATATGCATGAGGATAGTAGGCCGACAGTGCATTAAGGCGTTGACGCCTTTAGATGTCTGAAAGCAGTTTGTCGAGATCAAAATAGAATCACGTATAAGGTCTTTATGCAACTTCTACAAAGTTCAAATGGCTTTTAGAGTATTTGAACATCACAGAAATTATACGTAATATATTAATTTAATTTGATATGCTTTAGACACATAGAGCTTTTTATTGTAATAAGAATGCTTAAGAGTACAGTTTATGAACTTTTTGTTGAATCATCAGGTATATGAACATACGTGCTACCCTAATATTTGCAGTATAACACGGCTTTTGAAATGTTTGTTCATATGAGTATAAAATGTCTAAAGTGTATTAGTATAAAAAAAAATCTATAACTAGCTGTGCCGCGACAGGAACCTGAAATTAGCAGCTAAAAGTAGCAACTATTTTAAGATCGTCAGGGGCGAAATTCTCCGCCACAATTTTTCGGATTACATCTACCAGGGTGATTGGAATTCTTTGAAATTCAGCCTGGCTCTTCTGTAGGATGGCCTTGAGATATTCTGGCACAAATTATAGCGGGGCAACAATTAAAAAAGCAATGTATCAAAATTGAAAAAATAAAATCGGAGTTTTTTACTTTAAAAGCTGCTAGCATGCTCAGAATCTTTCGAGTTTCGGCCTGGCTAATCCCTAGAATGTCCTAGAGATATTCTGACCAAAATCACCGCGGAGCAACCATTGCAATTTTTTTTTCAATGTATGAAACTTGAAAAATTCAATTTTTCGGTGGTTCTTTTGCTTTTAAAGTCGTCAGCATGCTCTGAGTACTTTGAAATTCGCTTCGGCCCTTCTCTAAAATGACGTTAAAGTATTCTGGTCTGAATCACGGCGGAGCAACCATTGTAGTTTTTTTTTTCAAAGTATGAAACTTGAATAATCAAATTTTTTGGAGTTTTTTTGCTTTTACAGTCGCCAGCATGCTCTGAGTACTTAGAAATTCACATCGGCTCTTCTCTAAAATGTCCCTAAGATATTTTGGCCTAAATCACGGCGGAGCAACCATTGTAATTTTTTTTTTCAAAGTATGAAACTTGAAAAATTAAATTTTTCGGAGTTTTTTCTTTTACAGCCGCTAGCATGCTCGGAGTACTTTGAAATTCGGTCTGGCTCTTCTCTAAAACGTCCAAAATCGGTCTAGCCGTTTCAGAGATTAGCCGGAACAAACCGATAGACAGACAGACAGACAAAAATTGTGAAAAATGTTATTTTGGTATATGTACCGTACATTAATCTATATGCATTTAGTAAAAGCGGTTATTTTATTTTAATATTACAAACAGATACTCTAATTTTATTTATTTGTATTGATTAAATGGTACGTTCGAGAAATATTAGTGAAACCCGAGTTGATTTTGTTACAGAACTATCTAAATGTTGCATATATAAGTTTTCACTTTGGTGAGAAGTTTGATGACAAAATACTATAATATAAACGAGAGGGTTTATAACAGGTATCTGACATCCATAAGGGCTAATCGAAATTGAAAATATTTGAGGCGCCCAGAGCTGAGCCCACGGACATAGATTACTAACTAGTTACTTCGTAACCACGGATGTGAGTAGTACCCCATAGGTGGCCAAAACAGCGTTTTATAAATCGTAAAATAGTGATAGATTTTAAAGTATCGACAGTTGTTGCTGATTACTTCTAGTTTACGATCTGATTAATTATTAGTGTACCTAAACTTTACTCAAGTTATCAAGATTCAGTATTTCAACACTTGTAGTAATACTGAGCTTTAGTTATGAGCTTTAGAATGTTACGAGACCTGATTAAGTCAAGTTGAATAAGAATGACGATTAAGGATAGGTTTTAACTTTATATGGTAGTAGATTTATAAACCAACTAGTTTGTGAAGAGATGCACGACATGACAGATAAAAATTTCGTTGTTACACTTTCAATCGTCAGCACATGGAGTAATTTCGTTATTATTACTTGAGACTAAATTATAATACACTTGTACTTTTATTTTTCTGTAAGTTGTTTTAAATTAATGGACCGGTTTCGCTCTTTAAAGCATCTCCAGGACTTTATATTCTTTACTGATCTGTCAATCCGTAAGGTCGGTATTTTATTCATCATAATTGTCATAACAATATTTGGAATAAAGCAAATATTGCCCTAATGAATTACGTTAGCAATACATGATACACATGAGCTGGGATTATAATATGAGATGTACAGTTGACGCATGTGAGTGAGTACAGTGATAGGAGGCATAGAAATAGAAATTCTGTAACCCATTTCAACCTGATGAGCTGCAGTACCCTATGTGACTATTAATTCAGCAATTGGGTGGAAAAGTGTAGAACGAATAATAATTTAGGACCCATTTTTATAAATAAAACAGCTTCAGCGTGCAGCTCGCTGCATTATAAAAGCTTTTGGCGATTCCCGCGGGATCAACTATTTTTTTCTGGATTTAAGTAGCGTATGTGCTATTACAGATCATCATCTACCTGTGTGTCAAATTTCATTCAAATCCATTTAGTAGTTTTTGCGTGATTGAGTAACAAACATCCATCCAAACATCCAAACTTTCGCATTTATAATATAAATAATAACATAGATTAGATTGTGATATGTTTCTATGAGAGGAGAGCAGAAGATTAATAAAATTCTTTTCTGGATGTTTATGAGTCTGTAAGTAAGGTTATAAAAATTCACTTTGAATTTAGTAGTGATTATCGTCATAACATTATTTTTAATAAGTTTAACAACCATGATCTTCAATCTAAAGGATATAAAATACTGTTTAAAATAAAATAAAAAAACTAATTATCAACAGTAGTGAGAGCAAATATGGAAATCATTGGATACAAGAAACATAGCTGGATTTTGTGATAAGCTGGTGAGTAAGAGAAAGCTACCGTGTAAACGAAATCTAAATCTGACATAACAACTGGAGTGAACTGACCCATGACTTAAGGTCAAAGAATTCAGCTGCGCAATATATCGCGATTCCGCTCTAGGTATATATGCATCGTTTAAGTATCATATTATAATATACGTATTAAACTAACGCTTTACTTTGTAACCGAGCTATCTTCAGGAAATTTGGACTGCACTGCACTCGACAAAACCAAATTCGATTTTCATTTTTAAACGATTTTCTGTCAAGTTCAGTTATTAATATTGCGTGCATTTACAAAGCAGCATGTACTCGAGCGAGACGTGAAACTCTACCACCTAGTAGTCAAGTTGGTAGTGACACATATAGGCAATCGGTTGCCTTTTACAACTTGCCTGGCACAACAGCAGTTGGTTCTTTAAAGGAGTCTGGACTAATTCAAGGGATAGCCCTATCCCTATCCATATCCCTGTCCCCATCCCCATCCCCTTCCCCTTCCCCATCCCCATCCAGGAGACAAGAATCACAAATGCAGCGGGTACTAATTTGTCACTTATTAAAATACTAAACGGTTACAAGACGCTCAGAACAATATTGGAGGATACATGGGGCACTAAAAGTTTTGCACTTCTAGCTAATCGAAACTATTTGAATTTTTTTAAAACGTTGCAACCTTCTTAGTAATAAAAAAAAACAATAGGCGGGAAATGATTTGTGTTTTTATCACACATCAAAGTTCTACTACGTACGCAACGAAAATGGAATTAAGTCGAACAGATTTTAGAGCGATAATTCCTTATGATTTTAAAAGTTCTCTTTCTCCGCAAGACTGTGCCGCTCGTCTTCAAAATGATTTTGACAGAGAAGCACTTTGTTTGAACACCGTGAGGCGATGGCTTGCTGAATTTGAGAGAGCTCGAGTTTCTTTACATGACGAATTTCGTGAAGAGCGGCCTTCAACTGCCGTTAACGAAAATACTGTGGCTACTGTTAAGCGGTTAATTGAAGAAAACCCCCGGATTACCTATGAGACAATTTGAGGACTATTGGGGATTGGTATGAGCCAAATTCAGAAAATTTTACACGAAGAATTGAAAGTTCGGAAACTTTGTTGTCGTTGGATCCCTCATGAACTGACAGCGGAGCAGAAGCGGGCTCGCGTGGAATGGTGCTCACAGATGCTATTGAAGTATGACCACGGACATTCTAATGCTGTTTATGACATTATCACAGGAGACGAAACGTGGACTTATTGTTTTGAACCCGAAAAAAAAACAGCAATCTTGTGAATGGGTGTTTGAAAATGAGAACGGGCCAACAAAAGTGAGACAGGCGAGAAACGTTGGTAAAAAAATTATCGCGTTTTTTTCTCAGCTACTGGTCCCATCTGTACAATTCTACTTGAAGATCAAAGGAGTGTTAATGCCGAGTGGTATTCTACCATTTATTTACCCCGTGGTGTTAGAAAAATTTCGCGAAAGACGACCCAAAAGCCGCATTCTCCTACACCATGATAACGCTTCTTCACACACTGCAAACAAAACAAAGTCATTTTTAGCTTCCGAAAAAGTACATCTCGTCACTTATCCTGCACAAAGCCTCGACCTAGCACCTTGTGATTTCTGTATTTTCCCCAAGATCAAAGATTTGATAAGATGTTTTACTTTTACCAACTTCGAAGAGGCAGTGATAGCGTTCAATCAGCACGTAGAAAACATGCCTTCAGATCTGTGGTCATCCTGTTTTAAAAAATGGTTCGATCGCATGAAAAAATATTTAGAATGTAAAGGAGACTATTTTAAAAAGCAATTAACATAATATTTTGGTTATAACATGTTGTTTTTTTAAGTTACGCAAAACTCATAGTGAGATCTACGTATAATTACTGGTTTGCTGTTCCACATCAGTCAACTTTGTTTCAAGCATTATTATTTAGGTCCATATCATATATTTACTTAATTATCACGATTAAAATATATGGATACATTTTTTTTAACAAACGGCCTTCCGGTTTGGTTATTGTCGCTTTAATGTGTTAATCCATTAAGCCGTGTCAAGTTGATACTTCAGCTTTTCTACGGATTTATATTCGACCGTGTTCAAAAAGGATCTTATTTCGTGTTTATTTTCAAATATTCAAGCATTAATGTTTGTACCGGTTATGTATTTAATGCTGCCTTGTGTTTCAAAACATAGAAAACAAGCAGATGGTTCTCCTGATGGAAAGAGACAATTATCACATATAGACTCCAAAGATTTTAACGTCACGTTACTACCTTTGTGGCAGGTGTCTTAATGCCACATGAAAAATATGTATTACTAATTTATTTTTTATTAGATAGCAAAAAAGTAGATGTCTCTCCTTATGGAGAGAGAAACCATCTCCTACAGACACCAAAGATGTTAATGGTGCGTTGCTATCCGTGTAGCAAGATGAAATGCCACATGCATATGTCTACCGGCTGCCTTACCCTCCAAACCGTAATATCAGACCTGGGCGAAACAATGCAGAACTCCACCTAGTTGCCACAATGGTGTAACTCGTAAAGCCAATCGTTTACCTTTTAGCTCTTACGAACTACCTAGCAGAACAACAGATGGTTTATTCTTCAAAAGGGGTCCGGCCCTACACAGGGGAAAACATGGTCTAGTTGCTATATCTAGTTGCGGGTTATGAGGTCAGAATTCAGAAGAGAAGAAAAATTCTTGGGATTTATTCTGTGCAGCATAGAACCATTCGCCGCATTCACGCAAATAATAACGATTTAGTTGTAAATCTTTTAAAGAAAAGAGATGGTTTGTACGGTCGATCCGAAAAGGTTCCGACTCTCATGAGTTTATTTAGATACGCACAGACCAGATTTATGAAAAATAGCAAAAATGTTAAAATTTTATATATTTTTTTTTTATTTTTTAAAAAGGTGTATTTTTTAAATTTGGTTATTGCATCGGTAACACGACCGCTTCTAGTATGTGACCACTTGAGGGGTAGGTTCATTTTCAGGAGAAAATAATGAATAGTAGGTATTAAATATTCATTGAATACTTATGTGATAAGAAAATCATAAGTTTGAATTTATCAGTGTCAGTATAATGTACGTGTCAGTATAATGGAAAGTCTTAACACTTAAAAAATATTTTTTATGCAAAAGCAAAGTCCATGCCATGTAATATCGCACATAAAATAGGAATACACACGTCATTAATTATAATGAAAGTAGGTAAAATCAAATACGTGATAGAATATTTGCGCTTTGACTGGCAACATTTTGAATGTCATTCTACTTAGATATTTGCTTATTTGTTTGGATTTTATACAAATATATCCAACGCCAAGTAGTTTTTATCTGTGAAATGTGATCTTCAAGTCCTAAATAAGCTTTTGTGAAGCACGGTGACAACCTTTCACCACACAGTAACTCACATTTTTTTAAATTGCGAGAGCTGTACTCCGCGTGGCATGTGTCACATATCTGAGCGGTCGGCGAGCGTAAGAAGCCTTTTCAGGCTTCTTTGAAATGGCTTAATATAACGCGGGTCAACTTGGTTTCTATGCGTTATTATTCTATGGCTTTTAACAAATGGCGCCAGCGGCTACTTTATAAATACCGCTGCGCCTTTCTGGCCGCCATGAATATTTTAAAAATGCCGAGTCGACTGCTGGCCAAGCACTTAACATACGGGAGTACGTGGTCATACAATCAGTTCCAAGAATCAAGTCTAGATCAAGAAGAAAAGTTAGCTAAAGTAAGTATTTCGTACCCCAAGGTTAATTTCTGGGTGCACGCAGTATTATTGTGGCACTGGCTTAAGAGTGGGGCAGTAGGACAGTATAAGTGGCATTTCTACGATACGTCCCTGCAAAGTTGCTATTCTTGTTCCATTGTGTAAATAAACGCCGTAGTAATCGTTATTGCAGTACATTTTCCACCTGTCAAAGCCCTATCGTCATCAGTAAGGGTACTACGACTGGCGGGGAATCGAAGAAGAAAGAAATATAGTCCACTACTCTCCACCGGCTGTAGCGCACATATTCCCTTGTCTATCAAAAAAACTTTTATTTACCTACTAGCTGCAGCGTGCAGCCCGCTGCATTATAACAGTTTATGGTGAATCCCGCGGGATAAACTAATTTTTCCGGGATAAAAAGTAGCCTATGTGCTATTCCAGGTCATCATCTACATGTGTACCAAATTTCATTCAAATCCGTTCAGTGGTTTTGGCGTGATTGAGTAACAAACATCCATCCAAACATCCAAACTTTCGCATTTATAATATTAATAATTAATATAGATTTATGTTGAAATATCTCAGTAGCCTAGACTGATATATGATGTTACTATCATGAGCTTTGGATGAACACGTGAACACACATTGTGATTAATCATGATATTATATGCGGTAATGGGAATCAACCGGCTTTCCGTCAATTGATAAACTGGTGAATCGTTGTGAACCGAAACGTCCGTTCACTTAAGGTTCACTTTGCCTTCCCCGTAAGTTAACCGGTTTGATGATATTTACCTATTTATTTGATTTTAAAGTAACATTTATGTATTGATGGTTGATGCAGTGAGCCTGTGCCAGAAAAAAACTTGCAAACTTTTTTAAACAAAGAAAAACCGACATGTAGTTCAGTGATCAGAGTAACTACTGGCTTTAGGGCAAGGAATGACCTTGCCCTAAAGCCAGGAGTGTTTAGAAGTGGTTCAAATCCAGCCACTTCAAAAATTCTATTTGTTTAAAAAAAGTTTTGAAGAAACATGCCTATTAAAGGAGGAATATGATTTATTTTGTCTTTTAGAACTTAGTCAAAATAATATGTGAAATCAATTTTTTAGAAATCTCGTACAGTTTTATCCATGGTAGAGTCACGTCAGTAAAAGCAAGATGAACCATAATTAGATTTTATGAATGGAGAAATTTTCATCCGTTCTGATCGGTGACTCATTGAAAAATGGACCACTTGCCATTCTGCCAGGCAGTTCGTAAAAGGCGAACGATTAGCTAAACGTGTTACTACCATCGTGACTATTGGTGATACAGTTTACTACTGCAACGTCTTGCCCATGTCAGGTACCACCGCCTTGCCTATTCCGGCTACAGTAGCGTCAATGCCTGTCACTTCGGTGTTCTGATTTGGAGGCTAAAGTAGGCGGTAAGCTTATGCACGTGGCAATACCATCCCGCCACACGGATATCAATGCACCATTATAATATCTTGGTATCTATAGGCGATAGTTTATCTTCCCACCAGGATTATCTAAATGTTATCCAATGATGTAAAATAAGAGAGAAAACCATCGTTTATAAACAAATATGTTAGTTATTCGTTTCTTAAGTTTACGATACTTTACATTTACCTTTTTTATGGTACATGACAGTGACAAGATAAAATATTGAAATCTCGTGTGATATGTTTCGAATTTTCTAAGAATAAAAGAGAGAAGACAATGCAGTACTATGACGTTGTAAAAAATGTTTATAGTTATGTTTTATATCGTTAATTATATTAATAAATTACGCTAATAAGCATATAATTATAAGCATCACGTTTCTTATCTTGTCTATATTACATCGATATTTTTTGTAACCGTGTGGACAGTCCTTTACAGAACAAATTGAAAAAAAAAAACTTTGTAGAAAGTTTTTACGAACTTCCCGCGGCTACCACACGCGATTGCGTGCCGTAGAAAAGGCACACAACAATTACGAGCTGAATGGCCCTCACTTACTCTTCAGTCGCACGCGAGTGTTTTTAAAACTCGACTTAATGAGCTTGTTCATATCGATGCTAAACGATCGCTACCAAATATACGGCCACAAGGTGGCCAATCCTATTCATTAGCGGATTACATTTTTTTTAGTGTAATATAAAATACCTACACTGTTTCATTTTATGATGCAAAATAATGGCTGGTTTTACAATCCAAAGTCACTTAAAATCCAATTTCGCAAAAACAACAAAACATGCCAAAGTATTATTATAATGCAAGTTGATGCTATCACATACGTTGATATCACGTACCCTTATACAAAATTAATCCATTTCTATTTGTCAGTCCATATTAATATTATAAATTCGAAAGTAACTTTGTCTCTCTGCGTGTGTGTCTCTTCTTCACGCCTAAACCACTGAACCGATTTAAATGAAATTTGGTACAAAGATAGTTGACCCAAGAAAGGATATAGGATAGTTTTTATCTCGAAAATCCCACGGAAATAGGAACTATGCAAGTAAAACCGCCGGTTTGTTTGTCTTTTAAGCTACGGTAATAATGAGTAACGTAGGCTATTTTTATTGTAGAAATTGTTCCACGCGGACAAAGTCGCGGGCACAGCTAGTACGAAATATGTTGTAAAGCATAATTACATTACAAACTGATTAAAAATAAGTGCGTGTTATTCTATTCCTAATTCAATATTTAACGTGTAAGTGTAAACTGGGATATAATTTATACCTTACACTTTTTTTAGGGTTCCGTACCTGAAAAGTCCGTCTGTCAAGATCCTTTTCACAAGAACGCAACAAAGGAATTAAGCTGAAATTTATACCAAATAATCAAGTTTACAGTCTCTATCACCAGTGAAGGAACCAAACTTGTAAATCAACGCAATCAAAGGATATGACCATTTATGTTACATATTTTGCAATTATTGCGATTTCAAAAGGGAATCAAACTTCCTGTTGACCTAGAATTTGGCAAGAAGCAATTTCTTGCTGCACATGTAAAGAAAAAATTCGAAAACAGTAAACTTTTAGTTACATGAGTTTACACCCAAAAAATATCGATCAATAGATATGACCGCTTATGTCGCATATTTCGCGATTTCACAAGAGAATCAAATCATATATTGTACTTCTATGTGTAGCTAAGGTTACCTACAAGTCTATACGGAACACTCGGTTTGCAAGTCCAAACACACTTGACTGTTTTTTTAGAAACTAAAACACAATAAAATAATTCAGCGTAGCATAACATTCTAGACGTAGCTTTTTCACCAAAGAAACGTACGCCAAGTAAAAATACACTTAAAGGAATGATTATGCCATCCATAAATGGATCATATCACAGCAAGCTTTCATAAAGTTTTGATAACAGTTGCCGTCGTATTATAGCTAACATTTTCTTCAAACACTGAAGTTATATTTGTTTCCATAGAGTAAGACGGATGCTAGAAAATTAATTTAATTTCCTTTTACTTCTACATTGTTATTTTACTTTCTTATTAAGTTTATTTGTTTATTTTAGAAAATGTCTTCGTTTCATTGTAACTTATTAACATCATTATTATGTTCAACAATATTTTGTTACTTTATTATTTAATAAATTATTTATTGTATCATACAATTATTATATATTTTTTGGCAATTGCCTTAAATACATAATTTTCTATTAGTGAATGTTTCATGATTACAAGTGAATATGCTAACTTCTATTCATCGCAGATCATAAGGTGCGCCGGGTCATTTTCCCAGTCAGGAAAGGTTCCTGAGGGTTTTTCGTGGTTTTTCTTAAACATTTTCTGTGACAGGTCAAAATTTATGCTATGTTATGTTGTATCAGCTTAGCGAGCTCAAACGAGGGCCTGCCGGTCTCGGTTAAACAAGCGACAACAATCAGTAAAATAAGATTAGGGGAATCTCAATACGAGATGTATTGTGATACCCATAATCGCATTTTGCTGACAAACAGGTAAATCGATTTAAACTAGATTTTTCTTTAAAAACATATTTATTGTTATTTTTTTTATTGTTATTTATTGTTACATTTTTAAATCAGGACGGTTAGATGTTGTTTTGTTTTTAGTTTTAATTTGTAATTGCCCTGATGATGCTTATAGAAGCGAAACCGGTTGGATAATATGTATAATAGTTTATTGTGAAACAGTACAAGTTTTATCGATATAAAATATTGTATGAAAAATAGATTTATTCAGCGTACTTCATAAGGGAAATTGTGTTATTTTTTTAACCTAATCTATTAATTTATAATAAGTATCTGAATGACCGAGATCCCCGTGTCGGGCTCCTTTGAAGAATAGGCCAACTGCCGTTCTACCAGGCAGGTCGTAAAAGGCGACCGATTGGGTATACGAGTCACTACCATCGTGGCTACTAGCTGGTAGAGTTCTGCATTGACTCCGAATGCGACTACGAACTAACGAATAAGAATAAAATAAATAGGTAAAAATGTAAAAACTAAAAATGTAGTACTTAGTATGCGAGTTTGCTCCATCGATCACGTCGGGGTCGATTTACATTATCCCCTACTGGTCTTGTTTTTTCGAATTTTATCTACACACAACCTCATTAAAGGAACTAGTTTCTCTTCTAGTTTGGCCATTATGGTATTAGACTGGACTTCCATCTCAATCTTCATTTTTTTTTGAGGAAAACAATAGTTTGAGGACAAAGGTAGAAAAATTAGAGAATGAGTTAGAATACCTAAAAAGAGGACAGCGAGAAAACAACATCATAATATTCGGCCTAGAAGAGACAGAAACATCAACACTAGACTTAATCCAAAAACTAAATGAACACTTTAAACAAGACCTTAAAATAAATATAGAAGATTTTGAAGTCAACAAAATTCATCGCTTAGAACACAAAAAACCAGGAGATAACAAGTCGAGACCGATCTTATGCTCGTTTGTAAACAATTGGAGGAAATATGAAATTATTAAAACTAAGAAACTTCTAAAGAAAATCTACATCACCGAAGACTACTCGAAAGAAGTGCTGCAAAAGAGAAAACAATTGCAACCAGATTTAGTAGAAGAGAGGAATAAGGGCAATATTGCCTACATCAAATACGACAGACTTATAGTGAAACAGAATAGTCATCAAGAGAAAAGGAAAAGAAAGATATCCTCTTCACCGACTGCTTGCAACATCCAGCCAAAAAAAATACTTAATAATTTAGATATTTCAAAGATAGCAGGAAATCTTCATGGTATAGGGAAAGGCGAATTGTTTTACTCCAAATTTAACGCGTGCGGGCCACGGGCAGTAATGAATAAATCAAAACTATTGGATCGATTTTAATCATTTTCTTCCCGTGCGAAGCCGGGGCGGGCCGCTAGTTAGATATATAGAATTTAGCCGTTTTCCGTGATATAATTCGCGTTGATCCCGTCCCGATCCTGTAAAATCGGAGTCTATGTCACTCAGAAATAATGTAAATTTCTACTATTTTTTCCAATATTTAAAATTGTAGAGCTTACCTTCTACAAACAAACTCACAAACTTACGAACTTTACAACTTGATTGACTATCTGTTGATCGATTTCACGTCTAATTAAAATCAAATATAATGAACAGATCTAAATTTTGATTGGTATTTTGATTATTTATTATTATTTGTGGTTTGATCGTTCACAACAACTATTTTGTTAAATATATATACTAAAAACAAACATTTTATGGGTTGTTAAACTTTATTTCGGACTCGACAGCGTTGCAAGCGCAGTAAACTGAGCACATTTATCGCGGTCGCGGGCATACTGCCCATACTATTCCACATTTTTAATTTAGTTTCGAAAAACCACTTATGTAATTACAATTGGAAGGATTTTCTCTGAATTTAAATTTTACTAGCAAATAACATGACACAGTAAGCTTTTTAAAAATTGTAAAATTATGAAGTATTATATTTAAATCCTTCTATTTATGTAATTTTCTATTAGGTTAATATAGGTAATTAATATAGATGATGATATGTTAATAGTAATCTCGGATGAATTAAAGCCTTAGATGAAGGAAACTACTAGATATGAAATAACTAAGGAAATAAAAAAAATATTGAAAACAAAAAACCCGACTGAATCTTGAAAAAAGATTCATTGTCTTAAATGAAAACTAAAAAGAAAGAAACAGGCCCAGTACTTTAGAATCATGTTAAGTAATAATAAATAACTACACCACTAAAATAGTTCTATAATCGATGTACATATAAAACTATCTATGAATTTTAATTCATCACAGAACGATTAACAGTCGGGGGCCTTTGTGAAAATTTGATAGCAAAATATTAAATGGGCCCGACTATTAATCGTCGTCGGGATAGACAAGTACGTAGTGGAGCCTCCTGAGCCTGAGTATTCGCGGTGGCTGCAGCTTCGTATTCCACCGCGGCTGCGAATAATGGGTTGGGGTGATTGGTTGATTTTTCGAAGAAATGTGTTATCAGTTCTTTCATGTGATGTATGATGGTTGAGAGCTCTAGATCCTGGTGAAGATCCATGTTGCGCACGTATCATGGGCAACCCGTGGCCGTGCGCAGAAACTTGTTTTTAATTATTTGTAAGTGACGTAGGATATTTGGATTGACGTGCGCAAACGCTACGTTTGCGTACGTCAAAATGGGTCTTATGTAAAAGAGATTGATGAGGCGCCTTACAAATTTGGCCTAAAACGCAACACATGATGATGGCTGCTTACCGTATTGTAATACATTATTAATTTCTTTTGAAATGTAAATTGTATCACGAACACTTTTTATAATGCTAAAATTCACGAAACTCCTTCAAAGATTAATAGGTATTACTTTATTTTACAATTGTTACATTTTGCCACTTTTTTAAGCCACTCGCATCGCAATATATCGTCAACACGAATATAATTCATTTTTATATTACTTATCTTGAAAATTATTTGATTTTAACCACTTAAATGTTGAAAACGATAAAACTTTTATCTTTGACTTTTGTTTACGTAAAATGTTTATTACTGGCTCACAGCGCAAATAGATAATACTTGTTGTTTTTTTGTTTCTTTCGGCTGATACTAAGAGTACTTATTTATACGGCCTTGTATGTTGTAGATTTAGATTATAATAATATTTTTTTTTGTTGCATTTTATACAATAGTTGGTTTAAAATTTTGCGTCTTGTCTATCCAACACTTTTATAATTTGTTTGGTTGGTCAGAAATAAAAGAGAGTGTTAACTTTATGGCAGAATAGAAAAATCTTTGCTTGAATAATACTAGAAATAAGAAAAAGCGTACAAGTTTGATTTGTATCATGACTTTTCGACTAAAATCCTTTTAAAATTAATTTGCTATTAAAAGTGTCCGTTGAATTCTAATATTGACTTTTTGTAAATAAAATTAATTTAATCATTTCGGCTGACTCTATATTTTTGTAGTCCATTTAGGCCGATCTCATAATTCTCCTTTGTAAAGTCTCACCTTGCTACGAAGTGACATTTTACTACGGCTGTTTAACAAATAGTGAAGGTTTTTTAAAACTGTCATGTCTTTGGATTTGACCTTTTTTATGTGAGCTTAAAAGGTCATAGTGGAGTTCAGCGTGACTCCGAGGTACTTTACTTGTCTTTCCCATGGGATCGCTTTGCCGTACATTTCAGGTTTGCCTAGTTGACGAGTAGGCCTAGTTGGCATTGACGAATTGAAATTGAAGCACCGGTGAAAGTAAACTGTTTTGCTTTTCTCCGGTTTTACTTCGATTTGCCACTTTCTGAACCAGTCAGCCAGAGCGGTGACAGCTTTTTGTAATTTAATGGTAAGATGGGATATATTGAAATGGGACGTGTACAATGCAGTGTCGCCTGCGTCGTTGGTATAAAGGTTATATAAGAGAGGTGAGAGTACCGAGCCTTGCGGCACTCCCGCCTTTAAGGGACGGTCTGATGAGAAGGATCCTTCTACTCTATATCGGAAACTACGGTTAGTCGTGACTACGGTTACTAGTGGTAGATTTAGTGCGAGTTATAGCAACCTTAATCGCTCTTTAAAGAGCTCTGATTGTGCGCTCTGATTGTGCACTCTGCTCGCAGCCCGATATGACTAGCTATTGCCATTAAAAAAAAAAACATCGTACAGAGATAAAATTGTGAAATTTTCGCAAAATATGTCTTAATTCTTTCTAGCCTTGCAATGCTAAATACTAAAAGGGAAATCAACTCGGAGCTTTTCATAGCAATAATGTCACAGTACTGGTTTTTACTGAACCTTATGAATGCACTGCCTTTTATGAAGCTACCAAATGATCTTTTTATTTGTTAAAAATTATTGAAATTATCTAAAGCTACGCCACTGTTAAATTGAAAACAAAATTAGTAATCAGCAATCGCTTAATTATGTAGTTTTAAATAATCTATTCTACTATCTGTGTATATTTATCATAAATATTACTTTGGATAAAACATATAAAATTTTTGATATTTTTTAATTTTATAGGTTAAAGCACAAAAAATATATAAAACAGGTTTTTGTGATTAGTGTGATCCCCGCATATTTCAACTCTAATGGAAACGATACTATCGCTTCACGTGATTTCTGAGGCGCAGTGGTGTTGATATATAGCTGTCTATCAAATTCAAGACTCTTGCCGAGGTTTTTTAAATAGAAAGAAACTCCATTATCATATATATTCCCCATTATTGCCATATGTTAAACCTCTTTATAGAGATTATTTTAAAATAGAAAAACGTAATGTTTTTTAGATGTTGATAATTTAATTTCTAGCCTTGATGACCCAGTAAAATCTGAAACTGTTTGACTATTTAATAAGGAACTAAATTCAATTGAATTGTAAATAATGTAAATAATTCCAGTAACCTAGTAACCCAGTTGGTTATTTAATAACTAAAGTCAAATATGTAGTAGCTATGTTAAAGAGTACAATGAAAAAAAAAAGAGTCTTTAAGTTATTATTCTCAATAATATCTTTGAGTCGACCTACGATTTGATTCTGTGAGTTCAGCATTTGTCACAGATAAGGCTAACCACTAAAGTAACAAGGCAGTTATTAATTGTATTAATTAATTAAACAGTATTCTTTGTAAGTAATGACCTATTTTAACTGATTGCATGATGGGCGAATAATATGTCAGTGGTATTGAATACTAGGATTCCCCGCTGTGACTTCACCTATATTTTTAATTATAAATATAATTAAATATCGCTGGACAATTAATTACAAGAATTGATCTAACTTCAAAGTAAGCAAATTATTTGTATGTGATGTATGTGTTAGATAACAATACCAATATATAAAATTACACATATAAATACTGAAATATATTTAATAAATACACACATACAAATATATATGCTCATTACACAATCTTTATTTTCTTTTAGAAATCAAACCCCAACATCATCGATTACGTAGTTAAGGTCGCCCGTGTGGAAGTTACAAAACTTTATTATTTTTTGTGTCATTGGATAGCAAACAAAGAGATGGCACTCTTAACGAAAATTCCTCTTGATATTGATGATTGCCAATTATGTTAATAATGCATTTATATTCGTGCGGCAGGGACGTAATGTCACATCCGTAAATTTACAGGCTACCTTTAACCTTACCCTCCAAACTAAATCTATGTAGACCAAGCATTGATAAATAAATACCAGCCGGAATAGGTAGGGCGTTGGTACTAATCAGAATTTTACCATCTGGTTATTAGACTATTTCTAATTTGACTTTTAATAATAATGTTGACACAGTAATTTCGCAACTATCTTTTTAATCAATTTTCTAGGTGATAGAGTTTTGAAATGTCTCGTCTAGGTATATGGTACCACCACAGCTTTTACCATTCATGCCGCAATATTTTTATTACTGCGTCAATGCTTGTCACTGTCGTATTCCGGTTTAGATATTAAGGTGGCCGGTAGACTTATGCATGTGGCATTGTCATCCCGCAACACGTATAGCAACACACCATTAACATCTTTGGTGTCTAAATGCGATGGTTTCTCTTTTCATCAGGAGAGCAATCAGCTTGTTTGCTATCTAATAATATATTAAAAAAGTTTTGCTTTAATGGAAAGTTAGCAAAACATACGCGATTTTTCGTTTCCTCTACACTGAGTATAATTCCATAGATGTATGAAATGACCCAATGCCATTTTATTAATAGCCAGTTCATATGCCAACATTATTGCAATTTAAACAACGCGAGTGTAAATGTTACTACATCTACTTATATTATGACATGTGACGTGCGAGACTAAATAAAAGTCAGGCAATGTCTTGCTTTCATGATGACATTTTGGAATGCGAACAACGCATCTATACTTTTTTACATTATTGGAAATGACCTATTTTCAATACGCTTTTTAATCGACAAAGAAGGCTTTCTACTCTCAACATTTACATTTACCTTCATTAAATTCTTAATTAACTCTAATTTTACTTCACTTATTTATTTTTATTCGAGTTATTCATTTCGAGTCGTTTCAGCGTTTCTCCTATTTGATTTGTGATTACTGTCTCAATTTTTATCACTACTTAGTTGTAGAACTCTACAACATTTGCTATATTGTAACCAACCTGGCAGAATATTGCAACCTCTCGACCGGGTTTAACGCTGTTTTAACAACTCTACTGCAGTAGTGTCAGTGCTTGTCATTTAGGGGCAAGGCAGCTAATTACTTTATGTTTTGCATTACTGTTATACCGCTCAAACAACCCGTTAAGAGCTTTGGTGGATGGTGTCATTTCCTTACATCGAGTGGGGTAGTATAAAATATAAACACCTTTTCCATATTTTACTTTCTTATCCTTCTGGTTTATTTTAATCCATTATGTTTTTTTTTAAATTTCTTGCATGTACTGCATTAATACTTTTTATTTACTTAAACTATGTATTAATAATATATACAGACTGACTTGTGAGTTACCTTCAATATTTAAGGACGTGATAGTTGGCGATCATATATGATGAGAAAATATAACATTAAAAATCAATATTACAATACTTCTTAGTAAACTTAGAAAACAGTACACTGAGAATCCTATATTTACCTGCATCATTCTTGGACACCGCGCATACGCACGTGTCACACAGAATAACGGGGGGTCGCGGCGGCGTGTCCTTGATGTCGACTAGCGCGGACTAGAGTATAATATCCACAATTCACTTATTTTTAGAAAAACATTGGTCAAAAATTAAGCCCCTAATTTTATTATTCCATTTTAACGGGAATCGAGTACCGAGTACTCTCCAGAAGTATGGAAGGTAACTCACCAGTCAGTCTATATAAAGTATCTTCACGTCCGTATCCCCAAAGAGGTAGGAAGACGTACAACCAGTGCACCCACAGTTAGCCAAAGATAATTAGTCCCACAAGGTGGCAAGCCTATCGCTAACCAGGCACTTATCTAATCTTGGGCAATGTTGTTTTTATTAAAAAACTGAAACATATGGCTCTATTTTTAAAACTACTAAGTTTGTACACCATCATCTCTTATATAATTTTTACAAACTTGTGTACAATTAGACTGATTTTTGTTTATAATTATTAAAGTGATAAGGGGAAAAAAAGGTGTGAAAATAGTTAGAAAAGTTAACAAAATTGTAAAAATAATAAAGAATTTGCGTTTTGAAAATACGACAAAATGTATTAAATTTGAACACAAAAATGTGTGTGTTCGCAAATAAAAAAAATATTATTAATTATAACATACCTACACATAATTGTTACTTGTCTGACAGAATTCCACCAGCGAAGTCATCCTGTATAAATACTAGTTCGATGTCTTCTAATAATAATAATAATAGTAATCATTGAACAAATTACACAAATCGATCTAACCCCAAAGTAAGCAATTATTTGCTTGTGTTATGGGTGTTAGTCAACGATACTAATACATAGAAATACATATATTAATACTGTTACATACATAACATACGCCCAAAACCAGAAATACAAACATCTATGCTCATTACATAAATGTTAGTCCCTGCCGGGAACGAACCCGGACCCCATATGATTTGTTTTTCAGAGGATAGAAAATAAGCAGATAATCCTTATGAAAAGAGATAACCACTGGCTAGAGACACCAAAAATATGAATGGTTCGTTGCTATCAAGTTGGGTTGGAATGGCACATTTATTAGTTTATTGGCTGCCTTATCCTTCAAACCAAACCGAAACACAACAGTGGCAAGCACTGGCGCTATGGCGGCAAAAACCGGGTCGAGACTCGAGCCGTTGCAGGACTCTACTACCTAGTTAGTAATCACGATCATAGTAATCACACTAACATCATGATTACTAACTACATCGTGATTACATATTAGCCTTTCCTAATTTTTGACGAGATACCTAGCCGTTACGAATTTGAGATATTGTTCAAAAAGGGTCTCGGATAAACAAGGGAAAGAAATGAAAATAAAAAGGTATAACATCTTTTTTCTTTTTCGGTTTGCTATAAAAATTACTCAAAGAAATTGAATTTTTTCAAAGAAATTACAACAATACAAACATACAAACTGAAGATTTTTCGTCAATTTGCTTTATTATTTTTCAGTTTCGGTCTTTTGTTTTTATAAGTTAGCAAACAAACAAATTATAACTCTTGATGTTAGGAGAAAATAGCAACATATGAAGATGAATTCGTTATAGGGTAAGTTCGCCTGTTCGCGTCCATCGCCCAGTTCGCGTCCATTTCAAGGATCTCCTTTTTATAATACTTAAAAATAAGTATGTTAACACACTAATAAGATCGAAATTAATTTCTGCCAATACCTGAATGTATAAGAGGCTCGTACACATAGAAAAAAGTTCCTTACGAGCAGTCTTTCCAGTTTAGAAAAAATAGTTAATCTTAGCTGTACAACAAAATAGTGTGGACGTGCGAAAAGTTTGTAAAAAAATAGTGAGCAGCAATGCGTTTGACGCTAAGTTCGTTATTGTTTTATGTACAATTTAAGTTATATATTTGTTTCTAGATCTTGATAATAAAGTAAGAACTAAAAATAATTATAAAGTTGATTGATTTTTTATTGTTAAAATTTAAAATGAAGTGGACTCGAATTACTACACCAAATTTATAAATCTTCCACTTTGCGTCCGCAATGGACACAAACTCGTTAATCCCTTTTTGTAATTGGTTGTTTAATTTTAAGTTACGAAACATGAAAAAAAATTGGGTTATTTTTTATTTGGACATTATTAGTATGCATATTATAATAACTGATTCACGTCCACATTATTATGATTGTAGAATAAGATACAGATGTCGATAATCACTAATCATACTAGGACGCAAACTATGCCTATAGTGGATATTATATATCAGATTGCGTCCGTCTGTTATCTAAATACAAATAATAGCGCAAATATTATATATGATATTCAACTCTGCCTCGTGGATAGCCTTCGGCTAAGATCATGAGTGCCCGAGTTCGATCTCCAGGTTGCTCAAAATTGTAATTGAGGTCTTTTGAAGGTTTTTCTAGAAAATCGAAAATCTCAGTAGCAATACGAGGTCTGGTGGGAAGTGTGTTACTACTTCCGTGCTTTGAATGAGCACGTACAGCTATGGGTCCCTTTTATCGCTAGAAATAGTTGATAGCCGAAATCAAGTCGGTAAAATGCGTTGAAGTTGATCACAACTCGTCCCGCCAAGCGATAAACCGTTGAATCGCAGTGAACTGGAAAGTCTATAGACCTTCATTTTACTCTGTCTGCCATGCAAAGGAACCAGGCATGATGAGGCTTAAATGATATGATGAATTACACTGATTAAGACTATCTTCACGCCCGTATCCCCGAAGAGGTAGGCAGAGGTACAACCAGTGCGCCCACGATTAGCCGAAGATAGTTCAACCTTCTCGTCGTTCGAGTGGTAAGTGAATTTAACTACGAATCAATGGGGTTCGGGTTCGATTCCCGTCAGGGACAAACATTTGTGTGATGAGCATAGATGTTTGTATTTCTGGATTTGGGTGTTTATTATGTATATAACTGTATTTATATACGTATTTATATGTATTAGTATCGTTGGCTAACACCCATAACACAAGCAAATAATTTGCTTACTTTGAGGTAGATCAAATCGTGTAATTTGTCCAGCGATATTTATTCATTATTTATTTTACTTAGTCCTACAAATATGATGGATGGCAAGCCTATCGTCAACTGGGCATTTATCCAATCCTGGACAACATTGTTATTATCAGAAAACTAAAAAAAAATTTCGAAATGCCCGACCCGGGAACCGAACCCGGTACTTCATGTGGGCAACACCGACACTGGACCACTAGATCATAGAGGTGATTGATTATAGTCTTAATCAATGTTAATGATTAGGCCTCCGGGACTCTCACAAACCGAACGAAATACAACAGCAGAGTTGTTGCTTTACGTCGGTGTCGGGCAGCAATTGCAGTACTATCACTAATTTGGTTGACTGACTGCACCAGCGCAATAATTTTGCAACGAAATTATCCCATCTATCAGGTGTACATTTTGCTCGTTTGCTCCCTCTTCTATTCAAAAAAAATCAATTGTATTCAAATTTAAACAAATACTCAAATACGATCAATAATAATTTAATAGGTGTAATAAGACATCGTGTAATTTTACTTTTTTTTGTGTTTTAGATGAGTTTATCGGAGACTACAAAAAAAAACAAACACATAAGAAACTTAAAAAAATCATTGTCATATTATTTTTAAGAATGTTAATTTTTAAGTCCTATAAATGGTGCGGAGAATAGTATTTTTTGTGTTTTATCAACAAAAATAATGTTGATTTTTAAGTATCTAATAATTTTTAACTATATTTTTAAAAAAACAAATCAACATAATCCTATTTTTCTTCACAAAAATATATATAAATCTTCCCTATATTCCTTTTCCAAGTTGGTGGACGCGAAATAGTCCATAAGTGGACGCAATTAGGAAATTATGGACGCGAACTAGGTAAATGGCCTAATTCTGATATTTGTCAACATTTAAAAAAAAAAGGTAGATGTTTCGACCAAAACTTTATATGAAACTTAGCAAGAATATATATTTAATACACTTCATAAATTTTTATTCAAAATTATTGCTAAAACATTTTTATTTTCTCCTTCAAAGTTGCCAAATCCACTAAGTGGACGCAAACAGGCGAATTTACCCTATCATACATTTTAGAATGTGACATTGTGGCATGAGAAAGATAGTGTTTCCCTGGAGGCACTTAAAAAAGAAAGGTTCAGTATTAAAATTATTTGAAAATTCCCTAAAACTGAGAATGAACTAATAAAATAGGTAACTCATCAATATTTGTAACATGTATTTTCTCCGATAATTCCTTTCAAATAGAATTTGTAGATTTAATATATTTTGTGTCAAACGAAACATATTGGAATGTTTGGTGTAAGTAATATTGAATCAATTTTCTTAAGTTTAAGGGTTTTGTTGGATTGAGGGAGAAGGAATATAGATATTATATTAAATATCTTAACTATCAGAAACATTTGGTATTTTACACAACCATATACGTACAATGACCTAAATAATATTACATAAACATATATTTATGAAGTTTTTCGGGGACTACTAAAAGTATATATAATATATAGATATGCTATGTTATGGCCTAACATTGCCTGTCAATAAACAAAGTTTTGCGATGCAATTAAACAGCATTAAAACAATACCTCCAAAATTCATTTTGTGTTCATTTTATGTGTATTATGGTCCATACTATAAAAATGGAAAAGTGTATGTGTTTGTTTGTTTGTCCGTCTTTTATGACAAAATGGAGCGATAAATTGACGTGATTATTTTAGTAGAGATAGTTCAAATTGAAGGGATGGAGATCTCTATCCCTTCAATTTGAAGTATCTTACTCGAGTAACATAGGCTAATTTTTGTCTCTTATTTTACGCGAGCGAAGTCGCAGGCAAAAGCTAGTAATGTAATATTTGGTTGGACAAAAACCAATATACGAATTTAATGCCCCGTTTGTTGAGTGGTTAGCGACCCAGACTACACAACCGATAGGCTTCGGGTTCGATTCCCAATAGGAACAAACATTTGTGCAATGAAATTGGGATCTGAAAAAAATCAGACAATTTACAAATCCATCAAACTTAACGTTTACATGGAGGAAAATTGCAAAAAGCTAAAATATATGTTTTTTTTTTATGTTATAAGATAGCAAATAAGCAGATGGGTCTCCTGATCGAAAGAGTCCACTATCGCCTATAGACACCAAAGGTGTTAATGTTGCGTTGCTATCTTGTGGCGAGGTCTAATGCCACATGCATAAGTTTACCGGCTACCTTACCCTTCAAACCGGAACACGACAGCGACAAGCACTGACGCTATTGCGACAGGAATAGGTAAGGCGGTGGCACCAGACTCGGGCGAGACAATGTAGAACTCTACCACCTAGTAGCCACGATGGTAGTGACTAACATAGCCAATCAGTCACCTTTTACGACCTGCCTGGAAGAACGGCAGTTGGTCTATTCCTCAAAGGAGCCCGGAACCAACACGGATTCAATTTTGACCACTGCAGGATCATTAGTTTTTTGAAAAAAGGTCAAATAATTTTTGAAATTGTCCAATATGAATTACCGAACAATTCGTTTATAGATATAGGCGCTAGTTTGAAATAACGTAGATTAAAATTAAAACAAAGTAACGTTACAAATGAAGCAAACTAACTGAATGCCTCGAAATAAAATTAAGTATTCAACTATTTATGTTTGTTAGTGTCATTGATAGACTGAGTGCTAAGTGTGAGTTTTTCTTTTCGCATTCGATCGTGAGCGCGTTTCGAGTTTACTAGGAATTTGTATGTAATTTGTACAGCGCCACCTAGTGGTAAACTGGTTTCTCACGTTTACCACTAGGTGGCGCTCTACAAATCACATACAAATTCCTAGTAAACTCCAAACGCGCTCACGATCGAACGCGAAAAGAAAAACTCACACTTAGCACTCTGAACTGTAGACGAGTAAAGACTGTTTTGCTATTTTGGTTTTCTTTAACTTGATGTTCAGTAGGTTTTTTTACTATGTGTGTTTGGTATTTTTATTGTTTATGTGTCATTACAGTTACTTTATATAAAATCCGTGAAAAGTTGTAATGTTTTCACATAAACAAACTATTTTTATTTATGCTGTTAAAAATATTTTAGTATAGAGAGAAGCAAACATAAAGTTTCTTTACCTCATAGAAAGTAATAACTACCGACTATCTATCTTGAACAACTTTCTGAAACTTTGATATTCTAAAAGTTGGTGTGTGAAGCGTTAACTGAAAATTACCAAGTAAGACAACTTGCCCGATACTATTACAATATACTCGTACTATATAAATTAACTGTCTTATTAAACGTCGAAAAACAAGATGGTTGATTATTCACCCTACAGTAACAGAAAAGAAATTTAACAGAACGTTTTCTTAGGTTCCCCGTGTTGGTTCCGACTATGCCAGGCAGGTCGTAAAAGGCGACCGATTGGTTATACGAGTCACCAACATCGTGGCTATTAGATGGTAGATTTCTGTATTGTTTCGCCCGGGTCTCGTACCACCGCCTTACCTATTTCTGCCAGAATAACGTCAGTGCTTGTCATTGTCGTGTTTTGGTTTATAGGGTAAGGTAGCCGGTAAACTTATACATGTGGCATTAGACCTCGCTACAAGATAGCAACGCACCATTAACACCTTTGGTGATTATAGGTGATGGTTGACTCTTTCCATCAGGAGACCCATCTGCTTGTTTGCTATCTTATGACATATAAAAAAATGTAACAACCGTTTTGAGAATATAACGTCGTTTTATGTAATAGAATAGAAAACAAACACTTTCCTAATTAAAAGAGATAACAGTCACTTATGAATAGCAAGGATATCAATGATATGTTACTATCACATGCCAGGGATGAAATGTCACATGCACTAATTGATGTCTGCCAAACTAGGGCAGGACAGTGACAAGTACTGGACATATTGCAACAGAAAAAGGCGCGAGTATCCTGGTCGAGATATTGCACAATCATATCGTGTATTAGCTGTTGCCAGCGACTTCGTCCACGCAGACTAGTACTTTTTGAGTTTACCCCGGACATACATACAGACAAACAGACAAAAATTCTAAAAACTTAATTTTTGGCTTCGATATCGATTGTAGATCACGCCCCAAGTATTCTTTTAAAAAAATATTCAATGTACAGTTTTGACTTTCTTACGATTTTATTATATGTATAGATTAGTCACGAATCACGATGACAGTGATACGCTGGAAAGCAAATGATTTATGCTGCAAAAGGACCCCGAAACACAACGGAGGAAGTTGTTACATTGGTGAAAATATACAGTACATAGTAATTCTCATATGAATGCAGCTCTAGCAATACATAAACCGTTAATTTACATAAAAATCTGAGCTGTGTATTTATAAATAATGTAAATTTTACAGGGATACGAATAAAACGTGATTAAACGTGAATGTTAAGGTTGAATCTACCTGAATGAACGGTATAAGTTATTTATAAAGCTTTCGCTGCAACTTTTTAATTAGAATTATTACATCCACAAAAACATTTTTCGTAAAATGGAAACGTATTCATCATTTTATATGTTTATACTTCTATAGAAAAGCTGTATTAATGAGTATAACTTATCTCCGTGTAGCCTGCTGTTGTTATTTTTTTATGAATTCCACAGTAATAAAGTATTCTTACAGGATAAAGTGGCCTTTGGTTTGAGTATATATTACACGTGTACCTGCAATGAGCTAACTACTAAGCCCCGTTTTCACTTTATGTAGTGCGAGTG
This sequence comes from Apodemia mormo, assembly GCA_036924255.1. Lineage (NCBI taxonomy): Eukaryota > Metazoa > Arthropoda > Insecta > Lepidoptera > Riodinidae > Apodemia > Apodemia mormo. Next base: position 21,394,418 of record JAUPFN010000008.1, read on the forward strand.
CGAGTGCTTATTGCAGGTCATTTACTTACTATGTCAATGATGCAGGTGCTTAATATTAAGCAAAAAATACGTGAAGATAGCCGTTAATCCCTGCGAATGATTGGTAATCAGCGTCTATTCACTTTTACTACGCTGAACACTGATCACTTGCACTGATCAACGGCTTTCTTCACGTATTTTTTGCTTAATACTAATCACCTACATTAAACACTCGCACTCCCACTAATCAAAATGAAAACGGGGCTTTATAGTGAGTAGCCGACCCGGCAGTAATATTAATTCAACAAAAATAGCTGTAAAGATTAATTTGTATAAAACTTGTTTTGATCAATCTCTTTCAATGTACAAATATATTTAATTTTTTTTCTGACTGACGTATCAATCTCAATAATCTTCAAATCAGTCGTTACTTGCATACAAAAATAATAATACTCATAGTTGCATTTGAAGATTTTTACATTAAATAATTATCGTATCTCATTTGTGACAACCGAGATGAATAAGTTTTACGTGCTTTTATGAGGCAAGGGGCTATGACTTTGGACTGCTACTGAGCTTTTTGTAATAAAAAATATTAGAGTGGTAGATGGAGCGAAAGCCGTATACCTATATAGTGATGACGTCCTTTTATACGTCATACAATATCATCGTGTGGTAGTGTATATATATATACATATACACTATATAAAGAAGTAACGTGATGTCGTTAGGGCTATTGAATATGATCACCAAAACGACACTACATAATATATAAGCAAAATTTTATCTAAACATTTTCGGGATTATTGGTATATAATTTCAGTATACACACAATTTACAAATAATTCATACATCCTTTCTCATAATTGTCTGCGGTGGTTTTTTCAAAATTTTAAATTATATTTTCTTTTTCCAGATTAAGATGAACACGTTCAAAGCTTCGAAAGTGAAAATTTGAGGTAAGGCACTTACGATAGTTTTAGTTAATATAAGCTTTATATATTCCTCTTAAATTTAATATATATTTAATTTCATATATATGAAATCACAATCAACACAATATTATGATGATCTCAGCCATATTTCAAATATGTAAAGATTGTAAAGATGGGCATTTCCATTAAGAGGAATTGAATTGAATGTAAAATAAAATATTTCAAGTAAGATTTTCCTTCGATTTCCTTCAATAATCAAAACTTCATGGCCTTCTAATTTCGGCTAAATTTATACTTGGATTAAGTTTTGATTAATTTTATTACTATAACACATGATGTAAAAAAATGAGTGCAAGTGTCAAAATAATTATAAAAATTAGTGAGGCTAATAATTCATTTAAAGACACATGCAGTATAGCTAGACAATGTAGATTACACTGCAAAATTGTTCTCTGTATTTATCCGGCCTCTTACGAAGAATAAGGGCTCTAACTCACCGAGACGCCATGGAGACGTCGCACCACCGTATATAAACAGTTTATGTTGACATATTTGGCAGCTAACTCACTAAGCGGTGTAGCTAATTCGTAAAATTCAATACTTATATAAAATTGCTTGGATATATGGCCGGTGACGTTGTTATGGCGTCTACGACTCAAATCAATTGCCTTACTACTTGGTATATCGTAAAAGGCTTGGCTAAACGTTTCACTGTAATTGAAACTAACCGCTTTGTCCGGGTACGTGGAACGTTCCCGGATAAAGTGCTTCGACTCAAAATTTTTCATTCGAACCGCAAAGAACTGGAACATGCTTCCTGAGTCTGTGTTCCCCGACGAGTACAATCTACGGATCTCAAAAAAAGAATGAACAGGTACTTTCTAGAGAAGCGCGTTCCATCTTAGGCCACATTTTAGCTTATCATCAGGCGAGATCATGGTCAAGCGCTTCCCTATCGATAGTAAAAAATATAAATAAATATTACCTAGCTGGATGGTAGAATTGTGTGATATTTTTTACGGGTTTGATAGTACTCCCTTGTCTATTGGTGTAAGATATTTGGTAAACTTATGCACGTAACATTCCCTTAGCACCAATATCATGACATTGCTCATATACATTGGGCACACCAAAAGTTTTGCATTTCTAGCTAATCGGAACTATTTGTCTATATATTCGAATGATTGATGATTATGAGATAATTCGAGAACTATTGGGGATTGGTATGAGCCAAATTCAGAAAATTTTACACGAATAATTGAAATTTTTCTCAGCTACGGGTCCCATCTGTACAATTCCACTTGAAGATCAAAAGAGTATTAATGCCAAGTGGTATTCTACCATTTGTTTACCCAGGGTGTTAGAAAGGATTCGCGAAAGACGACCCAAAAGCCACATTCTCCTACACCATGATAACGCTTCTTCACACACGGCCAACAGAACAAAGTAATTTTTAGCTTCCGAAAAAGTACATCTCGTCACTCATCCTACACATAGCCCCGACCTAGCACCCTGTGATTTCTGTATTTTTCCTAAAATCGAAGATTTGATGAGAGGTTTTACTTTTACCAACTCCGAAGAGGCAGTGATAGCGTTCAATCAGCACGTAGAAAACATGCCTTCAGTTCTGTGGTCCTCCTGTTTTAAAAAATGGTTCGATCGCATGAAAAAATGTTTAAATGTAAAGGAGATTATTTTGAAAAGCAATAAACATCATATTTTGGTTATAACATGTTTTTTTAAGTTAAGCAAAACTTATAGTGTAACCTACGTATTTTGTGTCTATATGCCATGGTTTCTCATTCCATCAGGAGAATAACCTGTTTGCAATCCGATTTTATAAGAGTTTATAAAAGTTTCCGCCTCATAACGCTCGTTTAATTTCAAAAAATCATAATTAAATTATACTGAATTAGATAGTAATTTTCAATAAAAAACAATTCCGTGACATATTGAAGATGTTGAAAAAATTGATACCGATAAGGTAAATATTTTGACCGCAATCGTGGCACATACATACGAACAAACATCCGAATTTCCACGATTTTTTTAATCAGATTTTTATATAGGTACACACTCGACAAATAACTTTTTAGATATAAATGTGTTTTTAAAAGGGTAATTCTTTATATCCGTGTACTTATTATATTATTGTATTATTAAAACATGAATACAATAGATACGGTTAATTCCACAAAAATGCTTGACCTTGATATGTTGAGAGGTGTATAAAAATCCGTAATATGACGTACAATCGCCTGGCAATTGTCTCTCGATATGCTGTAAATTGCTTCTTTGCTTTATGCTTATACTATAATTTTATACCTCATTGAAGAACTCACCTTATACACCTTACAAATTATACACCTTATCAAAATACCTTCTCCAAAATTGCCTTCGATTTTAAAGCATTTTGTTTATTTAACAAAATCCACAGCGCTTAACAACAAAATACCTACATACCTACAAAGCGTAACTTGGGCTTACGGCCAATTATGGATTTACATTATATAATATGAATAACTTATACAACACAACAAACAGCACAGTAAACATTGAATAGCGTTTCAAAATAATGTTACTTTCACAAAAAAAAAACCTAATTAGTAAATATAAAGGTTATTTATCTGTCTGTCTGTCTGTTTGTCTGTTTGTTAATTCGCTTTTTTGTCGTTGTTACATTAATTTATTTAGTTGAATTTATGGGAAGCATTTTTGGCTAACTTAATTATTTATTTTTTATTTATTAGTAATTGCAGTAGTACAGTAGTCAGAACTTCAAGGATCGTGACATATTGTAATGGTACTCGGTTCACTCCGCCTACGTAAGGGATCTGGAATGGATATGAAGATATGTAAGCAAATGAATAATAATAACATGTAATCGAGCATATAATAATAACTAAAGGTGTCGCACAAAAACACAAGTAATGAAAGTGAAAATGATAATCTAAAATTTAACAGCAAAAAACAAACAATGAATATGTAACAACTTCAAATTGAAAATATAAAATGAAATTAATAAAATAAAAAAAAAATAAAAAAATAAAAATAAAGACTTAAGTATATTAAATTTACACAATATACTAAAATTCGCATTCTTACATTACGAAGATACGGTGTTTGTGTGTGTGTGCGTGTATGCGTGCGTGCGTGTATGTGCGCATGTTTACAAGTATTCATTGATAGATTTCAAGATAAAGTTTTTGAATTCTTTTTTAGACATACAAAATGGATCGGTACCAGCAAATTTCCCGTTATATGTATTTTTAAGCCTATCAATAGCACAATTTGCTGCATATTTATTATTATAGTTATTGATATAGAACAAAGGAGTGTGTCTATTACGTCTTATTGGTGTGCACAAGAAGAGAAGCCAAGTTAGTGCGATGCTGTCTATCGGCCCACGAATCACACTATATATAAACATCATGTCTAAGAGATGACGCCTTGAGTTAAGTATCATAATGTTTATGTATATAACATCATCAATATAGCTCGTAGATGAACGAGTTGAATTGAGTTGAAAAAGATGAACGAATTTTACTAAGTGCAGGCCCGGTTTAGTACCACCGCCTTACCTATTCCTGCAATCATAACGTCGCGTCGGTGCAAGTTGCTATTGGTTTTTAGTACTAGCTGTGCCCGCAACTTCATCCACGTGGAAAAAATTCTAAAATACTAGTAACCTAAGTTACTCTTTAATACATCAGCTAGTGAAAGTCCCGTCAAAATCGGTCCAACCGTTCCAGAGATAAGCCGGAACAAACAGACAGCTGTCTGTCTGTTTGTTCCGGCTTATCTCCGGAACGGTCTGGAATAAACAAAAATTGTGAAATTTTTTTGGTATATGTATCGTTATACATCCATATGGATTTAGTAAAAAACGGTTATTTTAATGTTACACACAGACACTCCAATTTTATTTATTTGTATAGATGATGGTTAAAATAACTAGCTGTATGCAACCTCTATAGCTAATGCTTAGTTATTATCTTCCGGAAAAGTAATCGCTTGTTTGCTTACATTAGCTTAAAACTGGTTATGGTAATGCAATATTAAAAAAGTGCAAAATAGTTTTATTTGGAAATTTATTTAAGGAACTCATCAAAAGGATCTTTTATCCATTCAATTAACATAAAAACAATACATATTTTCTTTTGCTAACAGCTTTGAGAGCACAACTATAACCGTAAAAGCAATCTAAGCTGCGGCTTAGAGAATATATTCTAGGCGTTAAGCTAAGGAAACTCTAATATTAAGATAAGTAAGGTCGTTATCGTATCAATGTTGTGTAGCTTTTTTTAAAAGAATACATAATTTTTAACGTTATAAGGAAGAGCGGTGCTAAATTAAATTAATTAACGCATACATATGTATATATCTTCACGCTAGGTCTCTCACAGGATAGACAGAGATAACTCAGTGCCATACGTCATTATCCTTTCAGATTTCTCTCCTTTCCTCCACATTCATTAGGTACTCTTTTCATATAAAAACGCCTGTTTCGAAGACTTTTGACAACGCTTTCGGAGAGCACCCGATCAATGTAATCATGGTATGTCAGTCTTGTCCTTCCCCAGTCCTTACATCCTTCCACATTTGCATTATATATCTGTTTTGTGAACCTTCTATCTACCATTATTGCAACATGTCCGAGCCCACGGAAATTCAACAACGACACTTTCTTTAAATTAAATTGAAGCTAAACTCTTTTAAATTCAACATTTAATAACCTGCATCTGTATTGTTTAATATTATAAATGTGAAACTTTGTATATTTATTGTTTGAATGTTTTTACTTAATCATGCAAATACGGATTAACGTATTTTGATGAAATTTGGCACATTGGTACACAGATAGATTTGGTAATGATCTGGTATAGCATATACGATATCTTTTATCCTCGAAAAATAAGTGTTTTCCTAGGTATTTCGGGAGTCACGAATATATATACTTTACTTTCTGCACCCTGTAGCCCGCTGCGTTGGTCGCCGCGGAAGAGCTTAGTGCTTTGTTGGTTAAAACTTGGTTCAATTATGTAAAAGTAGATGAAATAATGATAACAGATTCTCTGAAGTCATGCGAATATTGATGGATATAAATACCCGGAAAATCTGAGATTTATTCAAAGTGTCCAAATGGTATTTTACTTATTTCTTCCGTGTTTGTCCGGGCCCCACTTTATTGAAAAGACCATCAGCTGGCATTCAGTCAGATAGTTCGTAAAAGGCGAACGATTGAATAAACACGTCACTACTATCGTTTACCATCGGGTTTGACACCACCGTCTTACCTATTCCCACCACAATCACGTCAACTTTTGTCACTGTCTTGTACCGGATTTAGCAATACTATACCGCCTCACGATTAGCAACGCACCATTAACATCTTTGGTGTCTATGACAGTTATCTCATTCTAGCCATCTGCTCGTTATTTTTATATTAAATTAAAAAAAGTACAATCAAGGCCGGTTCCTTTGCAGGGTAGTCAGAGTAAACCGAACGTCTATAGACTTTCCGGTTTACCGCGATTTATCGGTTGACGAGATGAGTGATATCGCCGTATTTTACTGACATGTTAACGATTATCGACTTCCAGTGATAATTGATACCGACAGCTTTACGTACTTACTTAAGGCAAGAAAGTAGTAATACACCACCCAGACTTCGAGCCACTATTAAAAGTTTTTGATTATCGGGAAAAACCTCAAAAGCCCTCAATAACACAATGTCCGACTCGGGGATCGAACCTGGGACCTTATGATCTGGAGCCGAAGGAAGACCACGAGACAGTTTATTAAAAAATAATATAATGAATAAATTATATATTGTGGGCATAGGACAATATAAATTATTCAATGTTCAATTCAATGAAATTATGTAATACCTATCGCAGTATTTTATTATAAATTATTATAGATTTGGGTACAGTATGTTTGCACATTTTAGATTACTCCAACTCCAACAGTAATATTTTATTTATAGTTCCCCTCTTTGTAAGTATCTAATAGGTACATTATTTATAAGTATGACAATCTAGCTCTTATAGACGCCAATCTTTATATTTGAAATATTGCAGGATTATACACACACAACTTTATTTAATAATAAACTCGAAACAAAGTTAGACAGACTTACGATCAACTAGAAACTATACGATAAGAAATAAAGTGAATTTAATTTAACTTTACGTCTATTTATGTTAAACCAATTGCATCAATGAAGAACTAAATTTCAAATTAATTTCGATTATCAATTTCCCCTTAATAGGACTCTCTTGAAGAACGTGAGTTTCTGCCAGGCAATTTGTAAACGGCGAACAATTGGCCACAATGTCATTACCATCGTGGTTACTAGAAGGTAGAGTTGGTATTTAACTTGTTTCGAGTTTGGTATCGCCGCCCTACGTTTTTTGTTGCAGTAACGTCAGTGTTCGTCACTGTGTTTCCCTCGGGTCCTCTTTTAAGAACAGACCATCTGCTTTTCTGACAGATAGTTCGTAAAAAGGGAACGTTTGTTTCACCTCGCGTTGGTGTGGATACTTAAAAAATAGACCAAATGCCGTTGTGCAAAGCAGATCATAAAAGGCGACTGATTGGCTATATGTGACCATCGCAACCACTAGAGTTTTGTAAGGTCTCACCCGGGAATTTAATACCACCGTCCTACGTAGTTACAGTAGTAGAGTTGAGCTGGTTGAGTTCTGCAATGTCTCGTTCAGGTCTGGTAACTCTGCCTTACATATTTCTGCTGAATTAGCTTTAATGCTTGTTATTGTATATTACCCTACAAACTGGACCAGTTTGTAGGGTAGGGTAGCTGGTAGGCTTATGCATGTGTCATTGCCATCCCGCTACACGTATAGCAGCGCACTATTAACATCTTTGGTGTCTAAAGGCGATAGTTTTTCTTACTATCAGGAGAGCTATCTCTTTGTTTTGCTATCTAACAAGGATTTAAAACGTGATAATATCGGTATGTTTGCTGTTTTGTGTTTCGCGATTGGTTCGCCAACTAGCGCTAGAAGACAACGTTATAATATCATATACCATAACCAATCACGACGACGCAAACCTATCTTTATTATAACGTTATAGATCCCTGCTATCTAACGATAAAAACGATAAAAAAACCGTGTAACTACCATCGTGACTACTAGGTGATACAGTTCTACAACGTTTCACTTGGATTTGCCAAAGCTGCCTTGCCTATTCCTGCCCCAAAAACATGGATTCTCGATGCTTGTCACAGTCTTCAGGTTTGAAGGGTATTGTGGCCAGTAAACTACACGCGTGGCATAGGTACCATATGATTGTCTCTTATCATCAGGTAAGCCTCAGTTTGTTTGTTAACTTATATCATTTATTTATCAATCAGTAGTTAAGTAAAATCAAAATAATTACTAAAATAGGTCCTAAATTTTTTAGACGGGCCTTAATTACAAATATAGCCATTTGCATGTCGCCAGGCAGCTCGAATAACGTATAGAAATTAGCCATTTGCCTGCCTGCCAGTTAGCTCGAATAACGTACAGAAATATTGAATAGATCTCTTCTATCGTGACTAGTAGGTAGATGAGTTCAGCGACGTCTCATCTGGGTACTGCATTATTGATGCCTACCGCTATGATGCAAATGCTCATCATTGTTAAGTTCAGACTCGAACTGGAAGCGAATTACACTGCATACTTCATAATAGACTGGTTAGTTTACACCTATATTATTTAAACCCTATTTATATATTAGCTATATCTTATTTCCTATATTATCTCTGCCTTATGATCTTATTTAAGCGTTGGGTATGCTAAGCCTCAGATTCTTATCTGCGTAGAATTTTTATTAAAATTGATAAGGTATATGTTTTTTCGTCGCTTGTTTCGTCGTCGTTTTTGTGTCGCGATTAGCATCTAGTGACCAGCATTGACGCTAATGCGACAGAAATTGACAAGATGGTATTGTGTACTCAGGCGAGACGTCTCAATTTGTTATTTACTATTTTATTCAACACCTACTTTTCAAAAGTAACCTCAGAAAAGGACAGATAGTCTATTCTTTAATACAGACAAAATATATTTAAGTGCGGTATTTTATTTGTTGATGTATATACACAGAAAATATTTAATTGTGTAAATAATAATGCGGGACAGACTGTTTCAATATATTTATAGCCTAAAACACAAAAGTAGAATTATTTGAAATCTAGTCATTTATCAACATTACAAATTCCCCGTGTTGGTTCCGGGCTCCTTTGAAGAATAGACCAACTGCCGTTCTGCCAGACAGGTCGTAAAAGACGACCGATTGGCTATGCAAGTCACTGCCACCGTGACTACTAGGTGGTAGAGTTCTGCATTGTCTCGCCCGGGCCTGGTACCACCGCCTTACCTATTCCTGCCACAATAGCGTCAGTGCTTGTCGCTATCGTGTTCCGGTTTGGAGGGTAAGGTAACCGGTAAACTTACGCATATGGCATTAGACCTCGCCACTAGATAGCAACGCACCATTAACATCTTTGGTGTCTATAGGTGATGGTTGACCCTTTCCATCAGGATACCCATCTGCCTGTTTGCTATCTTATGATATAAAAAAAAACAAAACTAACAAACTATAATCGTCAATGTAACGAATTTAAGGATATTTAATTACCGTTTGTGTACGTTTCCAAAATGCCTGTAACATTCACTAACATGTTAAGTGGTCGTTACAAGTAATTTAGCCTTAACCTTTCACAATACGGTAAGCTTAAACAGTATTTAGAATTTTCGTAAGCTTAGATTTAATTTAGGAACGTTTGTAATATGAGTTATGTAGCCAATAGGCCATTGTTTATTTGGCACCTGAACTACTAATAATATACAACGTAAGCAAACTTAAATTATTTATTAAAACTAATTAAAATATTTTAATCTAAAATTGTACTTAACTTAACGGATCCACATCCGTTAAGAATGGAATTATTATTATATTATTGGAACGACTTCCAACTTCGACTTCACTTAATATGATGTCACTGTTTGCGGTAAGTGGCGACATTGATTTTCAGTGTGCAAATACACTGATGTGTGCACACGCGAAACAGCCATCGTTACATGCGTTATTAAATATTGTTAAAATAAATATACAGCAATTAACAGAAGCCCGGTCCAACGTTAAAGGCATTATTTAACATGATCACACAGTATGTGTGATATTTTATGGATATTATTGATCATTTTTTCCCGACAAAATCAATAATATTTACATACATTATCAATGACAATACAAGCTAATAAAAAGTAATATCTAAGTGGATCTATGTAAAATCGAAAATAAGTAAAATAGGTAGAATTTTCAAGGTAGCCGCAAGAATGAATGTATGAGAACGTTTGCACGCCCCTTGACGAATGCCGACACAGGTATGTTAAAAAAACATCGCCAATGATGAGACGTGGTGAATGATAATGGTAACCACATGTACACGTTTTACCTAATGTTGTTATTCCCAATGAGATGCACTCAAGGAAGTTACATTCTACTCGGAATGTTCACACGCGCTTCAAAATCGTTCCGAAGAGTGGACGGTGTTCCACATGGGTGGAGTGTGTCTCTTTCTACTAAATAAAGCGCCAATCTCCATATATAAGTGCGGCCATGCGTAGTTTGCAAATTACTACTAAGTAATTCTACTAATTTGAGAAACAGTATTTGCATTGTATAAGTAATTACGTAATAATTAAAATAAGCACATTTTAGAACTCACTGTGTTAATTACAATACATTTTATGCTAATGTATTTATCGACGTGTATGAATAAAAGGGATTTAACGATTACCGAATATATAAAAATCTACCATCAAATAGTTTTATTTACACCGGCAAGAAAGGGACAACATCCACTCTTGTCGTTGTCTTGCTCAGAACGTTTTTCCCATCTGTTAAGTAAGAAAGAAATGTCAACTTTATTAGTAACGAAATAAAGTACATGTTTATTTCTCAAATATTGCTTCGTAATAATTCCAGGTATCGTATATAAGTTCCCTGGATGCACTAGAAACTTCTGAAATAAATCAAAGGAACACCTCAATTACCTCGTATAAAACTTAATTAAACTGCTGCTGTCATTGGGACCACAAGTTCACGTATTAGTTAATCTAATTTGTTTATAAAATAAAAGCTAAGAAATAAAATAATCCTAAAATATATATTCTCCGGACAAATTACATTTACTGATGTAACCCTAAAGTATGCAAATTATTTGCTTGTGTTATGGGTGCTAGTCGACGATAGTAACGATAGTATATTTATATAAATACTAGAATATGTTTAAAAAACACCCGAACACAGGAATACAAACATTTACGCTCATTTACGCTCATCACACAAATGCTTGTCCCCGTCGGGAATCGAGCCCGAGTCTCGTCGATTGCGTAGTCAGGCTCGCTAGCCACTCGACCAATGCGGGTCATAACACTTTTAATGTACCTCACCATTATGACACGTGGTAAACAAACCATTATGATACATAGTAACATGTAGGCCACTTGGATTACATTGCAAAAAGAACAATGACAAGTTGTCATACAAGACAATACCTGAAAGAAATTTGTAGCGTCTTTATTAACTAGAAGGTTATTTTATTTAAAATCAATTGAAGAATATTTTAAATAAATCGTTTTATCAATCAAACCCAGGGGCTAATTTTTAAATGCTTTAAATATTTTGAGGTAAAGTAAATTAAAATACAAAAAGTTTAATAGATTTGTTTCCAAATAAGCACAAGTGTTTTTTTTTAAATATAAACAAAAATGAGTGAATAACTAAGATCCAATTATAATAAAAAAAAACTTGAGAGGTGTCAAGGAACACCCGGATGGAACGAAGTTCCTTTCGATGCAAAAAACCTGTACACACTCAACAAAAATAATTGTCGCGACACCACACTGTTCAATGCGAAATAGAAATTAAAATATCTGGCTTGCTTTCTATATTTGAGTAATCTGACTTAGATAGTCAGAGTAAATAAAATTTTATGTTGAGCGTCTGAGCGCAGCAGGTTTAAGTGAACCTATGGAAGAAGAAGAAGTTAAATGGCGACATTGGTTAGTTTTTTGGCAACTATCAAGTATATCGATGACTGGCAGAAATCTTAGCTCAGAATTCTGACTAAGATTTCTGCGGTTTGAGTTTCACTGAACACGTCTATTATTTGATAATATTTGACACCTAACATCACTGACAACTGACAAAGACAATCATCGGCGTAATTACAATCCATTTCATTTTCTACCGTCACCTCTATAAACATAAATGACAAATTAAATGAACTTAAAACTACGGAAACTTATGTTTTTTTTATATCATAAGATAGCAAACAAGCAGATGGGTCTTCTGATGGAAAGAGTCAACCATCGCCTATAGACACCAAAGATGTTAGTGGTGCGTTGCTATCTTGTGGCGAGGTCTAATGCCACATGCATAAGTTTACCGGCTACCTTACCCTCCAAACCGGAACACGACAGCGACAAGCACTGACGCTATTGCGTCAGGATAGGTAAGGCGGTGGTACCAGGCCCGGGCGAGACAATGCAGAACTCTACCACCTAGTAGCCACGATGGTAGTTACTTAATAGCCAATCGGTCGCCTTTTACGACCTGCCTGGCAGAACGGCAGTTGGCCTATTCTTTAAAGGAGGCCGGGACCAACACGGCGAATACATGTTTTTAATATACTATTTAAATATTGACTTTTGATATACTATTTAAACTTTTTTATTAAAGAATGAAATATTTAGAGCTAGATAGCAGTGGCCGGAGAAAAATCTACAAATTATATATATAATAATATATAATTAATACTAATTTAAAAATTAGCGAAGATAATTTGTAGCTTTTTCTCCAATTTTTGCCATTTTAATGGCAACATTTTGAGTAATGCATATTAAAGAAAACATAGACAACAAATAAAATAACTCAAATAAAGGCTATACTAAAATGATTGTATCTATCACAGGCCTTACTTAGACATAATAAATATGAACAAAATTTAATAAAATTATAAGGTTATTTTATAGTAGAGGATTTGGCTAAATATCAGGTATAGATCCACCCTTGTTGTTTTATCATGTTTATCCGGCCTCTTTTGAATAATAGATCATTATCTTACTGCCAGGCATATCGCAAAAGGCTAGCTAAACACTATAGGCTGTCTTGACGCGACTACCTAAAAACAGTTAAATAAATAAAAAGCTGAATAAAAATAATTTCCTGAAAAGAACAAAAACAAGCATTATGTTCGTTTTTCGTACGATGTATTGTTTTGTAATATATTAAACAAATAATACAATACTTATTTATCATAAACTGCCGCAGGATGGGGCAAGCAATAATTACAGAAAAATATAGAAAACCACTTGGTTCCAATTTCCTTATTTTTTTTTCGAACAATTCTGTTTGTCTTATACTATTAATTTTTTTTACAACATTGCTCTCCTGATGGAAAGAGAAAACATCGCCTATAGACACCAAAGGACTGCCATCCCGCCACACAGATAGCAATGCACCATGCATTGCTATCTGTGTGGCGGGATGGCAGTGCCATACGCATAATTCTATCGGATACCATACCCTTAAAATCGGAAAACGATAATGAAGCATCGACGCTATTGCGGCAGGAATAGGTAAGGCGGTGATACCAAATACCCAGGTGAGACGTTGTGAAACTCTACCACCTAGAAGTCATGATGGTAGTGAAAAGTAGGGGGATTTTTTAAAACTTTTTGAAACGAACTTTTATCATCAAAAAACCTGTCAGATGGTACGGACTTGGCGGATGGAGGCTAGGCGAAAAAAGTGTAAGAATTTTCCATCACGAGTTTCTGTCACAAGCCTTCCTTTAGTGTAAGCGATTTAAAAAAATTAAGTAGTCGTTCAAAAAGCTCAGCAGTCTGAGAGAGGGTAAAATGGGGGAAGGGGAGATGGAATATTGGGGAGGGGAGAGAGGAGAAGATAAATAGAGAGAAAAGGGGAAAGAGTAGGGAAGAGGTAGGATGTTGGAGGCAGAAGGGAAAGCGGAAGGAAAAAGAGGGGAAAGGGAAAAGAGGCGAAAAGAGGGAGAATAAAAGGGGAAAGAGGATATAGAAGGGAGTAAAAGGAGAAATCGGGAAAAGGGGATGAATGTGGGAAAGGGGGAACAGGTGGCGTAAGATGGGAAAGAGCGGGAAGGACGTGGAGAAGGGGTAAGGATAAGAAGAAGGTGGAGAGAGAGGGGAATTGGGAAGTTGAGGAGGGCAGAGAGGAAGAATAAAAGAGGAAAGAGGAAAGAGAAGGGAGGAATGGGGAGGAAATGTGGAGAAAGGTGGAACAGGTGGCTTAAGACGGGAAAGAGGGGGAAGGACGTGGAAGAGGGGTAAGGATAGAAAGGAGGGGGAAAAAGAGGGAAATGGGGACAGTGGGGAAAATTAAAACTTCTCTCACTTACACTTGTTTTAATATATCTTGTTGTTTGCTCTTTGGCTTTTTTATTTTATTATATCATAGGATCATAAGATAATGAACAAGCTGATGGCTCTCCTGGTGGAAAGAGTCAACAATCGCTTGTAGATATCAAATATGTTAATGGTGCGTACTATCCCTGTGGCGGAATGGTAATAACACACGCATTAGTTTATGAGCTCCTTTACCCGCTAAACCTATTTTCATATCATGAGGTAAAAAACTAGCTGATGATTATTTCTTTGTATAAGGAGAGCCATTTGCTGGTTTATTGTCCTGTGGTATATAGAAAAGAATGGTATTTGAAAGTAGCAAAATTTTTCAGAAAGTAATATCGACTATTAAAACTAAATAAAATACTGTTTCTATATATACTCTTTTACATAATATATCCAACCAATATTTTAGAAACTCAAACTCGAAATTTAATTCTCATGTATCAGTTTCATCGTACTCCAATGTTTTCAAAACAAGAATCAAAATAGCTAATGCCAGCTATGAAAACCTTTGATCAAAAATATTCCAAGCCCTTTGTCTTCTTGTTAAGAGGCTTTAAGGAGTTAGGTAGGAGAAGGATGGAATTTTTTTGGCTAACATCAAAATATTAAAATATTTAAATTATCTGGCTCTTATTTTCGTTAGACTAAATAACCATTCTTTTAATATTTTAAACATGATAATTACTGTAAAATATTTGATTCTTTGGATGTTTAAATGTCTCAAGCACGCTTCAACTATTTGTATTAAATCTATGTCTAGAGTCTAGACTATTGACATTAGTCCCATAGACTAAAACACATTAGTCCCATAAAATTCACACAAATTTTTTAATCGTATGGGAGGATTAGATTGTGTCCATTATCAACAGAGAGTTGGATTTGTTTATCATCATGAGGATTGTTTTTTTATCAGTTTATTAAGTACGTAATATTGCAATATTTTAATTAACACAGGCAGTATCAAACAAGGTTAAAGTTGATTAAGATTAATAAATAGATTAAAGACGTAGAAATAAGGAATATCTCTCCAATTTCTTTGTGGTTAATTAACATTAAACCGAAGAACATGTGGTAAGAATTTTTTTTTCAACTCGATTTATCGGCTGACCCAATGATGTAAAAAGGTATAGTAGGGTTATTCGCATTCCAAAATGGCATAATAAAAGCAAGGCTTTGCCTGACTTTTATTTAGTTCGCACGTCACATGTAAATGAACTAAATTTGAATTGTTATTAAAGTAAATTTGAAGGTAAAATTGAATTTTTGATTTGTAAATACTCAAAATTACAATATTATGTATCTGCATAACTAATTATTATAATTTCAGAAAACAAAAATTTTTTTTTTCTGAAATTATAATTTTTTTTTGAAATTCAGAAATTCATAATTTTTAAATAAAAAAAACCCCTATGCAAAAATTTCAGGATCTTTTAAGATCATTACAAGGTATCATACAAAAAAAATTGAGCCAAAATTTTCATGGCGGTCTTCATTTTTGACGATTTTCAAAAATGCAAAATTTTACAAATTTAGCATTTTTCAAAATTTTTTTCCAAACTATTTTTTTATCAATAGCCCCAAGTGTCCCCTTTTAAACAAACGAAAGCCTATTCCTGTATCTATAATAGCATTCAAGATATTGCAAAATCAAAATTGAAAAACTGGAAAAATCGCAAAATTTTGAATTTGCATATCTTTCGAAAAAATTTTTTTTATTTTTTTTCCTTTGGCAGAACTTCGTTTTATGATAAAAGAAAACTTCTGACCAAAATTAATCCAAATCGAAAGGGGTCGATTCCAACTATTGGTCGATTTGACATGGAATGACCCTTATAACTTCACTTTGGTAACTAATGAGACCTCTGAGAAAATTCCGTTAATACACTATGGTCTCTATAGGGACCAACGCTAACTTAATCTAAAAAACATTATTTTCACTATTTACCAGTTTTAATACAATACTCTATGGTATTTTATCGTTTGCGAACGAGACATTGTACATACAGAATAACATCAAATTGGCATTCTTTTTTCAAATACGCTCTTGAGGGAAAATAAAATAACTTAGTCCGCCATTTTGATTCGTGCTGTGTGTTATGTGTTGGTTGCAGTTTATGATACAGGTTAATTTAAAAGTGTTTTGGCGTATAAATCAACAAGTAAACTTTATTTATAATCAAGATTAGTTCAAGTTTGGTTAATAATTTTGTCAAAACACCGTAAACATCAATTAATAAAATATATATTTCGTTAACGACCAACTTGATGATACCAGCGCTTTGGGTATGACAGTACCTATTTTTATTTATTTTCGTAAATTTTACTGTTGATATCTATGATCTCAAAAAAAATCATATGTGATGTGAAATATCCTAAACAATATTTAAAAAAAAATAATATAGCTGTAAAATTGAAAAAGAAATGAATTATTTAAAAATTACGAATAAACTATGTATTAATTATGAAAAAAAATATATTAATATTTATGGAAATAAATATTTTTGTACTATAACATATGTTGTTTATTTTTTTACGTATGTATATGTTTACCAATTATATAAAAAAAATATAAAAAGCATAGGTCATTGATTTACTTTTTGAATTAAAAATCCTCGACTAACAAGTAGTCATATTTTTCTCAGTGTCGTGTTACACCTGAATTATTTTGTAGCTGAAGCCATTTAAATTAAACAATTCTCACACCAGTGTATTGCAGTGCTCAAGACCTCTTAAAAAATGTACGCTTTACAGTATAGGATTCAATCCAAACAAGTCATAAACCATTTTTGTGACCACGGTCCACCGGAACGAACTCGGAACGTGTGCGCGTAAGGGTCTGTGTTTTTTAAAAAAATGCGAAAATGGCTGGTGGTATTAGCGGTTAGCGAATTTTTAAGCTATGATTAGGTATTCCTTCATAAGATGTAATTGTTAATAATTAATTAATAATTTAGCAAATAGACTTAGTGCAGCAGCTTATACAGTTAAAAAATGAGACAGTTAACTGATGTCGACAAATCAAGAATTGTATACTTTAGTTACTTCCACAGCATTATGTCATATGGAATTCTTCTCTGGGGAAATTCTGCTGAAATAAATACTATATATATATATATATATATATAGATATATATATATATATATATATATATATATATATATATATATATATATATATATATATATATATATATATATATATATATATATATATATATATATATAATTAACTTTAAATTTTAAATTTAAAAAATTTATTAACTATATAATATAATATATATAATTAACTAACTGTGCCAGCGACTTCGTCCGCATGGAAAATTTTCAAAAATAAAAGTAGCCTAAGTTACTCCTTATTTTATCAGCTATACGCCAGTGAAAGCCTCGTCAAAATCGGTCCAGCCGTTTTCGAGATTAGCTGGAACAAAACAGACAGACTATAAAATATTATTTTGGTATATGTACCGTGTATACATAAATCCATATGCATTTAGTAAAAAGCGGCTATTGTAATATTACAAACAGATAGATACTCCAATTTTATTAGACTCCTACAAAAATTAGAACTTATGGTGTAAATTTTTATCCCGAGTCCAGATAAGTCTAAAAGGAAGGGTAAGCAATGTGTTTACCTTGTAGTATGTAAGTATGATGTGCTTAAGTTATAAACACATCTTTCTATATTCTCTTATGACATGTCTGTGTGCGTGCGGCGATTCGGGTGCTGATGCAGATGCAGCAGATGGGTCCCCTGATGGAAAGAGTCAACCATTACCTATAGACACCAAAGATTTTATTGGTGCGTTGCTATCTTGTGGCTAGATCTAATGTCACATGCATAAGTTTACCGTCATAAAAACAATCTTGTTGTGCATGCATCGCGTCTTCATAGAATAAGTTACTTTTTAATGGGGTAATATACGCTTATACGCTTTTACAATAAACATCCTGATGCTATAAGAAATATACCAATAAACAAATTTAAAAAATGTGTTAGAAAAAAACAGGGTAAAAAAAGGTATTATAAAATCTCAGATTATTTAGCAGACAAACAATCCTGGGATTAATTGCTCCTCATACCATTCTCTTATAATTTTTGTAATATCAAATAATTCTTGAAATATTATAACGTATTTATAAAATAATAGACAAAAAACAAGCCCGCTGATTTTCTTCCGCCGGATCTTCTCAGCGTGTGGCTGCGTTCCGATCCGTTAGTTATTTAAAAAAAAAATGTTAAATCTTCAAAAGGGCCTTTAAGGGAATACTTGTATAAAACATTTCTTGATTTTGATTTTGTCTAGCAATGAGTAAATAAGGGGCCATCCGTAAATTACGTCACACGAATTTCATGATTTTTTGACCCCTCCTCCGTCCTTGTCACAGCTGGACACATTTGTGAGACCCCTCCTACCTAGTGTGACGTCACATATTTTAAAATTTTACATTGAAATAATATTCTCATTCGAATTCCTTTTATAGATACAAATGGCTTTATAAATTCATTGTTGTAATACTTAGATATAAAATATTATATTTTGAAAAAATGCGATGTCAAAAAATTTGGGATCCCTCCCTATCCTTTGTCACACATTGTCATGCTTCGTTGACCCCCTCCCTCCTCCAATTTATGGACGGCCCCTGATGGGTAATATTTTATCACTTATACACTTGTACTGTTTCACAATAAAGCTATTATCACTTATTACAAACCGGTTTCGCTTACGCATCATCAGGGCAATTTATAGTTACAAACTAAACACAAAATTAAATGTCTCTAATGGATTACTAAGCAAATAGAATTTTAAGCAGTAAGATTCTAAGAATTCTGAAAATAACTAAGGAAAATTAAAGTTCTAGTATTTGAAAAATAATTTCTGATTAGGGCTATTAGTAGTTAATACCAGCCAACCGCTTGCGAATCTATAAGTCACAAATTAGACCTCAGATGGAGTAGGTACTGCTCTCATCTTTGGGCGCAATGTTACTCGATTTGTCAATGACCGGACACTTTCTGATCGGCTTGATTTGTTAAGAAAGATGTTGTATCTCTCAGCACTTTTTATCGCATTTATCACTTGTTATCATTTCCTGAGGAGTTGTTTAATTTTATTCTAACCACGGTTTTTCCTCATCCGACCGTAAGATATGTTGAAAATATTTGTTGAGCTTTGCGAGCAATTTCAAGTAAAAGTGGGGGGTGTTCTTCGCTTCGAAGCAACACAAGAGGAAAAGTATTCAAGCGTAGCTTTTTTTTAAATCATAAGATAGCAAACAAGCATATGGGTCTCCTGACGGAAAGAGTCAACCATCGCGTATAGACACCAAAGATGTTAATGGTGCGTTGCTATCTTGTGGCTAGGTCTAATGCCACATGCATAAGTTTACCGGCTACCTTACCCTCCAAACCGGAACACGACAGCGACAAGCACTGACATTATTGCATCAGGAATAAGTAAGGCGGTGGTACCAGACCCGGGCGAGACAATGCAGAACTCTACCATCTAGTGGCCACAATGGTAATGACTTCCATAGCCAATCGGTCGCCTTTTACGACCTGCTTGGCAGAACGGCAGTTGGTCTATTCTTCAAAGGAGCCCGGAACCAACACGGGGAATAACAAATATTTATGACGTGTGCTATCCACCACAGCTTGACGCATAAATCTTTCCAATCCATTAAATGAAATGTATTGTTTTATTTACAGGTCCACGGCTGAATAGGGGATGACGTTCAGGGGTGAAGACGGAAGGTGTGGCCCAGGCTGAACAGGCGCGGGGCATGTGGGTGTGGCTGATGCTGGTGCTGGCGGCGGCCGTCTCCGCCGAGTGTCCCCGCCACTGTGAATGCAAGTGGCGGAGTGGTAAAGAGTCAGCCCTTTGCGCTCGTGCCGGCCTTACAGCTGTACCGCCACGCCTGGATCCAACAACACAATTGTTAGATTTAACAGAAAACAAATTGATTACTTTGCGTGATGATGCTTTTTCATCAGCTGGTCTCTTGAATCTTCAACGTTTGTACATACCGGGTTGCAATCTACGAATTATACGTCAACATGCATTTCGAGCATTAGTAAACCTTGTTGAACTAGATCTTTCCCGAAATCGCCTAGAATACGTACCATCACAAACATTTGATTCTATACCTGAACTGAGGGAACTCCGACTAAGCAACAACCCTATAACAAAAATCAAAGATGAAGCATTTTCTAACTTACCGCATTTAGTGCGGCTTAGTTTGAGTTCTTGTAAAATATTTCAAGTAGAAACAAAAAGTTTTCTTGGACTAGAAAGTTCATTGGAGTATTTGGAGCTAAACAAAAATAAACTTCAAGTTATTCACGTATCTGTGCTAGCACCACTACGTTCCTTGAAAGGTTTGGAGTTAGCTAATAACCCATGGGACTGCACTTGTTCTCTAAGACCTCTGAGGGATTGGATGATAAGAAAAAATGTTCCTGCAACAGTTGTTCCCGATTGCGCACAGCCACCGCGATTGACGTCTCAATCTTGGGATAGATTAGACTTAGAAGATTTTGCATGCTTACCTGAAGTTACAAGTAGTTCAGTTCAATTTGTAGGTACTGAAGGTGAAGATGTAACAATAGTTTGTCAAGTAATTGGTATACCAGCACCTAGAGTACGTTGGATACGCGCAGGACGACTATTATCAAATACAACAGGTTTGAGTAATGCAAATTCTGGGAGATCTTTTATATTACGTAGCGAAGGACAAACAAGTAATCTTACTATCAAATCTGCAGAGTTACAAGATTCAGGTTCATACACTTGTAATGCAGAAAATCGAGCAGGCAAAGCAGAAATAGTTTTAAATTTATTAGTTGAAAAGAAGGCCCAAAATAGAGGCTTTGGGGGAAAAGCACTAATTGCAGGAATGGCTGTTTCTGCTGTAATTGTATTGAGCTCGTGTTTAATAGGACTGTTTGCATATGAGACTCGTAAAAAAAGACAATTAGATAGGTGGAACGAACAAATAGTTACATCAAATCACAACGATAATAATTACGAAAAAATCGAAGCTAGTTTTAAAAGTAATGCAGATGTTGTTCGAGAAAAGTCTCCCACTGATACTACTCGAAAAAGGGGTGATTACAGAAATGTACCTTCACATGATCCTGAAGAGGATTACGAAGAATACAGACGAGAAGAAGTTAGGGAACAAAAAGAATCTTTGTCACCTCCTTTCGAGCTAAGTTGGAGACGATCCGAAAGAGAAGTTTCACGTGAAAAAGTATTGCGGACTAACGAAACAGTTCAAGATCTTCATATACCACGCTTAAGTGATTATAAAATGAGGTGAGAAAAAGTAATTATTCATGTGATTATCACATATTTAGAAAGTTTATAGTATAACAGAATTTTTCAGTCAGACTTTGTTGATTCTTTAATAAGTATACTAGTATACACATTAAACATTATTCACGCTCTTTATTATTATTATAATTAAGAGGATAATTGGTTAGAAACTTCGTTATGAATAATTTACAAAATACCAATAAAATAAATATAGAACAGTAATTTGTAACAAAAATTTGTATGAGGAGAATAGTGAATGTGCAGGAAGCAAGACAAATCTGCAAGGATATGACATCACATATTATCATATTCAGTTCTCTGTATTTGGCGTAAAGATATGTATCTATGTAAATTATAAAACATAAACTGGCATAAACCGCTAAGCTACCGTGACAGAAAATATCATAAATTATATAAAAACGCTGTCCGATTATCAAAAGCGTTGTTTGGTAGCCTAATACATATACGCTATTATTATGCGAATATAGGTAGGCGAATTGTTGCCAATCAAAATGTATAATCTAAAATGATATTTCAAGTATTATTATGGCAACACGGATACAGACATAACTACGAGGCCGAGCTTTTCTCGACAGAGTGTTGTATAATTTGAAATATTATGTGCAAAATGTTAGAGAAATCCAAGACTAAATAGGAAGATTTCAATACTTCAAAATATTTTTGTTTCTACAGAGTTAAGTTAAATTTTATAAATGTTTATAAATAGAGTTAAGCAAAGTTAGGTAAAGTTTTTTTTAATAATGTCATCAGCATATTTAATTATATGCCCCTATCTGGTTTGACAGTGCTTTTTATGCACAAAAATAAAAATACACATACACACATTAGTTAGTAGACAACCATTTCTCATACTATAGTATTAATTTAATTAATAATTAATTTTATTGACAAGTTTCATAAAGTTACTAAACGTTTGTCATAGAAGCTTGGATTATTACTTATCAAAAAAGCTGATAGTAATAAAAATATAATACTATAAATTAGACAGGAATAAGCAAATTATTTAGCAAATTATTTATATAAAATAAGCAAATTATTTGCTTGTGATATGGTTGTTAGTCATTGGTTTTAGTCGATATATAGAAATACATATAAATACTGAAATATATTTAATACACACAAACTCAGAAATACAAACATTTTTGCTCATCCCACAAAGGCCTCTTGCTGTCGGGAATTGAATCCGAGCCCCATGGATTACGTAGTCAGGCACTAACCACTTGACCAACGGGACGATTAAATATGTAGACAAGTTATTGATGCAGTTTCATGTAATAATGTGTCTGAGGGGCTTAAATTTACTATATAGTTTAACATTAGTTCTAGCATATAGTTAAGAAAAATATATTTCTCATTAATGGTTTTTAATTTTGTTACAGAACTGATGATACTTCTGATTCAATACAGTACTCGAAATCGACGGGACTTTTGAGTACCCACGTAGAAATAATGTCCGAAAGCAATCAATACAATAACAACACACGACAATTTTCGCGGCCTAGAACACGCGAGCGACTTGATAATGATTTATCGGGTAGCGATAGTGAAAAAAACTATCCAGATCTTATAGAAATGAGTGCTTTAAGTTCGACATCACATTTTCGAAGTGATATGAAACACGATCCTTACTATTTTTATACAATCCCTCGAAGAAGAGATGGTGACAGCCGCAGCCCTTTATTGAGTAGTCGCAGAAATAGTTCAGGCGGAGATTCTACAACATTTTTGGATCGTAGTTACGAGAAAAATCGACAAAGACCTAGTGGACGTCGATCTAATAGCTTTTTGGATCTGTCGTCTAGTGGAAGTCGATGGCGTCAAAACCCCAGTCTACCTGCTTCACCTTCGAGAGAGCAATCTTCTGTTCCGTCCGCTACACCCCTTTTAGATTTATCAGGGTTACGAGATTATTCACGTACAGGGCATCATTATGAAGATTATGATTTTCGTGCTTCACAACTAGAAAAGTTTCTTGAAGAGTACAGATCGCTTAGAGAACAACTTTTTAG
Source organism: Apodemia mormo (assembly GCA_036924255.1). Lineage (NCBI taxonomy): Eukaryota > Metazoa > Arthropoda > Insecta > Lepidoptera > Riodinidae > Apodemia > Apodemia mormo. The sequence continues at coordinate 21,418,150 of JAUPFN010000008.1, forward strand.
AATGAAAGAAACACGAGAAACCTTACAAAGATCTCGAGCTATGGAAAATGAAGAATTAAGATCAATTCTTAAAGGGAAACCTAGTATAGCTGTTACAGATGCCTCGTCACCGGTATCGTTAGCAGATACCGCTACCCCTTTGGCATTAAGTCCACCAGAATATAAGCCCCAACAGTCTAGAACAGAATGGCTAACTACATTACTATATCGTAATTAAGGTATTCTTGTAAATATTTGTATTTGAGGTATATTAATAATAAGCAATCAAATTGTTGATAAGCAAAGTGATAAATTAATGTCATTCTTAAGATATAATAAATTTTTAAGTCAAAATTTAGTATAGTTATTTCCCCGTGTTACATTAATACCTCGCCACAAGATAGCAACGCAGCATTAACATCTTTGGTGTCTATAGGCGATGGTTGACTCTTTCCATCAGGAGACCCATCTGTTTGTTTGCTATCTTATGATATAAAAAAAGTAATTATTTTATAGAATATGCTGTATTTTATTGGTAAAAATCTTAATATCTTGCAACTACATTAGACACCAATGTGAGTTATTCCGAATGAATACAACTTGGGACTCTTAATAAAGTCAAACTTAAAACGTTAACTTAAAATTATTAATATAAATAATATAAAGAGGAAAAAGATTAGTTTGTTTGCAACGGTCACTCAGAACTGTTGAGAAAAACCCTCAAAACTGCCATACTGATTTTAATAATTATTTTATATGCTATATTTTATTGGTGAAATATAGCATATTCTATAAAATATTTGTGGGAAATATCGTGAGCAATGTAACAAATTCTTAACATCTTGCAACTACATTAGACACTAACGTGAGCTATTGCGAATTGACACGACTTGGGACTATTAATAAAGTCAAACTTAAAACGTAATGCATTTGAAAGGCGTTTTCTCTCATCACGTGAGTCTCCTATCCATTTGATCCTCCTTTCTTAAAAATGCTACAATAAGTAACGTTTTCTAAATAATGCATGAAAGAGTCGTTATATTTTTGAAAGTTACCAGTTTTATGGAAAGTGCTACTAAAAAACTTTAGGGGAACGTAATCGTCTCAACTTTTGTATAAATTGGCAATAAAAAGTTGCAACAACCATAACACCTGCGGCAACATCAATGTATCATATTTTTGTTGTTAATTATGTTTCTGGATTTATAAAGTAATAACATAAAAATAGTAAAATAAAAAGTTCCACTACTGTTAACCAGATTCTTCAAGTTTAGGGCCCAATTACTGTGATGTAGGTCTTTGTTTCATAGTCGGAATGTTACAAAGTCGGGGAACTTTATCGGATATAACGATCTCGGCTCCACATTTTTATTCAAATGAAATAAACTTGTTATTTTCATTTCAACAATGATTGTCTCTTTTAATTCTACTTATTCAATATCTTTTTTGCTACAATTGATTCCTCATCGAGTCTATTAGACTCTCAATTTGAAAGCGAAAACAGCATTAATAATAACAATTAAGGTTTATTTTCCTGTGTCTTCAAGTCTACCTGTTTATCTGCATACAAGAGGATTTTTCAATGTACATATTATTCGGTTTATTTTTTGTCACTAAATTTCGTTATAGAACATTCCATAATCATTTTAAAATTCCACTCTCTAGACGTTTAATACATCATTTTTAGTATTGCATGGATTCTCAATCCGTATTTTACTTATGATATCCTAAAAATCTCATATAAAAGCAACTAAAGGCGGAAGCAGTCGTGCAATTTTTCCTAAATTAAATACAAGTAACGAATTATTAAAATACCACTTTATGGATCGATTTGTCTTATTATGAATAGATCACTAGAAGTATCTTAGCGACCATAGTTTCGATATTGTCACGTACAATATGAATTCTCGTCAATTATGGTTAAACCAGTATAATCTCACCCAATTCCAGATAGAATAATGATATGATCAAGGTAGCTAAAAATCAGTAGATTCAAGTACTAAAGGGCAGAAATATATGGCGGAGTTTATTGAAGACTTATATTCAGCATGATCATTAATGAGCCGAGGTAATGTTTACACGCATGATGAATTAAATTTATTAAATGTAACATGATCGATAGGATTCAGCCAGGCTTGGCATCATTACTGCCGCCATAGTGCCAATTGACGCTGGCACTGTCGTGTAACAGTTTAGAGGGTAAGTTATGTTTGTGTTGTATAAGATAGCAAACAAGCAAATGACCCCCGTAAAGTCTTTGGTGTCTACTGACGAAACCATCGCCAATAGACACCAAAAACGTGTGGTGGCATGGCAATGCCATATACCTAAATCTACCGGTTATACTGCTTTTAGAACCAGAACACGACAGTAGCGCTATTGCGGCAGGTTAAGGCGGTGGTACCGTACACCAGTTCAAGACGTTACGGAAATCTATCAACTTGCAATTGTAGTAAGTATAGTAGATAAGTATAGAGTTATAATTGATATTCTGTGAAGTTGACGTTTTGAGAAGTTAGCATTTCGCGAAGTTGGCGTTTTGCGTCGCGTTGACATTTTGAGAAGTTGGAATTCCATGTCAGAACCATATAATCATGAGCCTTTTACAAGCTGTCAGGCAGAATGATAGATCGTCTATTCTTGAAAGATAGCCCCGACCCTTGCGGAGAAAAACATAACTTCTGCGTTGTTAATTGTTATACTATGAACATGAGGCAGGAAAGTGCAAATGATAAACATATACCAGAAAGGTGATCTTATAATAATAAAATGTGTTGGGGTTTTAAATTTTAAATTTAAATTTATTTAGTTTTATTTAAAATCTGTTGTACGCATGTAGAGCATAACATTTTATAATTACAAAGAATTCTCAAAGGACTCAACAACCTGAAATATAATCTAAAATAACATCGGTCTTATTAATATAAAAGTTACCCTATGTGTGTTAAGCCCTCATTCAGTCTCGTTTACTATCACATATTGCTTTGTCGTAATGAGCGCTAATCAATATGCATGCTTAAACAGGAAGGTTCCGAGTTAGTCCTGGCCTCCTTTGAAGATCATCTGCTATTCTGTCAGTCAGTTCGTAAAAAACGAACGATTGGCTATACATGTCACTACCATTGTGACTACTAGGTGGTAGATTTCTGTAACGTCTCGCCCTTATATTTGATACCACCATCTTACTTAATCCTGCCGAAATAACGTCACTGTTTATCATTGTCGTGTTCTGGTTTACAAGGTAAGGAAGCCACTACTCTAATGCAAGTGGTATTATACCTCGCCACACGGATAGCAAAGTACCATAACATCTTTGGTGTCTATAGGCAATGCTTGTCTCTTTCCATCACGAGAGCTAATTGCTTGTTTGCTATATCATATTTTGAAAAAAAATAGCGAAAAACAGTAAACACATAAAAATACTGAGTGACTTTTGGCACTAGTAATATCTGAAGTTTTTGAATTATTATTTTTGCTATTCCCTGTTTATTGTATTTTAAACTCAAGTAAACCGATTTATTTGCCTTTAAATACCAACTGTAACGTCTTTTACTGTTATTTTGTTTTAAGTACAATGCTAAAAATACGAGTTGAATTGACGATCTAATAGAAAGAGCGAGAGATCGCAATTACAGCTGTCCGAACGAATTGTGTGTTCCACAATAAAAGTGATACTTTTATTTTGGCTGTAAATTTCAAGCCCGCTGTCGACATAGTGTCCTATCATTTCCATTTCTTTTTTTGCGAATGATGGTTTAATGTAGTGCCTACTATATTTAAATCCATTTAAATAAACATTCTTTTAAGCCAAAAGTGTATTATTAAGATCCGCTTACACCTTACTATTTAAATAGTATTCAAATGAATTTAGCCATTGTGAAAGTCATTTAAAAAGCATTAAAATCGTTTCGTGCAAACAGACCAAAGAACCTGTTTCATTAAAATTTGCACTCAAACGTTTAATTTAGTAGGACCTCGAAAACTTATACGGAGGTGTAGTTTTGTAACGTGCACTGTCTTTAGCGTCTCTACGACCTTATTTAGGTCTTTTTTATATAACATAAGATAGCAAATAAGCAGATGGATTTCCTGACGGAAAGAGTCAATCTCGCCTATAGACACCAAAGATGTTAATGGTGCGTTGCTATCTTGTGGCGAGGTCTAATACCACATGCATTAGTTTACCGGCTACCTTAGCCTCCAAACCGGAACACGACAGCGACAAGCACTGATGCTATTGCAGCAAGAATAGGTAAGGCGGTGGTACCAGACCCGGGCGAGACAATGCAAAACTCCTAGTAGCCACGATGGTAGTGACTCGATAGCCAATCGGTCGCCTTTTACGACCTGCCTGGCAGAACGGCAGTTGGCCTATGCTTCAAAGGAGCCCCGAGAACCCCGGGACCAACACGGCGGATATTAATTTAGGTCTAAAAGTGCTTTATCTAAATAATATGTACAAGATACTTACTATGATATAATAAATTCGTTTACAATTAATTAACATAATTATAAACAAGACTTCAGCACTTTTATTACTTTTCATGAATCTGGTTTATTGTCATGTTTAAATAAAATCACGCGAATCGTCGACCGCACAGACCATCTATTTTCTATAATGTTGCCTTTATAGGCACATGACAAATGTACAGCCGTCATCATCATCATCATCATCAGCCGGTGTTCGTCCACTGCTGAACATAGGCCTCTCCCAAGGCGCGCCACTGAGCTCGGTCTTCGGCTCTCCTCATCCAGTTACTTCCCGCCGCCCTGCGCAGATCGTCGCGCCACCGTGTAAGGGGGCGTCCCACGCTACGTTTGCCAAGACGCGGTCTCCCATCTAAGAGCCGTTTACTCTATCGGTGGTCAGATCTACGGCAGATGTGACTGGCCCATTGCCACTTGCTAACCTTCTGACCTATGTCAGTGACCTTGGTCCTCATACGAATTTCTTCGTTTCGGATTCTATCCCTGAGGAACACACCAAGCATAGCTCTCTATAGACTTTGAATCTATGAATCAGTCCCACCGTTAGTGTCCACGTCTCGGCTGCGTATGTCATGACTGGTAAGACGTAAACCTAACTGGATCCTCCTATTGACTTCCCTCTCGAAGTTGTTTTTACCTAATTGCACAATCTGCCCGAGGTATACATACTCACGAACAACTTCAGAGTCATACCATTTATGGTGACTGGACTAGGTTGAACGTGTGAGTTGAACATAACCGTGGTTTTGTCCAATTTCATACCAAGCCCACCCTTTGCGAGGCGCCATACAGGCGCCGTACAGTGGTGGTCATATAATTAAGAACGCTGATATAATGGGAAGATTTTTTCAAACTAAGACATGTATCTAAATATTGCATGCCATTTTTTTATTTCTCTTGGTATCATAAAACTTTTCTATAAAACCACTGAATTCATTGATATACATGATTAGCTAAAAATAAATAGGCAAACTTATTTACACTATTTCTAAACATAGAATTCCTATTTACTATCTGGTCACGTAATTAAAAACGCTTTATAATTTATGCATTTATTCAAATTTACAAAGAGAACACTAAGTCCATTTGGTTACTGTTTGTGTAATTTTGGCAGCATTTAATACTGTAAAACATTAAAAGTGATTGCGTCTTCTAAAAAAAACAATGGGAAAGAATAAAAGTTGTGAAAAACCTACGAGGGAAATAATAATAAAACTTCGCCTGAAAAATAGGTCTTTTAAAAAGATAGCCGATCGTCTTAACGATGTTGAAACGAAATGAAATGAGTTGAAAATGGTGTATTTCAACGCTGTAAAGCATTTTGCTACGTATCAAACTTCTTCAAATGTTCCATGTGTATCTAGACAGAGAAAAACAACTCCTCGAGTCGACCGAAACATCGTCTGTATGGCTAAACAAAATCCTTTTAAAGAATCAATCGAGCTGATAAAAGAATATTTTGGTGAAGGTAACCCTTCAACAATCTCAGCACGCACTATTCGAAGACGTTTGGTGGAAGAAAAATTGCACGGAAGGATAGCAAGGAAGGTACCCATGTTGAAACTTTGCCACAGTCAAGCCCGGCTTGCATTTGCGAGGAAGTATAGAACTGAATTGTGCGGTCGCGGCGGTGGAAAAATGTACTTTTTTCTGACGAGACGAAAGTAAACAGAGTACTGATGGAAAACGATATGAACGACGTCTCCCGAATACAGCATTCGACAGTAAATACACTAGTACAGTGGTACAAGTACAGTGGTGGAAATGTAAAAATTTGGGGGTGATTTTCTGGTCATGGTGTTGGACTTATAAAGTTGATAGAAGGTAACATGGTTAAATTCCAATACAAAAATATACTAGAAGAAACAATGTTACCTTATGCTGAAGACGATCTACTAGTTATTTGGACATTCCGACACGACAATGATCCAAAACATACTGCACGCACCTTAAAGAAATTTCTTACAGCTCAATCAGTCGTTGTCAGTCAGTCAGAGAATCTGTGGTTTGAAGTAAAGAAAAGGGTTTCAAATAAACTGTGTGGGAATTTAAGAGAGCTGTACGACGTTTTTTTAGACGAATGGAACTCTATTTCTCTTGTGAAATGTTAAAAATTAATATAATCAATGCCTCGTCGGTGTAAAGCAGTAATAAAAAGCCATGGACATGATATTAACTATTAATTTTAGTTAATAATGTATTAAGTTGCTTGTTATAAAATTATTAACATATTCGTAGTGTGCGTAAAATGGACTGCAATAATTCGGTAGTGGCGGAATATGCCCTGGGCTCGGACACGTCACATTATATTAGGTTCGACAAGGTGAAAGTGTTGGCCTGCGAAAAGAACTTTGTGTCGCGTAAGTTTGTTGAGGCCATCAAGATTGACTGTCGTCCTAATTTTAATAGAGAGAAGGGACTCTGCTGTCAGCCTGGAAACGCATTCAGAAAGTACACATCTCTGTGTATGACATTATTTAAATAAAAAAATCTAGAAATTCAAATCGTTCTTAATATATAACCACAACTGTATATACAGCCTTGTCATTAAACCCAAAGTTGTATGTATGTTCTAGGGCAATAAACACATTTAAAAATAAACTTTAATAAAACTTACAACTAACTTATGCTATTTACAAATTCTACCTTACATCTTTACATCTCAACTTTACTATTTACACCAATTTGGCGAATGATTCTGTGCTGCATAGGTGTACCTAAGATGAAAACCAAAAATCTTATTTTAGAACTATTCTTTATGAGTTTACAGATCGTACAGCTATAATTCGTATAAGCGGTTATGTTGAACTAGTTAAGGTGTTAATTTGAACAAAGTTAATACTTAGGTTCAGGGCGTGAACTAGTTCATTGAAAACTTACATTTGGGGTTGCAATAATCAGACCACACAATTTAATTTTATGTGTGTTAAAAATGGGTTTCTGTAAAGCTAAACCCATGTTTATAAAGTAACAACAAGTGTCATGCGGCTACCACGACCGATTGTGCGCGCGGTGTCAATATTTTTTAATAGTATAAAACTAATTTCGTTGTAATTATATATATATATATATATATATATATATATATATATATATATATATATATATATATATATATATATATATATATATATATATATATATATATATATATATTGTAGAAATATATGTATATTGAATATATATATTGTAGAACACGATAGTTAATGGTCATATATTTACATATATAAAAATCAATTGCTGTTCGTTAGTCTCGCTAAAACTCGAGAAGGGCGAACCGAATTGGTTAATTTTGGTTTTAAATTAATTGTTGAAGTCCAGGGAAGGCTTAAAAGGTGAGAAAATATAGAAAAAAAAAATAAGAGTAGTTAAAAAGGCAGAATAATGTTTGGCTGGGTCAGCTAGTAACCAATAAAAATTTATATAAAAAGAGAATATTGCTTAACTACATGGTAAATAACTATGAAATTAGTTGTATACTATTAAAAAATATTGTCACCACCCGCGCGATGTGTCGTACTAATGAGTCTAGTCTAGTTCGAAAAAAACGCTGTTTGTAAAAAATGAACTGCGATATATAGATATAGGCGCGGGTTTCCGTAATAACATTTTCTTGAATAATTAGGTCAAAACTGAACAAACTATTTTTATATATTCGGTATCGGAATCAAATACTAAACATTCTCTTATAAAGTTTCTATACGAATGTACCTAGGTTTCTATACGAAAATACCACTAAGTATGTTTTTCTCATTCGGTAGCAAAGCAAATTACTAGACAAAAAGGGGAAAATATCTAATTGGTTACGAACGAAAATCACTCCTTAACCTAAAACACGCAACAGGAAAATCCATTTTTTGTATTCCGTGACCCAAAACAATTATCTTCACCAATGCTATACTCACGCCGTGCAATTATGTTTTTGCTCTATATGTACGTTAATTAGTACGTAATTTTGTGACGGTCTCTTATGGTCATTTGCTATTAAATCCATATACATAACTGGCTAGCATCCGCTTGTTTAAATTCAATTCATCGATGATATAATTGAATGGCCTATTGTTTGCACAATCACGCGTTTACACCGTATACCAATTTTTATCAAAATTCAGCCAAGTCGTTCTTGAGTTGTAATGAGAAATACAGATACACAGATAAAAAATTTCAAAATGGTAAAATTGATGTCTAAGAACCAAGAACGCACAAAAAGACTAATACTAGTCATAAAATGAATATTTGTCACGAAAATTGATAAAAAATAGTGTACAGACAGAAACTACAGAGACAATGAAAAAGAAACATAATATATGTTACGACTTTTCATTTTGCATCTCTCTTTTTTCTTTTTATTCGCGCGCATCGCTGTCAAAAGTAAATTGTATTTTAACTTGGAGTTAAATCTGAAATAGAATATAGGATTTACTTTCATTAAATTGAATGTCATATAGAAGGTTATCCTCATTTAAAAATATTATAATTTAAATTCCACGCGGATGAAGTTATGGACAATTGCTAGTAATTTAGATCTCGTCAAATAATTATTAATTCGATTAAATTTATAACAATACATTTTATTGACTTCATAAATTAAAACAATAAATAAAAACTGTTAAATCGATAAATCATATTAAAAAAAGAAGAGGTACTTATTTTGAACTCCAAGCAGTTAAAATTATGATAGACATAGATTTTTGACCTAGAAAAGTCCAGTCTAATATTTCTACAAAACAACATTATTTTAATTTTTGAAACTGTTACATTTGAACACGATGATCGCTTTCGATCTTTTGAACATTAAAAGTAATAAAATACTACTTCTTTCTGTAACACGTGGGGTAAGAGTAAGTCGATAGAGCCCCGCGTCGCAACTGTTTCCGGGTGTGGCGTCTAAAGGGAACCTAACTAACCTACCTTCAACTGTGCCATTGGGTGCATTTCTTTTTTGTAATGGGATGGCTCTTTCTACATTCCTATCGTTTGGTATTATTTTTACAGATTCATAATGCTATAAATAAATTATGTCTTTCATATTTTTCTTAGTATAGAAAATTTCCATTTCTGTAACAAGTCGGGTAGGAGCAATGTATGTAGTGCCTAAAAAGTACCTAACTAACTTAACTTAAACTGTGGGGTTACATTGTGTTGATATTTATGTGATTTTATAATAAAATAAACTGTTTAGAACACGGAAAAAATTATATATTGTATCTGCGTATTTTACACAAAGATTAGAACAGCCATAGAACAAAAAATGTAGCCAACATAACAAATAACAGACTATACAGTGATACCAACTAACAACAGATAAGGTTGCGTTCTTATTTACCAACACATTGGTTAGATTTCGTTTTTGTGGCGACTCAGGATATCCTGCCGCAATATCTAACATCAGTAATTGTCGATGTCTGTACTTGTACTAGGGGGTAGAGTTCAGCAACGTCACTCTCGGTACCATCGTTCTACCGTTCAAAAGTAAGCTAGCCGATAGACATGCATGTGGTATTGCCATCCCGCCACATGGATACAAACGCATCATTAATATCTTTAGTGTCGATCTTTTGTGTCGACAGGCGAGGGTTTCCTTTTCATCAGGATAGCCACCTACCTGCTTGTTTGGTTCCCACTAGTCCTAGTAGTCCTTCTAATATTATAAATGCGAAAGTATATTTGGATGGATGGATGGGTGTTTGTTACTTTTCCACGCAAAACGGACGAACCGATTTGGATGAAAATTTGCACACATTTAGATGATGATTTTAAATAGGGTACTTTTTATCCACAACAAAAGTTCTTCTCATGGGATTCACTATTAACTATTATAATGCCGCAGTTTGTATCGCCATACAGCTAGTGATATAACAATATAAAAAAAAACTGTCGTGTTTGGGTTTAGAAGTTAAGGTAATTGCTAAACGTATGCATGTGGTATAACAATCATGCCACATGGATAGCAAGGCATCATTGAAATCATCGGTGTATGCAGGCGATGGTCATTTTTTCGATCAGGAGAGCCATCTGCTTGATTCGTATCTTATACTTAAATATAATAATTAAAAAGAGTCTCAGATAAGTTAAATAACACATTAAACTTCTTTCTTTTTTATACTTTTCAATATTTTCATAGAATACTTGTACAATTTTCATTCAATGGATGCTCTCTACTGTACAGTTTAAGTTCCGAGTTTAAGACTTAAAGTAGGAAATGCTTTTTTACATTTTAAAAGTGGCCTACTTCGCTATGCTCTTCATTCTAATCAACGAAAAAGGTTCTTAATTTACGCCTTTTTCTTATTTACTTATTTGTGTTGATGTCAGTTTTCCATCAGTACTGACCTTTATTAAAACATCTTTCATGGATATTTTGTCTTGAGCGAGTTCTAAAGGATGATTTGATAAAATGTATTTATTTTTTATATATATTTTATGGTAGTTACGCTCATTACACGTTGGGATGCCACATATAGTAGTTAAGCCCATTACACACGTTGGAACGCCTCATATGGCAAGAGGGTTCGTGCGTCTAAAAAAAGAAAAAGAGAACAGAAAGGATGATCCAAGGAAGTTATATTCTACCCGGAATGTTCACACGCGCTTCAAAATCGTTCCGAAGAGTACCACGACATGGGTGGAGTGTGTCTCTTTCTACCAAATAAAGCGCCAATCGCCATATATAAGTGCGGCCATGCATAGTTTGTACATTACTACTAAATAATTCTACTAATTTGAGAAACAGTTTTTGCATTGCATAAGTAATAAGGTAATAATTAAAATAAGCACATTTTAGAACTCACTGTGTTAATTACAATACATTTTATGCTAATGTATTTATCGACGTGTATAGATAAAAGGGATTTAACGATTACCGAATACCTATATAAAAATCTACCATCAGATAGTTTTCTTTACACTGGCAATTGCAAGAAAGGGACAGCATCCACTCTTGTCGTTGTCTTGCTCAGAACGTTTTTCCCCTCTGTTTAGTAAGAAACAAATGTCAACTTTATTGTAACGAAATGTACTTTACATTTTTATTTTCCAAATATTGCTTCGTAATAGTTCCAGTTACCGTATATAAGTTCCTTGGGATGATCACGATTTACTGTAGTAAATGTCAATAAAGCAAAGGTTACACTTTGGAAACAAATTAAAACGCACGTGGGTATGTATTTAAGCACGTGTGCAGCTAGCGCATTCGCAGCGCATTTACACGACCTTCTTTTACAGCTGTGATATGTCTTTGAGTCTGTCTGCGATAGTACGTTTAGTTTGACCTATATAAGCACTACCACAGCTACGATCCACTTTGTATATCCCTGGCGTCTGATAGGGGGTGACATCCTTAGGCGTGCTCACATACCCGGCTACCTTTAAGCTTGGCGTATAGATGGTAGGTATATAATATTTTTTCAGTAGCTTTCCAATCTCAAAAAACTAGCGTTCAATTGCTACGATGGGACCGGAAGCCTGGAAGAAAGTGTGTGACCATGAAATAAAATGTGAAGATGAATACAGAAAGTTTGAACTACAGTTTGACAATATCACTGACACTTTAGTGATAAATGTGGGTTCAACTAGTGAGGAAAGTAAAAGTGAACGTTTCGACTCTGTTATGTCAGGTATGATGATAGACATGACCCCAGATTTTGAATGATCCATAGTATTAATTGGTTTAATTACTTACCTACGTACCATTAAAAATAATTAACTTATCACTTGTACAAACTATAATAGGTTAGGGCTATGTGGTAAGAGCAAATTTATATCATTATCCTGTATAGATGTGTCAGTAATCTTCGGAAACATGAAGTTAGCTGATCCTCATTATTTATCTTGTATCTCTTTAAGTTTAATAACATATTTCAGCCGTAAACAAAATTGTATACATGTGTGCATATTATGTGTATCAAATGAATGGTAGTGTGTGTAACGTTTAATTTAATTAATTAAAGAAATTTTATCTCTCTGCACTTTTTCAGCATGTAAACTTTGACTGTGCCAAACTTCATACTTTTACGTACGCACAACTATCATTAAAAGAGGTAAAACGTTTTCGTTTCACACTTTAATATGTAGATAAGGACTAAAATCATGTTTAAAAAAACACACTGCAAATAATTCATTATTTTATGATAAATTTGATTACCATAAAAAAGTTTATCGTGAGTCAACCTTAAAAGATATGAAAGTATTCTGCCGTTTTTTTGCAAACCGTTAAAAGGGAATAATTCCATCATGCATGAGTTTAGCGTAACTTTAACTGTTTATGTAACGCACGCGATGAAAATTCTCAAAAGGAATATTTTTTCCCGCTTTTGCTACACTTTTCGTTGATGCTCTATTTCTATTGTTCAAAGCATGATGTTATATAGCCTATAGCTTTTCTCGATGATTGGACTATCCTGAAATAAGCGCGTTTAATCAAATAAATAAACAAACAAACTCTTTAGTTTTACAATACTATTATTGATGTAAATAGCTGGTTTCCCGAGATACGATACTAACCCATTTCGAGAGCCTCAGTAGTGTTTTATAAATTTAATTTTCATATTCTTAAGCCTAACCTTGACGTTTAGGTTTTTATATCAAAATTGAATTTAAATAAATGGTTATTATTATTTTACGAAGACTAAAAAAATCTTAAACTGAATTTCAACTCTGGATTTTATTTATTACACTGCCACTGTTTATTTAATTTTATGAAATGTATTATATAATTTAAAGATATGAAGTTCAACACCTTCTTTTCACATAAACATTTCGTTTTTTTTATGTGAAAAGAAAGTGTTGAACAGACAACGAACGCGCCCCATCTGTAAACCAAAGCTCCCGAGGGGAAACAGTTTATGTCTTCGCTCCAGTGCCAATGTTTTAAGAATTGCCGCTATATATTTTTCATGGGAGTTAATAAGACTATTTTACTTTGAAAGTCATAAAAGTGAATTTATGTTGTTATACTCATTTATTTCAGAAAGTGTGTATAAATAATATAAACCAGATTGCTTAGATGTTTTTATATATCAAAGGATAATAAACTCTTTTTCTTGGAAAGAGATATCTAGCGATTATCGATATCAAAGATTGGAACATAAAATTTTCGTGATAGAGATATATTTTATTATAATAAAACATAATAATATATAAGTGTTTAGAATTAGTGTGAATATATAACTCTTCAGTTGGTAGAGTTCCATAGCGTTTCGCCCGCGGTTTGATACGACGGTCTAACCTGTTCCTGCAGCATTGGTGTTAATGCTTCTTACTGTCGTGTTCCAATTTGGAAGGTAAGAAACCGGTAAACTTATGGATTTGGCATTACCATCTCGCCACACGGATTCAAACGAACCATTAATATCTTTGGTGGTTCAAACGAACCATTAAAATTTTTGGGTAAAGGAGAAACGAATATACCTCACTCGGCGCGAGCGTATGTATTACTCACGCTCGCGTAGATTGAGGTAGTATTCGTTTCTCCTGAAGATGCTTCGGTTTCGAAGTGAAACGTGCGTTGAGTACGTACATAAACTGCGTCCTTTTGTGCTTGGCGCCGGCGTGGGACGTGGGTGTAAAAGTGTGGTGAATGTGGGCGGATAATTGTGCCGCTGGGCTCTTCTTTTTAATAATAATAATAATAATAATAATAATTTCTTTATTTGCAATAAATAGGGTACATAATTAGTTCTTATTTAACAATATGTTCTTTATTCCTATTATTATATATATCCTTCTTATTCCTATTATTATATATATTCCTATTCCTATATATTTATACGAACTATCGGTAAGTCTTATCCATTTATTAAACTGACGTCTTTCTTTTTGGTGCCATCGCGAAAAACGCATAGAATAGTTCACGGATCATAGCAAATTTAATTAATTTCATCTTTTTAATAATGGATTTCCGTAAAGTAACGCTTGAATCCATAAACTACCATTAACATTTTGTGTGTCTGTAGGCGATGTTTGACTCTTTCTACTAGAAGACCCATTTGCTTATTTGCTATCTTATGTAATGTGTTAAGGATAAATCTTAAGTTATATTAAAAAGTACTATTTCGCCAAACTTTTTTTTGAGGTTTTTTCAAAATTTCAAAAATGTGATCAGCGCCAATGACGGACTACTTCCCTTTATCTACTCATGTGCTACTACACCACAAAAGCGATTGGTTATATTTTGAAAAAATACAAACAAACCGTGTTGTACTGTTTTATCGCACCGAATGAGATGACAAGGCTTAAAATTTACCCTTTAAATGATTTTATTTCATTAGTAAATAGTATAACTCTTAATTTCTGTATGTAATTGCAAGCTACACTACAAACTAAGACATTGTCTTGAAAGGCGTATCTATTTAATCCGTGAGGTTATCAATAGAGGTATAACTCTGTATTATTGTATGTAATTGCAAGCTACGCTGCAAGCTAAGAAATTGTCTTGAAAGGCATATCCATTTAATCCGTGAGGTTATCAATACGGCTGCATTTTTATGTCTGTTCCCTCAGAACTCGGTCATTTTGAAAATCATTTTTATATTATAGGAGAGTATATTTCCCGTGTGGTTCCATATTAATTTGGTGAAGATCTAATGCAGGGTTCCGGAAATAAAGGAAATGGGAAGTCAGTTACTGCAATTTTACTGCGTTAAAAAATATTAATTTAATTCAATTAATTCTTTTTAAAGGGAAAGATGGACAAAAGCTTATGTGAAACTTTTTATTTTATCACCAACGTTTCGTCAACTTTGTTGACTTCTTCAGGGCTCGTATGTGGTCAATATGTCTTGGAAGAATTCATATTTATATTTAAGTCTATTATGTTAATTTAATTAATTTTTTTAAAGGGTAAGATGGACAAATACCGTATGTGAAACTTTTTTATTTTATCATCAACGTTTCTTTAACTTTGTTGACTTCTTCAGGGCATATTTTAATTTAATGTATTTGTTATGCATACGTATATTAGGTTTCTGCGATCCTTCGCAATGTAAACATTAACTGTACCAAAAATACTCCAACGATCGCTGAATTGTCTTAAAAAGATGTCCGAAGTTTTTGCTTCACGTTTTAATGTATATATGTTTAAAAAACTTTGTGAATTGTCCAGTCAGGCAGTAACAATCACTTTAATGTGACTGCTAATGGTTGAAAGATTTTACTAATAGCCCCATGTCACGCTTAGACTTGGAACAATATCCAATAACGGCGATATTAGAATTGATGATTATAATAGCTTTCAATGTGGGTATTCTATCGATGTCATTGTGGCCAATCACTATTACTGCTACAATCATGTGGCGGCATTACGTATGGAAGTTAGCACGTTAAGTATGCAGTTAGATCTACAGCTAAATATTGCTTTATTTTTACAATAAAATACTATGCGTTCCCACTGGGAATAGGATCGCGTTTGTTATCAACTTCATACAACAAGTGCGAAATTAGTAACGCCAGCAAAAAAATATTTGTTCAGAAAATATTGCTGATTTATTGAAGAACAAATAACGTTTCAGTAATATTATTTTCATCACCAAAAAGATCAGTAAAAAACGTCAGTCTAGCTGTTCATCTATACATATAAAATAGTCGTGTTAGTTACACTACTTATAAGTCAAGAACGACGGGGCCAATTTTGTTGCGATTTTTGTGGGTTTGGGTTGTCTGTGTTAATCTGTGTATATAAAAAAAATCTTCAATGGTATTTTCATACATTACGTATGACAACACCTACACATGAGTAAATTCTATTATTAAACAATGCCGCACAAAGTTGGCAAAGGAGCAGGACACTTGTAACGGAACATTACTTGTTACAAAAATATACGAAATCGTTGTTCCTGATTTGACACATCAAGTTAATAAAAATTGATTTAAACAAGTTAATAAAAAATGATTTGAAATTGATTTTAACATGACATTCAAAAGAAATAAATTCTTTCATTATATCATAAGATAGCAAACAAGCAGATGGCCAGTGGCGTATCTAGCATGGGTTTCACCCGATGCGGTCGTTATAGTATCACCCCTACACAGTGAGTTGAAAAAGAGACGGTGGCTGCGTGTTAAAAGCGTCCAAGGTTCAAATTCGTATTTTCTCAACTGTTGATTAATGTAACTAATGTAAAATGTCCATAGACGTTAAGTTCGCCTGTTGTATATTTTGTGCAATAAAGAGTTTTAATAAATTACTAATAAATAACTAATCACTGCTCGCTATACGTATTTTTATAAATATTTTTTATAAATATTTTTGAGTTGCATTTTTTCACGGGCGGATGTCACCCATTCGAGGATGACAGTCTTCAAATGGGTGACATCCGGGATGTATCGCACTCGCCACTTCGCTGTAGCTACGCTACTGCAGATGGCTCTTGATGGAAAGAGACTACCATCTTTTGTAGACAACAAAAATGTTAATGATGCGTTGTTGTCCTTGTGGCGGGGTCTTTATACCACATGCATACGTTTAGCGGCTACCTTACTTTCCAAATCGGCAAATGACAAGACAAGCATTGACAATATTGCGACAAGAACAGGTAAAGGTAGTGGTACCAGACATGAGCGAGACAATACAGAAATCTACCACCTAGTAGCCAAATGTTAGTGACTGGTATTGCCGATCGTTCCCCTCTTGCAAACTGCCTGGCAGAATGGCAGATGATCTATTCCTTAAAAGAAGCGCGCACCAATAAGGAGATACAATACTGATGAGTTTTACTTCTTATTGACGACACTCTGATACAGTTATCATAAAAAAAGAAAAAATATTCTCACGTATTTTCCTTTGCTGGATTGTTTGGTTTGATGATGATTCACCTGTTTGTCAATGTCAATTGGCAAAATGGGTGGTGATCCTTACCAGCGGAATTTGCACATTGTTTTATGACCTATTACCCTGATTGTGTTTAACGTACTAACCAAAATTAAAGGATAGGTTTAATGATACTATTACCAGAATTTAAGCTATTTTCTAAGCTATTTTAAATATTTATTATCTAAAACATTTTGATTTTCGATAACGAAAAAATCTTAATAACACGTAGGCTCTACTCGGAGACTGAACCCGATATCTCATCATCTAAGTCGAATAAGTTGTTTCTTAAAAATATTGCTGACAACAAAATCTTTAATTAGAAATTAAAGTGTCCTACCATTCAATGTAAATGTGGTGAGCGTGGATCTTAGCCAAAAATCAATAATGTCTAGACTCGCCACTAACCTATTCAATTTTAATATCGATAAACGGTTTTAAGATTTGATGAAGTAATGATTTCTGAATCGATGTATTTTAGTGCGATTTTGGTATCGATTTCTAAAGGAGCCATCTGTGTCATCAATCGAATCGTGTAGAATTTAAATTTACCTTTTAATTATTTCACTAATTTTCTTTAGGAATTTTGTGAAGTACAAAAAATGTTACAGCTAAATTTATGTCGATTATTGAGTTCACCGGAATCGAAACACAAATGTGTCGTGATTGGTTAAAAGGCTGAATATAATAATAGTTTTTTGAAGGTAACTGATCATCCACAAATTCCAGAATAATTTTTTTCCAATACTATAAAATATGTTAAACAAACAAGCAGATGGCTCCTTGATGGAAAGAGATAAACATCGGCTATTGATACAAAAGTTGTTAATGGTGCATTGCTATCAGTCTGGTGAAGCGTTAGTGCCACTAGTTCAAGTTTACCGGCTACCTTGCCATATCACGACATTGACAAACACTGACGCTATTGCGGCTGGAATAAATAAGGCAGTTGAATTAGACCCAGGCGAGACAATGCAGACCTCTACCACCTAGCAGCCACTATGCCTAGTAGACGAGTTACTACTGACTCGCATAGCCAATCGTTCGTCTCTTACGAACTGCCTGACAAAACGGCAGACGGTCTATTTTTCAAAGGAGTATTTTATTTTTATAATTACATTAATTAATTTACGGCTTAATACAGATAGAATTTAACTACAAAAATATGTAAACATTCTTTATTATAATTGCATACAATTAAAGATCGATAACTAGCAATGTTCGATATTAATAATGGTACATCCCTACCTTTTCCTGGAAATTAAGTCTATGCTACCGAAGTACAAGCGGCACGTGTAAAGTTCTCCATTGTAAATAACCGAAAATGGTGCCGACAAACGAAGACCGCGCGATGGCGAAAGCCGCCAAGGTGAAACAATGAAACAAACAGCGACAAGGTGTTGTCATTTTTAAAATATTTGCCTAAATCTAGGGAAATATAAGTAAAAATACGATTTTTTTATATCATAAGATAGCAAACAAGCAGATGGGTCTCCTGATGGAAAAATCGCCTTTAGACACCAAATATGTTAATGGTGCGTTACTATCTTGTGGCGAGGTCTAATGCCACATGCATAAGTTTACCGGCTACCTTACTTTCCAAACCGAAACACGACAGCGACAAGCACTGACGCTATTGCGGAAGGAATAAGTAATGCGGTGGCACCAGACCCGGGCGCGACAATGCAGAAATCTACCACCTAGTAGTTACGATGGTAGTGACTCGATAGCCAATCGGTCGCCATTTACGACCTGCCTAGCAGAAAGGCAGTTGGCTTATTCTTCAAAGGAGGCCGGGACCAATACGGCGAAATTAAGAAAACAATATATTTTTTTATTTTTAGAAATAGTCATTTTAATATTTTTTTCAGTAATGCCTTTAACCAACCTATATGCCTCTTTCGGATCAGACAGGGGTTATATATATATATATATATATATATATATATATATATATATATATATACAAACTAGAATGAAAATATATTTTGGCAAGTATTTCTTTGTTAGAATTTTTTTGCACATCTTATTCATTGATATAAAAAACCCAAGATACACAATCAGTATCTCAAAAACGTCTTCTAAAAATGAGCGCACAATTTTAAATTGTGCGCTCATTTCAAGTTCAAGAATCGCGATACGGTCAATTTTATTACTTTTTGTACATTGCTTTATAAAAACAACTATAAATCTTGCGTTTAAGGTTGAAAATGCAATAACATATATTTTTGCCATATCTATAACTACTTGTGTGAAATTAGGGACAGTTTTGAGTGTCAGTTTTGTTCGGGACTGTGCATCTTGGATTTTTTATATCAATGATCTTATTATTATAAAGTTTTTGCAAAATACGCAGCAATATGTCATTGTGACAGTCCTATTCTCAGTTGGAATGTGTGCTATGGCATCTTAGCGTAAGAAAACTCAACCAGGCTGCTATTTGCGTAGGACTTGATGATATCTATATAACATCGAAATACAACTATGAGTTCTGTGCGCAGGCATTTTATAACTACTCGATGTATGCTATTAAATAATTCAGTCAAGTACTAACTTCAGTGCATGTTCATGCATTACATTATATGCAGTTATATGCACTGAAGTTAGTTCTTGACTGAATTATTTAATTGCATTGATAAAGTGGAAATAATATCTACATAAATATATACTTATCTGTGTTGTGTTCTGTGGGTAGGCACCACAGAACACACACAGATAAGTATAGATTGTGTCATCAATTGTTTTACAGGAGTCAGTTAGGATGTCCTGTATTTTAGTATTGCACTTTCTACTAAAAATGTTTTCGTAACCCGTTTCCTTGATTAACTGTGTCGGCGTTTTCTGTCGTAAACAAGCCTTCTATTTAATATATATTTATTTATGTCCAGTGTCGATCTGTGCTTCAAAAAAAAAATGTTAAACCGTCAACCACGATGGTAGATTTTAACCATTTTAACAAAGTGACAGTGGTAAACACGAAGACGTCCTCAATAGCTACTTGCTACTGACAATATAACTGGGGAATCATGAAATGTGTTATTATAGCACACATCATAAGTATTCTTAGCGAGACACATATCAGCTTATTAAAATATTGTTGATTTGAACATGTTTCGAATAAACTATCAATAGGTAGTACGGTAGATTTGTCTATATGTCTATATGATAAATACATGTAATAAACGTAAGCATCGCGTCGTACTGTTTGCGGATGACAATTCTTTTATTCAAAGTGAAAAGCTAAGTTAATAAGTATGACGAAGTAAATAGGTATTGCGTTTTCAAGAGTTGTACGCAGGTTCAGTATTTCGAAAGTAAAGAAGATAGCGTCTGTTTTCTGTACTTGCAACAGAGGTCCCTATAAGTAAAAGTTAGAAATTCACGTTGTTATTTATTCTATTTGATTTTAAGATTGATTATTTTTTTATATATTTCAATAAAATTTTCAAACGAATCGATTCCATGGGGGATTTCGAAATGGTGGCACTCCCTTCTCCATCCTGCGCGAATCACCGTAGTCCGCACTTAGCTTAACAAATTCTTAGTATTTTTAGCTATCTAACGATATAGTTAGATTTCAGATGATGATAGTTATGTAGCTAAGACACTAAATTGTATTCGCCAATATTGTTATCTCAGTTTTTTCACTATGAAGGCAAATTTAAAGACGTGTTCACGTCAAAAGTTTGGACCCATTTTTAAGACAATTGTGCGAACGTTGGAGTATAAAATTTGGCATAGTTAAAATTTACATTGCGAAGGAGTGCTGAAATCAAAAATGTTTTAAATAAAATGCATTAGAAATACGTTAAATTAATAAAATTAATATTACGCACGCTAAACTCATATGACATATATGATAATATACACATTACACACATGAATAGGTTCTATTTCCTTTACGTCTAAAATCAGTTATCAAACTTAAAAGAGATTTTATTGTTTTGTCTATTACTGAATATTAGCCACAGGCAATCACTAGTTAATATCATGGAACTATGTATATTATTCATCCTAGGTAAATATAAAAGTGCTGACATTAAGTACAAGTATAGCAAATGCTACATAACAATGCATGATTAAAATCTCTGATGTCTGTAGACTATTGTTATTTCTTTTCATCAGGAGAACCATCTGATTGTTTGCATAACATAACATAAAAAAAGAGTTTAAATTCTAAGAAACATCAATATTTTTATCAAGACCGAGCGTTTACCCTTGAACAATCATTGCTTCAACCTAGATGTTATCAACACGAACCTTATATGTAGAAATGAAGGAAAAAAGAAACATCTCCGAAATATAAAGTATCTACAACAGAATATTGTGGGTTACGTTAACACCAAGACGCCATTACTTATGCCTCGGGTATACTCGGGATAAGAGCCACAACTACCAACATAAAAGATTTTTGCTTGATAAAATATTTAGCTGATAAATCTTGTTGTGGTTGGGCGTGATAACACACGTAATCGGCCGCCTATTTTACAACTGACCTACGAGTAAACTTCATTCGTATTCGCTTGTATTTTTTTAGTTTTCTGTATAAAAAGTATTGTGTACTGGTATATAAATCTTATTAATATTTAGTGTGCGTGTGCGTGTGCGTGTGCGTGTGCGTGTGCGTGTGCGTGTGCGTGTGCGTGTGCGTGTGCGTGTGCTTGTGCTTGTGCGTGTGCGTGTGCGTGTAATCGTCTACAGACACCAAAGGTGTTAATGGTGCGTTACTATCTTGTGGCGAGGTATAACGCCACATGCATAAGTTTACCGACTACCTTGTCCTCCAAACCAGAACACGGTAGTGACAAGCACTGACGCTATTGCGGCAAGAAGAGGTAAGGCGGTCTTACCAGATCCGGGCGAGACAATGCAGAACTTTTAATCTACCTAGTAAACACGATGGTAGTGACTCGTATAGTCAATCGGTCGCCTTTTACGACCTGCCTGGCAGAACGGCAATTAGCCTATTCTTCAATGAAGCCCGAGACCAACACGGGGACAATTATCCAAAATAAACCTCCAACAATATGCTTTTACACTTAATTCTGTTTCTTTCCATTTCCTATAAGTTATTTATCCAAAATTCGTAAAGGTCTTTACAGTTTTCATAAATCCAATAGCACTTGGAATGCCCGAGTTATTACGGTCGGATGCGAGCTACAGAAGTCCGTGCGTGAACTTCTGTAGTGTTTGATTTTCAGCTAAGCTAATAGATTTGCATCTCAGACATGATGTATTTGTAAGTATTCATACTAATATTTTGAATAAAAAAGTCTGTCTGTGTCTGGCTTACTATCTATATGTTACGCTTTTCAGCTAAACCACGTAATCGATTTTGATGTAATTTGGCATGGTTATAGTTCAAGATCCGGGGTCAAATATGACTTAACTTATATTCAAAAGTCGACCTCTAAGGAGAAGATAAAAAATTAGTACGAACGATTTTATCAACATGTTAATTTATTTTCAGGCGAAGCTACGCGGGTTCGCTAGTATTAAAGAAAAATACACACACTTAAAATATACTTCACGCTATTGAAGTAGCAGACGATTTCTTATCCGAGAATAGTTTTATTTAAAATCATTGTAAGTGGAATTGACAGCGGTATCAGGTTTTCAAGACATATCAGAGTATTTGCACCGCGGGGAACCTTCAACCCACACCGTTCTTCTGACACTCGTTTAACAAAATGACGGACCAACCTTTTTTATCTTGTTCGACCGCAATTTGTTGCCGACAATCCCACTTGCGATACAAACGGAACCAACCATCTAACAAATGAAATCCGAACTTGTAAGATATATAGTTTTTAATTTCAGAAATTGGTAATTGGCCGATATTGCGAAAGCGTGGGCTTGATTCCCGATCTAATATATTATACCTGTTTGTTTGTATTGACATTATAATATATATATATATATATATATATATATATATATATATATATATATATATATATATATATATATATATATATATATATATGTATATATATATATATATTGTACAATATATGTATATTGTACAAGAATTGAGAAGCTTCCCCTTAAATCAAACAAATATTCTGAAAATTTATGTATCAGTATCCATAAAATAATGACACAAGAAGAAAGATGCAAGATGCAGCCGCCACGGGCAGCTGCAAAGGAAATAGTAAGGTATACATGTATGTATCTAACAAATATCACTTGAATGTAGTGTGTGCAGTGTTTATGTTGGTTAATCTATATATATAAAAGGCAAAAGTGACTGACTGAGGTATCAACGCAAAGGCCAAACCCTTAGGGCAAGAAATTTGAAATTTCGCACACATATTTTCCTCATGATGTAGGCATCCACTACGGAAGGATTTTTTTCAACGAAAATTCAACCCAGAAGTGGGTGAAATAGGGGATAAAAGTTTGCATGAAACTTTTTATTCCCTGGAAATTTCGTATGAGTTAAGTAAAAAATAAATAATGAAAGTTAAATAAAAAATAAATAAAGACGGTAAAATAGGGGATGAAAGTTTTATATAACCGTGCGGTTATATAAAACCACTGCCAAATCGTTAGTGTTAGACGCTTGGAATTTTGTACACGTATTTGTCTTATGACGTAAGAATCTACTAAGAAAGCATCATTGATTATTCAGCCCTCAAAGGGGTGAAGTAGAGGAAAAAAGTTTTAAACATTTTATTCCTTAGATATATTTGCATGAAATATCGTATAAATTGAGTATGACAAAAATAATGAGTTATGTATTTCAGCGTTTTTAAAAATTCCACCCCATAGGCTAAACCCCTAGGGCTAGAAACTTGAAATTTTACACACGTATCCCTGTTATGATGTAAGCATCCACTAAGGAATGATTTTTCAAAATTTAAACTCCAAATGGGTGAAATAGAGAAAAAAATATTTGTATAAAACTTTCTATTCCTTGGACATATTTGCATGATATTTCATACGAATTGAGTACAGCAACAATAATGATTTATGTATTTATGTATTTAAGCGTTTATCAAAATTCAACGCCTAAGAAGATAAAATAAAAAAATAATAGGGTATATAAGCGCACAAGCCAAACCCTTAGGTAAAGAAATTTAAAATTTCGCACACATATCCCTCTTATGACGTACGCATCCACTAAGGAAAGACTATTCAAATTCAACCCTCAAGGGGGTGTAATAGGGGATGAAATTTTTTTGAAACTTTATATTCTTAGACATACTTGCATAAAATTTCGTATGCGTTGAGTATGACAAAAATAATGAGTTATGTATTTCCGCGTTGTCTAAAATTCAACCTCTTAGTGGGTAAAATAGAGGATGAAAGTTTTATATAAACTCACGATCCAAATCCTTAGGGTTAGAAACTTGAAATGTCGCAAACGTATTCCTCTTATGACGTAAGATCCACTAAATTTTTGAAATGATTGTTCAAAATTTGACCTCCAAGAAGTTGAAATAGAAGATTGAAAATTGTGTGAAATTTTTTTTCTTGGACATATTTGGATGAAATTTCATATAAATTGAAGAAAAGGGGTTTTCTCGACTTAACTTCGAAATTTTTAACCAATAATTTTTCGGCCTTCTTCAATATTTTAGTACTTAAGAACTACGTCAAATGCAGTTCTTAAATCAAAATCAAATCAAGTTTTCAAAAATTACAGCTGTCAAATATTAATATTTTGTGTTTCCAGCAAACTTACTTAATATTTTTTAAATAAGTTTCAGGTTAATATTCCGATGGATTTAAAAAACGATTTTTCTCTCTAAAAAAAATGCGTGAAAAACCGCAATTTGATCAAAATCGGTTGTTTTATTTGGGATTCATCAATAACGAAAATTTTTGAAAATATATGTTTGATTTTCTTTTCAAAAATGAAATGACTATCATTTATAATAGAATTAAGATTTTTGAACTCTGAAAACAATCTTTGCTTAAGTATACCTTTTGTTCCTTTGAGTTTAAAATACCTCAATTTAGCGGGAAGTTTCAGGAATAGCCTGCAGGGCTGCCTGCCAATTTACAGATTTTTAACTTGCCACTACGTATGTAGATCAGGAAACTACTGATTTTACCCCAATTTTCGGAAATCGACTATTTTCACGATGATGTCAGTATGTTTGTATGTATGTATGTATGTATGTATGTATGTATGTATGTATGTATGTATGTATGTATGTATGTATGTACTATGTATGTATATATGTATGTATGTCTCTGTGTGTATGTAAACATCTCATAGTTTTTGAACGGCTTGACCGGTCTAAACGCGGTTTATGGCATTCGATTGGATTCCGCTCAGCTTAGACTTCTTGATTATTTGAATCCATTCGATCCAGAAAATTTTGAGAATATTTGCAAAAACCTCAAAAAAAATTTTTATACAGTATTTTTTTAATATAACTTCCAGATTTATGTACCGATTGAGTACAAATCCTAATCAGCCTTTTTCCTCAAGAAACTGCTTCCAATGCACAAATCACATCAAAATCGGTTTATCCGTTCAGGAGTTACCGTTGACGAAAAGTTTTGAATAAAGTGTTTTTTCAACAAAACTTCGAAATTTTTCAAGCAATGATTTTTTGATCTACTACATTATTTTAGTACTAAAAAAACAACGTCAAATGCCGATTCCAAATTTAAAATCGATTCAAATTTTCAAATATTAAATTTACGCTCTTTATAGGAAACTTACTTCGAATTTTTAAAATAACTTTCAGGCTAATTTACCGATTTATTTTAATATCTTCTGCTTAAAATAGTGCGTCAAATACTGTAAAATGGATTAAAATCGGTTGATTCTTTCGAGATTCATCAATGACGAAAGTTTTTGAAAAAGTTTTTTTATATTTCTTATATATTTTTTACCTAATAAAACAACTTAGAGCTCAAAAATTGCGTTGAATGTTATTCGAAAAATCAAAGTCGGTCATCATTTCGAAAAAATGTACAGCTTTTTGAACACTGAATAACTATCATTTTTAAAAAAATTTTAGATTTTTGAACTCTTTGAACTCAAAACTCAATGCTTAGGCATATTTATTTCTTTGAGTTAAAATACCTCAATTTAGCGGGAAGTTTCAGGGATGATCTGCAGGGTTAACCAGCTTACATATTTTTTTAATACAGTTACATTAGTTGGTTCGATAGGCGTGTTACATATATCGTAATCCTAATAAATCAGGTATTTTTAATCTTACGTGTTTTATTTAAATTTTGATAGTAAAAATATCGTATATAAATAACTAAGATGAAAATGTAAATATTATTTTTTATACAATACTAGCAGCCCGCCCGACTTTGTAGAGATTTTTAATAAAGAAACTTATAAAGAAAGGTTAAATAAGTTCTAAAGTGAATATACGCAAGCGAAGCCGCGGGTAACAGCTAGTTTAATATATTTATAATGCATATTATTTAAAAATATTAGGTTACTGAAAATCTCCTCAACGTAAACCTTAATTGGGCCTCATAATTCACCGTTCGTGTTATTGTACGAAGTTTCACGCATCAATACATAGATTGATGTGTACGATTACACGACGAAGAAGACTATGCGATTGTTATAATTGTAGAGTTCTGCGACGTCTCGCCCGGGTTTGGTATAATCGTTTTAACTCTTCCTGTCGAATTAAAGTCAGTACAAATCTATATATTTATAGTGAAGGGAAAATTTTTGTACCCTTTTTTTAAGACGATTGAACGAACGGTGTAGTATGAAATTTGGCACAGTAAAGTTTATACTGCGGAGTGGTGCAGAAGCTTAATATTTTTAAATAAAAGCATTAAATTTAAAAAAAATATACAGTACATATTCTACATTTATGTGATACACACATGTATTCTATTTTCTTTACGACTAAAGTCAGTTGTTAAAATTCGAATGTTATATTTTTAAAATGTTGCAAGTTGCAACTTTCTTAGTAATAAAAAAAAAACAATTGGCGGGAAATGATTTGTCAATTGTTTTTTTATCACACATCAAAGTCCTACGTACGCAACGAAAACGGAGTTAAGTCGAAAAGATTTTAGAGCGATGATTTTTTATGATTTTAAAAGTTCTCTTTCTCCGCAAGACTGTACCTTTCGTCTTCAAAATGCTTTTGGGTGAGAAGCACCTTGTTTAAGCACCGTGAAGAAAACCCCCGGATTACCTATGAGACAATTCGGGGACTATTGAGGATTGGTATAAGCTAAATTCAGAAAATTTTACACGAAGAATTGAAAGTTCGGAAACTTTGTTATCGTTGGATCCCTCATGAACTGACAGCGGAACAGAAGCGGGCTCGCGTGGAATGGTGCTCACAGATGCTACTGAAGTACGACATTCTAATGCTGTTTATGATATTATCACAGGAGACGAAACGTGGATTTATTGTTTTGAACCTGAAAAAAAACAGCAATCTTGTGAATGGGTGTTTGAAAATAAGAACAGGCCAACAAAAGAGAGACGGGCGAGAAACGTTGGTAAAAAAGTGATCTTGTTTTTTTCTCAGCTACGGGTCCCATCTGTACAATTCCACTTGAAAATCAAAAGAGTGTTAATGCCTAGTGGTATTCTACCATTTGTTTACCCAGGGTGTTATAAAAAGTTCGCGAAAGACGACCCAAAAGCCGCATTCTCCTACACCAGATAACGCTTCTTCACACACGGCCAACAAAACAAAGTCATTTTTAGCTTCCGAAAAAGTACCTCTCGTCACTCATCCTGCACATAGCCCCGACCTAGTACACTTTGATTTCTGTATTTTCTCCAAAATCAAATATTTGATGAGAGGTGTTACTCCGAAGAGGTAGTGATTACGTTCAATCAGCACGTAGAAAACGCGCTTTCAGATCTGTGGTCTTCCTGTTATAAAAAATTGTTCGATCGCTTGAAAAAATGTTTAAAATGTAAAGAAAATTATTTTGAAAAGCAATAAACATAATATTTTGATTATAACATGTTGTTTTTTTAAGTTGCGCAAAACTATAGTGTGACCTACGTATATATATAATTAGTGAATTGTGGAAAAGTACAAGTGCAAAATTTAAAACAATAATTATGACGGAGTTTCACCAAGTGCCGACGATGGAAAGTATAAATTATATCAGTTATTAAACTTAAAAAAGAATTTAATTGTTTAGTTAAGAATGAGTAAGCTCTTTTCTTGAAGGTCCCTATGTCGTATTCGTTCGGAAATACCCCTGCCGGTAATTGGTTCCACAACAGAGTAGTGCGAGGTAAAAAGTGTCGGGAGAAACGCACAGTTGTGGATTTCCAGACATCGAGATGGTGAGGATGGAACTTCAAGTTTTGACGCGATGTCCGATGGTGGAATTCGGCGGCAGGAATTAATCCAAACAACTCGTCGGAACATTCTCCATGATATATACGATAAAAGACACAGAGAGAACCTACATCTCTGCGCAATGCCAAAGAGTCAAGCTGTTTCGAAATGGCCTGGTCGTCAACGATTCGAACCGCTCTACGCTGAATGCGATCAAGAGGAAGAAGCTGGTACTGAGGAGCTCCGGCCCAGAGATGAGAACAGTACTTTATGTGAGGCCGAACCTGTGCCCTATAAAGTTGAAGGCGATGGACCGGCAAAAAGTACTGTTTCGCTCTGCTGAGCACACCGAGCTTTTTGGAGGCTAGTTTAGCCTTGCCTTCCAAATGACCGCGAAACTGAACGTAATTCGATATGTCAACTCCCAGGATTCCGACACTAGCTGAGGCTGTCAGGAGAGTATCCCCAAATCGAGGTGATACGACAAAGGGCGTCTTTTTTGTGGTGAACACGCAAAGCTGTGTCTTCTTGGGGTTAAAAGTAACCAGGTTTTGGCGACCCCATTCCGAGACATCGGTAAGTCGATTCTCGACTTCAGACACAAGCTTGTTTCGGCACTCTTCAACGTGTTCCCGAGAAATACTGCTTCGGCCGGAGTATGTAGCATCACCAGTACTGTCATCCGCATAGCAATGTATGTTGCTAATTCGCATCATATCATTGATATGCAAAAGGAACAGTGTCGGTGATAGCACGCAGCCTTGGGGAACACCAGCATTGACAGATTTAAGGTCGGAGTACGCACCGTCGACAACGACCTTGATGCTCCGGTCAGCCAAAAAACTGGTGATCCACTCGCATAATTTCTCAGGAAGTCCATAGGAAGGCAGCTTCGCGAGAAGCGCTTTGTGCCATAACCGATCAAAGGCCTTCGCTATGTCCAAACTAACTGCCAATGCCTCCCCCTTGGACTCAACTGCTTCCGCCCATCGATGAGTTAGGTATACTAGAAGGTCACCAGCTGAGCGGCCGCGACCGAAACCGTACTGACGGTCGCTAATCAGCTGGTGCTCTTCTAAATACTTGAGGAGCTGAGAGTTGATGATTGTCTCCATAATTTTGGAGAACAAGGAGGTTATGAATAGTACTTCTGAATAGGTAATTTTATTATGAACGAGAACAAGCTTACAAGTACGAGTGTCGATGGTACACGGAACAGTGTGTAAATGTGTCGCGTACGTCAACGCAGAAACAAACTCAACGTTCCTAATTAACTAAAGTAGGTCTACAAGCACAAGTAAGCGATAAGAGATTAACTTCTAGTAAATTAAATCATTAACAAATTTTAGGTGACTTTTCCATGTATAAATAATAAATATCACTAGACCAATTACACAATTTGACGTAACTCCAAAGTAAGCAATTTATTTGTCTGTATTATGGGGTGTCAATCAACGATACTTATACTAGAGTTACATATACTCAAATATATTTTATAATTACCCAAATCCAGAAACACAAGCATAATATATTATGCTCATCACCTAAATGTTTGTCCCTGTCAGTCATGGAACCCGAGCCCTGTTGATGCGTAGTCAGGTTCGCTAACTACTCGACCAACGGGGCGGTCTATGTATGTGTATGTATATGTGCGTGTGTGCGCCAAGCATGCCGTATTACAAGTATGGCATATGCGTATATGCCATACTTGTAATAAAATATAAATGATATAAATTATTTTAAATATATAGACATTAGAAATGGATATAAATACATTGCCTGATTTCATGTATTATTTACTAATAGATAGGAGATCTATTGTTTCTTGATAAAAAACTATTTAAACAATGAAAGCATTTTAATTTATCTATTAGGTATATGGACTGTTTATTTAACCTTATTGTACAGCAATTAACTAATAGAAATAATATTAAGTGATTGTCTTTGCATTAACATCCCGCCGCACGGATAGTGTACAACACTAGACATGGGAATACAACACGTGGGAACAACTTTCCTTATTTTTGGTATCTTAATTTCACTTCTAGTTAAATATTGGCTTAGGTAAGACTTAAAAATGTTATTTTGGATTTATGATACGTAGATAGCAAAGCATATTATTATGGAAATTAGGATAAACTCTAATCTTGTTAAATAGAAATCACCATCAAAACAATGAATTGTGATTAATCGGAAAGTCTAATGAATTTCATTTTACTCTCCCTGGATCACAAGGAACACGGCGTTATGATATTATGAACTTACATCTATTTTTAGAAATTACTTTTGCAAAACTTAACCTGTTATTTTTTTGCAACCACAGCTCCCACTTTAATTTTCAACAAAAGTTAGAACTGAGAAAAATATTGGGTCAAGTAGTCTGTATTTAGAATGCTCAGTACAGAGAACTTAAATTTTAAAGAATTCAGTTATAATAAATATTTCAATCAGGTTGGATATAGAGCTTGCCACAAATAAGAAATAATTTTGTTTTTACTGCTAGGATTTTTTTGTAGGAAGAAATCATGCAGAAGGATTAGCTGATCGTTAATTTGAAACATCGGTTATAAACACATTTGCAAAACCTTGTTGTTGCGTTTGCATGCGTTTGCATACTTATATTCCTAAGCGTGTTTCTTAAAAATATCCATTAGAAGATAATCCTACTAATTTTATTGTACTTTCCATAAAATATTGATGTCGGCCAAAATGTCTCCATAATTGCACGTTTAAAGACCCCAAGCCTATCGAGATGGTAATATGGATACTCGATTCTGTGTCTTAGCAGCAGGAATAATTTTAAATAATTTTTCCAAGCACTGACGGTAAGAAACGTGATAGAAGATAAAGAGAAAATCAAAACCATGTATTAATGTCATAGATGGTTTAGATTAGATATGGCGTGGTTTATAAGAGGTGAACAAAAGGTGAACAAATAACTTATTGTCTGCCATTACGCCAAGCAGTTTGCCAAGAAGCGTGTGAAGTCTAAACGTCTGATTATCATAATAATTGCTGGGTAGTAGAGTTAAGCATCATTTTCCTGTCTCAAGTAACTGATGCATTAACAGCTTTGATATTTCTAGATAACAGTTATCAGCATTGATAAACACCGTATAATATAGAAGAACTAATATCTCTCTTAGGATAAGCTGCGTGTAATATGTTGCGCGCGAAAGAGGTTTGAGCAATAAGAAGAACTAATATCTCTCTTAGGATAAACCGCGTGTAATATGTGGCCCGCGAAAGAGATTTCACCAATTCAAAAAACTAATATCTCGCTTAAGATAATCCGCGTGTAA
Source organism: Apodemia mormo (assembly GCA_036924255.1). Classification (NCBI taxonomy): domain Eukaryota; kingdom Metazoa; phylum Arthropoda; class Insecta; order Lepidoptera; family Riodinidae; genus Apodemia; species Apodemia mormo. Next base: position 21,449,982 of record JAUPFN010000008.1, read on the forward strand.
TATGTCGCGCGCGAAAGAGATTGGACCAATAAGAAAAACTAATATCTCACTTAGGATAATCCGTGTGTGATATGTCGCGTGCGAAAGAGATTAGACCAATAAAAAGAACTAATATCTCACTTAGGACATTGACACATTTTACCGACTTAATAACAACTATGCCTCTTTCTAGCGATAACCGGGATCGACATCTTTACGTGCTGATTGGAGATACGTGGATGGAACCCACACATACACCACTCGTGTTGGTCCGGGCTCCTTCGAAGAATAGACCATCTGTCGTTCTGCCGGGCAGTTCGTAAGAGGTGACCGATTGGCTATGCGAATCATAACCAAGATGGTAGAGTTCTACATTGTGTAGGTAGGTACATGGGGGAATTTTGCATTATCTCGCCCGAGTCTAGTACCACCGCCTTACTAATTCTTGCCGCAAATAGCGCCAATGCTTGTCACTGTCGTGTCCGATTTGGAGGGTAAGACAGCCAGTAAATTTATGCCATTGGCATTAACACCTCGACACTCGGATAGCAACGCACAACTTAACATTTTTGGTTTCTAGGTGTAGGCGATAATTATCTCTTTCATTAAGAGATTTATCTGCTTGTTTGTTATCGTATGATATGTAAAAAACACCCGCCAGACTACGAGTTGCTACTGAGATTTTGGATTTTCGAGAAAAACCTCAATAACATTTTTGCCCGACCCAGAGATTGAAGCCGGGACATTATGATCTGGCTCAACTAGACCAAGCCCGACCACGAAACAGTCGTACATAAACGTGCGATGTAATAATGTACCTATTTATATTTAACAAATCCAAGTTGATCAGACTTCAAATATCTTTAACTAAATCAGACAAAGATCTACATAAAAAAACTATCGTACTAAAAAGTACTTGATTTCGTAAGTTATGAAGTCTCTAAAGAATATGTATATTCTTTGAAAAACTTGTTAATAAGATTCGCAAACTTTACCTTTCCGAAGCATTTTATAAAAAAAGAGATTCTTCTGTATTTTAACAATGACTTGTTTGCTTTGAACAAAGATCTTTGCAGTGAACTTTTTAAAATTCACAGCATGTTTCTTATTATTTTACTTGTATAGGTACAAGCAACTCAATATTTTTAAATAAAAATTCTCAATAGTAAAGGCTTTGTTATAAAATGCTTGAAAGTAGGTAAGAGAATAAGTTTATTATCCGATATAACTAATTACTCTGTTGAACGACAATTTATAATTTTGATAGAATATTTTGTATTTTTATAATGTTATTCGTATTTGTTTTGACTTTTCGACTTCAACCCTGTTGCTATCAGAGAGTTTAATGTAGTACGTAGTAGAGAAGCTAGTAGCTATAGTAGAAGTCGTGTTCCATTTCGCTAACACGCGCTGCAGCGCTGAAATAATAATAAATCGTCCAATCAAAGTCAAAATTTAGCAGCGCTGCAGCGTATAATACAGTATGATAAATATTCGGTACCAAAAGATCGTAACCGCCGTGAATTTCATGCCGCTTACGCGTTTCATTAAATGAACTCTGTCGTAGGTGCAGTCCATGAACTGTACTTTAGTGGAACACAGATGGCGTTGCGCATTTTCTAATACGTTAGTACATACAAGTCCTTGGTTGTTATGGTTCCTATACAGGGTGTAAAGAAAACACTGTTCGATCCGAAAGAGGTATATATGTAGGTCAATGACATTATCAAAAAATAATTATTTTTGTTATGATAAGTAAAATATCGTAGTTTTAAGTGTCTCATTTTAGTACTTAAATTGAGCAACTTCCCCTTAAATCAAGCAAATATTTTTAAAATTTATGTATCAATATCCATAAAATAATGACACAAATATAGTTGTATTAAGCTACCAAATAATAATGCCTTTGACGATCGGACAGGGTTTTCTTTACACACCGTATAATGTTCTTGTTTTAGTTATTAGTTTTGTTATTTAATGATGTATTTGAATTTCTAAAGTTTGAAAGTTGTGCAATTTAAAACTCGGAACAATAAACATTATTGTAAGTCGTCTTTGACAGAAACTCCGAAATGTGTGTTTTAGCCTTTCTGAAGCATCGACCTCTTAAAAGAACAAGCAGCAAGTAAAAAGAAAGAATTTGTTTATTTTTGTATTTTTTTGATAGGTTAATATTTAGAAAGCAAACAAGTATATGGTTCTTATGCTGGAAAGATACAGCCATCGCCCATGAGCACCAAAAATGTTAGCGTAATTATCCGTTTGGTATGGATAAGATGACACATGCATAACTATATCGGCTACCTTACCTTCTTAACCGAAACATGATAGTGATAAGCCTCAATTATTGTGGTATAAATAGGTTAATGCAGAACTCTACTACCTAGTGGCCATGATAATAGTACTCGTATTTTCAAATGTTCGCCTTCTACAAACTGCCTGGCAGAACGGCAGATAGTCTATTGTTTGAAGGGGGCCCAAACCAATCCGGAGAAAATGTTACCTAGTAGCCATGATAATAGTGATTCGCATATTCAAATGTTCGCCTCCTACAAACTGCCTGGCAGAACGGCAGATAGTCTATTGTTTGAAGGGGGCCCAAACCAATCCGGAGAAAATGTTACCTAGTAGCCATGATAATAGTGATTCGCATATTCAAATATTCGCCTCCTACAAACTGCCTGGCAGAACGGCAGATAGTCTATTGTTTGAAGGGGGCCCAAACCAATCCGGAGAAAATGTTACCTAGTAGCCATGATAATAGTGATTCGCATATTCAAATGTTCGCCTCCTACAAACTGCCTGGCAGAACGGCAGATAGTCTATTGTTTGAAGGGGGCCCAAACCAATCCGGAGAAAATGTTACCTAGTAGCCATGATAATAGTGATTCGCATATTCAAATGTTCGCCTCCTACAAACTGCCTGGCAGAACGTCAGATAGTCTATTGTTTGAAGGGGGCCCAAACCAATCCGGAGAAAATGTTACCTAGTAGCCATGATAATAGTGATTCGCATATTCAAATGTTCGCCTCCTACAAACTGCCTGGCAGAACGGCAGATAGTCTATTGTTTGAAGGGGGCCCAAACCAATCCGGAGAAAATGTTACCTAGTAGCCATGATAATAGTGATTCGCATATTCAAATGTTCGCCTCCTACAAACTGCCTGGCAGAACGTCAGATAGTCTATTGTTTGAAGGGGGCCCAAACCAATCCGGAGAAAATGTTACCTAGTAGCCATGATAATAGTGATTCGCATATTCAAATGTTCGCCTCCTACAAACTGCCTGGCAGAACGGCAGATAGTCTATTGTTTGAAGGGGGCCCAAACCAATCCGGAGAAAATGTTATTACTTTTATATTCTCTTGTGTTTTTTAATCACTAACCAGTTTGTTGTCTGACGACATAAGTCCTGACATTCATCGCCGCATTTGCTAGCTTTAAATAATATCACTTTTAATTTTTTCATAACACGGACCAATATTTTTCGTCGTTTATCGAATCACGGGGTACCATATGATTCTGGTCTCCTATTGAGATTTCTTTATAATACAAAAAAGCTCAAAATACTTTGCTCGTTTCGGAAATCTGATCTGGGATAGGGTTCTGGACACAGCCGAATAAGCTAGATCAATGAAGCAATTAATTGAAATATAATAACATAATTTACTAGCTATATCCCGTAACTTGACCTAAAAACGTTACTCCTTTTTGCTTATTTGGGTAAAAGAGTAGTCTATATAATTTCAGAATAATGTAGCTTTCTATGAGTAGAAGAATTGTTAGAATCTGTTTCCCCCGTGTTAGATCCGGGCTCCTTTGAAGAATAGATCAACTGCCGTTCTGCCAGGCAAGTCGTAAAAGGCGACCGACTGGCTGCGCGAGTCACTACCATCGTGGTTACTAGGTGGTAGAGTTCTGCATTGTCTCGCCCGGGTCTGGTACCACCGCCTTACCTATTCCTGCCGCAATAACGTCAGTGCTTGTCGCTGTCGTGTTCCGGTTTGGAGGGTAAGGTAGCCGGTAAACTTATGCATGTGGCATTAGACCTCGCCACAAGATAGCAACGCACCATTAACATCTTTGGTGTCTATAGGCGATGGTTGACTCTTTCCATCAGGAGACCCATCTGCTTGTTTGCTATCTTATGATATAAAAAAGTTTTGAAGTTTATTCATTACCATTTTACAAACACACAAACAATTAAATTTTTCCTCCTTATTATATTAGTGTCGATTAACTTATTATTAAAGTAACTAATATTCAAATAAAAATTTGTTGCGTTTTTCGTAACTTCAATTCTGACATTAGAAAAAAAACGAATTAATTCGCAATGTCTTATTTGAGATCAAGAATTACATTATTAAATTTTTGTGCTTTCACTGGCTGTTGCTTTGTGAAATATTTTGTCTTTTATTTGTTGCTATCTGCCCGCACAGCTTCGCCCATGAATATATTGTTATCTTTATAATTTTTCGTACAAGTTTAATCTTATATTCCAGCCTCTTAAGAGCTGAGTTTTGAAAAAAATAACCTATCTTTAACAATCTCTATGCCAAATTTCATCGCATTCAGTTCAGCGGTTAATCCATGAAAGTATAACAGACAGACTATTGCACTTAAAATATTAGTTTCCATTTCTATAATACGAATGGACGTTTTAATTTTCTAACAAATATATGAAATATTTATGTCTTAACTTAATTTCAGAATAATTTAAGCATTTTATTAATAAACTACATCTATATTTTTTCTACTCATTAGTGGAGCGCCTGGGGGTTTTCACCTCGGATTAGATTTATAGTGAATGAATTAATATGATCGATGTGGGATATTATTTTTTAAACTATAAATTGCAACGTTTACCCAAAATTTTTTTGTGCACTCCATTGTTTCATTGTTTAAACAAAATACGAAAAATTAATGTTTGACAATATATTTTCACTTTAAACAGTATTTTTTTTATTTATATGTTAAATCTTACTTGAGTAGACATATAAGAACATTTTTCAAACATACCTGTGTATAAAAATAGCAGTAGGGATTTTGAACAAGTAGAAAAACGTGGAGGGGAGAGCGAAGCGACAGGTGCTTTGTACAATGGAATTTCTCGGCCAGTTTATTTGCAACTAACACGTGTTCTGTGAATATTGTGCTTCTATAACAGTGAAAATTTGGTTTTTAGTGAAAAATTCTTGTATATTTTTGTACTGGAAGGTGTATTGAAGACGACGTTTTTATATTGAACTAGCGACCCACACAGCTTCGCCCGTGTCGTCCAAATAGCTTTTAATAAAAATTTCATCCTCTATTTTTTTTCTATTTCAACCCTCCAGGGACTGATTTTTGAAAAAAAAAATTAGCCTATGTTTGACCCCGGATCTTCAACTATACCCATGCCAAATTTCATGAAAATCGGTCCAGCGGTTTAGTCGTGAAAGCGTAACAGACAGACAGACTTTCGCATTTATAATATTAGTATGGAATGATATGTCAATTGTTTTTTTATCACACATCAAAGTTCTACGTACGCAACGAAAATAGAATTAAGTCGAAAAGATTTTAGAGCGATGATTTTTTGTGATTTTAAAAGTTCTCTTTCTCCGTAAGACTGTCCTGCTGCTTTTGTCGTCTTCAAAATGCTTTTGTGAGAGAAACACCTTGTTTGAGCACCGTGAGGTGATGGTTTGCTGAATTTAAGAGAGGGCGAGTTTCTTTACATGACGAACTTCGTAAAGGATGGCCTTCAGCTACCGTCAACGAAAATAATGTGGCTACTGTTAAGCGGTTAATTGAAGAAAACCCCCGGATTATCTATGAGACAATTCGAGGACTATTGGGGATTGGTATGAGCTAAATTCAGAAAATTTTACATGAAGAATTGAAAGTTCGGAAACTTTGTTGTCGTTGGATCCCTCATGAACTGACAGCGGAGCAAAAGCAGGCTCACGTGGAATGGTGCTCATAGATGCTACTAAAGTACGACCACGGACATTCTAATGCTGTTTATAACATTGTCACAAGAAACGAAACGTGGATTTATTGTTTCGAACCCGAAAAAAAACAGCAATCTTGTGATTGGGTGTTTGAAAATGAAAACAAAAGTGAGACAGGCGAGAAACGTTGAAAAAAAAATGATCGCGTTTTTTTTCGCAGCTACGGGTCCCATCTGTACAATTCCACTTGAAGATCAAAAGAGTGTTAATGCCGAGTGGCTTTCTACAATTTGTTTACCCAGGGTGTTAGAAAAAGTTCGCGAAAGACGACCCAAAAGCCGCATTCTTCTACACCATGATAACGTTTCTTCACACACGGCCAACAAAAAAAGTCGTTATTAGCTTCCGGAAAAGTACATCTCGTCACTCATCCTGTGCATAGCCCTGACCTAGCACCCTGTGAATTCTGTATTTTCCCCAAAATCAAAGATTTGATGAGAGGTTTTACTTTTACCAACTCCGAAGAGGCAGCACGTAGAAAACATGCCTTCAGATCTGTAGTCCTCCTGTTTTAAAAATGGTTCGATCGCATGAAAAAATATTTAAAATGTGAAGGAGATTATTTTGAAAAGCAATAAACATAATATTTTGGTTATAACATGTTGTTTTTTTAAGTTACGCAAAACTTATAGTGTGACCTACGTATATACCTGGGTTCATCTTCCGAAACAAATTTAGGTGAAATTATAAAAAATAGTAGAGGAGTAACCTCTTATTAATAATAATAAGAGAAAATATTTGATGTAGACAACAATGTAATATATTTAAATAAACAGATTTTGTACTAATTTTTTTTTTCTTTTCATTAGACGTAATTAATTACCTTATTTTTTAAATGTACACAAAAGAGTACGTTTCATTTATAATTAAACTGGCCGAGAAATTCCATTGTACATAGCAGCTGTCGCTCCGCTCTCCCCTCCACGTTTTTCTACCTGTTCGAGATCCCTATTTCTATTTTTATACACAGGTATCTTTGAAAAATGTTCCTATATGTCTACTTAGGTAAGATTTAACATGTAAATAAAAAAAAATTGTCTAAAGTGAAAATATATGGTCAAACATTAATTTATCATAATAATTTGTTTAAACAATTAAACAATTGAGTGCACAAAAAAATTTTGGTTAAACATTGCAATTTATAGTTTAAAAAACAATATCCCACATCGATCATATTAATTCATTCACTATAACTCTAATCCGAGGTTTTACGGTTTTGAATGCTCCAGGCACTCCACTACATCCTAGAAGCTGGCCGTGAGATTTAACACAATTTTATTGAAAACTAAAAACGTTAAAGGTGTCTAAAAACTGTTAATTATTTTGTTTGATTAAATAGTCTAATCTAGGTTCAGTATAGATGTATTTTCATACCATAATATAATACCAAACAGATGGTTCTCATGATGAAAGAGACAACTATCGCTTGTGGGCATCAAAAATGTTAACGGTGTTTGGCTCTCCTTGTGGTGAGATGGTAATGATATATGCTTAAATTTATAGGCTACTTCTACCCTCTAAACCAGAACACATCAGTGGTAAGTACTGACGCTATTGGAGCAATAATTAGTAAGGCAAATAATCTAACAGTCAATATAATAAATATAAAAATAAAAAATAGGAATAATATTCTTCTTCAAAGGCGTTCGGAATATACGGCGAAAATAAAGGGATTTTAATATAATTGGCTAATTGTGGGTACAGTAGTTGCTCCTTAGTTTATTTCTTCGTAGATATGGCCGTGACGGTTCTTATTTACTTTGTTTGTATATATTTATTCATTTAACACTTCAATGTACACAGAAAATAACAGGACTAAGAGAAAGTAAATGTAAGATAGGAACAAGAGAAAAATAAAATTTACAATATTGTCAAATTCGTCGTAATTTCACTCGGAACCCCTTGAATATTTCATACTGGAGGTAATTGTGCCACTGACAATTCTTCATTCCGTTACCTTCAGGTAATTGGTGCTGCAGCTGGCTGTTTATTGACCACCAAATGTTACTCGTAATCACTTTTCTGACTTCACTTGAGTCACTTTTAGCTTTCCATCGTATTGAGTGCTCCCATCATGTAATAATGGGGGATTTTAACATCAATGTTTTAAGAAATGCTAACAAAGTGAGTAACTGTTATTCAATCTTAAGGTCTTACCGTCTAACACAATTGCCGTTTAATTCTTCACAACACAATATAAATGCCGAAGACTCATTCATTGGCTTGTATCATCACTAGCACGTGTGGTTGATCACGGCCTTTCGGCAGTTCCTTGTTCGTGATACTCTCGTCATGATTTAATATACATAATTTATAAATTGAAATATCCTTAACCACGATTAAAAATGTTAAAATTGTGCAATATTGCGAGTATTAACTAATGAGCTAGAACAGAATGATTCTTCTTTTGATTGATCGGATGTGTTTGGAAAACTTTCTGATTTATATGACAGACACGCATCTGTTTATTTTAAAATGAAATGCCCATCAGCACCGTGGATTACGTCTAAAATACGACAAGTGATGAAAATATGTGATCAAGCTTTTACTCGTTTCACGAGATACAGACGTAATGCGAATTACTTAAAAAAGTATCTTTGTATATTTTCATATATAGCATATATATAAGGGACACACGAACCAAAAAATTAAGAAAATATTCCATTTTTACTCTCTAGTCATGATGACAACTTCTTTTTCTGTGCGAAATGCAAAATTTGCGTTTTATTTTTTTCTTATTTTTACACTACGCAATATAAAGTGTACATTACTTCGATTAGTCGCGACCGTGGAACTCGAATCGAAGCTCGTTTATTTTGCGTAGTATGCGGCGCATAATACATTGCTTGTTTTGCGTATTTCTTCTAAATTTTAGTAGTTTTTTAGAAAAAAACACTATAGATTATTTTTTACTTTAACTTTACTTTAACTTTACTTTAACTTTGTATCATTTGGCTCATTCTAATACTAATGATCTAAATGATACAAAGTTAAAGTAAAAAACGTCAAAAGAATCAAAAATTTCCCACGCAAATTTCCAACGGTTTTCATTTCAAAATTATTGTACAATTCCGTGATTTAGATTATTTAGGTATACCGATTCTTACACGTTGTCTATGAATGATTTTTATATTGTTTATAAAAATCTAAATCTAAAAATCTATCAACTTTTTTAACTGAATTTCTATTTTAGAAAACATATTAATGTATGACACTCAATATTGCGAACCGTTTGAATAATAATCAATTGTTAGACGAACTTAGGCATATGCCTTAAAATTATACATCCAAGGAGTCCTGTTTAGTAGATATACTAAATGTATATCTCACGTAGGTATATCTAACGTATATCTAACATATTATATATAAAGTATTTAGTCCTTTAAAAAAGGCGCACAATCTTTTTGCTTTTCATATTAATATACAGACTAACAAAAAATAAATAGAATTACTAAGTGACATAATTATTGTCAAATAAGTTATTTTCGTCAATCAGTTACATTGTGAAATAGGCACAAGTAGGCTTGATTTTTTTTAAAAATAAATATTACCTAAGTAAAAAATTTCACCCATTGTGGCGTGAAGTAGTGATAAATACACAAACATTTTTACACACATATTTGACATTAAAAAATTTCGAGAAGTCAGTCAAAGGGGAACAGTCTTTAAAGTATATGAAGTTAAAAGTACAGGTCTTTAAAGTATATGAAGTTAAAAGGTAGTGGAAATCACTACCTTACTGATTGAAACGCACGTTTTATCTTATTTAGTTAAATGATTCACTCATGACTCAGGCTTTTTCATTGACATTTATTATGAGTATATTAGAAATTGATTTATGCGGCATTGGAAATGGAAGAGTAAACTGCTATCCTTAAAGTGGCTTGTCATTTTAATGTAGCTTGAAAATAAATGCAAAGAAATAAGCTCCTCCCTTTTAAGTCAGTAACAGGTACCTAAGGTTCGCTTTAAGCGAAAGAAAATGGACTGAAACAAATTTAAATAATTTACCTATAAATTGCTTTCACAATAAAAGGAAAATTGTATGTATAATTAACTAAGAAAATTACACAGAAACAGGATATTTTCCGACAAATGCAAACATTTTGTCCCTATACTATTTATTTCCCATTTTAGATATACTTCTTAAAAGTACACTTTAATAGTATCTTGATAATAATTAAAAAAAATGTTAATGATTTTCAGTTCCTGCTAAATTTATTTCCAAAAAATATACTTACTAAATAATATCCGTACATCGCAGTTTTTAATAATAGCACCAGGCATTTTGTATAAAAATATCTAAATATTTTGAATATTTCTGCGGTTTGCAGATTTATAGAAAGTATTCGATAGAGTTGTATAAATAAAATAATGGGAAAATTTACCAGACTATGTGTTATTTGGGCTGGGGCTCGTGCTGCGTGCTGTGCTCCATCCATATAGGTACTGGGAGATGTGTGCTTTATACCGACACGTCTGTAGTGTGTGAATAGCAAAATATTGTTCATCGAACAATTACTCTTATTGACAGCGGTAAAGTAATTAATTGACTTCGGTCAAAATTCGTGTCAAACAGGCTTGTGCGTTGTTAGCCCACCTTTTTACTCTGTATCTGCAATATGTGTGAATAATATGTGAGTAACAAACGCCCATCCATCCAAGCATCCACGCATTCACACTTATAAATTTCACTCACAAGATCATTTAGTTGACGACATTGATATGTGGAAGCTTGGTGGAAGCTAATGATTGTCGTAGATTAAACAATTTGACTTCGAGTGATGTCTTTAGATTGGTATTTATTTAATTGTTTTAGTTTCAATTTAATCATCGGTTTGTCACTTAGTGATATTGATGGTTATCCTTTTCGTCGCATTCGCTAAAATAATTGTTAACGATCCATAATCGGGACTCCTCACTGTATTAAAAAACAGAATACACAAAATATGTCTTAATATACCGTTAGTATAAAAATAGACAAAGAAAAAATATCCTGTTTTTATCTTTTAAAAAAAGTTAAGGACCATTGAGTATATGAAGTAAACAAGAAAACTCATTACCAAACTCCTTGAGGTAATATTTCGGGAGAATAGCGGCTCGGCACGCTGTGATAGTCTGCTCTTATGAACGATATCAAAACAAACGAAGTGTCGCTTTTAAAGTCTTCGTTGATACTAAAGTAGATTCTGTACTAACGAACCCATCTAAGTATCAAGTTCTATTATTATAATTCCTAGTTGTATCAAGAAGTTATATTATAATAATTTTTTTTCGAACTTTGCTTGGAAGTTATGTAATAAACGTTTTGGAGTGACACGAAAAAGTCGCGCGCAACAGCTAGTTGTTCGTTGTGTTTATATCCTACACTAGCTGACCGGCAAACGTTGTTCTGTCTTTCTAACTACTCTTATTTTTTCTCTTTTTTTCTTTCTTTTCTTTTTCTTATTTCTTTTATTCTTTCTCACCTTTTAACCATTTCCTGGACTTTAACAATTAATTCAAAACCAAAATATATATATCAATTGCTGTTCGTTAGTCTCGCTAAAACTTGAGAACGGCTGAACCGATTTGGCTAATTTTAGCTTTGAATTGATTGTTGTTTTTTGCTGTTCCGGGCATTTTTTTTATTAGAAAAATTGTTATTTTGTAATTAAAAAATTGTTTTGTAATTAAAATTTATTACGAAAGTAAAAAAAAACATTTGTATTTGGAGCATTGAAAACTAAAATGAAATAAATTTTGTTTTTTTGCTATAAATTCGTAAACCACCGAAATGTCAGTCCGCTGGGCTGTCCCAGTCCCAAAATTAAAACTTTAAGATTAAATTTTGAGTTATTCGTCATATTAATTTGGTCCATAATGCTTATAAACTTAATTAGTTAACTAACAATCTTCTTCAATAAAAAGTACCGAAATTTAAGTTATCGGTATAACCAATATTTCATGGTGACTTTATTTTCTGAAATAAACCGTAAATATTCTAGCATAAAATAATAGAGTAAAAGTAAAAGTAGATGTAAAAATATTAAGCAATCATTAAATATTTCAAAGAAAACCTAATCGAATCAGAAGTAATATCCAATATATTTGAAGTGTATTTTCTGAAATAAAACATTAATAATGTCACAAGGCAACCTTCCTGTAGATAAGGAGCAACCGTATAATATATCGGAGCTTTGTGGTTCTGCGGAAATGTAACAGGTTTTATTTAATTTCAGGGAAAAGGGATATTCAAAATAGCAGTCGTCGGTTTGCGGTCTGAAGAAAATAGAGTGAGCAACAAATAGCAGCTCGACTAAGATAAAAAGGGCCCGTCATTTTGTTAAACGACTCCCAGTTCTGAGCCTTACTCAAATAACAGACGCGGACTTTATACAATCCTATCTACTTATAAGCTTGAATGTTTTGGATTCGCAATACGGTTTGGTTTAAGACGTACTAAATTAAACATGCCTATTGTATGTCTTACTTAAGTAGATCTGCTAAAAATATTTTATTTGTAAAATATATTTTGTCTGACAGTGCAAAAACTGAGCGTGTTTCAGTTTTTTTTATATAACAATTTTATTTATATTTTTATTTTTATTTATAACAATTTTATTTTTATTTATAACAATTTTATATAAACAAGCGGATGGGATGGAAAGAGTCAACCATTGCTTATAGACACCAAAGATGTCAATGGTGTGTTGATATCTTGTGGCGAGATCTAATGCCACATGCGTTAGTTTACCGGCTACCTTACCCTCCAAATTGGAACACGACAGCGACAAGCACTGACGCTATTGCGGCAGGAATAGTTAAGGCGGTGGTACCAGACTCGAGCGAGACAATGCAGAACTCTACCACCTAGTAGCCACGTTGATAGTGACTCGCATAGCCAATAGGTCGCTTTTTACAACCTGTCTGGCAGAACGGCAGTTGGACTATTCCTCAGAGAGCCCGCGACCAACACGGGGTTTCAGTGTTTTATAAGTATGTGGAGTGCTTGTATAGGCCGTAAGATTTAATTCGTTTTGAAGATTATTTCACTATAAAACTTTTACTAAATTTTGAAGTTTATTTCATAAAGTCATGATTTTATATTTTATTAATATATTTTATCCAGTTTAGACTTTTTTTTAAAAAAAAGCTTATACTTAGAAATTCTCAAACTTTCCTTGTCACGATAGGAAGATAGTACAAAGGTAACAATGCACAATTATGTCTAGTTATTATATATTACAGTTTCTTGTCGTTGATTAACACGCATAACACAAAAATAACGTGCTTACTTTAGTGTTAGATCAATTCGTGTAATTTGTTCAGCGATATTTTTTATTTATAACTAGCGATCGCCTGTGGCCAAAAAGTCGTCCATATTTAAACAATAAAATCTCTTATTTGGATAACCGACTTTAGCCGTAAAGAAAAAATAGTAGATATGTGTGTATTTATTCATGAACGTTACATGAATGTAGTGTGTATAATGTTTATTTTTGTAAATTAATATACTTCTAATGCATATTATTTAAAACTTTTAGGTTTCTGCAGTCCTCTGCAATGTAACTTTTATTGTGCCAAATTTCATATTCCACCGTTCGCGCAAATGTCTTAAAAAGGAGTAAAATTTTTTCCTTCACGTATTTATATGTAGACGATATCATTGGTGTCATCAAGAGATCGCCTAATAAGGCGGTGGTTATCATTTAATATTATAAAATTAGAACTTTCTAAATTACATTTTAAAAAGCCTTCGTTCATGTAAAATCTCTCATCTTTATAAAAAATCGAATTATAGTCGATGAATAGAGGAACAGGAATATCGAAGACGTATTGTTGAGCATAGTTATTACAGTACAATAAGTCTAGTTTATTGAGTTTTATAGTATTATGTTTTGTTTGAGAAAATATATTATAAGGCATTCCATATTTTGGTTCTTTTACGAGTCTTTCTTAATGTATTTGCTGTCAGTATGAGAAAAGAATTTTAATTAAAAATTAATTTTTTAGAGATATTTTTTTAGATTCGTATACATTCAAAACAAATCTTAAAATAATGTTCTTTGATGCAATGATTTTTTTGTGTCCGGTGTCATTATAGCCGAATAAATTAACTGCCTTACTACTAAGCATTTCGTAAAAGGAAAAAAGTTAATGCTGATACGTATCACTAACATTGACGATGTTAGTACCAACCAGGTGGTAAATTCTGCCTTAACCATTTCTGCCGCAATAGCTTTAGTGCTTGTCGTAGTGTTCCGATTTGTAGGGTAAGGTAACTGGTAAATTTATACATGTGGTGTTCCAACGCTACTATACAGATAACCATGCACCACAAACGTCTTTGGTGCCCATAGGCGATGGTTATCATTTTCCATCAGAAGAGCCTATCTTGCGGCTTGTTTCTTATTATTTTGCTTGTTTGCTAAAAAAAAATAAACAATCAGAAGCTTGAGCACATAACGTAGCAAACGTTGCGGGCTTGGCGATTTTTACTTGAATATTTTATAGACCCTTCGCAGTAAGTGGTTGAGAGTAAGGAGGGAAATTTTTATACCCTTCTACACTGAATTAAATGCAAATTTCACCTGTTTTTTGTCACTGATAGCTATGTAGCTTCCATAATGAATTTCTTTTTGCGCATTATCCAGAGTGCAATAAAAATCTGCCTGAACTTCAAATAAAATGTCCAGAAAAAGTTAAAACGCCAAAAAAAAAATTTTAGTTAGTTTTATTTTCTATTTTACAATAAAAAGTAATATGAACAAAGTTGAACACAATTCAATTTGCTACCAAAAAAGTCTTAAAAATGTTTAATAACTTAATGCAATTAGTATTAGCGTTAAAAAACCCTCTACTACCAAAAAATACTGAAATAATAGAATTTTAGAATCAGCAACTGTACCTATTATGTTTTATGATATAACAGGTGGCAAATCTACCAACAAATCGGGTACATGTCCAATCTGGTGTAGCCTCGAATCTTAGAATAACATTATGATTTAAAGAATAACTTTAAAACCTATAGGGAACGAATTTCTGGACTTGAAATTCCTAAATAGATATTTCACCATCCAATGGCCTCTGTATAGTCTTTTATTATTATTAAAAAGTAAAAAATAAGTGAAGTACTTAATTAAGGTGAAGGGAATATTCAATATTTTGTAGGTACACAAAAATATCGTTTTTTTTGCTAACCTATAAATACCAAATTTTCTCATAAGGCATATGAAATTATAGTTGTTACTATAGTTACAGCTTATTGAGCGTAAATTATATTTCACAATATTTTATTTAGGTTAGGATAAATTTGGAAAATAATTTTATGTAAAATTGAAAAAATAAAATACTATCTCGTATATCAAATATTTTCATTGTCATTATCAACCGACGAAAAACGGAGGAGGTTCTTAATTCGATGCATCCCATTTTTTTTTACGAATTCCAACAATAAGGGTACGTAAATAACGAATGATTGATTATTCAACCACTGATTTTAATCTATGACCAGGCATAACTTTTTTCGTCAGTTTGATATTTCGCAAAAGAGGTATTGCGTTTTTAATGATAAATCTGTTTGTGTTTTTAGACCTTATCTTATAAATTATTACATTTATGAATGGAATGAATAATTATACGATGATTGCAATTCGAAAAGTAAACCAGTATGATGATATATCTATATATATAAAAATCAATCCCTATTTTCCTTGGTCACGACATCACGCCTGAATGGCTGGACCAATTTCGGTAAATTTTTTTTGTTGTGTTTGTAATTGTAAGGAGAAGGTTTGTATAAAAGAAAATATTAAGAAAATTGCGCGGAAAATTAAAAAAATTAAGAATACTTAACCACCATATAAAGTCTAATGTCATTTCGGCTGCGTGGAAGGACAATCCCGTAGTCTTATATAAATTACGTGTCACGTTGTTTGTCCGCTATGGATTCCTAATATGTAAGAAAAAACAACGTTTGCCGGGTCGGCTAGTAATTAATAAAAATAAACTTTACACACACAAAACATTAATTTGATATGTGTTATAATTTCACATAATATGTATACATATACTATTATGTCTATAGCTAAAGTCTGTTGTCAAACTCAGACGAGATTTTTTATTTAATCTACGATCAAATTTCGACCAAAGGGCGATCGCTAGTAAATTAATTACGCAAGTTATGCGCGTATGCTTAAACAGTATCCGGGCAACAATTTTCATAAAAAACAGTAGCTTTAATCGTTTTTGAGTACCTACGTGTTTTAGGTGGCTCTAATGAAGCTGGTCTGCAGCTGGTCTACAATGAATGTCTAATGTCCATTATTTTGTTACTTAATATACAACCGAAACAATGACAACGGTATGTATAGGTATTTGACGTACATACAAGTACGTACACAGTATGTACCTTTAATATTTTTAAGTAAGTATATAACATTTTTAAGTAATACACAATCATAAGTATAGTGATAAAGCAGCACTGTGTCATTATTAGTTAAAGCGCTGTAAATTTAGGAATATTAATTAGTACATGGCTTAGAATAGCCGCAAGTTTGTTGCTATCCTACTTATAAATGTGTAGTATGATTGCTAGTTACCGTTAGAGCCCACACTTAGAAAAAGAGGCGGATGTATGGATGGATAAATGTTTGTTACTTAATCATGCAAAAACAGCTACCTAATCCGATTTAGATTAAAATTGGCGCGCATGTAAATGATAACCTGAAATATAACATAGGATACTTTTTATTTCGGAAAAATAAGTTGTTCTCTTGGGATTCAAGAAAAACTTTAAAATGCAGCGGGCACCAAGGTGTAGCTAGTGATATATATGTCACCGTGAATTATAAAAGCCGTTATAATTTTGTTTAAAATTTTGCACTTGTACTATTTCACAATTCACAAACTACATTTTTTTTATTTAAATCGCCAACTGGTTTTGCATTTTACTGCACCATCAGGGCTAAAAACTATATTTAAGTTTTTAGCCCTGATGATGCAGTAAAATGCGTAGCCAGTTGGTGATTTAAATAAAAAAATATAGTTTGTGAATTGTGAAACAGTACAAGTGCAAAATTTAAAACTATATGACGGAGTTTCACCAAGGGCCGGATGAAGAGTATAAATTATAAAAGCACTTAGTTCATAATATATCTAGGAAGTTTATAATTTGATAAGGTTAGATTAGCAATTTTTTTTATAAAATTACTACGGTAGAATATAATTTACGGTATTTACCACGATTTGCAATTTGACGGTGACATAGACATACGTAGTAGATACATCTGATGCCTCAGCGAGTAAAAATGTCAGTTTATTATAAATAACTAGCTGACCCGGCAAACGTTGTTTTGCCTTACATATTAGGAATACATAGCGGACAAACAACGTGACACGTAATTTATATGACTTCGGGGTAGTTTACGCAGCCAAAATGGCATTAAACTTTATATGGTGGTTAAGTATTCTTAAATTTTCTAATTTTCCGCGCAATTTTCTTAATATTTTCTTTCATAAGAACCTTCTCCTTACAACTACAAACACAACAAAAAAAATTTACCGAAATTGGTCCAGCCATTCAGGCGTGATGTCGTGACCAAGGAAAATAGGAATTGATTTTTATATATATAAATGATATGCTTGTTAAGGTTGTCAAATTTAGCAATAGGAATCATCCGAGGGAATTGCAATCCATTGACATTTGTTCAAAAAATCAATCCTAAAAATCTACTGCTACAAACAAGCAGCAGATATTTTGCCCCCGTTACAATAAATGCTTTGCGTATAAGTTTATAGCAAAACTTGCGAGACAGCGCAAAGTGCCAATTCGACTGTATGATCCTCGATATTTTGTCTTAGAGCTATACCCTACTTAAGATTTACGTCATAGTTCGGTACTTATCTTAACCAAAACAGAAAATTCCATTGAGTTACAATCCAGAGTTATTTAAACAAGTATTCAAATATTGAATATCGGTATATT
Organism: Apodemia mormo; assembly: GCA_036924255.1. Classification (NCBI taxonomy): domain Eukaryota; kingdom Metazoa; phylum Arthropoda; class Insecta; order Lepidoptera; family Riodinidae; genus Apodemia; species Apodemia mormo. The sequence goes on from JAUPFN010000008.1 coordinate 21,467,925, forward strand.
GTCGTTTCTGGTCGTTCGTTTCTTCTGATGGAAAGAAACAACTGGTACTCATAGACTAGAATTTTCTCCTAGTCATCGTTTATAAGAAATTAAAAATTTAATAAATATCATAATGTCAGATCTGAGCACACCTAATCGATAGATATATAGTCTGAATCATAACGATTAAATGAAATGTCGATTTGTGACAAGAGTTCGTAATTTTCATTTATTGGTTCTTTTCTAAGATTTTTTATTTCTTCAATTATTGGTTGTTTTCTAAGATTCCTATGTAGTACGTAGTAGGTACATTACATTATCTGCTTGTTTCTTGCAATATCCGGAACCTGCATGTTAACATATTCATTCGTTAAACTTCAACTTGTTAGTGATTTTTTGTTTAAAACAGCTTTAACAACATTTTCAATTATACCAAATAGAATATTCGATAAAGCAAGAAGCAGTACGTACTCAATGGTATAAAAATTATATTTTATTTCAGTCAAATTAAGATGATATTGGGGAAAATTCGTAGAACCAATCTTGAGATTTTTTCATTCCGACAGTGTTATTAGAAAAGCAACAGACCTTGACCATTGAAGGCGAAGGCACCTTATTGTATTCTGACGAATTTCAAGCTAACAATATTAAATCTCATGTTCTGATAGGTCAAATGTATTGTGGGGAAAGTTTTATAGAAAATTACAAAAGGATTTCTCTGATTTTTTTTTCCGCCAGCGGACCAATATCCCTTGCTTTTGACACTACAGAGATTCCTATCCGGATGATATAGATATAAAACCGGGTAGTTTTACCCACTCTTAGTTCGGTACCCTTAGAGCTTTAGAGGTTTTTAAAAAATAAATTATATCCCTATCTGCCAGGCTGTTCATAACATATGAATGTTGTCACTGCCATCGTTATTATCGTATCTGTATAGAGTTCTGCAACATCTCGTCCATGTTTGATACCACTGCCTCCCCGTGCTTAGGAAAGGCGCACTACAAATTTTTTGTAAAGAAAATTTCTGATGTGGCTGGATAACTTCGACCAACTGTTTTTAGCGCAGATGACTGTTTAACCAAACTGGGTTGCATGTGGCTATTTTAATGTCCTAAAACTTCGCTTTAGCCCATTACGTCAATTATATTGTTCACAATGCATCTATGTAATACTATTTCTTATTTATTTTATTTTTATATTTATCAAAATAATATTACGTTTTTTATCGTTGCAAATAAATTTACTTTTTTTACCAAAGCTTTCATTTTTTGAACTAAATAATATTATGTGTTAAATAATATTCTCGGGTCATAGAGGATTTAAATAAAAAAATTGAGCCATATTAAAAATTATCACTGGTTAAACTTTGTTACATTTATTGTCATTAAAAGTCAAAAGACTTTAAAGATAAAAATCTAGTCTTACAAAATAATTTTTAAATAGTGATAAATCAGGAGATATTTTGTTTTAGATTCAGTCATCAAAAAAAAAAACAAAAATTCCCAATAGTCTCGGAAATGTTTCAGTTCGAGTGCGTTATTAGAAAAATAGAAGCAGTTTCATTTTTCTATTCGGGAGGCACCATACGAAATGCGATTGGAGAAGAAACACAATTGAATGCAGGGTTATCATTTTTTTCAAAAACAAACCTAATAATATAGTAAATATATAAATGCTTTCATGCCCCTATCTCTGAAAGGGTAGCCGGATATGTTAGTGCCTTTGTTAGCTAACGAAATAAGGGCCAAAGACGTGACAGATGGTAAAATCGATTACACTTACGGGTTTGACCAAGTTATATTTTTTTTAAATCACCAATTTAACTATGCGCTTTGACGATGCTTAAAATAGCATAATCATATTACTTTTAAAACTCTGTAATCTCATTGATCTAGTATTACCGATTATATTAAGACGTTTGAGTCCTTGTGTTCTACTTTCAGGCTAGATATAGTATTCTGAATGATTTTTAAAAACAGTATTTGACCCAGACCGCAAACGCATATAATCCTGCCGCTGAATTGATAATAAATAAGTGAAAATGAGCAAGATGGTAAATAGCAACAAAAAATTGTATTTGGTATGTTGGGGAAAAAGTAAGTACAAAAGTGTTTGCTTAAATCGATCGTCGACGATATAAACTTTTAGGTTGGCTTGCGACAGTCTATTTAAATACTTTGTAAACGTATTTAACTATAGTAAAAGTCAATTAGAAAGTATTTAAATATTTTAGCGCAAGTGGACCTCAAAATTAGTATACCTTACTTAAAATTCGTTTCAATGACCTTATAAATCTTGATTACAGAATCTCTTTTATAAGTTATATTTTAAATATCGATAGAATATCTAGTAGCTAGTCTGTTTGGCTTAAATTACGAAACGTACCAATGACTTTGTGATTTAAGCCGAACAGACTAACTATTAGATATTATATTAGTAGTCATAATAAAATGAACAGACTTAATTAGATGTTCTATTAGTTGAAAAATATAGGGCATAAATGTTATTGAGGTTTTTAGAAGTATCGGTGAAAATTGACATGACAGTAGCAGCTAGGAGTCTGGTGGTAATGAATAAACTTCTATGCCTCGCATGAGCACGTACAGTTGTTGATTCCAATGATTGCAAGAAACAAGCAATAATCGTTAATTGTTCGGTAGCATGCGACGATGGATATAACCACAGAGTGCTAAGTGTGAGTTTTTCTTTTCGCATTCTAGTAGTTCAGCTAGTAAACTCGAAACGCGCTCACAATCGAATGCGAAAAAAAAACTCACACTTAGCACTCTGATCTCGACATCGGACAAACCGGTAAATCGTGGTGAACTGAAACATTTATTGAATTTCGCTGTCCTCTATCAATCCCTGAGGGAATGAGGAGATGAGGGAATTTTATGAAATATAATTTAAATACATGACCACTGTAACGACCATCTTCCAATGCGGTGTATCAGAGTGCTACCTTGCAATTAGATTTTTGTCAAAATTATTACCCACCAACTTTATTCTACACCAATTTTACTGAAATTGGTTAACAAAGAGCAGATAAAAAAATAAAACAAAATTTTCAACAATTAATACAAACATGAGTTTCAATTGCTTTTCTGAACGCTATTATGAAATAATTAATATTATCTATACATATAATAAAATCCTAGGAAAGTTAAAACTGTACATTGAATATTTTTTTAAAAGAATACTTGAGGCGTGATCTACAATCGATATCGAAGCCAAAAATATAGTTTTTAGAATTTTTGTCTGTCTGTTTATCTGTTTTTCTATTTGTCTGTATGTATGTCCGGGGTAAACACAAAAAGTACTGCATGAATTTACTTCAAATTTTGCATGAATATTACTAACAGGTCGGGTCAACATATAGGCTACTCATTATCACGTTATCACCTAGCGGGGATGTGGTGTGCGGAATAAACGAAGTCCGCGCGGACGAAGTCGCTGGCAACAGCTAGTACATTATAACTAAAAATTGGTGCGACATGTCTGATAAGTTGACAACCCTACTGCATCGACAGCTTAGGCGACAGGAGACTTAATTTATAACAAAAGCAATAGAGGACTCCGTTACTCTTGTCCTTAATACAATAATTTACAGAAGTTTTATTAAAATTTATTTTTATTTTGTGAAAATCCTTTTTGAAAAAAAAAACTCCATTGCTCGTACTATATTTATTTCTTTAATGACAGAGACGAACATATTACGAGTACTTGTGGCTAAATAAGACTGATAGACATTAAACATTAAACAATTTGTAATATAGTGAAACAAGTACAAGTGTTTTTGTAATTTAAAGACATGCGGAAGTTTACCAGCTATCTTTTCATTCAAATTTCAAAATTTAGTTTAATTTAGTAAAGGAGTAGATGAGGTGTTAGTATCTAACTCAAAAAGCCGTTGCAAAATTCTAGGTATTTATAAATATAACTAACTCGTCACTTAAAATCAGGTGACCAAAGTTTTATAGTGTTCTCCCGTGCCTATCAATTGAGAGGTGTTCCAGTTGATTCGTATCCGTTTAAAAAAGTAAACTATCTGCCACCCTGCAAAGCAGATCATAAAAGGCAAACAATTGGCCAAATGTGTCACTGCCATCATGTCTCCTAGGTGGTAGAGTTTTGCAACGTCATGTTTGGGTGTGGATACCTCCGCTTTACCCTATTCCTGCTGCAATAGCGTCAATGCTGGTCACTGTCGTATTTCACTTTGAAGAGTAAGGTAACTGGTAAACTTATGCATGTGAAATCACCATCCTAACATACGCAGCTCACAGCAGCGCACTATCAACATATGGTATAAAAACATTAATCATGATTTAAGAGGTCCAGATCAACACGAATAATTGTCTTGTTCTTTGTTCACTATATTCTGTTTATAGCTTCTATATTATATTCTATTTATATCATAATAGCTAACCGCTCCATTGGTCGAGTGGTTAGCGAGACCGACCCTGACTACGCATTCGGCGGGGCTCAGGTTCAATCCTCGACGGGGACATTTGTGTGATGAGTAGGTATAAATGTTTGTATTTCCGGGTTTGGGGTGTTTATTAAATATATTCAAGTATTTATATGTGTATTTCTCTGTATTAGTATAGTTGACTAACACCCATAACACAAGCAAATAATTTACATACTTTGGGGTTAGATCAGTAAGTGTAGTTTTCCCATGAGCATTTATTATTATTTATTACTTACGTAATTATAATGCAGAATTCACAAAAACCCGTCACTTATCTATACAAATAAATATAATTGGAGTACCTATTTGTAATATTAAAATAACCGCTTTTTACTGAATGCATATGTATGTATATATTACGATACATTTACCAAAATAACATTTTTCACAATTTTTGTCTGTCTGTCTATTAGTTTCGGGAAATCTCTAAAACGGCTAAACCGATTTTGACGGGATTGTCACAGCAAGATACTTGATGTAATAAGGAGTAACTTAGGCTACTTTTATTTTAGAAAATTTTCCACGCGGATAAAGTCACGGGCACTGCTAGTATTTTATGTAATTACTAAGAAAATTTTGGTATTTCATTTTTCCAGAAAATATGTTACGACAACGTAGTTCACCGATACTTTTAGTATGATGTATAGTTCAATAACGTTGGACACTCGGACGGACGATACCTATTATCCTTTATAAATTACCTCACAGTGTACAGCTTCTTTCATCCGCGTATCGATTTTGTATTACCTTTATTATATTTCCTTTAATGCAATTAAGTAGCACTATTTTTATATCATATTTTTGTATCGTCCTATAATTCTTTTTGTTTTGTTTTGTTTTTTATCCTTAGTATGTTGTTTATTTTGCTATTGTGTGTGTGTGTGTGTGTTAATTTTTGTAATGTTAAAAAACGCCCTAAGGTTTAATATGAATACATAAAACCAGACATAGATATAATTTTTCGTATTTACAAAATGAGTGGGATGAATGATATAAAACAGTTCATTTCAGAGTAAACAAATAAATTTTAATTACTCTAGACTAGTACACAGTGTATAAACTCGGCATACACATATCTGTAGATAAATAGCGAGTGTGTTGTGTGGAGTTAACTGTTATCAAAACGCATACAGCGCTCTCCAAACTACTATGAACAGAATGGAAAGCTCTTTCATCGCGTAGTCTTTGTGTAAATCTCCGAATTCCTGTGTAAGTTGTCATTAGGAAAAAAATCTGATGGCACATACATACGCGACAATACAAAGTTATATGTATTTTATATATAACTTTGTATTGTACGGAATATGTATTTTAATAAGTTTTATATAAAGACATTTAAGATAATCACACAACCTTTTACAGGGTAGACTAAGTCATTTTTACAGATTCAAGCGTTTCTTTATGGAAACCCATAACTCAAAAATGACATTAATTTACTTTGCAAGTGTCAAGGTACGTGTGACCTTATAGTCCAGAGGTTCGGGAGCTCTGAATTGCTACTGAAACGAAAAACAAAACAGTGTTAGAATTGGAATAAACTCGCACAAGGTCCGGAAAATAAAGAAGACCTTAGCGGCACAATTATATATCTCATTTTCTATCATCACACTTGCCACAACGTCGGTAGCAAAACCAAAAGCACACACACGCAAGCACGTACCTATGTATGTACGTATGCACATTTCACTTCGCAAATGAAGCGTCTTCAGAAGACACGAATACTGCTTCACTCAACAGTCGAAGTAATACTCCTAAACTACTACTAGTAACCAAACGTCGATAAATGACTCAGTTCACTGTGATTCACAGGTTAACTGTTGGTAAGATAGGTTATTTATTACATAATTTTACTAAAATGTAACGTATTTCGCTTGACGATTGCTTTAGCTGGGACCCACCGTTTTGCGTGTTCATTAAAAGTCAAAATGTGCTATCAGGCTATTATTACCAGATATTGAGCTACTACAGTCATTTGTCCTTGAAAAATCTCAATAAATTTTTATTTTATTTAATAGAATAGCTGACATTCAACGCTTCTCCTGAAACCTGAACCTGAAACTGAAAGAAATGACCGTAGCCTATTGACATTATAGGTGACAAGGTGCGTTGCTATTTATGCGACGGTGTGTAATACCATACGCATAAGTCTACGTCAGTAAGTTACCTTACTCGCCAAACCGGAACATGATGGTAAAAAGTGCTTTTTTATATCATAAGATAGCAAACAAACAGATGGGTCTCCTGATGGAAAGAGTCAACCATTGCCTAAAGACACCAAAGATGTTAATGGTGCGTTGCTATCCGTGTGGCGGGTGGTAATGCCACATGGATAAATATACCGTTACCCTAAAAACCGGGACACGACAATGACAAGCATCATATACTTAACCCGCCATTGGTGACGTATATGTCTGAGAGACCGGGTGATTCGAAAGATTCGAATAAATTTTTCACCCGCCGTCGATTCGAGTTACGATTTCGAGTAACTGTCTCATTTTTTTAAGTCCCAGACCATTGGTATCACTCATGAATTTGCCACGGATGCACGTTCACGAGTATCAGCAGCAACCCGGTCCGTAAGATCAGCGTCACCACACATGTAAATAAAATATTTATAATATTTTCATATAGACATATGTACATGTAATATTTTTTTGTTACAAGGATAGGTATATATATTTTGTTTATTTTCTAAGAGCTTGCAATGTTCTAAGATTGACAAGGGCTGATTTTTATCAAAAAAATTAAACATTTTTACTAATTTCAATATTTTTATAAACATATGGGTAAATAGAATATTTTTAGTTTCGTGAGTATAATTTTTTAACAAGTAATAAACAACCTGTGATTGACTGAATTTTTTGTTTTATTTTCATTAATGTGTTTCATTTCAATTCAACCTAAACTAAAAGTAGAATAACTAGCCAATGGTTGGCAAAATCTTAGGTTATAAACCTGGTCTATGAGACCGGCGTCACCAATGTTGTAAGTGAAATTAACCTCACCAATGGCGGGTTAAAATAAATAATATATTATAATATTATATAGGGCAATTTTGACTTCTAAACATAAACAAATAAACTAAAAGTAAAAAAAATTAAAACTATAACACACATAGCCAATCAGTCGCCTCTTACGACCTGCCTGGCAGAACTGTAGTTGGTCTATTCTTCACTTTAAAAAAGCCCGGACCAACACGGAGGAGAGTAAGCAAAAAACAGGTTTAAATAATGTCTATCTACGACGCGTGTAATCCACAAAGTACTTTATAATAAATACAAATATTGTGTTAACTATATGAGTCTTACGTACGTACGATCGTACGATACAAATCAGTATTGTCAACATGGAATTTTTGAAAGATCAATGAGATTCATAAAATGTTAAAAAGTATGTGCATGTGGCAGTGCTATCCCGCCAGACGGGTAGCAACGCACGCTTAACATCTTTGGTGTCTATTGGCGATGGTTTCTTTTTCCATCAGGAGAGCCATCTGCTCTGGTAATGATATAAAAAATTGATACATATATAGATATTAATTACTTATCCAATGTAACTATGACAAATAATGAATGTTGGAAAAGCTCATACCTTAAAATTTTCTGTTTTATGATGCGAGCGTAATATTTAATCAATTTAAGTGTCTTCAAAGTCACGTAAAATACTCAATATTCCCGTTTGATGTAGTCGGAGCAAAAATAATCCCATTTCACCGAGAATTAACCGACAGCAAATCCATCAGATCTTACTTAGTAATGCGATTAATTCAATTTACCAGATTCCATTTTATACAGGTATTCTACAGGAATTAGAAAGTTATATAATACTAGCTGTTGCCCGCAACTTCGTCCGCGGGACTTCGTTTACTCCGCACAGCTCCTCCCCCGTAGATAATAGCGTGATAATATGTAGACTATATGTTAACCCGACCTGTTAGTAATATTTATGCAAAATTTGAAGTAAATGCATACAATACTTTTTGAGTTTACCCCGGGAATACATACAGACAAACATACAAAAATTCTAAAAACTCTATTTTTGGCTTCGATATCGACTGTAGATCACGCCCCAAGTATTCTTTTAAAAAAAATATTCAATGTACAGTTTTGAGTTTCCTACGATTTTATTATTTGTATGTATCCATATCCATATATATATACTTCATATACATATAATAAAATCGTAGGAAAGTCAATGTATATCCGGAGTAAACTCAAAAAGTACTGCATGGATTTACTTCAAATTTTGCATGAACATTACTACTAATGAATATTATTTGCATAAATATTATCACGCTATCACCTACGGGGGAGGAGCTGTGCGGAGTAAACGAAGTCCGCGCGAACCAAGTCGCGGGCAACAGCTAGTAGATTATAAAATTTACGTGCTTAGGCATAAAAATATTTAAAAATAATATATTTTATTAATATCGCGTGTTTTTTTGCGTTGAATTAAACCAGAAAAGGAAAACCTAAATTCTTCCTACATTATTAAGGTCAAGTAATTTAGGTAGTAATTACCTTACTGCTAGGAATCTCGTTCAAGACGATAGAAAGCCAACACGTGTCACTAACATCACGACTTAAAACTCTTACATAGTCTCGCTCAGCCATGATACCTTACCAATTCCCGACACAATAGCGTCAGTACTAGTGTGTATACTAGGTGGTAGAGTTCTGCATTTTCTCGCTCGGGTCTAGTACCACCGCCTTACCTATTTCTGCTGCAATAGAGTCAGTGCTTTTCACTACCATGGTACGGTTTGGAGGGTCAGGTAGCCGGTAAACTTATGCATGTGGCATTACCACCCGCCACACGGATAGCAACGCACCATTAACATCTTTGGTGTCTTTAGGCAATTGTTGACTCTTTCCATCAGGAGACCCATCTGCTTGTTTGCTATCTTATGATATAAAAAAGCACTTTTTACTATCATGTTCCGGTTTGGCGAGTAAGGTAACTTACTAACGTAGACTTACGCGTATGGTATTACACACCGTCGCATAAATAGCAACGCACCTTGTCACCTATAATGTCAATAGGCTACGGTCATTTCTTTCAGTCAGGAGAAGCGTTGCATGTTAGCTATCCTATTAAATAAAATAAAAATTTATTGAGATTTTTCAAGGACAAAGAACTGTAGTAGCTCAATATCTGGTAATAGCCTGATAGCACATCTTGACTTTTAATGAACACGCAAAATGGTGGGTCCCAGCTAAAGCAATCGTCAAGCGAAATACGTTACATTTTAGTAAAATTATGTAATAAATAACCTATCTTACCAACAGTTAACCTGTGAATCACAGTGAACTGAGTCATTTATCGACGTTTGGTTACTAGTAGTAGTTTAGGAGTATTACTCGGAGGATTACGGAGGTCGTAAGAGGCGACTGATTGGCTATGTGTGTTATAGTTTTAATTTTTTTTTTTACTTTTAGTTTATTTATGTTTAAAAGTCAAAATTGCCCTATATAATATTATAATATATTTTTTATTTTAACCCGCCATTGGTGAGGTTAATTTCACTTACAACATTATTATTTATTAACATTTCTGAAATAGGTTGTATACTAAGGAATGGTGTTTGTAAACCGTTCATATTATGTTTTTCACGTTCCGTAAAACACAGATATTTCATGTTTATCCACTCGAAAATATGTTTTTGACATTTAAAATTTTAAGACTGTAATTATTTTGGTATTCTGAGACTGGGATTATTTAAAGTTCAAGAGACAAAGCAACGACGGTTTGAATTTTCTCTTTATGTCCATACGAATAGAACATTGTCTCGCAATGCCGGAACAAAACGTCGAGATATAAAGCTTCATTGTTGCGAACATGTTCAATAAAGATTCCAGTGGACGCATGTATCCTATACTTTATATGTGTAAAGTTTGTTACAACTTTGTTATGTACCCTACTTTATTTTCTTTGAGCGGAAAACAGCATCAGTTTATATTTTTTCTTTAACATTTAACAAGTTTTAGTAGTACATGATATGAAATAAGGTTGTACAAATGATTGAATTACTATTATTTTTTTCTAAGACATACATAGGGTATGGCAAGGGTTACACAGTCAATAAATATTACGATCCAATATCGCGATACAGATATCAATATTTATCAACTTACACTTCATATTACACTATATCAATATAATATTGACTCTGACATTCTCAGTTCAAAACAAGTAATCGTTCTAAGCAGAGGTGCAGAGATGCACATAAACTATAATAATAATAACAATAAATATCACTGGACAATTTTACACGAATTGATTTAACCCCAAATTAAGTAAATTATTGCCTTGTGATATGGGCGTTAGTCAACGATATTAATACATATAAATGCATACATAAAGATTTAAATATATTTAATAAACACCCAAACTACAAACATCTATGCTCATCACATAAATGCATGCCCTTGCCGGGAATCGAACCCAATCCCCATTGATTGCGTAGTCAGAGTCGCTAACAACCAACGGGGCGGCTTAATCAAATTAACGATTAATGATTAGTGATTAATTTTTCTAATCACGATAACGTTTATCGTTTTAATTGAGATTAATTTAGTCACGATTAAGTTTAATTTGACCAAAAATAATCAAATTAAGTAATCGATTAAAAAATTAATCGATTAATGCCAACACTGGCGCTTGGCATCATTGCTTTTGTATTGAGAATAAGCGATCGAGTACCTCGTTCCTTCTATATTTGTTTTTATATAAGTAACTAGCTGCAGCGTGTATTTTAAAAGTTTTAGCGAGTCCCGCGGGATTACGTAATTTTTCTGGGAGAAAAAGCCTATGCGCTATTCCAAGTTAACACCTGCGTGCCAAATTTCATTAAAATTCGTTTAGTAGTTTTGCCATGATTGAGTAACAAACATCCATCCATATATCCAAACTTTTGGATTTATAATATTTAATATAGATTGATAGCATCCCACAGTTTAGGCAAAGCTGCGAAAGTTTTTATAAAACTTTTCAACACAATGTTTTTGCTTTCGGTTTCATTTTCGCCGGAACAAGGAAAATCCGCGTGTTGGCTGTCAAATTATATATCCTCAGACATAGTGACGGTGCGCTGGATGAGCGCATACTGACGATATTGCGCTAATAAGCGCTCAAACGATCAATAAATATTGACAATTATTGATGAATCACAAAAAATCAGACTTTTTATCAATATTCTTGCGTATTGCGTTTAGATATCAATATTCGTCAATACTTATTGACGAGATCGCGAATATCGCGATATTTATTGACCCTTGCCTATGTTTACTGACTAGCTTACCCATAAGATTTAAGCCGACAGAAGAAATCAAAAAAGGCAGGCAATAAATCTTACAGTGCAGTCGACGGAACACAGGTTCAGTTCCCGACAAGAAACAACATTTATGTGATGAGTATAGATGTTTGTGTTTCTGGGTTTGGGGTTTAATCAATATATTTTAATTATAATATTGTGTATTTTTATGTCGTTGACTAGTACCCATATGACAAGAAAATTACTGTAATTTGTCAGTATCTATTGCCTATTTATATAAAATTATATTGTAAACCGGGGCAACCTCAACCTTTTTTTCTATCTTTGCATAGAGGCGATCTTCTGGGCTTGTTCTTTGCGGCCAACTCAACTCTACATACCTAATCAAAGGAGTGCGACGCTTACCACTCCACAATATGATAGTTCCATGCCGGAACTAAATTTTCGGCAGTTTTATTTTCCTTGTACATCCATATATCGAGCTGGCCGGATAGCTTCCCTTCAATTGTGCTCAAACTATGTGCTCCTGAGTTGGCACCAGTATTAACGCGCCCGTTCTAGCTTTGGTACTTAGTCGGTACCGAATTCATAGAAGACAACTTTCGTGTATCCTATGTCTAAAACATAAGATCGCTCAAATTCGTCACACTATAGGCCTATCGCCATAACGTATTTATTCTTCAAAATAATGGAAACACTCATTAACTGTTAGTTCCTGGAATATTTAGAAAAGTCCCAACTAATTAGTGACCGTCAGTATGGTTTCTGTCGTAGACGCTGTTTAGTACTTATACCTGACATATCGCTGGGCGGAGGCAGTTGAGTTTAAGAGGGTAGAGGCATTCGCAGTTAGATTAGATATAGTGAGGTCTTTAATTGGGTATGGCACATAGCGTTTCTTGCGAAGCTGCGTTCCTATAGGCTTACCGGGAAATTAATCAAGTGGCTCCCCAGCGTTTTGATTAATCGGGACAAAAAAGAACAAAATTCATATGTTTCGACGTTGCTTGTATAGACGTGGAACTTGCACAGTTATTTAACATACACGTTTCTGTTTACGATACGTACACCATACCTATCTTTCTCTTTAAATCCAGAACAGCTCTGTAATAAGTAATGTGATAGTAATATTTCGGGCGGTGGTATAATATACCCATACTAGACATCGTAAAATTCAACCAAAAGGTCATGATGGCATCCTTTGGTTTCATTTTACGAGTTTTTAGATTAAAGACAGATATCTATTCTGAACAACAGGCCTGTTTCAACATGAAGAATTTTTCCTATATCCGTTTTGGTCCGAATGTCGTTTCAAGGGTAAACTATCTAAAGAAGAAATTTTAGTATTTAATTTGCGAAATTTCCGCGAAATCTTATATGGAAATGCTGTAATGCAACTGAAACGAAAGGTAATGTAAGGATTGAGGCAAACTTATCAAATGCCTGAAAATTAGAGAAGATCACAGCGGTACAATAGTCCACCCACTTCCACCACACTTTCTTCCACGTTAGAAGCAAAGGCACTAACACACAAATTATGTACTTAACGCAATTTCAGTTCACAACTGAAGCATCTTTAGTAGAGTCGAATAGCACTTCACTCTATAAAGGGTGAAGCATTAATTAAAGAAATATTTTTTTATATTTTTCGTTGCCAATTAACAGATAATTCTCCTGATGAAAAATAAATCATCACTTATAGACTCTGAAGAAGCTAATGTTCCGATCCTATGCGTGTGGCGGTATGGCAATGCCACATGTATAAGTCGACATAACCGGCTATCTTATCCTACAAACCCGAACGCTATTATGACAAGCATTGAAGCTATTGTGACAGAAGTAGGTAAGTACTAAATAACCGGGCGAGTGATTGCGGAACTCTACCACCTTGTAGTCACGATAATAGTGATACCTATTTCGCCTTTTACGAAATGCCAGGCAGAATGGCAGATGGTCCATTCTTGGTCTATTCTTCAAAAGGGGCCCGGACTAATCTGAAGTGTGTGATAAGCGACATAAAATACTCTATTTCTGAAAAGTATTACTATTTTAGAGCAATCGAATGAACATATTTGCCTTAAAGCTTCTAAAATTTTACACATCCATTTTAGAATACTATCAAATAAGTCTTTTTGTTTTTAGGGGAAGCGACAGCTGTTCGTTGCGCACAACTCAATTTTACAGAGCTGAGCGCCCGCCGTTTCGTTTACGTTGCAGGTGACATTAGCTTTGACACCAAAAATCGGTTTGAGGACTATTTTAATGCAATATTCCTATTTTAGAGAACTTTTGTGGGTGAGAATTTTATCTTTTTGAAAGAAATGTGAGTGAAATAATAACATGAATAAATTTGAGATTCTTATATGTACTACATATACATAATATATCCACCCCAGATTCATATGACCGCTCCGTTGGTCAAGTGGTAAGCGACCCTGACTACGCAATCGACGGGGCTCTGATTCGATCCCCGACGCGGACAAGCATTTGTGTGATGAGCATAAATGTTTGTATTTCCGGGTTTGGGTGTTTATTAAATATATTCTAGTATTTATATATGTATTAATATCGTTGACTAACACCCATAACATAAGCAAATAATTTGCTTTTTTTTATATATCATAAGATAGCAAACAAGCAGATGGATCTCCTGATGGAAAGAGTCAACCATCGCCTAAAGATGTTAATGGTGCGTGGCTATCTTGTGGCGAGGTCTAATGCCACATGCATATGTTTACCGGCTACCTTACACTCCAAACCGGAACACGACAGCGACAAGCACTGACGCTATTGCGGCAGGAATAGGTAAGGCGGTGGTCTCAGACCCGGGCGAGACAATGCAGAACTCTACCACCTAGTAGCCACGATGGTAGTGACTCGATAGACAATTGGTCGCCTTTTACGACCTGCCTGGCAGAACGGCAGTTGGCCTATTCTTCAAAGGAGGCCGGGACCAACACGGTGGGCACTATTTTACCACCAAGCTACTTTGGGGTTAGATCAGTAAGTGTAATTTGTCCCGTGAATATTATATTATACTAGCTGACCCGCGCAGCTTCGCCCGCGAGTATATTAATATTCGTCCAAATAGCTTTTAATAAAAATTTCATCCCCTATTTCAGCCCTCCAGGGAAAGATTTTTGAATATAGCCTATGTTTGACCCCGGATCTTCAACTATATCCATGCCAAATTTCATGAAAATTGTTCCAGCGGTTTAGCCGTGAAAGCGTAACAGACAGACTTTCGCATTTATAATATTAGTATGGATTCAAGGGTAGGCAGATACCCCAGTGCTGTATGTCTTTTTGTACAGATTTGCATTTGCAACTGAATAGGCCGGCACGCCCGGGGAGATACAACTCTCTCACTTGACACCGACGTAAAGTAGCAGCTCCGCTGCTGCGTTTCGTCTGGTTTGTGAGAGTCTCGGAGGCCTAACCCCCCCCCCCCCCCCGCACACCATGAATGTGCTATTTAAAAAAATCTACCCCAGGGAGGTATCACTTGCACCAGCAGAGGAGAATCCCCCCCTGAGCGTCCGTGTTCTGGATTCCAGCCAGATCATGGATGCTCAGGCTTCCCTGCGTATTCTGGGGAGGGGGGGCAAATTGCGCTCATAGACAATCCTGTCCGGGGCAAACAGAGCAAGAAGACCATGGCACCCCCTACCACGCTTACTGTGGATTTCTGCAATATCAGGGGGCTTCATTCAAACCTGAACGCCGTCCACTACCATCTCGAGACGGCAAAGCTAGCTTTGCTCTTCTTGACCGAAAAACAGATATCTTTTTACTGGCTGATACTTCCTAACTCTCCTACCCGGGGTACAAACTGGAACATTCCTTTATACCGCGGGCTGGTGTGTGCGCATACGTCAGAGAAGATATCTGATACCGGCGCCTCGGCAGACTTGAAGGTCAGGACCTATCCATCCTCTGGTTACGCGTAGCTTGCGACGACCATCCACGCAGCTATGCGTGCCTATACAGGTCTCATAGCGGGTATACTGAAGTTGACCAGCTCGTTGAGCGCTTACAAATGGCTGTGGATTCCGTGTTAGAGCAGACCCCCTCCGTAGAGATCGTGATCTTGGGCGATTTTAATGCCCACCACGCCGAATGGCTTTGTTCTCGCACCGCCGATCATGCGGGGAGGTCTGTTCACGATTTTGCCTTGGCGTATGGTCTAACACAATTGGTAACCTCGCCTACGCGTGTTCCCGATGTAGATGGTCGTACGCCTTCACTGTTGGATCTCCTGCTGATCTCTGACCCGGATCGTTATCAGGTATCGGTGGATGCTCCACTTGGCGCGTCGGACCACTGCCTGATCCGGAGCAAAGTGCCGGTCACGCGCCCTACACGGCCTCTCTTTGCAGGCTGTCATCGCGTTTGGCACTATAGGTCAGCAGATTGGGACGGGATGCGGTCTTTCTTTGCATCCTACCCATGGGGGCGGTTGTGCTTCTCGCTGGATAATCCGAATGCTATCGCTGACTCTGTCGCTGATGTGGTGCTACAGGGCATGGAACTTTTCATTCCGTCTACTGCGGTGCCCACCGGTGGCAAGTCTCAATCTTTCAAGCCTTGGTTTGGTCGCCACTGCAAAGCGACTTTACGCCGAAAGCAGGAATGCTACCGAGCTTGGGCTGCTGCGTATCTCGTGATGTAAAAACTGGCGCATTACGAAAGAAGTACAACTCTTCCTCGAGGTTCTTCAAAAGAGCTATCGCCAAGGCAAAAGCGGAACACATTGGCAGAATTGGTGAGAAATTAGTTCGCCTTCCTTCTGGCACTCGTACGTTCTGGTCTGTCTTAGAATCTTAGAATTTCTCCCAGCCTTCATTTCCATCCTTGCACAGAGACGATGACTCTCTGGCCCATACCGCAAAAGGAGAAAGCCGATCTTCTGGGCTCGTTCTTTGCGGTCAACTTGACTCTGGATGACCGAGGGAACACACCGCCTACCATCCCGTAGTGTGATAGTTACATGCCAGAACTACAGTTTCGGCAGTCAGCTGTGCGTAAAGCACTTCTTTTTTTTGGAAACCACAAATCGAGTGGACCTGATGAAATCCCTCCTATTGTGCTTAAAGTATGTGCTCCAGAGTTGGCGCCAGTATTGACGCACCTATTCCGGCTCTCCTATTCACTCGGCGTAGTACCGAATTTATGGAAAACAGCTTTAGTGCATCCCATTCCTAAAAAAGGAGATCGCTCTAATCCGTCAAACTATCGGCCAATAGCCATAACCTCCTTGCTCTCCAAAGTCATGGAGACACATATAAACTGTCAGCTCCTGAAGTATTTAGAAGAGCACCAGCTGATTAGTGACCGTCAGTACGGTTTTCGTCGTGGCCGCTCAGCTGGTGATCTTCTAGTATACCTGACATATTGTTGGGCGGGGGCAGTTGAGTCCAAGGGGGAGGCGTTGGCATCCCCCTTGGACTCAACTGCCAACTGATCGGGTATGGTCATAAAGCGCTTCTCTCAAAGCTGCCTTCGTATGGGCTTCCCGAGAAACTATGCAAGTAGATCACCAGTTTTTTGGCTGATCGGAGCATTAAGGTCGTAGTCAAAGGTGCATGCTCCGACCTTAAACCTGTCAATGCTGGTGTTCCCCAAGACTGCGTGCTATCACCGACACTGTTTCTTCTGCATATCAATGATATGTTGCGAATTAGTAACATACATTGCTATGCGGACGACAGTACTGGTGATGCTACATACTCCGGCCGTAGCGGTATTTCTCAGGAACACGTCGTAGAGGGCCGGAACAAGCTCGTGTCTGAACTCGAGAATCAACTAACTGATGTCTCAGAATGGGGTCGTCAAAACCTAATTACATTTAATCTCAAAAAGACGCAGCTTTGTGCGTTCACCGCAAAAAAAAAACACCCTTTGTCGTGTCACTTCAGTTCGAAAACACTCTCTTGACAGCCTCAGCCAGTATTGGAATTCTGAGAGTCGACATATCGAACAACGTTCAGTTCCGCGGTCATTTGGAAGGGAAGGCTAAACTAGCCTCCAAAAAGCTTGGTGTACTCAGTAGAGCAAAGCAGTACTTCATGCCAGCCCATCGCCTTCAACTTTACAAGGCCCAAATTCGACCTCACATGGAGTACTGTTCTCACCTCTGGGCCGGAGCTCCTCAGTATCAGCTTCTTCCTCTTGATCGCATTCAACGTAGAGCGGTTCGAATTGTCGACGACCAGGCTATTTCTAATTGGCTTGACTCTTTGGCGTTACGCAGAGATGTAGGTTCGCTCTGCATCTTTTACCGTATTTATCATGGGGAGTGTTCCGACGAGTTGTTCGGACTAATGCCTGCCGCTAAATTCCACCATCGGACATCGCGTCAAAATTTAAAGTTCCATCCTCACAGCCTCGATGTCTGGAAATCCACAACCGTGCGCTTTTGCCGACACTTTTTGCCTCACACTACTCCTTTGTGGAATCAATAACCTTTGGGGGTGTTTCCGAATGGATACGACTTAGGGATCTTCAAGAAACGAGCTTATTCATTCTTAAAAGGCCGGCAACGCAGCTAGCTGCAATACCCCCGGTATTGCGGATGTCCATGGGCGGCGGTGATCACTTACCATCAGGTGCACCATCTGCTCGTTTGCCCCCTCTACTATATAAAAAAAAATTCATTCCTCTTAATACAGACACGCCGGTTGCGAAAACTCTTTGCGCCACCTACGGCCGACACCCAGTCAATCTGATCATTTGACTGATCACTCTTAGCCTTCCCCGTTACCTACAACTTTCACATTTTATATCTGTTTTGTTAACCTTTCATGTACCATTCTCTCAACAAATCCGAACCATCCGAGAATGTCCTTTTTCATTTTTATACCGAACTTTCTTTAATGCTTCTCAATATTACGAACCTGCGAATGTTACGCCACATTTTTCCGCAGCGATCTCATCTCGATCGCGTTGATTTGATCTTCACTTATGTAACTTTACTTGCTATTGACGCCAAACCTACAGTATAACTTATTTTGAATTGAACTTTCAAGCGAAACATCGTTAAAGCCACAAATACTTTTTAAAGAAACTAAGGCGAATTATGAGATATATACATTTAAGTTAGGAAAATATATGTCTTGTTAGAGGTTCTAGTCAATCATAATAGACATACGAGTTGATGAACAAGCTCTGTTCAAAATAATTAATTTGGTGAAAATCTGCGATTTTCTTTTTGTAATTTGTCGAAGTCAAGTAATTTTCATTAATTTATATTATTAAGAGTTCCTTTATTATAATTTCAAATGCATTTTCTTAAAAAGAAATTGGTTTTAATAACCAATTTCTTTTTAAGAAACTCAGAAAGAACAGAAATCATAAATTGGGATGAAAGTAATTGATTTTCTCGTATAATATTTAATAAAATTAATTAAATCATTAATTTTATCAGGAAAATTCTGCCCAGGTTCCTTTAAAGTTCCACTTGTAAGACCGGATAGTAATTAATTATTAGAAATTAATAAATTTCTCGTTTTATATTTGATCTTTCCATGTAATGAAAAATTCAAATTAATAAAATTGACAACATACAAATTCCAGTTGAGACTCTTTCAATTTTCTGCTAATAAGATTAGAAAATAAATTAAAAAGAAATGAAATCACTATTATCTCTGCCTGTCTAAGCCTACTGCTAAACATGTTGGTTGGCGAGATGAGTGGTGATCGTCGTCGCCGTATTTTTTCAACCTGATAACGATTATCGACTTTTCTTGCGATAACCGGACAGATGACTTTACGTGCTCATTCGAGGTGCGGGAGTGGTAACACACTACTCGCCAGACTCTAAGCTGCTACTATGATTTCAGAATATCTAGAAAAAAATTAAAAACTCAATAACACTTTTGCCCGACCCGGGAATCGAACCTGAGATCTCATGATCTGAGCTGAATAGGCTAATCCCTAGACCATGAGGCAGTCAAAAAAAAAGAAACCTACATTGAATAATCTTCTTAACTAATCATCTCTGCAAAGGGGATGAGGTCTTGTTTGCTACCGTCTTTAGTATTTCATTGCAGCTACTACGCACCCTGTAAATTAGGGATACCGTATTCCTGCGCGTGCCGACATGAAAGCTGTCAGTAAAGGGCGAATATTCGTGAAACACTACAGGCGGCCCCATTATCATCCTGGAAATGCTGTTATACTAGATGAGCAGGTTATTCGGCGAATTTTTGGTATGACTGGTCCAAGGAGTCCTAGTGTAACGAACTGGCAGGACGGTAGATAGCCTATTCTGCAAAGGAGGCATGAAACAACACAGAAGAAAAATACCTGGGGCGAATATGACCAAAAACCTCGGTAGGTGAACCCTAGCATGTCACAAGTGCTCAGCACTAAGGCCGTCTTGAACAGAAGACTTACCTGGTATTTCCTTCAGGATATATCTTTCGTGGTTATATGTGCAAATGGGTCTAACCCTAATATCCAGCCTCGGAGCTATAATAACTGTCATTAAATAGCCCAGCGAGGAGCACAACTTAAAATTCTCACAGAACATGTTTACTATTTGGTCAGGTCCACTTATCCCATCTACATACATAGGCAGGCCAAGCTTAAGATCAAGCTTTCTATTAATCTTCCCAAATTTACTAAAATATTTAGTTAAACTATATTTTGGCAACATGTCCAATCAAAGTTTCTCCTGATTATTTTGGCATTATTTCCCCGTGTTGGTCCGGGCCGGGCCTTTGAAGAATAGGCCTCCATGCTGTTCTGCCAGGCAGGTCGTAAAAGGCGACCGATTGGCTATGCGAGTCACTACCATCGTGGCCACTAGGTGATAGAGTTCTGCATAGCCCCCGCCTTACCTGTTCCTGCTGCAATAGCGTCAGTTCTTGTCTACGATACATACACTTTATAAAATTTGTACTTTTTAAACTGCTTCACGTTTATCTTTTTTAACTTCTCACTACGTATGTAGATAAGTTACTGATTTTGCTTCGATTTTTGAAAATCGAGTTTTCACCAGATCTCCTCGTTTTGAGGTTCTAGGAACCTTTTCCGACTATTTTCGCGATGACCAGTATCAGTATGTCTTTATGTATGTATGTATGTGTGTGTGTAAGCATCTCAAACAACACAAAATCTTAATAACTTTCAGGTTAATGTACCGATTGAGCACAAAACTAATCAGCTCTATTTAAAGAAAAAACTACGTCTAATGCCCAAATTGCTTAAAAATTTTGGAGTAATCGTTGGGAAATAAAAGTTTGGGAGTAATCGTTGACGAAACATTTTTAAAAAAAGTGTTGTTTCGATATAATTTCGAAATTTTTCAACCAAATACTTTTTGGTATTCTACGATATTTAAGTACTAAAAAAACTAGGTCGAATGCTGTTTCAAAAATAAAAATTGAATCTAATTTTCAAAAGTTACAGCTTTTCAGATATTAAAATCACGTTGTTTTTAGAAAACTTACTTGATATTTTTAAAATAACTTTCAGGCCAATACACCGATTGACTTAAAAATCTTATCAGCTTTTCTCCTTTAACAACTACGACAAATTCCATTAATTGTATCAAAATCGGTTAATTTGTTTGGGATTTATCGATGTCGAAATATTTTGAAAAAAATGTTTTTTTTTTACTATTGATTATTTAGCTACAGCAATATTTCAATCTCAAAAATTGAGTTGAATACCATTAGAAAGATCAAAATCGATTATTGTTTCCAAAGTATACAGCAATATCAAATATCGATATGTATGCAATTTTTAATAAAATAGATGTTTGAACTAAAAATATCTATGCTTCTAGTTTTTACTCTTTTGAGCTTAAAATACCTTAATTTAACGGGAATAAAACTTCCGTGATGGATGAACTGCAGGGTCAACCGTTTACATATTTTTAATGTTACAGTATCAATCATTTCATCTTTAATGTCTTTCTTATTCGTAACTAACATTAAAAAACTAAAAAAGTAATAAAAAATTAATACTACAGAATTATATTAAAAAACTGGCAAAATACGGCAGTTACATTAAGCACTGACGTGACAAAAGGAAGGATCAAGTGCAACGATCATAACAACCTGTTTTTTTTCCATCATAGATAGCAAACAAGCAGATAGATGTTTCTCCTGATAGAAATAGATACCATCGCCTATAGACACCAAATATGTTAATGGTGCGCTGCTATCCGTGTGGCGAGATGGCAATGCTACATACACAATTCTACCGACTACCACACCCTCTAAACCGGGACCCGACAATGACAAGCATTGACGCTATTGCGGCAGGAATTAGTTAGGCAGGTAGTGATGATGGTAGTGACACGTATAGCCCATCGGTCGCGTTTTACGACCTGCCTGGCAAAAGGGGTACCTTTACATTTTTGCCTTTTTACTTTAAAGAAAAATTTCAAATTATTTAATTCTTGAATTTATGTTACTGCGGATTTCCGCACGAGGCTCTTTTAATGTCTTAGTCATAAGATCGGAAAACATAAATTAGCGCAGCTGTTTATTATGCTTGGCCACGCGCGTTTAATTATAAAGGCTCATTCACTTTGTGCGACAGATGTGTATGCAGTCTTAACATTGGCTTGCGTCTATTTTAACATCATACTATAAATTTGGCAGAAAGTTGTTATGGCTACGACATGTCAATCGAGGATTTGTGACAATTCTAGTCTTAGGAGATCTGAGTGCTAAGTGTGAGTTTTTCTTTTCGCATTCGATCGTGAGCGCGTTTGGAGTTTACTAGGAATTTGTATGTGATTTGTACAGCGCCACCTAGTGGTAAACGTGAGAAACCAGTGTACCACTAGATGGCGCTGTACAAATCACATACAAATTCCTAGTAAACTCCAAACGCGCTCACGATCGAATGCGAAAAGAAAAACTCACACTTAGCACTCTGACCGGGGTCTGATGCCTGGCCACAGCTACCCGCAGTACGAACTGCGACGTGAATTGCGACGCTGCGGGTCACGTGATTTTCTGGGTATGTCACAGTTTGTCTAATAACGATCGAGGCGGCTCGGCGTCGGCGGTGGACGCATTTAATTGTTCAATATTCATAATTAAATTGAAACTCTCACACACGAAAAAAACGAAATATTTTGTTTTGGTTGCGTGACGTCAAACGCGTCCCCCGATTTTACCGGCCGCACCGCTCTGAGTTGTGGCTACTCGATACCATCTAGTACATTTGTATTATTCGCCAACACACCACGTGTCATGGTCGCGCGTCGTTCGTTTCTTACCTCATTGCAAGTCGCACCACAATTCGCGTCGCCGTTAGCGTTGGCATACTTTGTACAGTTTCCTATATTTGTTTTCGCCGGTCGCACCGTAGCTGTAGCCAAGCCGTAAGAGTTTATATGTCTCCAGCAAGTTTATATGTCGCCTCTGTGGTCTAGTGGTCCAGCGTTGGCGTTGACCACATGAGGTTCCGGGTTCGATTCCCGGGTCGGGCACATAAAAAAAGTGTTTTTTCAGTTTTCTGAGAAACACAAAGTTGCCCGGGATTGGAAATTCCCGATTGGCGATAGGCTTGCCACCTATCACATACACTTGTTGTACCTCTGCCTACCCCTTCGGGGATATGGGCGTGAAGATACCTTCTTTCCTCTGTTTTATACTAGAGTTCAATCGGATCATAAAGCCAGGTGGTCACGGCTGTTTTTCTGTTTAGTTTTTTACATACAAATATTAAAATACACGATGTTGGGAAACATGTAACCGTTTATATGAGCAAATGTTACAAAACAAGTATAAAATGCTTCTAGATATATCATATCATGAAATAACGGGAATATGCCATTTTGTGCTATTTTGTAGCGCTGAATAAGAAGCCAAGTTTTGAAAATTATCCCTGAAATGACATTATTTCATCGGACCGGCCTTACCACGGCCTCACCTATTCCTAGCTCAGTAGCGTCTCTATACTTGTCACTTCCGTATATCCGGTATCGGTTTAGAGGTTAAGGCGTCGGGTAAATTTTTGCATTATTCATTACATCCCCGCCATATGAATATCAACGTACGATTAACATCTTTGGTGTACGTAGGTTATACTATAAGTTTTGCGTAACTTAAAAAAACAACATGCTAGAACCAAAATATTATATTTTGGTTTAAGAGCCTACGACACTAACCCTAGTCCCGACCTACCCCGACTAACCCGAGACCAGGACCAACACAGGGAAAAAATAAGTTAATATATATATAATAAATTTAAAAAAGACATTCTATAAAACTGTGAATTACTTTGCTTATACATATCTAGAGTAGTAGTTCCCTTCTCTCCTTTTTACGTGCGTATTTTATGGACAACCCCAAATCTATTTTTCAAATAGGGCATCAAAGTTACTATGGCGGAAAGTAATTGGAGTTCAAACATGATATTTTAGAGATACATTAGTAGATTAAAATATATAGAGGTAAAACATGCCGAGTAATCCATTTGTTTCTAATGTAACGGGAATAATATTATAATCTCCGAGTTCCGGACTTTCTGTGTATTCGGGACTTTATAAATAACCTACTATATTTCAAAATCATACTTATTTTTAAAAAATCGCCAGCAAAACAGTCTGCCGTTTCTCCTGATAGGAAGAGGAAAACAATCATCGCCTATAGACACCAAAGATGTTAATCGTACGTTGATATTCATATGGCGGGGATGTAATGCCTAATGCAGAAATTTACCCGACGCCTTAACCTCTAAACCGATACCGGATACACCGGTTTTTCACATTGCAGCATAGCCATTTCGTATTCTCCGATTAACGACGAATCTATGTATATGCCATCCGGTAGTCTTATGGGACCAGGTTTAGTGTCGTGGGCTCCCATATATTTATTGCTTTTCAAAATAATCTCCTTTACATTTTAAACATTTTTTCATGGGATCGAACCATTTCTTAAAACAGGAAAACCACAGATCTGAAGGCATGTTTTTTGTACGAGATCACGAGATGTACTTTTTCGGAAGCTAAAAATGACTTTGTTTTGTTGGCGGTGTGTGAAGAAGCGTTATCATGGTGTAGGAGAATGCGGCTTTTGGGTCGTCTTTCGCGAACTTTTTCTAACACCCTGGGTAAACAAATGGTAGAATACCACTTGGCATTAACACTATTTTGATCTTCAAGGTACAGATGGGACCCGTAGCTGAGAAAAAAAACGCGATCATTTATTTACCAAGTTTCTCGCAACGTGTCACTTTTGTTGGCCTCTTCTCATTTTCAAACACCCATTCACAAGATTGCTGTTTTTTTTCGGCTTCAAAACAATAAATCCACGTTTCGTCTCCTGTCACAATGTCATAAACAGCATTAGAATGTCCGTGGTCGTACTTCAGTAGCATCTGTGAGCACCATTCCACGCGAGCCCGTTTCTTCTCCACTGTCAGTTCGTGAGGGATCCAACGACAACAAAGTTTCCGAACTTTCAATTCTTCTTGAAAAATTTTCTGAATTTGGCTCATACCAATCCCCAATAGTCCTCAAATTGTCTCATAGATAATCCGGGGGTTTTCTTCAATTAACTGCTTGACAGTAGCCACATTATTTTCGTTGACTGTAGTTGAAGGCCGCCCTTCACGAAATTCGTCATGTAACTCGACCTCTCTCAAATTGAGCAAACCATCGCCTCAAGGTGCTCAAACAAGGTGCTTCTCTCCCAAAACCATTTTGAAGACGAGTGGCACAGTCTTGCGGAGAAATCATCATAAAAATCATCACTCTAAAATCTTTTCATCTTAATTCCATTTTCGTTGCGTACGTAGAAATTTGATTTGTGATTCAAAAAAACAATTGACAAATCATTTCCCGCCAATTGTTTTTTTTTATTACTAAGAAGGTTACAACGTTTTAAAAATATAACATTCGAAATTCAAATAGTTAATATATAGAGAAGGTAAACCTAGACGCTTCTTTATTTTCCCCGTGATGGTCCGGCCCCCGTTTGAAGAATAGGCCATCTACGGTTCTACCAGGCAGTTCATAAGAGGTAAACGATTTGTTACACGTGTCATTACCATCGTGACTACTAGTAGTCGGTAGAGTTCCGCAGCGTCTCGCCTGGGAAGGCAGAGACAAGCATTTGTGTGATGGGTAGAAACGTTTGTATTTCTGGGCGTTGGCTGTTTGTTTAATACATTTCAGTTGTAAGTCGAACATCCAAACTTTCACATTTATAATATAAAATATAGATTAGTCGTACATTAAAAAACCCCGTACGTGTAATATATTGTAATTTTAAAAGCTGCAAAAAGATTAATAGCGGGTTGACATCTAGGCAAGAGCAATGAACAGAGTCCGCGACCGTAAACTAACATCGTTTTAATGGATGTTATTTATACCTATATTGAATGAATGATGTCCTTACATCAGTAAAGTTCGCGTGTTCTACTAAATTACGATAAACAATTTTGATGTATTTTGATTATTTAATTCGACACCGATTTTTGTGTTATCCATATATTTATTTAATTATATTTTCTCATGTTGTCCAGGCCCCTTTTAATCAATAGACCATCTGCCTTTCTGCCAGGCAGTTTGTAAAAACCAAAGGATTATCTATATTTGTGACAACCATAGTGACTACTAGGTTGTAGAGTTTCTTACCAATAGCTCTTTTTTATTTTTTTTACTCTTCAAAAAAAGAGTAAAATACAAAAGCTTAAGCTTAGTGCACCTTAACTTAAAAAAGCTTACTAAGTTTTTTTCGGTTACAACAAAAACTTTTCACCGGCAAAAATGAGTGAAGCGATTATTTTGCTTAAATTAGATACTGCATACCAATAAAAACTATATTCCCTTTTTTAGCAGATTTTGCAGATTTCGCTAATAGGTAATTAAATTATAGGTTTGAGTTATTGGCAAAAAATGTAAATTACAATTAGCGTAACAGAATGAATAATCCGTCTTTCTAAATGTTCTTTAGATTTTTTCAGTTGATTGATAAACCTCATATTTATTTTACTACATAAATCACTAAACACTTTTATTTTTATTTCCTAGTTTCAAAAATACTGGTACTGGTCGCCTCTAAGTATGCCATTACGGGCATATTTGGAGTCGAAATATCGAGTGCCGTTTAGTTGTACTTATGGCTACTTGCAAGGCAAGGCTAAATAAAAACAATCTGAGTGTACTCAGAGAGGCCGGCTTCATAAGCTAAAAATTCAGCCCTATAATAAAGTACTGCTCATTAATAGGCGGAGGCTGCCTAGTACCAGATCATTCCTTTTGAACGTATTCAATGTAGAGTGGCTCAAATTGACGAGGACACAGCTGTTTCTAATCAGCAATTCTTTGGGGCTACATAGAGATGTAGGGACACATTTTCTATTATATCAATCATAAAGAGTGTTCCGAGGAACCGTTTGAAATAATTCCTGCTGAAAAATTTAACCATGAAATAACGAGAAGAACTCAAAGTTTAATTTTTCCATTTAGATTTCTAGAAATTCGTAACTGACCGATTCTCGAGGCACTTTTTGCTAAGCACTATTCCTCTGTAGAGTCAATTATCAACGGGGGTTTTCCCATACAGGTACGGGTTAAGGACCTTCAAGTAAAGAGCTTACTTATTCTTAAAAAGCTGGCAACGCAACTGTAAGATCTTCGGAAGTATAAGTTGTCTATGGGCGGCAGTGATGACATCCCACCAGATAAGCCTCCTATTCGTTTACTCCCTCTTAAAGAAATATTTTGAATTTGTCGATAGTAACACAATATTAGTGTCATAATAAAGTCATATCGTGCTACTATACTCAATTAATGAATTATATACACAGAAGTTTACATACAAAGTCAAAAGAGCGCACGCACGTACGCGCTTTGGTACAGAGCTAGCCAAAAAATATACACACATATACCCGATAAATTTAAAACTCCTTCTAGCCAAGTTGAGTAAAAAGAGCATCTATGTAGAATGATAAAGGTACTTTAAAGGCATGAAGATTTTTTTTAAAAAATAACAAGAGTTAAAAAAAGATTCCTCGACAAAAACAATTTTATTAAAAAATCTCATTTTTGCAACCTTTTTAAAACTGAATATTTTCTGTATAGCTTTATGAATAACAAAAACTTCAAAGGAACCACAAATTATTCAAATACAATTTACTTAAAAGAATAAGGAATCTAAATAATTTATGTTTCTAGCAAGGCAAGAAATAATGCAAAATATTTAAGGAAAAGAAAGCCATAATAACCTTCAATGAAGATATCAGTGTAATATTATTTATGTACGCCATTTATTTTACTTCCATTCTTTATTAGCTAAAAAAACATTTGCTTTTAAAGAAAAAAAAAAATAGTAACTACATTATTTTGATACAACTTTTTTTTTGATTAACTAACTTCCCAATATCCTGCTTATTGGTAAGTTTCAATTTGTTTTTCAATTAGGCTGTATTTATTTGTAACCTCACAACTCGATCAAAAATTAACCGTTTGAAAATTTCTTTTTTTTGTTTTGAAAGAATATGTAATGCCACCACTATACTATACGTAATAAGAAGACAAATTCGAAACTACAGCCACGAACGCGACCATGTGAAGTGTCATTGTTGTCAGTATTTCTTAGTAAAAACCCCTCACTAGTGACGCCGATTACTGCCTAGATAACTTGGTGGCACTATACTTTCCATTTGTTTCAATTTGGATAAGTGAAAATTTGATTGAAGATTACCTTCAGAGACATATAAAATTAGCTGTCGGTAGTGCAAGTTTTACTGCGTTGAAATTACTTAAATTCCTTACAACAATGATACTTTATAAACAAGGAATATATTCCTTATTCATGGCTGTATCAGACGAGTATAACTCTAAACAAGCCTTCAAAGTAAATGTGAACTATAAAAAAATCTGT
This sequence comes from Apodemia mormo, assembly GCA_036924255.1. Taxonomy (NCBI): domain Eukaryota; kingdom Metazoa; phylum Arthropoda; class Insecta; order Lepidoptera; family Riodinidae; genus Apodemia; species Apodemia mormo. The sequence continues at coordinate 21,496,513 of JAUPFN010000008.1, forward strand.
AAACGGTTGACCCTACTGGCTATCCCTAAAACTTCCCGCTTTTGGGTGACGCTTGTAGCAGGCTATGTCCTCTAGCACAGACCACAATTTATAGTCCAAAGGGTTTAAGTCCGGACTAGCCGAGGGCCAGTCATCAGCTTTTATGAAGTCTGGAACATTTTGCTCAAGCCAAATTTGGGTAGTGCGCGTCTTATGACCCGGGGCTGAATCCTGTTGGAATGTCCATACTTCGTTTTTGAATAAGGTGTTGTTGAGTGGTTTAACTACCGCTTCCAACACTACCGTGTTGATACACTTTGGCTGAAGTTTTCACTCCTTTTTCGCAAAAATGGAGTTTTGTGACGCCTTGGTAGGAGATACCCCACCAAACCATGACGTAAGCTGGATGATGGTCTTGCTAAGCTTTGGCCACTATCTCGGAAGCTTCTTTAGAGAGAGTTGTGTGCATACACTCGATCATTTTGTTTGTTGTAGTGTTCCTCGATTGTAAAACTTTTTTCATCAGTAAAGAGAATTTTTCTGTGTTTTTCGTCCACGTCGAAGAAACAGCTGTTTTGATCTTTCGTCCCTCTTTTGTTTTAGTGCCTGATTTAAGGTATGTCCTGTGTATCTCTGGTAAGCCCCTAGACCTAAGTCTTGTTTGATAATCCGAGAAAGTATCCTCGGTGGGATTCTCATTTCTCTGAAAAGATTTTCTGCTTCCTTAAGGGATTTCGACGAATTCTGGCCTTGACTGCATTAACGGCCTGGTTTGTTCGATTAAACCGCGATCGGCCGAATCTCTCAAGGTCATCAACAGACATGGTTTCAGTGTACCTTTTGATAATACGATACATAAACATTCGGCTAACTCCACATTTCTCAACCAAAAAAATCAATATTTTATTTATTCTATAACCGTTAACACAACTGCAAGAACTCTGGTAGTGTGGTTATATATATATATATATATATATATATATATATATATATATATATATATATATATATATATATATATATATATATAAACTCAGCAAGCGTTCGGAAAACAAAGAAGACCTCAGCGGCACAATAACCTATTCAATTGATATTGAACCTATTGAAAGTGTGATGGACGTGGTTGAAAATTGAATTAATTTCTTCTTTGATTTATAAGACTTCTGCAAAGTAAGGTCAGAATCTATAGAATTTAATAATTTTAATACTTAGTTTAGGCCTCCAAATTGAGGGCAAAGTATATATTTAGTACTGGTATTATCGATAACATTATTTACAACATCAGGATATTTTCTGTAATTAACGGCTTAGCTGTTATGGTTCTGATGATGCCGTAAAATTGTGAAACGTGCGGGTAGGATAAGATATTTGTGAGGGGGATATATGTGAGGGGAAATAATAATATCGACACATAATAAATAGTATCCTATTTAAGACAGAGTTTGGGTATTTATCCTGTATTGGTCCGGGGTCAAATTTTATTGTGCCTAGTAGGTAGTAGGGTTCTGCATTGTCTCGCCCGGGTCTGATACCACCGCCTAACCTATTCCTATCGCAATAGCGTTAGTGCTTGTCACTGTCTGGTTCCGGTTTGGAGGGCGGAGGCGGGAAACTTAGGCATATGGCATTGCTATCCCGCTACATGGATGGCAATATACCATTAACGTCTTTGGTGTCTAGGGTAAGCAGGGGTAATGGCGTGCAATGGGTAATGGTGCGCACCTCTGTATCTTCGTAAAAACGGCACGTAGCAACACGAGTGTCACGTGCGTAGCAACACGAGCGCCTCAAATAGGCAATGATTCAAACTGACAGTGAAGCGCGTTTCTTTATTTGGGGCTGCATCGATGTAATTTTTTGGTTATTTGTTTTTGTCGGTAAGTCCAAGATTCGAATGTTTATTTAATTATTAATTTTATTAATTTTTATTTTTTTAATTAATTATTAATTATTTTAATTTTTTAATTAATTACTAATTTTATTTTAAAAAATAAACCATGTTTTCCTTAAGTGAACGCCATTACCCCTGCTTACCCTATAGGTGATAATTTCTCTTTCCATAAAGAGAGCCATTTGCTTGTTTACTGTCTAATGATTAAAAGAAAAATCTAAAATTTTAGTAAAAAGAAAGTGAAAAATATTACAAAACTTATTGATTTTTTCTGAGTATAATATTTCATAGATGTAGTTAGTATTTGAAAATTAAAATTCAACATCTTTGACATAATATTAATAGTAATAGTATCTACATACATATATTCACGACAGCATCTGGAATCAATTATTACACATTATCTCAAATAGTGTAAATTTACAGGACTGTGTTGTATAGATAAGTACAACAACGTGAATTTGGGTCAAATCTGTGGTTTGTGGAATTGCTAGCTCGAATTCCACTATGACTATTGCGGCTTACTAGTTATATAGTATCGCATAACTCTAGATATCCGTATAAGATCGAATGTGAGTTTAAGATCTAGTAATAGAATCCTGTAATTTCGATATGCAGAATTGTAAATAAATGTAGGCATTCATTGACGTAATTATCCTTCGTCATATTTATCGGAGTTGACAGAATAAACTCATCGTCGTTAGATTCTTCAACGACTTCAAGACTGCTCAATCAATTACCTCGACTCTGTGGTCTCGTAGGCCAGTGTCGGTGTTGAATACATAAGGGCCTGGGATTGATTCCCGGGCGGGTAATCCAAAAATGTCTTCAGTTTTTTGATTAAAAAAAAATGTTGCCCAGGATTGGAAAGTGCCCGGTTGGCGATAGCCTTGCCACTCATCATATTATGGGACCAAGTGTCTTCGGCTAATCGTCAGTGCACTTGTTGAACTTCTGCCTACCTCTTCGAGGATACGGACGTGAAGATACCAGTTTGTAGGTTAGTAAGATGGATTTTTATCCTATTTTCTTATGCATTACTAATAAATGCAAAAAGTATGCAGATCTGAGTCGAATAGGCTAACCACTTGACCAGCAAAGCTCGTTGCTTCACTCAATCAATCATAAGATAGAAAACAAGCAGAATGTTCTTCTAATGGAAAGATACAACCATCGCATATAAACCAAAAATGTTAATGGCGCGTTGTTATCCTTGTGAGGGGTCTTAATGCCACATCTATACGTTTACCGACTACCTTACCTTCCATAACGGAACACGAAAATGACATGCTGACACTATTGAGGCAGGAATTATTCTTTACCACTTTTCCCTATAACTGTGGTACTTAGATACTAGATTGTGTTATAGCAGAAATATGGACAATTTTTAAACAACACTAATTAATATATGAATATTTCTGCGATGTTTCGGCTCTATACTGAGTCTTCTCAATAAAAAGCTGAAAAGACACAGAAGTAATCTGTCTTGTTAAATTTGGTGCGCAATAAAGAGTATTCATTAATTCATTTATAATCATTTATTGGTATTGTTTTAAAATTGTCCACATTGAACCAAATACATTATATATATATATATAAACTCAGCAAGCGTTCGGAAAACAAAGAAGACCTCAGCGGCACAATAACCTATTCAATTGATATTGAACCTATTGAAAGTGTGATGGACGTGGTTGAAAATTGAATTAATTTCTTCTTTGATTTATAAGACTTCTGCAAAGTAAGGTCAGAATCTATAGAATTTAATAATTTTAATACTTAGTTTAGGCCTCCAAATTGAGGGCAAAGTATATATTTAGTACTGGTATTATCGATAACATTATTTACAACATCAGGATATTTTCTGTAATTAACGGCTTAGCTGTTATGGTTCTGATGATGCCGTAAAATTGTGAAACGTGCGGGTAGGATAAGATATTTGTGAGGGGTAAGTAGCTGTCACGCCGTAAAATTTAATAAGGGGCCTTATCTGCCTTTGAACGTGTGCTTTATTCATTAGCTATTATTTCATATATATGTTTGTTTAGCATCGAAAATTTAAATAAAGGAAGACAATAGTCTTCTTGTTTAGGTCAAATTATTTTAATTTTATCCACCAGTTTACATCATGGATAAATTAATTTTATTTTTAGTGTTAAATTTGGAATTTATTTAAGTAATTAAAGTAGTGTAATAAAATATTTTATAATATATCCTTGCCATTTTTTATTGTTGACTATTAAACAATTTACTCATTGTTTGATTGGATTCATTTAACTTAATACTAATAGTATCTAAGTGCTATAAATTATTATGTATAACATCCATCTTGGTTTTAATAGGTTGTGTAATAACAGGAATGTGTTCAATTTTTAGACAATACTAAATACTTCATGTATTTGGTTCAATGTGGACAATTTTAAAACAATACCAATAAATGATTATAAATGAATTAATGAATACTCTTTATTGCGCACCAAATTTAACAAGACAGATTACTTCTGTGTCTTTTCAGCTTTTTATTGAGAAGACTCAGTATAGAGCCGAAACATCGCAGAAATATTCATATATTAATTAGTGTTGTTTAAAAATTGTCCATATTTCTGCTATAACACAATCTAGTATCTAAGTACCACAGTTATAGGGAAAAGTGGTAAAGAATAATTCCTGCCTCAATAGTGTCAGCATGTCATTTTCGTGTTCCGTTATGGAAGGTAAGGTAGTCGGTAAACGTATAGATGTGGCATTAAGACCCCTCACAAGGATAACAACGCGCCATTAACATTTTTGGTTTATATGCGATGGTTGTATCTTTCCATTAGAAGAACATTCTGCTTGTTTTCTATCTTATGATTGATTGAGTGAAGCAACGAGCTTTGCTGGTCAAGTGGTTAGCCTATTCGACTCAGATCTGCATACTTTTTGCATTTATTAGTAATGCATAAGAAAATAGGATAAAAATCCATCTTACTAACCTACAAACTGGTATCTTCACGTCCGTATCCTCGAAGAGGTAGGCAGAAGTTCAACAAGTGCACTGACGATTAGCCGAAGACACTTGGTCCCATAATATGATGAGTGGCAAGGCTATCGCCAACCGGGCACTTTCCAATCCTGGGCAACATTTTTTTTTAATCAAAAAACTGAAGACATTTTTGGATTACCCGCCCGGGAATCAATCCCAGGCCCTTATGTATTCAACACCGACACTGGCCTACGAGACCACAGAGTCGAGGTAATTGATTGAGCAGTCTTGAAGTCGTTGAAGAATCTAACGACGATGAGTTTATTCTGTCAACTCCGATAAATATGACGAAGGATAATTACGTCAATGAATGCCTACATTTATTTACAATTCTGCATATCGAAATTACAGGATTCTATTACTAGATCTTAAACTCACATTCGATCTTATACGGATATCTAGAGTTATGCGATACTATATAACTAGTAAGCCGCAATAGTCATAGTGGAATTCGAGCTAGCAATTCCACAAACCACAGATTTGACCCAAATTCACGTTGTTGTACTTATCTATACAACACAGTCCTGTAAATTTACACTATTTGAGATAATGTGTAATAATTGATTCCAGATGCTGTCGTGAATATATGTATGTAGATACTATTACTATTAATATTATGTCAAAGATGTTGAATTTTAATTTTCAAATACTAACTACATCTATGAAATATTATACTCAGAAAAAATCAATAAGTTTTGTAATATTTTTCACTTTCTTTTTACTAAAATTTTAGATTTTTCTTTTAATCATTAGACAGTAAACAAGCAAATGGCTCTCTTTATGGAAAGAGAAATTATCACCTATAGGGTAAGCAGGGGTAATGGCGTTCACTTAAGGAAAACATGGTTTATTTTTTAAAATAAAATTAGTAATTAATTAAAAAATTAAAATAATTAATAATTAATTAAAAAAATAAAAATTAATAAAATTAATAATTAAATAAACATTCGAATCTTGGACTTACCGACAAAAACAAATAACCAAAAAATTACATCGATGCAGCCCCAAATAAAGAAACGCGCTTCACTGTCAGTTTGAATCATTGCCTATTTGAGGCGCTCGTGTTGCTACGCACGTGACACTCGTGTTGCTACGTGCCGTTTTTACGAAGATACAGAGGTGCGCACCATTACCCATTGCACGCCATTACCCCTGCTTACCCTAGACACCAAAGACGTTAATGGTATATTGCCATCCATGTAGCGGGATAGCAATGCCATATGCCTAAGTTTCCCGCCTCCGCCCTCCAAACCGGAACCAGACAGTGACAAGCACTAACGCTATTGCGATAGGAATAGGTTAGGCGGTGGTATCAGACCCGGGCGAGACAATGCAGAACCCTACTACCTACTAGGCACAATAAAATTTGACCCCGGACCAATACAGGATAAATACCCAAACTCTGTCTTAAATAGGATACTATTTATTATGTGTCGATATTATTATTTCTTACTAAATCTTTTTGTGTGGAATTTGTTGACAACATTATTTTTATAGCTTAACTTTTTACGATCTCAGCAATAAATACCGGCTAAAATAAAACTAATATCAATGAATAATAACAAAAGACATTCTGTTTTGATGTATTCTATAACTTTATTTTTATTTAATAAATTAAACTTGATCACAATTAACATTATGCATTAGATAGATATTTAGTTTTATGGTATCTTTTCAATTTAGTTTGACAAATAGGTATTTAAGATATAACTGGTTTTACTTTAATTAATGATTTATTATATGAGAATTGATCTGTAGTAACTATCTAAGGTTAGAAAGATGTTTTATATAAAAAAACTTTCACAGTAGTAATTACGTTTTCACAATTTGAATATTATAAAAACTTGCCGAGAAGGTGTCAAGCCACGCGCTATCAATAAGTTCTTTAGTTGCTTATCAGGCTTGCGGTCTAACAAAATGGTTTTTTATTGTTTCATACTATTAATTATTAACTCGTTTTATGCTACTGACAATTATATTCGCACCACAGGTTCACGTCCTATAAAATCTTTTAGTACATTTTATTTATTGGTCGACTATGACTCGTATACTTGTAAAGCATACTTAGCTGTGATAGTTTTCCTTTTAACTTCATTATAAATTCTTATAACACTATGCTATAATCGTGATTTTTTTTCGCACATCCAAAAACCATCGTTATGGTGGCAGGAAACACTTGACTAACAAAAATGAGCATTTTAAAGCCTAATATTTTAGAAATGAATCCTTTAATCAAAAATTATTATCACAACTGCACAATACTTCAAAAAAACATATCCAACAATACTCAACACAATGGGAAGCACAAAAAAAATTAAACTTCCCCATTTACGCTAACACTAACGCTCAGAGGATGTATCTTAAAAATATTTTTCCATATCTTAATTTACATATAATGTTAATTTTAACTTCATATTATATTACATATAATATTAATGCCAAATTATAGCTTTCTAGTAATAAGTATATCTAAGCTAAGTTGCGGATGGAAGGACAGACATGGAAAAACTATAGATCCTGCTAAACTATGAACACTAAAAATTATAATTAATTTATTAATAAATTGTGTAATATAATCCACAAATCAAGATCTAAACAAACGAAACAAACAAGCTATATCTCTGTTATCTACAAAGCTTTAGAGAATATACATCCTGAGTATGTTTCTTAAGCCGAATCGAAATGCAGTGTAAGTCCATTGTAGCAATAAGAAAAAACGAAGCAAAATAAAAGAATGTCTCAGCCTATTTCAAATGTAAATCTCTGCCGTTGTAACGGGTCGGCTCTCCTGAAAAATAAGATGGAGGTCGTTGAGATTGTCGCTTCTTGCACTCGTTGACTTGGAAAATTTCTAAGACGGCGCTCTGAAACTCTTGTAGGATTTGCGACGACTTTATATGTGGCCCGTATAGAAAAAGTTAAGCAATAATAACTCCCAAGTCCTGCAGAAATGTGAAAGTAACAATTCAAATGTTGCTTTCAGAAACGTGTAAATTGTTATTATATATATATATATATATATATATATATATATATATATATATATATATATATATATATATACCAGCAATTAACATTATCTTTCCGTGTTAAATTTCTTATGTAGAATATGGCACGCCAGTTCCTTTTCAGTAGTAAGTTAGAACTTCTAAAATAAGCTAAGTTCTAAGATTTACTACTCTTAACAAAAGTATAAAAATTACGATGTCCTTCGTTTTTAAGCAGCTTTAGCTACTAGGAAATTGGAACTAAATTTTTGATTATTAACAAAATATATTATAGTTTTACAAAAGACAAAATATAAAAAAAAATCCTACCGAAATTTACATTCTTTCAAAAAATCTGTTGTTGACGCGAGCTCACAAGATGATTTTGAATTTAAAATAGACATTTATTATTTATTTTTTTATTTTTGTTGAGATTTTACATAATATACATATATACATATATGTCAATCTCTTACTCATTCTTATCTATTTAAAAATAAAAACTTAAAACTATTATAAAAAACAAGCTTTGTAGTTCCGCGGCATGCAAGACGGAAAATGACATACATCGTAATGAAAGTCTTTAGTATAAAAAGAGATATAAAAATGTGTCACAAGCTCTCCATCTCGTGATATAAATCATCAAACAGAAAAAAATATGAAAAGAATTAGAGTTTTAAAGGGAACAAAGATGACAGAAAAACAAAATACTTGTATTTACAAGAGCAATATTAATAAGAGAAAGAAAAACATACAAATTATACATACATTACGTAGTATCTGATTGCTTGAATGAAAGGATTGGGGTAAAACGTTACACGCCTTACTTATTCCTCTCACAATAACGTCGATGCTTTTTGCTGTCATGTTCTGTTGGTAAAGTAGCTGGTAAATTTGTACGTGTGGCGTTATATCTTCCACTCATGGAACCATTAAATTCTTAGTTATTTATAGGCAATGATGAATGAACGGGGCGTGGAGGGAGTACTCTACTCTTAACATGTCAAGTTCAAGATATTTATGTGGACTTAAACTGTTTTAGGTGTATTCATCTTTCACTAATACACTCATTTAAGTACACATATATAAAGGATAACCATTTTATCAACACATTTAATACTTTAAAAAAATATTTGTCAAGTAAAATATATAGAAGAACTGATTTCAAAACCATTTCCGTATACGAATGACTGTATGCATGGATATGTCACGATTACGCTCAATATATGTATTTAACGTATCGGTACTATTTTTTAACAGCTTCAGTATGTCACGGAATTGTTTCCTATTAAAAATTACTAATTAATAATTTAATTATTTTTAAGTTAAACGAACGCGAAAGACGTGCACATTTGGATTTTTCAAACTTTCTTTAATAATCTACGTGTAATACGGGGATTTATAAAGCAGAGACAGCCGTAAGGACTGCCGACAGAACTGAAAACTTAAAACAATAGAGAAACGACATATGTCGCTAGTTTATTTAGTGTAACATGTCACGAGAATGTCGCGTGTTGCGTTGATGTAAACCGATAAGTTTTTCCCTTACCAAAAATCATTCAACAACTTACAAGCTTTAAAATATTTTCACTTCAAAAAACTTAACATATGCTTACCACTCCATTGCCACGTCGGCAAAGTTATATTATAAATAATTGTCAGATTGTCAATTTGTCAAAATGCACTAGTAAAATATAAACAATTACGTTAAATATGAGAGTACACACTTTTTTCCATAAATATATTTTACATAATATGGCTATAATTGGCAGTGTTTTCAAGCATCAATTCCATTGCATGACATTTTGTATGTCGAGGAAAAGTCTTCCGCACGAAATGTTTTTGCGACCTACATTCGTCGGTAAAGTATTTTCCCCTGCCCAATACTCTTTACATAGCGCGTTAGGCTTTAATTTTTGTATTATATTCATTTTGTATTTTACGGGTGAGGTTTTGAGAATATTTTCGTTTCTAGGTCTAATAAAATAATTTTTATTAATACAATACGCGCGTCTACTGTGAGTATACTACAGCTATACCTATAACCGTTACGCGAGTGTAAGCAATGGATGAACTAAATCTGAATACGATTAAATATATTCATTTAGAAAAACCCTCACTGACAATTAATATCACGAAAATGTAGTGCGAGATAAAAGTTCAGAGAAAAACAAACGGTTGTGGAATTTCAGACATTGAGGTGGTTAGTGTGGAATATTGAATTTTGATGCGATGCCGATGATGGAATTAGCGGTAGGAATTAATCGTCGGACTATAAGTTGGATCACTCTCCGTGATAGAAGCGATAGAAGATAGCGACTGAACCTACATCTCTGCCAAAGAGTCAAGCCGATTACAAATAGCCTTGTTATCTAGGATTCGGACGGAATGTGATCAAAAGAAAAAAGCTGGTACTGGGAAGCTCCACCCCAGGAATGAGAACAGTACTCCATATGAGGCACAATTTATGCTTTATAAAGTTAGAGGCGATGGGCCGGTGAGAAGTACTGTTTTGCTGCTGACCACACCAAGCTTTTTGGAGGCTAGTTTAGCCTTTCCTTCCATATGACTACGGAACTAAACGCTATTCAATATTTTGACTCCCAGGATTCCGATACTGAAGCAGTCAAGATAATAATACCCAATACGTCGAAGGGTGTCTTTTTAGCTTTATTTATATGGGTTAAATGTCACTAAATTTTGATGACGAGAGAGAGATTCCGAGATATTGGTAAGTCGATTCAACCTCAGACATAAGCTGGTTTCGGGACTTTTCGACATGGACCCGAGAAATACTGCTACAGATGTAATACGAAGCATCACCAGTACTGTCATCGGTATTCCGAAACACGCAATATCTATATTAGAATATTATAAATTCGCATTTATAATATTCTAATATAGATGTTGCGTGTAAGTTTGGATGTTTGGATGGATGGATTTTTAGATGGATGTTTGTTACTCAATCACACAAAAACTACTGAACGTCCCCCTGTTTTCCCCGTGTTGGTCCCGGGCTCCTTTGAAGAATAGGCCAACTGCCGTTCTGCCAGGCAGGCTGTAAAAGGCAACTGATTGGCTATACGAATCACTACCATCGTGGCTACTAGGTGGTAGAGTTCTGCATTGTCTCGCCCGGGTCTGGTACTACCGCCTTACCTATTCCTGTTGCAATAGCGTCAGTGCTTTCACTGTTGTGTTCCGGTTTGGAGTGTAAGGTAACCGGTAAACTTATGCATGTGGCACTAGAACTCGCCACAAGATAGCAACACACCATTAACCACTTTGGTGTATATAAGCGATGATTGACTCTTTCCATCAGGAGATCAATCTGCTTGTTTTCTATCTTATGATTTAAAAAAGTCCGCATACCAATTTTTAGCTGTCTACCTTGAAAATTGCGGAATGCTCCATACAAATTTCCGCCTCCCATTTTAGGGAAGTGGAGGGTTAGAAAGAGACAAAAAGTAGCCTATGTGACTCTCCATCCATTCAACTATCTCCACTTAAAATTCCATCCGTCGCTCCATTTTGTCGTGAAAGACGGACAAACAAACATTCACATACATTTTCCCATTTATAATATTGAGTATGGATTGGTTCATTTGAAGCGTTTATCAAAATATGGATATTGGATGTAAGTATATATTGAATATAAGTATATATAGCACTCTATGAGATAAACAATTTTCCTTTCTTTTTACGTAAAAATTGAAACGCAGTAAATGTGCAAGAAACCGATTTCCAATTTCCTGTATTGCTGGGCATTTTTGGTCCCTCAACCTTACCTATTTATTGCCGAAATAACATCAGTGTTTGTCAATGTCGTGTTCCGGTTTGTCGGGTAATAAACTTATGCATGTGGCACAAGAATCCATCACAAGTATAGCAACGCACCATTGACATATTAATGTCTATAGGCATTCTTTGTCTCTTTAGGTAAATATATTACCAAAGAAAAAAATTGTAAGCCATTTGACCCTGCAGGCTATTCCTGAAACTTATCTACAGACTATCATTGAAAGCTTCTATAGACTTTAAAGCGTGTAGATCTGATGAAAATTCAATTTTTGAAAATCAAGGTGAAATCAGTAACTTCTTTAAACGGGAATTCATAAATAAATATGTCTTGAAATAAGTACAACAGAGTAAAGCTATCACAACTGACATCCAATGGCCTATACCTATAATTAAAATACTACAATCATTTTATATAGTACTTTCCTCTTCACAAAAAATTCTTATATCAGCCCAATTTTATAACAGAAAATCTGTAAACCAGTTGACCCTGTAGGCCATTCCTGAAACTAGGCTATAAATTCGACTCTATTTTTTTAACTTCCCGCTACGAATTTAGATAAGAAAGTTACTGATTTTTCCCCGGTTTTCGAAAATCGAGTTTTCACCAGATCTTCACGTTTTGAGGTCCTAGGAACCTTTTTCGTCTATTTTCACGACGACGTCAGTATGTGTGTTTGTGTGTTTGTGTGTGTGTGTGTGTGTGTGTGTGTGTGTGCGTGCGTGCGTTCGTGCGTTCGTGCGTGCGTGCGTGCGTGCGTGCGTGTTTGCGTGCGTGCATGCGTGCATGCGTGCGTGCTTGCGTGCGTGCGTGCGTGCGTGCGTGTGTGTGTGTATGTGTGTGCGCTCGTGTATGTGTGTATGTAAGCATCTCATAACTTTTGAACGGCTGGACCGGTCGAAACTTAGACTTCCTGAAAATTTGAACTAAGTCGGCTAACGAGATTTTGAGAAATTTTGAAAATACTTCAGAAAATATTTTGGTGAAACAGTAATTTTTAATATACCTAACTTCCAGATTAATGAAGCGATTTAATATAAAATCTAATCAGCGCTATTCCTAATAAAACTACGTCTAATGCACACATTTTATCAAAATTTGTGTATCCGTTCGGGGGTAATCATTGACGAAAAATTTAGAAAAAAGTGTTTTTTCGACATAACTTCGAAATTTTTCAACCAATAATTTTTTTGGTATTTCACGATATTTTAGTATAAAAAACTACGTCAAATGTAGATTTAAAAATCAAAGTTAAATCTAATTTTTAGTAATTACATCTTTTCAAATATGAAAATCACATTTTTTTAGCAAACTTAGTTAATATGTTGAAATAAATTTCAGTTTATACGCCGATTGACTTTAAAATATTATCAACTTTTAATTTTCTAATAATAATTTTAAGTTAAATTAATCAAAATCGGTAAATTTGTTTGGGATTTATCAATGAAAAAAATTTTGAAAAAAAAAATGCTTTTGACACTGCTCCGAAATTTTTCAACCTATCGATTATTTAGCTAAAGCCATATTTAAAATTTCAAAACTTGAGTCGAAGGCCATTCGAAAGATCAAAATCGAGCATCATTTCCAAAATATGCAGCTTTTCAAAAATCAATATACTGCCATTTTTAACCAAATAGATGTTTGAACTGAAAAAATCTTGTTATAGTTTTTACTCTTTTGAGCTTAAAATACCTTAATTCAGTGGGAAGTTTCAGGGATGGCCTGCAGGGTCAACCGTAGAGAGATTTATTATTTACTAGCTGTTGCCCGCGCTCCTCCCCCGTGGGTGATAGCGTGATAATATGTAGCCTATATGTTGACCCGACCTGTTAGTAATATTCATGCATAATCTGAAATAAATCCATGCAGTACTTTTTGAGTTTACCCAGGACATACATACAGACAAACAGACAAAAATTCTGAAAACTATATTTTTGGCTCCGATATCGATTGTAGATCACGCCCCAAGTATTCTTTTTAAAAATATTCAATGTACAGTTTTGAATTTCCTACGATTTTATTATATGTATAGATTGCACCAACATAACATTCTAATTACCTATATTTTATTAAAATTAGTTTGCCTCAATTATTTGAAGTGTAAAATGTCATATTAATTCTTTTTAAAATACGTGTTTTCATTTATCACCATAACTCAGAATTTACTTTAATTTTATTCATTAATTAAAAGAACAATGAAATTGTTTTAATTCAAAATGCTTAACAATGTTGATAAGGGATAATACAGCTGTATGCAAATAAATTCTAAAAGTTTAAACATACCAATGTACATGTAAAATTTAAATTTTTATCCAAAAATAGCTTCAGGCTCTCGTATAAATTTAAGCGAGCTGGCAGGTGTGGTTTTAGGATTAAACACGAGCCCAGCTGATTAGGCATTAGACCTCTAAGCTATTAGGGTTTGTAGCAGCCTACACTTTGCGAGAATAATTTACTACGTTAAGGAAGACGGCAAGATTTATAGGTAAAAAAACTTTACTTACTTCGCTTTTTGTTTGTAGTGCGGTGAATGTTTATTTTACTAAACGCCAGTTTTACTTACTTTATACCAGTGGAAGGGATGCGCTGTGCCGTGCTTCCGGCTGCATGGGTACCACCATCTTTCTTGTTTCTCTCGTAAAACAGCTCTACAGTGTTTCGGAGAAAAGGGCAAGACAGGCTGTGTAAATAGCACCGAGGTACCGAGACTTAACATCTTAATATGTCTCAGGATAGGCAACACATAAATGAGTTTGGCCTTTGAGACCTGGGCTAATTCCAGGTAAACTAGTTTATTTTTATTGGGGACGTCGACCACTTACTATCAGGTGGTACGTCTGCCAGTTTATTTATCCAATTAATATTAAAAAATTTGTTCTGTGTGAGACAAGATGGTTTGCCTCATTGGTAACAACGATGGTGGTCTAGTGATTGGCCCTGTTCGGCTTTGATCATTTTGATTTTCAAATCGAGCAAAGATTTATTAGGTAAAAATCTAAAAAGAATCAGTAACACGGAATGTTACGATGGTGTGTTAGCAATCTTGCGAACGGATATTGTAAGTACGAAGTTGAAACGACAAAAATCTTAATTATCTTGTTGTGTTTCTGTTATAGTCACTGCTGTATGTTCATTTATGTTGTTATATTATGTGTGTGTATATATATGTATGTATATATGTGTGTGTGTATGTTCACATAATTAATTTGCCGCACGAGTGTTGCGAACGAGAGTGTACGATTTCTGTTATTTTAAATTTTTGTAGCGAATATACCAGTACATACCAGTACCTATTGTAATACAGCCCAGTTTTATTTTAATTCCGTAGGACCCTAATCATTGCCTAATCTTATATATATATATATATATATATATATATATATATATATATATATATATATATATATATATATATATATATATATATATATATATATATATATATATATATATCTTTTTTTTTTGGAATATGTCTACACTGTTTAGTCGTTTTCTTATGCAATTATATAAATGTAAATAAGTATCTAGTTAATTGTGATTAGATTTTAATACTTCAATTCGCAATAATATGCTCTTACGCACTACCCAAGTTTTTTCTCTCAGCATAACCAAGGTTAAACTGTGAGAAAATGCTTAATAGCATTAAGTTACGCCTTTTGTACTCATTTGTGCAATAAAGTGTTTAAATAAATAAGTACAGCTATTGATCCTGAGTATCGCCAATAAGAAATGATAAGTCATTAAAAAGTAATAAAAATGTGGTAAATCCGAGTGTCACCTTATGTTCAGTTCACTGGAAAGTGATGTGATGATATTTATTTGTAAGCAGGTTTGTCAGGACGTATAATCTGATTTTTTTTTTTTAAATAAATAATAAAAAATATTTACGGGACAATAATTACACTTACTGATCTAACCCCAAAGTAAGCAAATATTTGCTTGTGTTATGGGTGTTAGTCAACGATACTATCACACAAATGCTTGTCCCCGTCGGGGATCGAACCCGAGCCCCGTTGATTGCGTAGTCAGGGTCGCTAACCACTCGACCAACGGGGCGCTCGAATTAGTGATTAGTGATATAGTTAGCAAAGCAGCACATCGAGAAACTGTCTTTATTTCAATTTTGTGATCATATAAAATTACCTTCAAGCAGTCACGTGGTTCTAAAGAATTTATATTAACCATCCCCTGTAGACACGTGACATATTCATAACATGTACGTTAATGGTGCGTTGTTATGCACGTTTTAGAGATGTAAAAGCACATGTACAACTTTATACACCGATATTAATATTACCGGTAATATTAATATCGGTGCGTATAACTCGTGATATATGCTGACGTCATTATGGTAGGAATAGGTAAGTGATACTATAATAAATAAAATTATAAATAAAAATAAATAATAAAAAAATAATATAAATTATATTACCTGTATAAATTATATTACCTGAATGATCGAGTATCGGATATTTTTCTTTTTTGTAAAAGCGACGTTTTCTAAAAATGAAACACAGCTATATCGATTTATCGCCCCAAATTTACAATATATTAAAGTCGAGCCACACTGTTGGAATCAAGCCCTCCACATGGGTCCCCACCGGTGGTTTACAACAGTGTAAATACTTGTTTGCAACCAAAACTCATTTAAACTCCACAAGCCTCTCACCAAGGTCACCCGTGTTGGAAGATTTTTTTCAAACAGTGTGGCTTGGCTTTTATATTGTTTACTAAATTTTATGAAAATCTTTGGAGTTTCCGAGATTCAGATTATGTATTTATATATGCTAGCGATCGCCTGTGGCCGAAATTCGACCATAGACTAAGCCATAAAATCTCTTTTAATTTATGACAACTGATTTTAGCCGCAAAGAAAATAGTATTCATGTGTGTAATGTGTATATTGTCATTTATGTCACATGAATGTAGTGTATGAAATATTTGTTTTTATTATTTTAGTGTATTTCTAACACATTTTATTTAAAAATATTAGGTTTCTCCGCAATGTAAACTTTAGCTGTGGCAAATTTTATACCCCATCGTTCGCGCAATCGTCATAAAAAGGGGTCCAAAGTGTTTCATTCATTATTAATACAAAGATACAAGGATCATTGGTTTAAAGCTTAAATACATAATTGGTCTCGCTGGTCAAGCGCCGCGAGACCAATTATTTATCTATGGTTTAAAGGTATAAGATATTAAATAAATATCAAGCTGTCAGTTTTTTCAGAAATATGAAAAATTAATGACTCGATTTTTATGTCAGAATTATTTACCCCAATTCTGTTTGATGTCAAGGGAATATAGAGACGAAAACCAAATTTCCCTGCCCCGTTTACAATACTGGAGATGTGAATAACCTTATTAAAAATCCTTAGCAATAAGTGGCCGAGAAAGACACACTAGCTACTGAAACACAGCACTTTCATTATAACAGAAAGCCTTTGTTTCAAAATCATTTAAAGCTGTTGCTTCATCGACGTCCCATATTCTCTCTCAAGCACAGTTGGCACTCGTTCAAATAACACAAAACACGCTACAATTAAAACCTTTTACATGTACCATTAACATGCAAATGTGTACTGCTAAATAAATTATATAAAATTTACTCTTTTTAATTGTGAAATAGTATTTATTTTTAATGGAATTTCCATTTGGATTACTTCAAACGATTTTATGCATACAGCACCGAATTTTTACGTGTTACCGCTAGTGCTTGTGCATGACTAGCCGTGTTTGCTGTACGAAACATTTACTGTATTGATAAATCATATGAGGTTTTACACAAATTCAACTCTGCTTTATTCACTACAATGCATGTCAATCTTATTAGGAAAGCTTTTAGTGTAACAAACTTATAAAACGCGATCGACATGAGATCGCTACGGAAAATATGTGGTATAACACTCGCGGACTGGATTCGTAACGTTGAAGTAAGAGAGGTGAGGCCTAAAAGAAAATGTTGGTGTAAAAATGAGAAAGAGCCTAGTTCGGACATGTAGAAAATATGGTTGGTGAAACGTTAACTAAACAGATTTACAATGCGAATGTAGAATGATGTAGGTATCGGGGAAGACCAAAATTGACACAACAATGACTCTTGACACCACCTTCAGGCAGTACCCGATCAATCTGGATCAGGTACTGTCTGAAGGTGGTGTCAATCCTATCAATATGGATGAGGTACTGTCTGAATGTGGTGTCAAGAGTCTTCGCAACTGACGTGTTTGTATGAAGACAGTAACGACGGCGCACAGGTACATGATAACTTGGAATATCATAATAGTTATTTTTTATCCCGGAAAAATGAGTTAGCTCTGAGTATATGCAATAACAATAACATAATTCTTAAAGGATTTCACATCATTACTAATTGAAATTTCTTAATAAACCGCATACAAACTCTTAACAAAAAAATTGCTAGAAATTATTTTCAAAAGAACGAAAGTCAATTGAATATGATATTTATAATACAGCAAAAGACATTATATATTTATAAAACTTGATTGTACCAGTTCTTGTGATGTCGATAAAAAATGCCTCCTCTGAATGCGGAGCTTCAATTCTGTCACCAAGACTACGAATAAACAAAAAATCTTAAAATGATTATATCTAGAGCTAGGGTTGGTAACAATTTTGTTTGAAATGAAAAATATTTTCATTTACGGTTGTGAATTGCAAATACTAGAGCAAGAAACTATTTGTGATAAAATTCGCGATTTTCACCCACTTAAACAAATGTTGAAAAGTCGATCGTCTCAAAAATGTCTCGTGAAGTGAAAGTATTATTATTAACAGAAATTATATCAAAATATTTGATTTTATGATTTTTCAATGTTTTATAAAAATATTCGTAAAAAGAGAAAATAAAAAAGACAATTGAGATTTGCAATTCATAATCCGTAAGTTGAAAAAGTGTAATATAAATTAGTGTATATTTGATTCAGTGTTCCATATTATATACAGGAAATCGAAAGTGAGTTGATGCAGTTTTCTTATAAAATCTTCTCCTCTTTACAAATAAATGAAATTAGAGTGTTGTAAAGTGTTTGTAATATTAATAACTAAATTTTAATATTAAATTTAATACAATTAAAAAATTATATATTAAATGCGTTTGGATGTACATATACCAAAATTTTATTTTTTACAATTTTTCTCTATCTGTCTGTCTGATTATTCCCGTTAATCTCTTAAACTCTGAACTCTTTTCTGAACTAATTTTGACGGGACTTCAGATCACTGACAGATAGCTGGTCTAATAAGGAGTAACTTAGGCTACTTTTAATTTAGAATTTTTTCCACGCGAACGACGTCGTGGGCCCTGGTAGTATATTATAATCTTATTCCTACTGTTATGTACATAGTTGTCCATAACACAATGATAACATGTCTTTAGAATCGAATGTGAACATAAATGCTTTTTACAGTAATTATCTTTTACTTATTTATTTTTAAATTTTTGATATTTTGTATTGTTAGTTCATGGTTCTAAATTAACAGCATAAAATAATTCTTACGTAAGGTGAGGTTACAAATGCCAGATTTGTGAACAGGTAACATTATGTAGCGTATGTAGATTTTTTTATATTACAGGATACCAAAATAGAAAATATTTCTAACAGAAAGAAATAACCATAACCGATAGAACCTAAGTTGAGCATACATACGTGTAGATTAGGACTGATTCTAGCGCATCGACTAAAAGGGGAGTGAGAATTAATGAGCACTAACTTATCATTTATATTGTTTATGTATGTTCAAACCTGTTTATTGATATGATTGTTAAAATTTTAATGATGCAATACTATCTGTGTGGTAGAGATGTAATGTCACATTCATAAGTTTGTCGGCTGCCAGACAGGAATAGGTAAAGCGGTTGTACTAAACCCGCACGAGACGTTGCAGAACTTTAATATCTAGTTAGTGCTCCTTTATTTTTCTTTTTTATTTTATATCATAAGATAGTAAACAGGCAGATGGGTCTCCTGATGGAAAGAGTCAATCATCGCCTATAGACACCAAAGATATTAATGGTGCGTTGCTATCTTTTTTCGTATATGTGTATCCTAAGACTGCGATATTTACTGTAGGTATTTAGATTTATGTTCAAACGAAATATTTTATGACAGAGACATAATGTCAGACCTACCCATAACAACCTAAATTCAATATCAATGACTTTATTAGTGGATCGTGAAAGATACCTACTATAATCAAATTGATGTCTCAGTGTAGATAGTGCTGTTATATAGTTTAGTATAATTTACACGCAACTAATAAACCTATATGTATTGACATGGATTCTTTAATACAATTATTAGGCATTTTCATATTTTATCTTCATATGCTTTTACAGAAGAGGGGACAAGGGGTAGGACAATCATCTGGTGGCATTTCACTGTTACCTATTGATATCTGTCTAGAGGCTACCGCAAAAGTGCTGGCGACTGAGAGGGCAATTGGTCTTGCTGATAAGTAGCACCTCCAATAGCATGGTCGTAGCTTTCTAGTCATCAAGATAGAATGGAATTGTGAAACGATATCCGTAATTCAATTCAGTGTCAAATATTAATCATAAGCCGATGCCAGGAAGCAGACTTTAATATGTTTAAAATAACATCATTGACAGCCCTAAATAAATTCTATTATGTAAAAATATATTTTAATATAATGTTTGCTATCTGCCATCCACACAGATTGTGATTCAATTCACAACTCAGTTCTTTTATTCTGAAGATCTTATTTTTAGATAAAATTTACATTTCCTTTGGATAAAAATATTGTTAAGGAATTAAACATGTATCTTTCACAAAATCTATGGGAGAACATTTAAGTTTAAAGACTTTAACTTTCCAGAATTCTACGACAGTCTCAATTTGTTAAGTAATATTTGGGCGTCGTATTTTCCGCTAATTTAATTTAACAGTGTTGAACATTGGTAAGGGCTTTGGACTGAGAGTGCGGTACAACTAAATCGTGTTACGGTCTAAAATAAGTAAAGATTTTAAGAAGAAAACTTGTGATGTACTTAGAAAATATAAATTAATAATTTCAAAATAAAATAGTACACATATATTCAAGTACATATTGACAAAGGAGAAAATTTTAAAAGCTTAACAATAAAATTTATTTAAAGAAATAACTTTTTTAATTTTTTCAAACAAGAAACAGACTTCAAAACAAGTGATTTTGTTATACACTTTCCTACTAGGTTAAAGTGTAAATGACATGTATTATAAGATTTTACTGCATACATCTACTAGTTTTAAATGTAGTTTCACAATCCTAGAATTATTTAAACAGTATAGAATATATATGTACGTACTTATGTACTATCGTCACTGGTCTAGTGACCCGATGTTGGTGTTGACCACATGAGGACCCAGGTCCGATTCCCGGGTCGCGTAATTCAAATGTGTTTTTTTTTCAGTTTTCTGATAAAAAAATAACGTTGCCTGGATTGGACGAGTGCCCGGTTGTCGATAGGCTGGCCACCTATCACATTGTGCGGGACGAAGTAACTTCGGCTAATCGTGGGTGCACTGGTTCTACCTCTGACTACCTCTTTGGAGATACGAGCGTCAAAGTTCTTCAAATTTTTTAGTGAGCAAAAGTCAATTGGTTCTTCGTATCCCATAAATACATGGGGCACACTAAAAGTTTTGCACTTCTAGCTAATCGGAACTATTTGAATTTCGAATGTTATATTTTTAAAACGTTGCAACCTTTTTAGTAATAAAAAAAATAATTGGCGGGAAATGACTAATCAATTGTTTTTATATCACACATCAAAGTTCTACGTACGAAACGAAAATGGAATTAAGTCGAAAATATTTTAGAGCGATGATTTTTTATGATTTTAAAAGTTCTCTTTCTCTGCAAGACTGTGCCGCTCGTCTTCAAAATGCTTTTGGGAGAGAAGCACCTTGTTTGAGCACCGTGAGGCGATAGTTTGCTGAATTTGAGAGAAGTCGAGTTTCTTTACATGACGAATTTCGTGAAGGGCGGCCTTCAATAGCCGTCAACGAAAATAATGTGGCTACTGTTAAGCGGTTAATTGAAGAAAACGCCCGGATTACCTATGAGACTATTCGAGGACTATTGGGGATTGGTATGAGCCAAATTCAGAAAATTTTACACGAAGAATTGAAAGTTCGGAAACTTTGTTGTCGTTGGATCCCTTATGAACTGGCAGCGGAGCAGAAGTGGGCTCGCGTGGAATGGTGCTCACAGATGCTACTGAAGTACGACCACGGACATTCTAATGCTGTTTATGACATTGTCACAGAAGAGGAAACGTGGATTTATTGTTTTGAACCCGAAAAAAACAGCAAATCTTGTGAATAGGTGTTTGAAAATGAGGACAGGCCAACAAAAGTGAGACAGGCGAGAAAAGTCGGTAAAAAAAATGATCGCCTTTGTTTCAGCTACGGGTCCCATCTGTACAATTCTACTTGAAGATCAAAAGAGTGTTAATGCCGAGTGGTATTCTACCATTTATTTACCCCGGGGTGTTAGAAAAAATTCGCGAAAGACGACCCAAAAGCCGCATTCTCCTACACCATGATAACGCTTCTTCACACACTGCAAACAAAACAAAGTCATTTTTAGCTTCCGAAAAAGTACATCTCGACACTCATCCTGCACAAAGCCCCGACCTAGCACCTTGTGATTTCTGTATTTTCCCCAAAATCAAAGATTTGATGAGAGGTTTTATTTTACCAACTCCGAAGAGGCAGTGATAGCGTTCAATCAGCACGTAGAAAACTTGCCTTCAGATCTGTGGTCCTCCTGTTTTAAAAAATGGTTCGATCGCATGAAAAAATGTTTAAAATGTAAAGGAGATTATTTTGAAAAGCAATAAACATAATATTTTGGTTTTAACATGTTGTTTTTTTAAGTTACGCAAAACTTATATTGAGACCTACGTATTATAAATGGGAAAATTTGTATGTATAGACATTTAGATGCTTAGGATATTTGTTCCTCAATTACGTAGAAACGGCTAAACCGATTTGAATAAAATTGGCACACAGTAGATGATGATCTGAAATATAAAATATTATACTTTATATCCTGGAATAATAAGTGGCCCTCGTGAAATTCACGAAAAGCTTTCGTTTGTTTGTAATTGATTAACTCTTTAACTAATTGGTGAACCTCATAGGGACAACTTTTTTTTCGAGATTAAAATTATCTTTTGTCCTAATCCGGGTCATCATCAACCTGTGCGCCCAGTCATTTTTGCATGATTGGGTAACAAACATCCAAAAATTCAAAATTTCACATTTACGTGTGTGATTATTGTGATTAGATTATAAAAATTAGAGATCTGTCTAATGCGGCCAAAGCCGTGTGCTTTAGCTAGTATCTAAGTTGAATCAGTGTTGAGTATTTAGCTTGTAAACTATTATAAAAGGAAAATTAAGTTAGCATAAGTAAAACATACATCTCATACAAACCAAACGTTTCTATTAAGCTGTCATCGCTGTAGGTAGTAATTTGATGTCGTAACAAGGTTAACACTGTGTGTTTGTTAAACCAATTACGTTAGCATTGATTTTCAGGTCGCCACAGACTTTACTGAGATTAAATGTTGAAATTATCCTACAAAGAACGTTTCTGAACAAAAATATGATTAAATGTATGTAATAATTTACAAATAAATTAATCAATATCTTACAGAATGTATCTTATAAAAATATTATGGTTTTACACATGCTAATAAAGTTATAGTTCAATGCCACTAGCATATTTTACAATAAGATGTTTTGCAAATATTCATAATTTTAAAGCTACAAAAAAAGTTTGTTATTATGATATTTAAAAATATTAGATTATACTTTTATTAAAAAACTAATGTACGTGAAGGAAACTCTTTGGACCCCTTTTCATGACGATTGCGCGAACGATGGGCTGTGAAATTTGGCACAGTTAAAGTTTACATTACGGAGGATTGTAGCTACCAAATGTTTTTAAATAAAATGCATCAGAAATGCATTAAATTACTAAAAATAAACATTACTCACACTAGATTCATGTGACATACATGATATTATACAAACATGTATATTATATATATTTTTTATAATATACTATTTTCTTTACGGCTAAAGTTAGTTGTCAAACTTAAAAGAGGTTTAGTCTATGGTCGAATTTCGAAAATATTGTAGGTTTGTGAAAACAAGTTTTCGATTAAGAGACTCGTTTGTAAAATATTAAGCTTTTAACGGCTATTTTTTGTTAGTCAAATGCCTCCCCCTCCCTCTTTGCAGGTTAAACGATTGGTTTTAGGGGGTGGGGAAAAATCGTGGTAGTAGTAAATATAATAAAGTTAAAAGAAAAACTATCACGGTCTCAAAGGTTTTACAAGTATACAAATCGACCAAATTATAAAATGTACTTACTATAGTGCGCACGGAACTAGTTGGCCGCGCCTTAGGTATGTGAACGGTGGGGCGGAGAGGCAGGGGCGCTTGCTGTCATTACTCAGTGCGGCGCCGTACTTTGCGACGGCAACACGCGTTGAAAGTTCCGGCTAGTTTAGACAAAACGCACATAAGATTGCAATAGCGAGATGAGTCCGCCGATAAAAAGACAATCTAAGGAAATAATATTTAAAGTGCATACATTTTTTAATAAACGGAAAGCCGATGTCAATAGTTTAGAATATAAAACTGATGCGAATATACATAAACTAGTAGCAGAAGCAACAGGGATATCAGAACAAAGTGTTAGGAGAGTGATTGCTGAAAGTAAAAAATCGTTGCAAAATACAGGGGAAGCAAGATTTAGTTCTCCACGTAGACCAAAAGAAATAAAAAAGAAAATACAAGTTGATAACTTTGATTTAGCAGTGATAAGAAGAAAAATAAATCAGTTTTATACGGTAGAGAAAAAAATTCCAAGTCTACGAAAACTAAATGCTGTGTTAAAAGAGGATAATATTTTAGACTGCGGATTGACTTTTTTAAGAACACTTTTGCACAAACTGGGATATTTATTTAAAAAATGTAAATCGAAGAGATGCCTTTTAATAGAGAGACCAAATATTGTTGAATGGCGAGTGAAATATATGAGGGCTATAAGAAAATTCAGAGAAGACAAACGAAATATATTCTTTTTGGACGAAAATTACGTTAACCAAAGTCACAATGTCCAAAAATGTTGGCAATCTTCGTCGGAGCCTGGAATTTATACAGATATAGGCAAAGGAAGGCGTTTGATAATAGTTCACGCTGGTAGCCGGAACGGATTAGTTGACGATGCTTTGCTAATTTTTAAATCAGATTCAAAAACGGGGGATTATCATGGAGACATGAACTCTACAAATTTTTACAACTGGGTTGATCAAAAATTAATACCTAAACTTCCACCTAACTCAGTCATAGTTATGGATAATGCTGCCTATCATTGTGTGCAAGTTGAGAAGAAACCGACTATGTCCAGTTTGAAAATTAATATGCAGAACTGGTTGCAAAATCATAATGTAACATTTTCTCCCACGATGATCAAAGCTGAACTCCTGAGGTTGATTAATGCGACCCAATCAGAAAAAATATTCAAGATTGACGAACTTCTGAAAGCTGCAGGTCATACTGTTCTCAGACTACCTCCATATCATCCAGACCTCAACCCGATCGAGCTTGTGTGGGCAAATATTAAAAATTGCCTGGCCAGAGATCACATTTATACATTGGACGAGAAAATGACAATACTAACAAGGCTATTTTCCGAATTCTCTGCCGAACAATGGCAAAAATGCGATGACCACGTACAAAAAAATGAACAGGAATACTGGAATCATGATATGAAATTTGATACTATGATGGACCAAATCATTATAAGTTTACAAGATGATTCTGAATCAAGTTCAGAGAGTTCAGAATCAAGTGATTCTGAGATTTGAGTTTGTTTGTTTGTTTGAACGTGGTAATCCCAAAAACTACTAAACCGATATGAATAATTCTGATTTTTATTATATAATACACATATTTAATACACATCCATAACTCATCATTATCTCGTTTCGTGGTCATTTGGAGGCAAAAGCAAAGCTATTGATTTTATGAAAAAAAATATTAGTACATAAAGTGTAGGAAATTTCCTCTAATTTAATTTAGTACACGAATGTACTATCGTAAAATGCGTCGTAAAGGAGATATTCCCAAAAAACCGTTTTTAGGCGCCATTTTTCAATATGGCGGCGCGAGTGGCGGAGATACGAGGTGGCAAAGTTGAAATTCAAAAAGAGCATACCGAAATCCATAAAACAAGCAATTTTCAATACCGGAAAACTTTCCAGGTAAAACTACCAAATTACTGAACTAACATTACAAAGTTCAATTTGTATTTTATTTATTCTTTTCAATAAATGAAAAAATATTGTTCACGATATCTTCAGATTGGTCATCACTGTCTAAGCTCATGTGCATTGCGAGCAGTTGACAACCCGCCCCCTTACCCCTGTCACCACCTAAGGCGCGGCCAACTAGTTCCGCGCGCACTATAAGAGAAGTTTTTATAGGCGCTGAACCTATAGTGCGGATGTATATTTGTCATTAATGTTGAATAGCTTATTTGTTCATGGAATGAAACCATAAAAGCCCTCTTAGTCCATCATTGTGATGGGCAACTTCGGAATCCTACATTGCGCATGGTCCGACTCGCACGTTAGCAATTTTTATTATTAATAAGGTTGTTTCCACTAAAAATGAATCAGCTATAGGTAACTATAGAGCCTTTTCATCATGTTGAGCGCATGCGTAGCCGCCATGTTGAAGTGGAGAGAATTCAAAACATTCTGAGTATTATTTTAATCAACATTGCTGAGCAATGAATACTATCTTCACAAATAGATTATTCGCCTATGCGGTCTAGTGGTCCGGTGTCGGTGTTGACCACACGAGGTCCCGGATTCGATTCCCGGGTCGAGACTCAAAAACTGTGTTTTTTTTCAGGTTTCTGATAAATACAACGTTCCCGGGATTGGATAAGTGCCCGGTTGGTGACAGGCTTACCAGTTATCACATTGTGGGAGTAAGTATCTTCGGCTAGTCGTGGGTGCACTTTGTACATTTACCTACCTCCTCGGGATACGGGCGTGAAAATACTTTTGTTATAAATTATTCAAAAAAAACATCGATGGTGCTTCGCTTATTTATGATTCAATTGAAGCGCATAATTGTAAACAGTTAAAAAGATGGCTAAAATGTCATGGGCGTCCGCAAAAAGGAAAAGAATTAAGCGGATTAAGAATTTAGGCATCAACGTTTGTTATTAGTAATGTTGATTCATTTGTAATAATTGGAAATATATTTTGATTTTTACTTATGGAAGTAATTAATAAAAAATAGGTGATCCCGCGGGATTCGCAAAGGACTTTTAAAAATGCAGCGGGCGGTACGCTGCAGCTAGTTAAAATAGGTGAATGTAAAATGATACCCTGTCAGCATTATAAAGTTCATTTACAGACTCGGTGTATCCAATTCATGAACCTAGTGGGATATTTTTAACGAATGCTTTTATATCATCTTGCAATAACTTTACGTAATAACTAGCTGTGCCCGCGACTTTTATAAAAAAAGTAGCCTAAATTACCCCTTATTACATCTATCAGTGATAGTCCCATCAGAATCGATCCAGCCATTCCAGAGGTTAGCCGGAATAAACAGACAGACAGACGGATGGTGAGACAGACAGGCAGACAAAAATCGTAAAAACTGTTATTTTGGTATGTGTACCGTCTATACACACACCATACGCACTTAGTTAAAACCGGTTATTTTAATATTACAAAAAGACACTCCAATTTTATTTATTTGTATAGAGTATAGATGTATAAATTAAAACGCACTTTCAATTTAGTCCCTAATTTTGAAGTTTGACCGTACGTTTCAAAGTAACCCTGTACTGTATACAAGATGCTCGTTTAAAGCTTAAGTATAAGTAGTAATATTAAGCTGATATACTAAAACAATTAATGTCAATGGACTTTAACATTAACGTATACTAAATAAACACAAGTTATGATAACAACGAAACTTTATATAACATCACACAATATACAATACATCTTAGATAATAAGGAAGGCTTCTTAAATCCATAGAGGATTTCACAAATTAGAAACTAATCATACACCACCAATTGAGTCGCTCGGAAGAGGTCCATTTCCCCAATCCCAAGCCCGAGTTAACGTTCTGCCTGTTTCCACCCTGCCAATTAGCTTTTACTACCCTTGTGGTCCGATAACTACTCTACAAGACTTATCTATTGAACGAGCTTCGCATTATGAGACAGTAAACACTAGATACAATCTTCTCACGTAACTATATTGAATTTTATTCTAGTGTCGTCGTATAAATAATTTTAGCTTAAAATAAAATTATTTTCATTTTTATAATCTGACAATAAATCAATTGTCAAAAAAATCAAACCTGGATTTTATGTGTATGGTTGCCGCTGTTGATTCTGGTTCACAGAAGTTACAGTGGTGAGAACGAGGGGTGGGCCCACTGCCCTTTAAAAAAAAAAAAATATATATATATATATATATATATATATATATATATATATATATATATATATATATATATATATATATATATATATATACATATATATATATATATATATATATATATATATATATATATATATATATATATATATATATATATATATATATATATATAATTCTCGTCACCTATAAGCCGAGAAATCAAAAGATGTATCATTCTCGAGGCACTTAATCCAGGATGTAAAAGAACATAAAAATTTTCAGATCAAGGTATTATAAAGAGATAGCATCTCAAACATTTTATTGATGTCTTAAGACCATGCTGAGCCGCGTAAATATAATAAATATAATACAACACTCATACACAGACTCCAAACCAAGCTGATCCTTGTCAGTGCATGTCAAGATGTCATACATAATATGTCGAGATATGTATCAACATAGGACAATTGACATGGCGTCAATAGGACAAATGGCCGTGCTCCATTTTCTTTTTTTATCTGAGACCGGACCATAATAGTGATAAGTAAATAAGTAATGCGTTGTTACCGCGGATTAAACTAGATACGCCTTTCGCGGCAATTACTTAAGCTGTCAGTGTCGAAGTGTCAGTGGCAATTACTTACACAGAGAAATACAGAGTTATAATACTTAACAATGAAATAAAATCAAACCAGAAGTATACCTTAAGCCTTAGATTTTTTCGATTTCGATCGATAGAGAGATTTGACACGATAAAATAGCACAATATGGCATATTTATATATTTTTACGATATAATTTATCTAAAAGCGTTTGACGTTTACATACATTTGCTTCGGCTACGCATTTTGCGCCCAACCGTGTCTATTAGTATTTGTAAGGTATAAATAGGTAAATGAGATTCCCCGTATTGGTCCGGCCCCTCTGAAGAATAGAATAAATATATGCTGTTATGCCAGGCAGTTCGTTAGAGGTCTTCATTAATCATTTAGACTTCGACTTTCAACAGGCGGCTGAAGCCGCGGGTAGCAGGTTCTGTACTCGTGTTGAAGTATACACCATCCACCGTTCTTCTAGGCAGTTCTTAAAAGCGAACGATTGGCTATACGTATCACTACCATCGTGACCACTAGGTGGTAGATTATAGCAATGTCTCGCTTAGGCGGCATACCATCGCCTTACCTATTTTTGCTGCAATAGAGTCAGTGATTACACTGTCATGTCCTAGATTGGAACGTAAGGTAGCTAGTTAACATCTGCATGTGGTATTTATTACCACCTTAACATTTGAATAGCAGCAACTGATTGAAATCTTTGTTGTCTATAAGTGATGGTTACCTCTTTCTATTAGTAGAGCCATTTGCTTGTTTGCTATTTTATGATATTACTAGTTGTTGCCCGCGACTTCGTCCGCGCGGACTGCATTTACTCCGCACAGCTCCTCTCCGTGTGTGAATATGTAGCCTATATGTTGACCCGACCTGTTAGTAATATTCATGCAAAATTTGAAGTAAATCCATGCAGTACTTTTCAAGCTTACCATGGACATACATACAGACAAACAGACAAATATTCTAAAAACTGTATTTTTGACTTCGATATCGATTGTAGATCATGCCCCAAGTATTCTTTTAAAAAAATATTCAATGTACAGTTTTAACTTTCCTACGATTTTATTATATGTATAGACTAGCATTTGCCCGCGACTTCGTCCGCGTGGACTTTGTTTACTCCGCACAGCACCTCCGCCGTAGGTGATAGCGTGATAATATGTAGCCTATATCTTGACCCGACCTGTAAGTAATATTCATGCAAAATTTGAAGTAAACCCATGCAGTACTTTTTGAGTTTACCCCGGACGTACATACAAACAGACAGACAGACAGACAGACAGACAGACGGACGGACGGACGTACAGACAGACAGACAGACAGACAGACATACAAAAAGACACAAATTCTAAAAACTATATTATTGATCACGCTCCAAGTATTCTTTTTAAAAAATATTCAATATACAGTTTTGACTTTTATACGATTTTATGCACAACAATGCACTTGTCTTTAATTTCACTTCACGACAAATGTATTTTTATATATTACTCAACCGGTTTCACTTTTTAGCATCTTCAAGATGTGATATACTTACGTACTAGGATATAATACACTTTTTGATTATCTTAGATGAAATGCTTAAAAAGTTAAACCGGTTGAGTAATAAATAAAAATATAGAGGGTTACTTTTAAATGTCCGGTCAAATTTTCAGAGACGGTTCAGAATCGATGTTCGATTTATCTATACAAATAAATAAAATTGAAATATCTGTTTGTAATATTAAAATAACCGTTTTTTACCAAATGCAAATGGATGTATCACGATACATATACCAAAATAACATTTTTTACAATGTTTGTCTGTCTGTCTATCTGTGTGTTCCGGCTAATCTCTGGAACGGCTGGAACGATTTTGTCGGGTCTTTCACTGGTAGATAGCTGATGTGATAGGGAGTAACTTAGGCTTTTTTTGAAATTTTTCCACGTGGACGAAGTCGCGGGCTTAGCTAGTGTAATAATAAAAATAATTTAAAAAATTCAAAATTTCATTTTTATCCGACACAAAAAACAAAACGCATGGATATACGAGTAATAATTTTAATTACGCAAAATTCCAACAAAAATATTTTAGTACCTCCAACCAAATTAAAAGTAATCAGGAAAAACGTAATTAAAGCAACAGATTATATAATAGTTACTATCGTACGAGTATCGTACACTCGTAATTATAGATAAATGTAAAATGAGACATTGTACAGATTTACAAAGTTCATTCGCAATGCTCGGTGCATGCGAGATGAATTGAGTGGGATATTTTTAAACGAATATTTTTACATTACCTTGTAATAATTTCACAACAGTCTGTAAATAAAACACACTTTCAAATTAATATTTAGCTCCTAATTTTAAAATTTTGGCGGGCCTTTAAAAGTAACTCTGTGTAATATGCCAATAGACATTAAGTCATTCACTGTACTGTTATTGTGCATAAATTTAAAAAAATGATGTGGTGTCGCGGGACACCAGGTAGGAACGAACTTCCTTCGGCTAAACGGCACTACTCGCTTGTGTACGCGACTGTCGCGCCTGCGCACGTCTCATTTAACGCTTTTATTCCACGCATTTTTCTTACGGTTTTACTATCACATTTTATTCAGTTCGGTCGCGCAGCAAAATCCCTATCCCCTCCAAGCCTGCCGTAAGGAACTTCGTTCCAATAAACAAATATATTTCGTGAAGTGAAATTAAACTATAAGTGCATTGTTGTGTTTAACAGTACACTTATTCTAATTTAATTATAAGTTGATTAGCTGTACGAGTCACTGACATCGTGAATATGAAACGGTTGAGTTCTGCACCGCCTCACCCGGGTCTGCTATCACGGCATTACATATTCCTGCCGCAATAACGTCTATGCTTGTCACTGTTGTATTCCAGTTTGGAGGGTAAGGTTACTAGAAAAATTATGCATGTGATAGTAACACCCCGCTACATGGTATCAATGCACAACTAACATCTTTGGTGCCTATAGCCAATGGTTGTCTCATTTCATCAGTTTTGTTCGCATTAGATAGCAAATACAGAAAAAAGATATCAACCGAGAGACTGGAGAGTCGATGAAAAGCTTTTTCTAGAACATTTGATGCAGAAAACAGTTAAATTTTAAACTTATATTTATTATTTCTCTGTTACAGCTTGAACAGCAAATTTCACTCTTAATCAGAAGCTCCTAACAATAAGTCTTAGTATAAAATACAGAGAATATCGTTATGTTTAGTCGAGTACGAAAATTATTACAATATACCTCGGTCGGAATGAAAAGGCCTACCAGAAAAGGCTTGTTTTACATTTTTTATTCAGGAGCGCTCGTCATTGCTCTAAAATATTAGTGAGCTGCTCGGGGCACTGAGTATTGTAATTTTTGAACAGGCATGTATTACTAAAGAACATTGTTACGGTATAGTATGAGAATTGAAATCCGATAAGCTTTCACGGAGGCATCTACATGTTCATTTTAATCAAGCTAGCTTAGTAATAGTAATAAATTTTTTAACAAACAGTTGTATGTCCCCTTTTAAACACATATGAGCTTATGTCAGGTTATGTTAAATTGTATTGTCACTTTTTTTTACATTGTAACTATTACTTAGTTTGAACATATATTACACTAGCTGCAACGTGCAACCCGATGCATTATAAAAGTTTTTGGCAAATCCCGCAAGATCATCAAAATTTTGCAGGGAAAAAAAAAAAAAAATATATATATATATATATATATATATATATATATATATATATATATATATATATATATATATATATATATATATATATATATATATCTTCCGTGGTCATGAGATCACGTGTGAATGCCTGACCGATTTCACTAATTCGTTTTCTGTTGTGTTTGTAATTGTCAGGAGAAGATTCTTATAAAAGAAAATATTAAGAAAATTGCGCGGATAATAAGAAAATTTAAGAACTTAGCCACCATATAAAGTTCAATACCATTTCGGCTGCCTGGGAGGGCAATCCCTTATCTATATATATAAAATCTATCCCTTTTTTCCGTGGTCACGAAAATAGGCGCGAATGGCTGGATCGAATTCAATAATTCTTTTTTGTTGTGTTTATAATTATCAGGAGAAGGTTCGTATGAAAGAATATATTAAGGAAATTGCGCGGAAAATAAGAAAATTTAAGAATACTTAACCACCATATAAAGTTCAATTCCCTTTCGGTTGCCTAGAAGGACAATAATATATATATATATATATATATATATATATATATATATATATATATATATATATATAACATATATATATATATATATGTATATATATATATATATATATATATATATATATATATATATATATATATATATATATATACAAGAATTGGTCTTTTAAAAGTATTAGATTAAGGCTAGTTTTACTGTCACGTTAACCGCACGCTGACGGTCGGCGCTGATCAAAAACGCTATCTATGTCTAAATACATATGGATCCATCGGTGCCCACCGTCAGCGTGCGGTCAAAGTGACACTAAAACCAGCCTAATACATTTTATGTACGCTTACCACTAAGGTGGTTAGTAATTCTTTCAACCGACTTTGCAAAAAGAAAAGACTATCAATTCAGGTGTATTTTAACTTTCCGCTAGGTACGTATGTAGATAAGGAAGTTCCTGACTTTGTACCGATTTTCAAAAATCGAGTTTTGGCCAGATTTCCATCTTTTGAGATTCTAAGAACTTTTTCCTACTATTTTCGAGATGACGTCAGTATCTCTCTCTCTCTCTCTCTTTCTCTCTCTCTCTCTGTGTGTGTGTGTGTTTTATTATTTCTAAAACAATAACGTATAGAATTTTGTTATAATTAGTGTGTATAAAACTGTAGGTTACTTTATCGGCATTATCTAATACAGTTCTCGTGACGAGCATTTGTCCGGGCTCCTTTGAAGAATAGGCTAACTGCCGTTCTGCCAGGCAAGTCGTAAAAAGCAACCGATTGGCTATTTGAGGTACTACCATCGTGGCTACTAGGTGGTAGAGTTCCGCAACGTCTCGCCCGGGTATTTGGTATCACCTCCATCCATCCTTACTTATTCCTGCCGCAATAAATGCTTCTCATTGTCATGTTCCGGTTTGGAGGGTAAGGTAGACTTATGCATGTGGAATCGCCTTTCCGCAACACGAATAGCAACGCACTATTAACAACTTTGGTGTCTATAGTCGATGGCTACTCTTTCCATAAGGAGAGCCATTTGCTTGTTTGATATTTTATGATATAAAAAAACTGGTTGTGGCTGTGTCATGGACACAGTCGTGCATCTTTACGTGAATACGTCTACGTCACGGGTATTACCCGTAGTACTCATATCATGTATAGTAACATTTTTCATTCGTCTTCCAATAACAATGTTCCCAACCAACCAGCCTATCAACTTTCGACCCATCGATAGCGAAGAAGAAGGTGGAACAATCAAAAACCTACACAATAAAAAGGCCCCGGGGCCAGATAAATCACAAATAAGTTAGTAAATACCTCCCTCCCTCCCTCATATTCTTACTAGTGTGCGTCTTCAATGTGCTCCAGTCGGTTGCGTGTTTCCAGACGAGTGGAATCATAGGAATATACAAACCGGGAAAACCCCAAAATAACGTCAGTAGTTACCGTCCCATTAGCCTAATCAATACATTGGGCAAAATATACGAAAAAATCACACTATCTCGCCTTAAGGCATTTGTTCACGAGAAAGGTCTCATAATAAATGAGCATTGGTTGACTATAGGTTCAGAAAGTGACGTATAAAAATCAATCCAAATAAAAGAGAAGCCGTGTACTTTGGCCGCGATTAACAACCGTTACAGCAAAGGTACGGTCTGCGAAAGTTAGGCGACATTACCTTGTTCGGAAGAGACATCCCATGGAAAAGGAAAATCAAGTACCTCGGGGTAACGCTGGACAATAAAATGTCATTTAAACCGCACATAAAAAGAGTGAAAGTTAAGCTTAAATTCGTAAGTCGGTTATATAACTTTATCAATAAACGCAGTACATCACTTAGACATAAGGTGTCACTTATCAAGATATGCGTAATACCTATGCTATTAAATACGCCTGCGTAGAGTTTGCCCATCTCTGCCGTACGCACTTGCATCCATTACAAATAGAATAGAACAAATCCTTGCATATTGTCACGGGTGCACCATTGTATATAAGCAACGTTGACCTTCATAAAGATCGCGAATCGCCGAGTTTAGCTAGACATTTCAAAGATATTTCCAAAATACATTTCGATCGTACCAACTCAAAGCCAAACCCACTGGTGGTAGCCGCGATAGACCCAAATCCTAATCCCGATCCCAAAATACATAGGCCCCGCCACATTCTCACCGATTCTGATGACCTGATAACTCTGGCCAACGGAATACACCAAAACACTACACACCTACGCACGCGACACCGTCACCGCCGATGGTGACGAGAACCCCTGTTTTGCCCATCTGTAAACCGAGCCCAAGGGCAAAAATCAGCCGATAGACAAAATAATGCCCCATTCTAAGCCGAGGATTGGTCACACAGGAGATACCCTTAGGGCTGAGAACGTACAACCACTGCACATCTTTAAACTCTGGCTGAACACTCTGCTCACCCCCGTGAACGGTGAAGCTGTGAAGGCCCTTAGGGACAGCTTTAAATTAGACATTTCGAAAAAAAATATTCGTCGTTCGTTATACAGGTGCTATCGTTGATCGGTTCGGACGCCTTCACCTTTTTGCGGAATTTACAGGTATTTTTAGATTGCTATTTAAAACCTCTTTTAAAGGTATTCCTTGTATTTTGACATGGCTTTTTAAAGATTTTTTTGGCTGATTACAAATTGTCTCTAAATTTTTCACTTTAACACCATATAAATTTGCTACAAGCATTTAAAATTACTTTTTAAAATTATACAGTTAATAAATTACAAGAGCTTTCGAATAAAACTCAACCAAGCTTTATAGTTGCTCTGAGTCAGAAGATATACTTTGTTTTTGCGATTGCTCTGAGTCATTTGCAAAATATGTAACGCAGTGAATTTTCCTAAAACTGGCGAAACTTCCTACTCCACTACCCACTCGCAAAGCATCGTAATCCACGTAAAAACTATATCTAAACATGAATTTTGGAACTAAAAGGGTTCAAAAATTTAAAGTTTGTAACATCAATAGTATTTTAAGGTTCGAAATGTGTATATTTTCAAAATAAATAAATAATAAATATAATAAATAAATATTCAGGGGACAAATTACACTTACTGATCTAACCCCAAAGTAAGCAAATTATTTGCTTGTGTTATGGGTGTTAGTCAACGATACTAATACATAGAAATACATATGTATTTATATATATAAATACCAGAATATACTTAATAAACACCCAAACCCGGAAATACAAACATTTATGCTCATCACACAAATGCTTGTCCCCGTCGGGGATCGAACCCGACAAAATCGATCGGTTTTAATTTTAAATTAATTATTTTGTTGACTTTTATTGTCACTGTAAAGGGTAATAAAATATCTCCTATATACAAAGTCCAACCAATTGCGATTTTAGACGAATAATCGAAAAAATGAATCATATAGTTTCAAAATCAATATAAAAGATGAATATTATTCTGTGTATTATAAATATAAACCTACTTATTTATATTTTATTACAAAATATATAGGTACGTTTTGCCCGTGGTCAAAATAACCAAACTGCTGATCTGTAATGATATGCAAATATAGGACAACGTAATCTGCGTGGAACCCGTCAACATGTCCGCAAAGTTTACGGGTCTGGGATGACCTAGAAGTTTCAGTATCAAACCCCATTTTAAGCGTTTTCACTTTCCCATTCAATTTAGATCTCTAATGAAGGATCACTGATTTATTTACATAAAGCCGACGCGGCATAATTTAAATTGCAATAAATCATAAAAATATTTGAGATTTACGTTATCATTTCGTATTGTTTTTCATAAAATCTAACAAAAAGAAGGAAAATGCGAACTAAGGACTCAACTGTAGAAAGGAGTAAGTTCGGACAAGGGTCCGGAGGTTTTTACGGTCTATATTATTAAGCAATAAGCCATAAAGGCATCCCGCCTTATAAGCGCTAAAACAAAACACAGGCGGACGCATATTTCTCATTTAACCCTGCCGACATTATTTTGTACAATCAAACGGTGAGATTTTTGCGAAAGCCTTTTAACCCTTACAGAGATTTCCAGGGATTTCTAATAGAGTGATAATACGACTACGGAAAGCAATCTATTTTAATTGAACAACGGAACTATAAATCTGTTGGGATGCGTGATGAATGTTTTTGCTATTGATCCAAAGATTACACACTAATACAAGTTATTTCTTGATCAAATTATTTTTGTTTTGTATTAAAATATATTAAGTTATTGCTTTTAGCAGGGGAACCCAAGATGCCCAATGGAAATTTATTCGAGCGTTGTGGGAACGTTTGTAGATTAGACAAGAAAATAAAAGGTAACATAATGTTACATTTTAATCACTTCAAGGGCAGAGACAGATTTAAAAAAAAACAGGAAGATGGTTTTACTAAAACGCATCAGATTAAGGTATGGCGGGTTAATTGCGAGTTCAAAAGTGTAGGTATATTTAAAAAAAATGATGATTTGGGAGATGGTCGGGTCACAATGCTACAAAGAAAATGTTGTTTTGACATTCTTTTTTTATATCATAAGATAACAAACAAGCAGATGGGTGTCCTAATGAAAAGAGTCAAATACCGCCCATAGACACCAAAGATGTTAATGATGCCTTGCTATCTTGTGGCGAATGCCACGTGCATAAGTTTACTGTTGCTAAGCAACCGCGATGTAAACTATACTGACGATCACTAATCAGCAGGTACTCCTCTATATACCTTAAAAGATTGCTGTTAATATTGACTAACACCCATATTACAAGCACATCATTTGCTTATTTGGGGTTAATTCGCGTGTTTGTCCAGTGTTTTTATGTATTTATTTTATTTAGGATAAATCCTATATTTTAAACGAGCAATTCTTTTATATTGCATATTTTGTATTGAGATAATCTTTTACAATAAAAATTGATTTATGTAAGTGTCAAATCAGGTTTCACAAGATAAAATATCATTCGAACAAAACTTAGTCGCCCAGTTAGTAAAAATATAAGCATGTGCATGCCATATTTATAGGCAAAAAGAAGAGTGTATCTGGTCCAGATAGACTTATTTTTTTGCTTCATACACATATGCCGATTTAAGAGACGCTTGACAACACCTTCAGTGTCTCCTCCGGTACCTACATCCATCCATATTGTAATTTTTTACATTGTGTAAATGTAAATACGAAGCAGATATATCTGCTGCGTCAGTGTTTTACATTTACATGTTGTAAATGTTACCAAGTGGTGGATGTAGAAAATGTAAAATCTGTCATCTTTTGGAAAAAAAAATTTACACAAATATTTGCCGTTTTTGCTGATTATAATACGAACTTATATATCACAGGGTTATTATATATATCACACGTTATTCGTACCTTTCGCTAATCATGACGCGTAAGACTTAATGGATGCATGGAATGCACTCGTGCGTACACTGAAGGGATAATCACATCCTGCTGAAAGCGCTCGATGCAAAATCAGAATTGTTACTCCTTTAATGTTATTTAAGTAAGCACCAAGCTATTATAGTTCATTAATAAAGTATGTATATAAATACTTCATTAATGAAATTAGCAATTACTCTGAGTCTTTAAGATACAAAAATAATTTTTGAGACATTAAAGATACAGTTTATTTTTCCAGGGCACAAAGGACAGTGATGAGATCGGCCTAAATGGACTACAAGAATATAGCGTCAGCCGAAATTATTAAATTAATTTTATTCACAATAAGTCAATATTAGAATTCAACGGACACTTTTTAATAGCAAATTAATTTTAAAAGGATTTTAGTCGGAAAGTCATGAAACTAATCAAACTTGTACGCTTTTTCTTATTTCTAATTCAAGCAAAGATTTTTCTATTCTGCCATAAAGTTAACACTTTCTTTTATTTCTGACCAACCAAAAAAAGATATAAAAATGTTGGATAGATAGTACGCAAAATTTTAAACAAACTATTGTAAAAAATGTAACAAAAATGAAAATATTTATTATTACAATCGAAATCTACAACATAGAAGGCCGTATAGATAAATACTCTTAGTATCATCCGAAAGAAACAAAAAAAAAACAAGTGTCATCTATTTACGCTGTGAGCGAGTAATAAACATTTTATGTTAACAAAAGTTTTATCGTTTTTCAACATTTAAGTGGTTAAAATCAAATAATCTTCATGATAAGTAATACAAAAATGAATTATATTTGTGTTGACGATATATTGAGATATGAGTGGATTACAATGGAATGTAACAATTGTAAAATCAAGTAATATTAATCTTTGAAGGAGTTTCGTGAATTTTAGTATTATAAAAAGTGTTCGTGATACAATTTACATTTCAGAAGAAATTAATAATGTATTACAATGCGGTAAGCAGCCATCATCATGTGTTGCGTTTTAGGCCAAATTTGTATGGGGCCTCATCAATCTCCTTTTACCCAGCCGTAACACAGTTACAACTAACACGGGAGGTAATAATCTTAGTTTAAGTGTAGCGCCTAACTAACGAAATTATGTTGTGTCATCAAACTAATACTGTCATTTGTTTTAAATATTATAATGTATTGGTGGACTAATAAATATACCCATCGTTTGATGTCTAGATGTTATACTATTATTAAAAACTTATGCAACTTCATAATTTCAAGGCAGTATTGTGTATCCTTAATTTATTTGTCGCCTCTGTGGTGTAGTGGTCCGGTCTCGGATTTGATCACAGAGGTCCCGGGTTCGATTCCTGGGTCGGGCAATTCAGAAATGTGTTTTTTCAGTTTTCTGATAAAAACAACATTGCCCGGGATTGGAAAGTGCCCGGTTGGCGATAGGCTTGCCACCTATCACATAGTGGGACCAAGTATCTTCGGCTAATCGTGGGTGCACTTATTGTACCTCTGCCTACCCTTTCGGGGATACGGGCGTGAAGATACTTTAATTTATAAAATATCATGAGGACTGCGCGCACAAGTGAAAACTTGAAACGGTATTTACCACAGACTACATGAATGTATGTACAAGGACAGATTGATATCTTATTAGCTGTGCCCGCGACTTCGTCCGCGTGGAAATAAAATTAAAATAAAAGTAGCCTAAGTTACTCCTTAATACCGTGGTTTTATTAAAAGATAGTCACGGGGTTTATCTGTATAGTTCTCGTTCCCGTGGGATTTCCGGGATAAAAACTATCGTATGTCCTTTCTCGGGTCTAAAATTATCTTTGTACCAAATTTCTTTTAAATCGGTTCAGTAGGCGAGAAGAAGAGACAGACAGACAAATAAACAGACGGAGTAACTTTCGCATAAAATATTAGTATGGATATATTAATATAGTATGTACATTATCTTATATCTTATATGTAGATTTATTTATATATAGATTTAAATGTAGATAAATACCTTCTTTCCACCTTTCTTCTCCAAGCTACCTTCCTTATACCTTCTTGCTACCTCCCTGCCACCTTCCCACTACCCTCCCGCTACCTTCTCTTTACCTTCTCCTTACCTTTCCACTACCTATCCCGCTACTATCTCCTACCTTCCCCCTACCACCTCTACCATCCCGCTACCTTTCCATTACTTCTTTTTAAAATCACTGATTTTGCCTCGATTTTCGAAAATGGAGATGTCACCAGATCTCTACGTTTTGAGGCCCTAGTAACCTTTTCCTAATATTTTCACGATAAAGTCAGTATGTCAGTATGTCTGTATGTATGTGTGTGTGCGTGAATGTGTGTGTGTATGTGTGTGTGTGTGTGTGTGCCATATTTTTTGACGGTTTGACCAATTGAAATGTGGTTGATGAAATTTGTTTGGGTTCTGCCAAACTTACACTTCCTGAAAATCTGAACTTATTTGGCCGTGGAAATTTTGAAAAAACTTCAAAAAAATTTCGGAAATACATTTTTTTTTATAATAACTTCCAAATTAATGTACCGATTCATTACAAAATGTAATCAGCTCTATTGTTTAAAAAACTACGTTTAAGGCAATGATTTTCTTCAAACGGATTATCCATTCGGAAGTTATAATTGATAAAAAGTTTTGAAAAAAAGTTGTAAACTAAAACAATATAGACGTTTGAACTGAAAAAATCTTTGTAACTGGTGCACCCACGATTAGCCGAAGATAATTAATCCCATAATGTGATAGGAGGCAAGCCCATCGCAAAACGGCCACTTATCCAATCCCGGGCAACGTTGTTTTTACCAGAAAACTGAAGAAACCCATTTTCGACTTGCTTGACATGGGAATCGAACCCGGGACCTC
This sequence comes from Apodemia mormo, assembly GCA_036924255.1. NCBI lineage: Eukaryota > Metazoa > Arthropoda > Insecta > Lepidoptera > Riodinidae > Apodemia > Apodemia mormo. The sequence continues at coordinate 21,537,715 of JAUPFN010000008.1, forward strand.
ATGTGGTCAACACCGACACCGGACCACTAGACCACAAAGGCAATAAAAAAAAATTATGTTTATAGTTTTTACTCTTTTACGCTTAAAATATCCCAATTTAGTGGGAAGTTTTAGGGATGGCCTGCAGGATCAACACTTTATCTTATAATTCTATTCCAAAATGTCAATCTACGAGTATACTGTGACGTTATTCCTTAGTTTAATTAAACTTTAACTCCCTTAATGTGACTGAATCTTAGATTTCTGTGCCACTTTGCCTAGGTAAAGGGCTATTACACTAAACTACTAATACTTAAACGTCTATTAGTTATTTACATTTAAATAGCCGTTCGTTTGCTTTTTTGGGCGGGTAAACTTATTACTAACAACAAACTGTATACTTGGCTTTCATAAAATTTCATGGATGTTAGCTTAGTTATTGATGCGAGAAAATGTAACAGACTTATTTTCTCATTTTGTTATAGGTAAGATAAACATATAGCCCATCTTTTGATCAGATATTAAGGTAAATTAAATAAAGTAATATTAGCAAGAAAAGAAAAGCAATAATTTATTCTGAAGCGAATAAAAGAAAAAAATCGTCATCGTCGTCTTGCCAGATACCTCTATCTGTATATTATATGGATCTGACACGGCAACGACATCTGGACTGGCTGAACTTTTTTTCTGTCAGTTTTTACACTTAATACAATAAATGCTTTTTAAAAATTTATATTTACATTATAAATGCGAAAGTTTGGATGTTTGTATGGATGATGATGATCCATCCATCAAGATGGATGTTATTAATGTTAATCACGTAAAAACTACTCAATTAATTTGAATGAAGTTTGGCACACGATTAGAAGATGACTTGAAATGTCACACAGGCTACAGTTTATCCCGGAAAAATAAGGTGATCCCGAAAAATTCGCCAAAAACTTTCATGATGCAGCGGGCTGCACGCTGCAGCTAGTCTTTAATACGTTAAAACGAGTGTATTTTTTTGACATACGTTACGTGTATTCATATTATTATTCCAAAAGTGCAATACAAATCAAAATACAGACATATTTACGCCAGAAAAATAGTTGATTTGGATTAAGCATAGAGCACTCCCTAAGCGTTTCGTGTTGAGGCGTGCAATCGATTTACAAGTAATAATTAACACATACATAATATGTAAACTGTGGAATTATACATTTAGTTTAATCTCAACTAATCGTTCGTCATAATTGCTATTTGTATATTAAATCCCAGTTCGATCCATTTAGGTAGGGATTCAAGCTGTGCATATATAAGTTAGTCAGACAACCTTTCCTCAATATATTTAAATTTCAATGACTAGTTAATTTATGGCCAAGTTACGTCATAGATTGAAAAACCTTTTTTAAAAGCAACAAAGAAAAATTTCGATACGTAGGATTTGAATGTTTATAAAAAAAATAAGTTTTTGCAAGCACGAGGTGAGTGATATATTAACATTAATATAATGATGGTCGAGTTTCCATAAAAAGGATGATCGTTAGTATAAATAAATTAAAACTTACAAGCAGATTTTTTGATTTTTACAACTTCCCGCTACGTTGGTAGTAAAAAAAGTTACTGATTTTCCCCCAATTTACAAAAATCGAGCTTAAGTTACACTTCCACCTTTTAAAGTCCTAGGAACCTTTTCCAACTATTGGTATATCTGTATGTATGCATGTGTGTTTGTAAATATCTCTTAACTATTAGACAGCTCGACCAATCAAAACATGCTTTATGGCAATCGATTGGGTTCCAGCAAATTTAGACCTTCTAAAAAGTGAACAGATTTGGTACAGAAGATCTTGAGAAATTTCGGGAAAACCTCAAATAAAATCGGCAAAATATCATTGTCAAAATAAACTTCTACGTTAATAAACCGCTTAGACTACAAAATCTATTCAGCCCTATTTCTTTATAAAACTGCGTCCAATGCCGTGAGTTGTATCAAAATGAGTTAATCTGTTTCAGACCTATCGTTGACAAAAAAAAGTGTTATTTGGCGTAACTTTGATTCGATTTTTCAACCAATTATTAACCTTCTATCCAATTTCAATCAATTATTGAATTTCAAACGATTATTGTTGATGTCCTTCAATATTTTAGGATTTAAAAACTCATCACGTTTACAAAAACTACAACTTTTCAAATATTAAAATTATGTTGTTTACTTTTATATATGATTATAAATCAAACCAAATCTTTTGCACAAAAAAAAGAGTCAAACCCTATAAATTGGATCAAAAATGATTAATTTGTTCAGGATTTGTCGATGACGAAACGTTTTGAAAATAGTTTTTTTTTGACGTTAGTTCGACTTTTTGACTAATTTATTTTTTAACTAAGACCACATCTTAGAACTCAAAAATTGCATGTATTGTCATTCGGAAAAGCAAAATACCTCAATTTAGCTGGAAGTTCGCGAACGTCAGGACCGCGGGTGTATTTTTTAGAATAGGTTAATTTTACTGTTGATATTTGGTACCTTTTGTGTACATTTACGTACCTCTCTTGAAAATTTTTGTACCTCTGCGCAAACTGAGATATTAAAAAAAATAGATACACCTGCCATCCTGTCGTCAGGATGTCGGGTGTATTTATTTTTCGGGGAAACCAATGTGTGTACCATAATATATTTTATATGTAGATTTGGTATCTCTTGTGTACCTGCAGAAACATACATTGGATTACCATTTTTCGATAAGAGAAAAAACTTATTTGAGAACAAAAAAATTAAAATGAACAGCTTATTATAATATAAATAATTTTAGTATCTTAACGAAAGTCAGCTTTCAGTAAACAGCGGTAGATATCATTACTATTTACGTATTATATACAACTGTGTTCATAAATATTCAAAAATAGGTGATGAAAACCAATATGTACAGTCAGCGATAAAATTTGCATACATTTTTGGCGTTTTACTAATTTTGCCACCTTGTATAGTACTGTACAGTTAGCAGATATCTATGAAACAATACAAAGACATTTGGAAAATGATTTCGACTTTTAATAACCTTGTTATGTTTTTACAAATAAAATCCCAGAACACAAAATAATATGCGATTTACAGGTTTATTAATATTTAAAATTCTAGTAACTATACACTTTTAGCTATTAACTATTATATTGTAAAATTAAGACAAACGTAATACAAAGAATGTTTATTATAAAGATTTTAAATTGCCACAAATAAAAGACGACAGTAACACAATAATCTAAAAAAGGTAAGTACCATAAATCGGAAGCTCGTACTTCCAAGATTTACAAACCATTATGTTAAAAGCAAATTAAATCATATTAAAACCACATCTTGTCAATGAAGTACCAAACTACTTTGCGGGGCGAATTGATACTAAAAAATAAACGTGAAAAATTAAAGATAAATTAAAATCATGCTTCATTCAGTAATTAAATGCAAACGATAATGACTATCAAAATTTAATATTAGTCACAAATAACTTGTTCAAAAATATGACAAAAGCAATTTTGTCTCTTTTCGCCATAAGTTTATACAGGAGCAAGATGTAACAAATCTTTGTTTAAGTTTTTTATTTGTTATTTTCATTCCAATAAATTAATCAGATTATTCTTAAACATATCAAACTTGGTGCCACCAAGTGGTGATTTGAGTTTAGGAAAGAGAAAGAAGTTGATTGGAGTCTATTTTGTGAATAAGGTGGATGATCGATGGTTATTTGTTGAGTTTTTAATCAAAAATGTATTTCTTTCAAAAATGGCCTAATGCGTAGGCGTATTATCGTGGTGCAAAATCCAAAAAAAAATCATTCAAGAAATCTGGCCTTTATCGTCGAATTTTCTCTCCCAAGCGCCGCATAACGCTCAAAATTATTTATTCATCGTTTGACGTTCGGCGAGAATTCCGAATACACAACATCACGATAGTCAAAGAAAACAGTTGACAGACTTTGACGTTTGATCTTCAGCATGGTTTTGGTTCATTTGGATGTCACCACTCTGAATCTTTTAAACTAGTTTGCATACCAAGCTTGTAAACCCACGTCTTGCCACCAGTGACAAGCATGTCCTCGGTGACTTTGTAGAAAAATTAGGTAATTTGGGACTAACCAAGCGACCGCATGTTTCATACACAAATGATTATTTAGAATAGTGCAGATTAACTCAGGAGATACACAAATTTTAGCGGCTATCTCTCTTAAGCTTGAATGAGAATTTTCAATCACTATTTCCTTCACTTTTGCGATGTCAACTTTCTTGATGGCCTACCAGAGCGAGGCAAGTTTTCCACATCTCGACCATTTTTACGCAAATGTTTTATGCCACTCATAAAAAAAATTTTGTTAAAGGCGACTTATCGTAAGTCTTCTGTAACATTTTCTAGAACATGAAATTCCAAGTCTTCTGGAACATGAAATTCCATTGACGATTTAAGATTTTAAATAAACTCATTGTTCGATATTTTTGTTAATTATGTAATTCTCAATACACATTAGATATGATCTAGCTAAAAACAGTACTGTATTATTCGCCAACATATCCCTATTTATACTAAAGGTAAAGTTCGACTATGTTCCCAAATGTTCCGAAATTATCGCGTAAACAACCATTTTAAATGTAAACAAGTCCTAGTACATGACATATTCACCTTATGCCTATAAGGTAGTCGGTATACTTATATCTATATTGGCATAGCACTCCGCTACAAGAAATGCAACACCTCTAGTCAATCCATTAACATATTTGGAGTTTTCAGGCGGTGATTGCCTCCACTCTTATCCATTTACATTTATAACTTGGTTTTAAAACATAGCAACTTGGAAAAATTAATAATTGCAACCGACGAAAAAACGGAGGTTACAGTTTGACATGTATACAGCTTGTAATATTGTTCAAATTAGATAATATTTGAGTATGATTATCTATTGAAAGGTTCATGCTTACACGCAAATTAAAATTACGAAATTTTATTTGTAAAAACATAACAAGGTTATTAAGAGTCGAAATCATTTTCCAAATGTTTTTTTTATTGTTTCATAGATATCTGCTAACTGTACAGTACTATACAAGGTGGCAAAATTAGTAAAACGCCAAAAATGTGTGCAAATTTTATCGCTGACTGTACATATTAGTTTTCATCACCTATTTTTGAATATTTATGAACACAGTTGTATATAATACGTAAATAGTAATGATATCTACCGCTGTTTACTGAAAGCTGACTTTCGTTAAGATACTAAAATTATTTCTATTATAATAAGCTGTTCATTTTAATTTTTTTGTTCTCAAATAAGTTTTTTCTCTTATCGAAAAATGGTAATCCAATGTATGTTTCTGCAGGTACACAAGAGACACCAAATCTACATATGAAATATATTATGGTACACACATTGGTTTCCCCGAAAAATAAATACACCCGACATCCTGACGACAGGATGGCGGATGTATCTATTTTTTTAAATATCTCAGTTTGCGCAGAGGTACAAAAATTTTCAAGAGAGGCACGTAAATGTACACAAAAGGTACCAAATATCTACAGTAAAATTAACCTATTCTAAAAAATACACCCGCGGTCCTGACGTTCTCGGAAGTTCAAAGATGGCCGGCAAGGTCAATCACAGATTTTTTTAATATGCTGTTAGTAATTGCATGTCATATTACAAATTGTGTTATAGTCACTACTGTAAGCAATATTCATAGTATTATTGCCACAACTGTATTATCTCGTTTTTCTTACCAAAGAAAATAATTTAACTCCTCTTCTAATTAAGAAAGGTAAATCCTTGTACTAAAAGGGACCACCGAAATATACTCGACGAGTTAGGATATAAAACCAGTGCCTCTCAGTTAATTAGAGATAATGTGCTGCCTCTGTCATTAGACAGACTATTGTAGGTTCTGTATGTCTTGTGGTTATAAAATTATACCTGGCATCGGCTAAGATAGCCTTTAATACGTAAGTTACTAGAAACTTGTAGCTGATAAGTGTTTTTTATCCGATACGTGTAAACTGAAACGAACGTTCTGACGATTACAGCTTATTATATAGATTTTAATTTGATTGATATATTAAAAAGTCATTAAATTTAATAGAATATTACTTATTTCATCAAAATCAAGTTATTCAAAGTTTTTCAAGGAATCTAAGGATTTTGTTGCCTCAGTGGTCTAGTGTTGCCAGCTTCGGTTAAGATCCATATGGTACTGGGTTCGATTTCTGGGTCAGACAATTTGTTATGAATCAATTTGTATTTTTATCAAAAAATAACAAGTTCAAGACCGGATTTCATAATAATATCACTGGACAAATCATCTACGCGATATACTCAAATCATGAAATGCTCGAGAATTTTTCACTGTCCATTGGCTACATCATGATGGTCCTTGATCAGATCAATGTGAAGAATATATGGTTAACTTTACAAACCACACAAGTAATCCGTGGTTAACTTAACGCGCAACTACTTCATGAAATGGTTAAGCTTAATTGATAATATCATAAAATAGTTACAGTATCTACCGATAGAGGCACTGAAAGCGCTTTGTGCGCTTTTTATGTGTCAACAAGGTGACTCTTCTCACCGTGTGTTATTTAGTAATGATCTGAAAATTATGTGGAAAGGACTTTTAATATTTCTTAGCTTTCCTAGTTTTTAAAAATATTTGTTGTTTTTAAAAACAATTATCAAGTTACTAATATTTTTGCGAATAATCTAGAAAAATAAAGAGTGAGAACACTAGAAAAATCTAAAAATAAAGAGATAGCTGCTTCTATCGATAAACAATAGCTGCCGTTACCCAACAGCTATGCCATAACTGACCTTCTCGCATACGGCATAAGCGTGCAAATAGCGTGTGTTATTATAACTTGTTTACACCTGAGTTGCTTACGAGTCGTTTTCGGAATTTTCGAGAAAATGGCCGAGCTTTACCTGGTGTATAAATAAGGACGTGTTGGTGATTTTAGTCAGTTTTATAAAGCGATTTGGAGGCGATAGTTCGGACGATCAGTGTGAAGCGATATAGTACAGTCAAAAATGATACGGAAAGTGTGTTAGTTTAGTGATTCGGTTTAGTCGAATAGTTCTAGGGGAATATAGTGACGATGTTATTAGCGTTACTTAGAGTATTTATGTAACGCTAAAGGTTATTTACAAATTCTTCTGTCTTTTATATTTCATTCTATTTAGTCAATACAATAGGTCGGGGCAAAAGTATCTTCGTATTTTGGATGTATTATTAGTAATCAATCCTCTTTGGCCTTACTGAAAGTAACTGACTAGTTTTAATACCATTAAAATGTGACATTCTGTAGATGCAATAAATAAAAAAAAAACTAGTTTTCGCTATTTTCAACTGTTTTTTAAGCAAGTAAAATGAACGTATGTGACGAAAAAATTCGGTACATTCTAAAGTTTTACTACAAAAAAGGTTTAAATACGACGAACGCCGTGAATAAAATTTGTGCGGTTTATGGACCTAATGCGGTATCAATAAGAGTAGCAAAAATGTGGCTCAAGCGTTTCAAGTCTGAAAATTTTAGTGTGAAAGATGAGGTTCGCTCTGAATGCCTTGTCACAGATAAAATCAGAATCATCTTTGAGAAAGTGGAGCAAGATTGACATATTAGTAGCTACGACATTGCTGAAAAACTGGATGTTGATCATAATCCGTGTTTGTTGTGCATGCATGTTTAGATGTTGGCTGGCAATTTGGAAAATGTTCATTCAGTCTTACACTCATTATCTCGGTTTATCTGACCATGAGACAGCCCAGAGTATAAAAGTAAATATTGAGTCCGTCTCAAACTTTAAACCAAAACGAGCTTTTGGGTTTGAACCAAAACAACTTTTTAGTCAGGAAAATAAGAAAAAGTTTTTGGAATGTCTATCATCCTTAAGTTTTAATAAAGTTCTTGCAAATTCAAATTGTGAAAAGGTATTTAATAATTTCCACGACATATTCTTATTGTTTTTTGAGCTATGCTTTCCAAAAATTCGTACTAAGGTATCAAATAAACCAATAAAAAATAAATGGCTGTCAAAAGGACTTCTTAAATGTTGTAAAGTCAAACGCCAGCTATATTTAAATTATCGGTTTGGTAAATCTAATAAGAATGAAAATAAAAATAATTACTTGCGTTACAAAAGAATTTTATCAAAATGTATACTAGAATCGCAAAAGCAATCATCTCTGAAATTTATTGAAAAATCTTCCAATAAATGCAAAGCTTCATGGGATTTAATTAAAAACACATTCCAGAATAAAACAAATTTAAAAGAAATTGAGAAAATTAGAGTGAATAATACAGAGTATACAAAATCTCAAACAATTTGTAAACTATTTAATGATTTTTTATAAACCAATCAAAAACAAGTATTAACAATGACAAATTCACAAATACTTCAAAAATACTTGGGTTACCTAATAGCAGTAAAACCATGTTTCTTTCACCAGTAGATGAGCATGAAGTATTTAAGATTATAAACTCCTTAAAAAATACAAGTGCAACTGGTTATGATAATATTAGTACAGAACTACTCAAAAATGTTGCTGCTGTAATATCAAAGCCGCTCAGTCATATTTTTAATTTGTCATTTTTAGAAGGGAAGTTCCCACAACGACTAAAAAAGTCTATAGTTAGACCAATACTTAAAAAAGGTAATCCTTGCGATATGAATAATTATAGACCCATTACATTAATTCCGATTCTCTCAAAAATTTTTGAAAAAGTTATGTATGATAGACTTCATAATTACTTACTGAAATGTAATATATTAAAAAATAATCAATATGGATTTAGAAAAGGTAGGTCAACAACCTTAGCATGTTTTGAACTGATAAAGAGTATAACGGAATGCCTGAATACAAAAAGTTATCCACTTTGTGTATTTTTAGACATGAGCAAGGCATTCGACTTTGTTTCTCATAGAATTCTGTTGGCAAAACTAGAAAAATATGGTATAAGAGGAAAATCATTAGAGTGGATACAAAGTTATTTAGAAAATAGGAAACAGTGTGTAGAAATTTCAAAAATTTCTGGGACACATAAAAAAATATATACTTCAAATTATAGTTGTAGTGACTGTGGAATACCACAGGGAAGTGTTTTAGGACCCTTGCTCTTTTTAATTTACATTATTGATCTTCCAGAGACTATGCAACATGAGTCATTCTTATTTGCAGATGACACTACACTCCTCATTAAATTTAAAAATAAAAATCATCTAGTAAAAGAAAATACCGGAACCTTACTTACAGTTTCGGAATGGTTAAAAAGTAATAATTTAAAAATTAACTTGACTAAAACAAATATAGTTGAACTTCAAACATGTTATAGCAATAAAGTTCAAAAATCAAATATATTATTTAACAATATAAATATAGAAAATTCTGAATTCACTAAATATCTAGGAATATTTATTGACAACCATTGCAATTGGAAAGCGCACATTGATTCTCTTTGCAAAAAAATTGATAGATTTATCTATGTTTTGAGAAGAATAAGAGAAGTAACCAACTTAAATGCTGCATTGTTGGCATATCATGGATATGTCTCATCTGTATTGCAATATGGAATCTCTATTTGGGGAAACTCAGTTGACTTAATTAGGATTTACAGAATTAAAAAGAAATGTATACGTGCAATGTGTAATGTTAATCAACTAAATTCATGTAAACCCCTATTTAAAACTCTTAAAATACTACCTTTACCTTGTCTTTACATGCTGTCGGTATGCGTATTTGTAAAAAAACATCAACATTTGTTTAAAACAAATGCTCAAGTATTAGGGAGCTCATATTTTAGAAACAGTGAGAAGCTACATGTGCCAAGCCAAAGACTAAATATTTATAAAAAAAAATGCATATTTTATGGCAATTAATATATACAATCATATTCCTGATAGTCTTAAATTATTACCTATAAATAAATTTCGCAAAAAATTGTTTGATTTACTGTTAAGTAAAACATACTGTTACGTACTCGGGTTCGCAATTGTAAGAAAACAGCACTTGTATTAAATCCGTGTATTTACACAACACAACACAACGTAATACTAAAATACACTTTACACAATAGTCACTTGCTGTACTATCACTGAACTTAGAACACTACACAATAAAACACTTCTCGCTTCGCACTGGTCACTTGATGTATCGCTCTCGATAGCTTGATAAAAACTGCAATTTTCCGCCGTGTTGGTCCAGGCCTCCTTTGTAGAATAGGCCAACTGCCGTTCTGCCAGGCAGGTCGTAAAAGGCGACCGAATGGCTATCGAGTCACTACCATCGTGGCTACTAGGTGGTAGAGTTCTGCATTGTCTCACCCGGGTCTGGTACCACCGCCTTACCTATTCCTGCCGCAATAGCGTCAGTGCTTGTCGCTATCGTGTTTCGGTTTGGAGGGTAAGGTAGCCGGTAAACTTTTGCATGTGGCATTAGACCTCGCCACAAGATAGCAACGCACCATTAACATCTTTGGTGTCTATAGGCGATGGTTAACTCTTTCCATCAGGAGACCCATCTGCTTGTTTGCTATCTTATGATATATAAAAAAAAACTGCCTTGTGTTTGTCAACATCTCTGTATTTATAGGCAGGGGAAAGTCCTAGCTGGATCCAGAAAAATCTAAATGTATCGGGAAACAATGAATCACTTCTTATCGTAAACATGTTATGAGTCATAAATCCTAGTACACGCTACTTTCAACCTTATGCCATATCCCAAACAACATATAACATATAACAAAGTCCATTATGGCATAGCCCCGGTCAACTATTTGTTTGTCAATAGGAGTAGCTATCTGTTTCTTTTATTTCTAGATAATTAGCGCGCGCGCGCTCCAACTCTACACGCTTCTAGATTATTCGTAACAATACTATGATATTAGAGAATTTTTAGCAGATAAGGTTAAATGTTAATAAACAGAAATATAAGCTTGTACAATTTACCTTAAAATTTAAATGTAATAAAAACTGAATGGCAAATTTTGTAAAATGGTAATTTTTTTGTAAATTGTAAAAATTTGGATTGAGCATAAGATCATATTTTGTAAATTGTAAAAATAACTTTTGATGTGAAATAATTCTAGTAAATTGTAATACATACAATTGTAATACGTGAAATAGAAAAAAAGAAGCCCGCTGAGTTTCTTCCGCCGGATCTTCTGAGTGTGTGGCGGCCGCGTTACGATCCGATAGTAATTATAAAGAAATCGACCTAATTAAATTGTTTGCACGCCATATGGTAGAATATGATGGTAATTTAATTTATTTTAATAACTTGTGACACCCATATTCTTGCAAATAAATATTTTTCATTTCATTTCATAAAATAGTTTTACGTCATTTAAGAAAGTCTGGGTACAAGAAAAAACTTGACATTTGGGTACCACACGATCTTACTGAGAGAAACCTAATGCAACGAGTTTCTTTGATGTAAAGTAACAATTCCTAATCATTTCTTAAACAGTTGATTACGGGTGATGAAAAAGCTTGGCTGGGATCTGTTAATGCATCCTCATTATAGCCCTGACCTTGTTCCATTAGATTTCCACCTGTTTCGGTTATTGCAGAACTCTTTAGGAAGCATAAAGCTAACCTCAAAAGGACACTGTAAACTACCAGTAAGATTTTTTAAATCAAAAATCTCAAAATTTCTACAGGAATGCGATCATGGCACTACCCACTAGATGGCAACAAGTCATCGATCAAAACGGCACATACTTACATATTATAAATTACAGTACCCGGCGATAAATATTGCACATTGACCTTTGGAAAGAGACAATCGGCTAATTTCGGCTTCGTAGAGCGTTATCTCTGTCGCACAAAATACAAACAGTCCGGTACCTATTAGGAGCTGTTAAAACAAGTATGATTTGCTTCTTTTGATATTTTTATTCTTTGTATCGTCGCCGATTTTATATAGTCGCCGTTTATATAGTCGCATCCCGAAAAAAATATATATTTAGAGTTGATAACACCCACAAATTTAAATAATTTAAAGTTGTAATATGGCATCTTTCGGAAAAAGAGGGAAACCTTTACGAGGTCAGTCATGTGAAATTATCTACAATGTTTATAAATACTTTGTAAGCGAAGCTGATAGATTTAAAAAAAAAAGTAGATGAAAATGTAAGTTGTTATTTTAAGAAGATTCAAGAGCGAGTTGCAAATGCCACTGGAATTTCAAGAAGAACTTTGAACAATATATTAAACGAAGTCAGTACTGAAACACATTCGACTGAAATTAAGTTCAGCACTCCAAAAAAAGGGAGACCAAAAAAGCAATTTCGTTTGGATATGGACGATTTTGATTACGATGTTGTTCGAAGAATGGTGTATGATTTTCACTTACGATTTAATGAACTGCCAACAATAAAATCATTAAAAGCTAAGTTATCTGAAGCTATTAATTACAATGGGTCTGAAAAAACATTGAGAAAAATACTTCATGACATGGGATTTCAGTTCACTAAAATGGAAGATAATCGAAAAATTCTAATGGAAAAGCACGACGTTAGTCTCAAACGAATGGAATACCTTGATAAAATACGCAAATTTCGCGAAACAGGAAAAAATATCGTCTACATGGATGAGTCATATATACATGCATCCCACACTAAAGGGAAATCTTGGAGTGACGATAAGAAAAAAGGAGTAAAAAAGCCAATTTCAAAAGGTCAACGTTTGATAATAGTTCATGCGGGAAATGAAAAAGGCTTTGTACCCGGTGCTTTTTTAACGTATAAATCCACGGATACTACAGGTGACTATCACAATGAAATGAATAACGATAACTATGAGAAATGGCTGGTTAACCAATTAATCCCAAATATACCCAGTGATTCTGTTCTAGTTATCGACAACGCACCCTATCACAACAAGTATGTTGAGAGACCCCCCAACTCAAACACCATTAAACGGGAAATGATCAACTGGTTAAACAGACATGAAATTCCAGTTGATCCAAAATTAACAAAAACCCAGATTTACGCTATTATATGTCAGCACAAGGAGAGGTATACAGAGTTTTCTGTGGACAAAATACTTGCCGAACATGAGCACACTGTGTTGCGATTGCCACCATATCATCCGGATTTTAATCCAATTGAAAATATATGGTCTCAACTGAAAGGCTATGTAGCCTCTAGAAATGTGGGTATGAACTTAACTACAGTAAAAACATTATTGACTGAAAAAGTAAACATGATCGGCGCTGAAGAGTGGAAAAAGGTTTGCGATCATGCAATCAAATGTGAGAATGAATATAGAAGCATTCAACACAGTTTAGACAATTACACTGATAGATTAGTAATAAATACGGCTGATAGTGACAGTGATATTGACCTCTTTGAGAGCACAGATAGTGAAATGGAAGTAATTGAGAATTAGAATTATTATTATTTTTATTGCAATGTCTCATTTTAGCAATAGGTATAATGGTGTTTATTATGTACACTAAAGCTGTAATGTTCCAAAATAATTAAATACGTAAACATAATGTAAAAATGTTTTTTTATTTTATTTTACCCCAACCTAAAGCCATCACTTATAGAAAAATTAGTGTATTTTATACAAAGAATAAAAATATCAAAAGAAGCAAATCATACTTGTTTTAACAGCTCCTAATAGGTACCGGACTGTTTGTATTTTGTGCGACAGAGATAACGCTCTACGAAGCCGAAATTAGCCGATTGTCTCTTTCCAAAGGTCGATGTGCAATATTTATCGCCGGGTACTGTAATAAGAAATTACACCTAAAAAAATATTTTCCTTTGTTTGAAAAATACGAAAATAATTTTGCCCCTAACTTATATAAATATAAAAATTCGGGTATGCGAGCTGAAACCTTTATGATATCTCTTTATTGTACATTAACATAATCTTAATTCTAACATTTAAAAGTTTGTAATATACACAGTTTGTATTTCCGTGGACCTTTGTTGACAACAATAGTATTTAGCTAGAAAATAAGTTATCCACAGAAGTTGTAAAAAATATACGAAACATGCTTTTTTATAAAAACAAAAACCTCAAACACCTCAAAGTGCTTTGAACATAAAGGAAAAAAAATAAATTTTCAACAATATTAAAGTACGAATTCAAATTACTCATTTTGACGAAACTTTTTTTCACATCACATTTCAAATAAATGTATTTTTTAATTTATTACACAAGTTTGTTAGTAAAAGTTTAATTTAATAGCTAAAAGACCTCTTTAAAGTTTTTAAATCATGAATAAGAACCCAGTAACTTTGCTTAAAACTCTAATCTGTTATCGCAATAACACTCCAAAACTTCACCTACAATATAATTATGCCAGTCACGTCTTTACCAGATCTAGTTTTTATCTACGACTGGCTACTCGCTCAGAGGTTCGCACGTGAGTCCACATTTTTAGATTTACTTTCGTAGAATAGTAATTTTAGTAAGACGTGTGTCATGCGAAAACATAAAAACAAACTGACATTATAATAAAGTTTGCACGTTAGCTTACATAGTTATTGGTACTTTTTAATATCCATATTCATACTAATATATACGCGTAAATCTAACTTATCTATCTATCTGTAACGCTTTAAACAGCTAAACCGATTGTAATAAAATTTGACATGAAGATAGTTAAAGATTTGGGGTCAAACATAGTCTACTTTTTTAACTTCCCGCTACGTATGTAGATAAGGAAGTTACTGGTTTTTCCCCGATTTTCGAAAATCGAGTTTTCACCAGATCTCCACGTTTTGAGGTCCTAGGAATCTTTGCCGACTATTTTCACGATGACGTCACGATGACATGTGTGTGTGTGTGCGTGCGTGCGTGCGTGCGTGCGTGCTTGCAGTGCGCGTGCGTGTGCGCGTGCGCGTGCGTGTGCGCGTGCGCGTGCGTGTGCGCGTGTGCGTGTGTGTGTGTGTGTGTAAACATCTCTTAACTTTTGAACGGTTGGACCCATTGAAACGCAGCTGATGGCATCCGATTGATGATTGATGGATTCCGTTCAATTTAGCTTCTTAAAAATTTGAACCAAATCGGCCCAGGAGATTTTGAGAAAATTTGAAAAAACCTCAAAAAATTTTTCCGAAACAGTATTTTTTAATAAGACTTCCAAATTAATGTACCGATTGAGTACAAAAACTAATCAGCTCTATTCCTCAAAAGACTACGTCTAATACATAAATTGCATCAAAATAAGTTTATCCGTTTGGGAGAAAACGTTGACGAAAAATTTTGAAAAAAGTGTTTTTTCGACATAACTTCGAAATTTTGCAACCAATATTTTTTTGGTATTCTACGATATTTTAGTGCTAAAAGAACTACGTCGAATGCCGTTTCTAAAATTAAAATCGAATCTAATTTTCAAGTTACATCTTTTCAAATATTAAAATTACGTTGATTTTAGAAAATTTACTTAATATTTTTGAAATTACTTTCAGGCCAATACACCGATTGACTTAAAAATCTTATCAGCTTTTCTCCTTTTTATTTATTTATTTATTTCCACACAAAAAAATACAATAAAAACGTGCATCCAAAGGTGTAAACACAAATTCTTACGAATTTTACCGTATATCCTGCATCGTCGACTATAATTAAAACATAATATTATTAACGATAACGCAGAGATAACGCAATATTATAATGCGCTTAAAAATCTTATCAGCTTTTTTCCTTTAAAAATTGCATCAAATATCGTTAATTGGATCGAAATCTGTCAATTTGTTTGTGTGACGACAATTTTTGAAAAATATGTTTTATGATATTGCTTCAAAATTTTTCAACCTATCGATTATTTAGCTAAAGCAATATTTGACATCTCAATCATTGAGTAAACATGTCATTCGAAAGACTGATAAATTCAATCAGCGTTTCCAAAATATACAGCTTTTCGAAAAGCTTAATACTGCCATTTTAACAAAATAGACGTTTGACTGAAAAAATCTATGCTTATAGTTTTTACTCTTTTGAGTTTAAAATACCTTAATTTAGCGGGATGTTTCAGGGATGGCCTGTAGGATCAAAAGAGGCTAAATAGGTGATGGATTTTCGTACGAAAATCTTTATGGATGACACGTTAATATAGCATACTGCTATATTTGTAAGTTTTCCCTAGCACCAGATAAGGGCTAAAAACACGTACCTTCACAGTAAGAAACACGAAATGAGATCATTATTATAAATGTGAATTTAATTTGTAATAATGAACCCATTTTACTAGTAATTTATGAATATCTAGAAATCAGAATAATCGACAGAATCGATCACACAGCAAAGCAGAATTTTGTTACTTAAAACACCAGAATACATGTAACACAAGATAAATTATAGTTAAAACTTAACAGGTAGGCTAAAAATTATCCAATAAAACAATGTGAAAATTAATGGTTTTATGAAACAAAAAAGTATCTTCACGCCCGTTTCCCCGAAAAAGTAAGCAGAGGTACAACCAGTGCAACCACAAAACTGGAAAAACACGTTTTGAATTGCCTAACCCGGGAATATAACCCAGGATTAAATTTGGTCAATATCGATACCGGACCACTAGACCACAGAGATGATTAAATGCGATTTTCATGGTAATATATCCAAAAATTCTATAAATTGAGTAGTGTCATTGTTACTCAACAAAATTTCTCTCAAAATATCTAGTTAAAGAAATAAAACTCGTATTCTTTTAAACATTTAGAAGAAGGTTCTATTAAATAAAAGTGTTATAAAATAAGAATTGGCAATAAAGTTTTTTTACTACGTTGTAAATTTGGCCATTTATTTTGGTCGGCAACGCTAACGGCTAAACGATCATGTTTTCGCAATAACTTTTATATTTATGTTTTGGTTAAGTAGTTTCCATTAGAGCTCAGAATTTCCTCATGTGAACCATAAATAACCGCCTTAAATGGCGCGATACATTTTGTTTTGAGCTGATTTTCTTTTAATAACATTTTAAAAATATAAGCGACAATAGTTTTTTAGAACGTAGGATATTTTGCCATACAAATTACTTGTATTGAATACTTTGGTGAGGTACCTGACAGGGTCCAAGGAATCCACTTCGGACAAACAACGGGACGTGTAATTTATATATTTTATTTAGATATAATTAGATATCAAAGTTGACCATATAGGTCATAGGCCATAGGTCCCGGGTGCGATTCCTGGGACGAACAATTCAAAAATGTGATTTTTCAGTTTTCTGATAAAAACAACGTTGCCCGGGATTGGAAAAATGCCCGGTTGGCGATAGACTTGCCACCTATCACATTGTGGGACAAAGTACTTTCAGCTAATCGTGGGTGCACTTGTTATGTGCATACCTCTTCTAGGATATGGGCGTGAAAATACTTTTAGATATCAAATTTTTATTCATTTTTCCCACGGGTTTTCTTTTATAGCACTTTAATTATTTTGTTGATTCTGGGATCATCTAAAAGACCGGACGGGGGCTGGAGAATAAATAGGAATGCCGAAATTGAAGTTGTAGTGTCTGAGTCAAATAACATCGGCGTCTGAGTCAAATTTTATCGGCTGCGGAGGCTCGGATACGTCGAACGCATGGGAGAAAATTGGCGTATCTGGGTCAAAATACTAAGCGAAGACCAGTAGGTCTTCCCAGGGTACCGCTGGAGTTATGCGGTGGAAGTAGACATATGTGAGGCCCAAGCCAAAAACTTGCGGGATATTGCGCAAGATCTTGCGAGATGGGGAGGTTTGGTTTCGGAGGACAAGACTCACTTCCGGTCACTGAGCCAGAAGAATGCGTTAGAGTTTGTATTGATAAATCAATACAGTTGTGCTGACGCCAAATCGCATAACATATAAGGTCGGGGCAAAAGTATTTTCGTATTGTTCATACTATTACGTACTCGGGTTCGAAATTGTATGAAAACACCACTTGTATTAAATGCGTGTATTTACGATACACACAATACACAAGACAACACAATGTAATACTAAAATACACTTTACACACTAGTCACTCACTGTACTATCTCTGACTACACAATAAAACACTTCTCGCTTTGCACTGATCACTTGAAGTATCGCTCTCGATCGCTTGATAAAAACTGCCTTGTATTTGTCAACATATCTCTATTTATAGCCGGGCTAAAGTTCTACCTGGATCCAGAAAAATCTAAATGTATCGGGAAACAATGAATCACTTCTTATCGTAAACATGTTATGAGTCATAAATCCTAGTACACGCCACTTTAAATCTTATGCCATATCCCACAGTCCATTATGGCATAGCCCAGGTCAACTATTTGTTTGTCAATAGGAGTAGCAATCTCTTTCTTTTATTTCTAGATCCCTCCAGCGCTCCAACTCTACACGTTTCTAGATTATTCGTAACACTAACCCCCTCTTAGTTATGTTCGTCCCAAACATCATTACTTCCATTATAGACGGCTAATCGATCAACATGAACAATCTTCATGGTCCCTCTTGGTTGCTTCTGCACTCGGTAGGTTACTTCATTGTTTCGTGTGATTACTTTGTATGGCCCATCCCTACGTCACTGTAACTTAGGTGGTTTTCCTTTTCGTCGAACCGGATTATGTAACCAAACAAAAGATCCTTCCTGGAAACCTCGATGATTGGCGTTTCGGTCGTATCTTGTCTTCATCCGCTGACTTGATTCTAATGCATTTTCACTTATTAACGAGTGTATATCGCGTAACCTCTCACGAATGTCTTCAACATATTCCGTTATACTTGATTGGGTCTCTGCATTCGGTGGCGAGCCTCCAGTCATTAAGTCTGCTGGTATACGTAACTGTCTGCCGAAGTTGGCATAGGCTGGCGTCACTTTTATGCTTTCGTGTTCCGCTGTTCGGTAAGCCAGTAAGAACAGAGATATGTATTTATCCCAGTATTTTTGGTGATCTTCTACCAGCTTGGCTAAGTGTCTTTCCAAGGCTTGGTTACATCGTTCGACCATTCCACCAGATTGCGGATGATAAGATGTAGTTCTTGTTTTGTACACTCCTAATAATTAACACATTTCCTGGAATACATTAGATTCAAAGTTTCTGCCTTGGTCTGAATGAATCTCCAGCAGAACGCCAAATCTGCATATCACCTCATTGACTAATTTCTCAGCAACCGTCGTGGCTTCCTGATTAGGGATTGCGAACACCCCCGGCTATTTTGTGAAGTAATCCATCACGACCATAAAATACTTGTTTCCGTTATCTGTCTTAGGAAATGGCCCAGCCACGTCAATCGCTATCCTTTTCCAGGGGGCTCCCACGTTGTGTAGTCTAAGGTTGACTCGGCTTCTGACCTGCGGACCTTTCACTGCTGAGCATGACGTACATTTGCGGCACCAATTCTCGACATCATCTCAGCAATTCAACCAGTAAAAACGCTCTCGCACCTTTACCAATGTTCGTCGTACTCCAAGATGTCCCCCAGAAAGCCCATCATGCAACTCACATAGAATGTCCTGGATTAGTTTTCCTGACACTACCAACTGTAAGTGATGTTCTCTTTCTGATGGCTTCTCCCATTTGCGGAATAGTAAACCGTTTTGCAACACAAGACTTTCCCACTGCGCCCAATAACGTTTCGTAATGGCGCTGAATGGAGCCAACGCCAACGCCCGGGTCTGGTACCACCGCCTTACCTATTCCTGCCGCAATAGCGTCAGTGCTTGTTGCTGTCGTGTTCCGGTTTGGAGGGTAAGGTAGCCGGTAAACTTATGCATGTGGCATTATACCTTACCACAAGATAGCAACGCACCATTAACATCTTTGGTGTCTATAGGCGATGGTTGACTCTTTCCATCAAGAGACCCTTCTGCTTTTTGCTATCTTATGACATAAAAAAAAAACTCTTGCCATTCGGGCTTTCCCATGTCTTGCTTCATCCAATCTATTAGAGGCCGCAAATCTCTATCTTCATACTGGGCCTTACGCATCTCATCAGTTTCCCACCTGTCATTCGTAGGCTTAGCTCGCAGTACTTGAACCCTTTCCTTCGTCTCCATGCTTACACAATGTTTACAATCTTCCGTACAAGGTCGTCGTGATAATGCATCTGTATTCGAGTGAGACCTTCCACTGCAGTGTTCTATGTTAAAGTCAAACTCTTGCAATTGCTCAATCCAGCGAGCCACTTGACCTTCCGGGTCTTTAAATTGTAACAACCACTTCAAAGCAGCATGGTCGGTACGCAGCTTGAAGGGTCGCCCAATCAAATACTTCTTGAAGTGTCGAAGAGTCTTCACTACTGCCAATAGTTCTCTTCTTGTAACACAATAGTTTCGTTCTGGCCGCGACAATGACTTACTGAAGTAAGCCATCACAACTTCTTGATCGCCTTGCTTCTGTGATAAGATACCACCAATGGCAGTGTTACTTGCATCTATATCTACGATGAACTGTCCTTTCCGATCAGGATAGCCCAAAATTGGTGATTCACACAACCGCTTTTTAAGTTCATCGAAAGCTTGTTGACACATGTCATTCCAATCGAAACTCTTCTTTTCTTCAGTGAGTCGATGCAACGGTTTTGCTATTTCAGCAAATCCCTTCACAAAATGTCTGTAGTAAGAGCATAGCCCTAAAAATGCGCGAACTTCGGTCTTGTCTTTGGGTGTCGGCCACTTCTGTACTGCACTAACCTTCTCAGGGTCTGTTTGTACGACGTTTCGTGATATCACATGACCCAAATAGTTGACTTCTTTCCGAAATAAATGACATTCCTTTGGATTCAACTTTAGCCCTGCAGCCTATATTTTATTGAAAATCCTTTCCAGTTGATACAGATGATACTGAAAATCTTTTCCTATAACTATTACGACATCTAAATACACTAAGCAGGCATCGCCTACAAGCCCGGCTAGAACACACTCCATTAGTCTTTCAAAAGTCGCCGGCGCATTGCATAATCCAAATGGCATCACTTTGAATTGCCATAATCATTGTCCCGTGGAGAATGCTGTCTTCTCTTTGTCATCAGGGCTAAGTTCAACCTGCCAGTACCCAGATTTTAAATCTAAAGTAGAGAACCAAGACATGTCTGCCAGAGCGTCTAAAGTGTCATCTATCCGAGGTAATGGTTAACTGTCCTTTTTGGTGACTTCATTGAGCCGACGATATACGATGCAGAAACGTGTAGACCCATCTTTCTTCTTAAGCAATACTACAGGAGAACACCATGGACTAGAAGATTGCTCTATAACTCCGTTTCTTCTCATTTCATCTATCATCTTCTGTACCTCCTTTTCTTTGGCTATTGGGACACGTCTAGCTTTCTGCCTTATAGGCTGCGCGTTTCCAGTGTCAGTATTATGTTTCACTATAGATGTTCTGTCTATATCTCTTTTATCAGTCTTAGAGAAAATGTTGGCATAACGTGAAAGTAGATCCTTAGCCTGCTGCCGTTGTGACGCAGTAAGGTAGCTGCACTTTTTCACCAAATCCTTGAGTTCCTGTGGCACGTCTCTTGATGCTGTACTTCCTGTCGATCTCAGTTTTCTTAACATCATAACTTCATCACTTTGTCCTAAAACATCACCTGCTTTAAGCACTACATCATTGTCACTCAAGTTGACTACCAGCACCCCTGCCAAGCCTTTGTCACAAACTAAAGTTCGGCCTGTAATACAGTGTGGAATTGCCTTCAATTGTCTTCAATTAATACACTCCTATTACCCTGACCCTTGTAACTGACTAGTAACTTCACGCGTACCAATGTCTTCGATCTTGAAGGCAAGATGATTCTTCTGGCCACTGTCACCTTTCCTTTTGATTCCCCATCCATGAAAATTTCTTCTAGCCCACATACGAAAACTCCTGTCTTGCAATTAATCTTGCAGGCATTCTTTTTCATGAAGTCTAAACCAAGTACACAGTCATCCATAATATCAGCCACTACGACGTCGTGAGTGTAATGCTCGTCGCCTATTTGCATCACTACAGATGCTTCACCGAAGACGGGTATTGGCTGACCTGTGACAGACAGAAGCTTGCTTTTCCCAAAATTCCTCAATCTCAGGTTGCCATTGTCAGCTACTTCTGGTCGTACCACAGTTCGTGTAGCTCCAGTTCCAGCGTTAAGCTGCAGTTCTTGCCATTAATCAGTCCCTTAATGGATAAACTGTTGCCGTCGCACACCTGGGATATGACAACATTTGGGGCTGATTTTCGATCAGCCAGCACCCGCCCCTTGATCCTAGCTGTTACTCGTTTCCCTGGGCTGGATTAGCAGGCTGGTTGACCTGCCTGCTCTCTTCAGCTGCTGAGTTTCTAGCCGCTTGCTGTCGCCAATTAACTGCACCCGTTGGTTTGTTGGGGCAGTTGACTCTAAGGTGCCTACGTTTTCCGCAGGCATAGCACATGGGGCCCAGTCTCCTAGGTTCCACTTTCTTTGTTTGAGCCACAACTGTAACCTCACGTATTTTATGTGCTTGAGGTTCGTGGCGAACAGCTTCTACCCCCAGCGCATGAGCCAAAGCCTCCTTCATTGTCACGTGGTGCTGAAGGCGAACAGCAGCACGCACTTCCAGGTCTCTAATTCCATCAATAAACGCCTGGACGATGGTGTTATTCACTGTGTTAGCGTCGGCTGAAGGATACGCCTTCCTCACAATCTTCTCAATTTCCACGGCCCATTGTTGAAGTCCCTCGCCGCTCCTCTGCACACGGTCCTTTAATTCCAATGGCTCCATCAAATCAGCGAACTGATACTTTTTAGGCATTGCGTCCAACACAGAGAGCGCCTGTCCCCGTAACGCCGTACTCAGAGCCGTTAGGCAATGTTCATCTGTCCATCCACTGGCCTTTGCTGCTATTTTAAATTGAGTCCGGTAGGCACTCCATGAAGTAAGACCGTCATAAATGGGTACCTTTACCCGAGGACCCATCTTGCGAGAGCAGCTTGTAATCGTAGCAACCGACTTAACTCCCGTGATCTTCATTTTCATGACCTCCCTTTCCAGTTGGTCCACGTTTTCAGTTATTTTTTCGCAGCTGGCCTCCAAGTGGTCAACCCTCTACTCAACACCCTTCATGTCGCGCTTGACGAGGCTCACATCGCTTTTAAGCTGGTCTTGCTGTGCCAAGATAACAGTCAATTTATCGTCAAAGCCAGATAAATGTTCTTTGATCTGTTCCCGTAGCTGCTGTTGTTGCTGTTCCAGTAGTTGCTGTTGTTGCTGAAGTTGTTCCTGCAGCGTTTGTTGTTGCTGTTCCTGTAGCTGCTGTTGTTGCTGTAGTTATTCTTGCAGTTTTTGTTGTTGCTCCTGCTGTTCCTGTCGCTGTTGCTGAATAGGTGCCAGTATGACAGAAAGATCAGCAGAGGCTGAGCTCGATGCTAACGACATGCTGGCAACACTTACGTGTTCCTCACCTGCACGCATCTCAGTGTCCTCTGACACCCTCTGTGTCTCGGCTCGAGACCTTGTGGTAACACCTTTTTTTCGGAATCAGTAGCATTTCACAATTTCACTTCCAACACCAGTTGTTACGTACTCGGGTTCGTAATTGTAAGAAAACACCACTTGTATTAAATCCGTGTATTTACGATACACACAATACACAAGACAACACAATGTAATACTAAAATACACTTTACACACTAGACGCTCACTGTACTATCTCTGACTACACAATAAAACACTTCTCGCTTCGCACTGATCACTTGAAGTATCGCTCTCGATCGCTTGATAAAAACTGCCATGTATTTGTCAACATATTTCTATTTATAGCCAGGGTAAAGTTCTACCTGGATCCAGAAAAATCTAAATGTATCGGGAAACAATGAATCACTTCTTATCGTAAACATGTTATGAGTCATAAATCCTAGTACACGCTACTTTCAACCTTATGCCATATCCCACAAAGTCCATTATGGCATAGCCCAGGCCAACTATTTGTTTGTCAATAGGAGTAGCTATCTCTTTCTTCTATTTCTAGATCCCTCGAGCGCTCCAACTCTTCACGTTTCTAGATTATTCGTAAGAATACAAAGGATAATATATTTTTAGGTATATTTATTTATTTATTTGTAATATGTATGTGCCGTTTTAATCGGTGACTTGATGCCATCTTGTGGGTAGTACCATAAACCCATTCCTGTAGAAATTTTGAAATTAATGATTAAAAAGTGGTTGTGGCTGTGTCATAGACACAGCCGTGCATTTTTTACGTGAATACGTCACGGGTAATATCTTGAGATGGTAACATTTTTCATTCATCGATGCAATCACAATGTTTCTCATCAAACCAGCCTACAAACCTAGACCACGTCCATCTTGTGGATAGGTACCACCGGTACTCAAGAAGGAGGCGAAATAATCAAGGACTCATACAATAAAAAGGCTCCGGGACCGGATAAAATCACTAATAAGGTAGATAAATACCTTCGTCCTTTCCTTATATACCTACTAGTGTGCATCTTCCATGCATTTCTAGCTATTTGCGTGTTTCTGTACGAGTCGAAAGTAGCCACCGTCATGGGAATACACAAACCAGGAAAACCTCAAAATAACGTCAGTAGTTATCGTCGCATTAGCCTAATCTATACGTTAGGTAAAATCTAAGAAAAATCATACTATCTCGCCTTAAGGCATTTGTTCACGAGAAATATCTCATAATATATGAGAAGTTCGGTTCCCAAGCAGCCCACTCTTGAACTTATCAAGTACGCCGACTCACAGAGTACATTTCAAAGGTTTAATCAGCCCCCGAGCTGTAAATTCTTACCGTACTCTATTTTTCGACGTTACAATTCGACGGTTTGATAAGATCTAACATAATGGCCTAGTACTAAATGGGGTGCCCGGCAAACTCCTACTCATCATACGAGAGCACCTAACCAACCATCGATTTCAATTCTGTGTAGAGGACTTCCTCTCCACCCATAGGGCGATCATAAAAGGGGTCCCGCAGGACTCTCTACTGTCACCATGCCACCCTTATTATTATTCTCCCTTTACTCGTGCCAAGTACCACGCAGTCTACATGTCTAGCTCGCATTGTTCGCTGATGACCACGCCCTCTATATGTACGTCCATTTTTTCTGAAGTTACAATCACCAAACGATTGCAGGCAG
This sequence comes from Apodemia mormo, assembly GCA_036924255.1. Lineage (NCBI taxonomy): Eukaryota > Metazoa > Arthropoda > Insecta > Lepidoptera > Riodinidae > Apodemia > Apodemia mormo. The sequence continues at coordinate 21,562,758 of JAUPFN010000008.1, forward strand.
TGGCCAGCTTTTTTTGGTTCAGAACATGGCTTATCAAAATGAACCCAAATAAAAATGCAGCAGTGTACTTTCGCTGCGGCCAAAAACGTCGACAGCAAAGGCATGGTTTGCGAAAGTTACGCGACACTACCCTGTTTGAAAGCGTCATCCCATGGGAAAAAAAAGTCAAGCACCTCGGAGTAATGCAGGGCAGTAATATGTCATTTAAAGCTCGTATGATTAAAGCCTGATCGTACCAACTCACACCCTAACCCATTGGTGGTAGCCGCGGCACATGATATCCCTTATCCTAATCCCGATCCCAAATTACGTAGGCTCCGCCACGTTCTCACCGATCCTGACGACCCGGTAACTCCGTCCAACGAAATACACCGAAACGGTACACACATACATACGCGAGACTATTGCCGCGGGAAGCGACGGGGACTCCTGTTTCGCCCATCTGCGAACCGTACCCAAGGACAAGTATGAGCCAATGGATAAACCAATGCCACTAACCCTCATATTGCAAACTCCACTCTATGCCAAGGATTGGTCTCATAGGAGATACCCTTCGAGCGTAGTGCGTACAGCTCCATATCTTCTTAAACTCTGGCTGAGCAATCTGCTCACCCTCGCGACCACGACTGCGGTGAAGCTGTGAAGAAGCTTAAGACCAGCAGTGATTCAGATATTCCGAAAAAAAATCATTCCTCGTACAAGTGCCATCGTTGATTGATCCGGATGCCTTCATATTTTTGCGTTCTCGACACTTTTTTTTCATTAGATCCCCAGATTGTACTTGCTCGGGAACACAGACTCAGGAAGCATGTTCCAGTCCTTTGCGGTTCGAGTGAAGAATGTTGAGTCGAAACGCTTTGTCCGGGTACGTGGAACGTCCACCATATAACGATGCCTAGAATCTGTGCGCCTCGACGATCGATAGTAAAACGGGGATGGCGGAATTAAGTCATGCAATTCCGCAGCGCACTTTCCAAAGTGTATCCGATAAAAAACCGATAAACTAGCCACTCTGCGGCGATGAGCGAGGTTCTGGAGTTTTTTGACTACCAGATCATCATCGTTTATGAGTCTCTTGGCACGCCTCTCTATCGCCTCAAGTGTCTCCAGCTGGTATTTAGCGGATCCATCCCAGAGGTGAGAGCAGTATTCTATGCACGAATGGACTTGTGCTTTATAAAGTTTGAGCAACTGTCCCGGACTGAAATACTGTCTCACCTTCGCCAGAATACCAAGCCTTTTTGAGGCAACTTGGGCTTTAGATTCGATGTACGAACTAAAGTTAAGAGTAGGCGTTAACGTGATACCAAGGACCTCGAGGTGGTCAGTTATCGGCACGGCCACACCCTAGAAAGACGGAGATAGATGGAGTGGACTCCGTTTAGCGGAGAATAGACACGCCTGGGTCTTAGTTGTATTAAATTTGACCAGATTAGCATCGCCCCAATCGGAGACTGTCTGTAAGGACAGGTTCATACGATCGACCATCGCCTCCCTGAGAGACCGGATCTGTGCTGTACTGGCCCACGCGCTAGATGCGTAAATCTTCACAGCAGTACTATCCGGCCGGACGGCCGGCCCTCCGGCCGGACCGGCCACTCAGAAAATCCGAGATCCAGGCACCGAGACCAGTAGACAGACCATACGATGGAAGCTTGCCAATAAGACTATCATGCCAGACCCTGTCAAAAGCCTTTTAGATATCAAGGGAGACATCTAGTACTTCACTTTCATGATTGTCGATGGCTGCCCTGAAGATGAAGGTGACATACGCTTGAAGGTCCCCAGTGGACCGATTGAAGTGCCAAACAGCAAAATTGACTATTAATTAGAACTAAGAAAATAAAAATAATAATAAAATGTATATCACAAAGTTCATTAAGTAGGTATAAACAATTCATAATTAAAGCAACAACAAAAGAACATAAATACAAAAGAAACTGATTCCTAAGTAGCTGTATATGTAAGAATGTGGTGATGAAAGTTTTTGGGCGTTGAAACAAGTGGGTGAGTATGTGGGAGTGAGATGTCAGTATATAAGTTTGTACGGATGTAATAATTGTGTGTGGGTATGTGAGCAAGGAATTCCTCTATAGAAATCATAGACTACACAAATATTAATAGACACGGTGTTGGGCGGAAAACGTGGGTTCACGTTCATATAAGCAAATGCTTGATAATGCTCATATAAGTAATAAATGCTTATAAATGTTAAACGCTTGTAGATATATTATATCGGAGAAAAACAGTAATATATCATATTGCGCTATTTTATGGTGCCGAATAAGAAGCCAAGACTTAAAGAATATCCCTAGAGTGATTTTATTTCGTCAGTAGGTATTATAAATCTGTATTTTTGGGTGTGAATACAAGCGATAATAATGACCTAAGAAAAAGTATCTTTAGGGCGATCTCCGATGACATAGGCAGAGGTACAACAAGTGCACCCACGATTAGTCGAAGATACTTAGGCCCACAATGTGATAGGTGGCACGCCTATCGCCAGCCGGGCACTTATCCTATCCCGAGCAACGTTGTTATTATTAGAAAACTGAAAGAAACCTAAGGAATTACCTTGAAAGGCGTATACAGTTTAATCCGTGGTAGAAATGCTATGTAATGTGTAAAAAAATCACTGTCTGATTCGCAAAGGCATTGTTTGGCAGACTAATACAACCCAATATGATATTTTATTATTTTATGGGTATAGATAGATCAATTTTTGTCAATCAAAATAATTAATCTTAAATGATATTTCGAATTATTACAATGGTCACACATAATGCCGGGCAGAAAATGTCTACAGACACAAATGCGACAATATCAAGAAGACCGAAGAGTCGTCCATTTCCTAGTGTAGTAAAAGTAATCATAAGTGTAAATTTACCAGCTAAGCAAAAATATGTTAGTGATGCTTATCTGATGTAATGACGGTGGCGACAACCAAGAGTGTTGTTGTTGAACTTTAATATTTTTTGTTGGGATGCGTTTATCTTTATTTCGCCTTTTACGGTTGTATTAAGGCAGATAAACCAATATATTTTTCAACTAGAAACATATTTGAATCAAAATAAAACTTTTTTTAGTTTTAAATGATTCATCGGTATGTATTGAAAATGTATCCAGCTATTTAAAGTGCTTTTGCCGATTTTCCAGTCGCAGTTAAACTTACTGGTGGTTTACCAATCGAAAGGCTAACTTTGAGCAAAGCCAAAACCTCACATCAAACTAACTTTACTAGAAATTCAGATTGTCGTTGATAAAATAACCTTTGAATGTTGTAAACGATTTCTAAAAGTGAGAAGAATTTGCTGGCGTAATACATTTAACGCATATATATTTATATTACAAATGCGAAAATTTAGATGTTTGGATGTATGGATGTTTGAAATTGCATCAAATTATGTTTGAAATTAAATCAAAATATTACGTATTCAAAAGTAGTAGTTTTTCAAACATCGATATTATGTTGTTTACAACAAAGAAGTTTGCTTTTTTTTGTAGCGTCTTGAAATGCCAATTAAATTGATGCGACAATTTTTGTATGTTACTTATTTTCAAATTAAGAACTTTAGTCTTATCTCCCAAATTAAAACATTAATTTAAAGGGAAGTAAACTAACTACGATCAAATAATATTCTTTTTTATGCAGTATACTAAATGCTGACAATAAATATTTTCCGCAAGATTAGTATAATATTTTTGTATCCTAGTATTTGTTTTTCTCAGTAAAACTGTTTTTAACTTCTATGCAGTTAAAAGTGTACTAAAAATATTAGGATAAGTGTAAAATTATTAGATGTAAAATATTTTTTAATGATATATACTTTTTTAACATCTTATGAATCTTTTTTCTTCTTATATATTTATTATTTATATATATAAAAGAGAAAGTGTGTGGGTATGTTCCGTATAGTCTCCGAAACGTCTGGACCGATTTCAATGAAACTTTCAGGGAATCTCCGGATTGACCTGGCGAGTAATCCTGTAAAGTTTGGTGACGATCGGAGCACTTCTATTTTTGAACTATCAAATACAGCTTTTATTTACTATGATGATATTCTATTGTTTTATAACCCAAATTTGTATTGACACATGCGTTGTGTATATCTATGTCATTATGAACCATGTGGAATTATAATGGAGTATATTGAAGTATAATAAAGTATACTGAAGTACATTAAAGATAATAATTAAGGATTTTGAAGTATTCAAGGTAAGTTATAGTGCCGCAAATGTATCCGTTTACTGATGCTTTTTTAATTGATTATTACTACGGAAAATTGTATTTTCCTTCACCAATCATGTTTATACCTGTACTTTATAGGTGACCAATATCAATAGTTTAAAAATACCTATTGCTTCATAAGTATGTATTAATGCCCTTAATTCACAGATAATTCACAGATACTTGAGCCCGATATGTTTTCGTATAAATGATAAGAATGATATTGTATTTACTAATATGTACATGGGTGTAGATAATGATCTTCACCCGCTCGAGGAGAGAATAGAAGAGTATAAATACGGAGAGAAATAAATGATTTAATATGTTATGAGACTTAAATTAAAAATTTAATGATGTAAGTTTATTGTTTAAATAAAATAAAGCAAAATCTAGCCTGGCGAAGCGGGCTGGGTACGCTAGCGCACGTACGTAGGCTAGGTAGGTACCTAGGTACGTCTAATACAATTTATACAAAAACATATCGGGCTCGAGTTAATGTCAGAAATAAAAGACATTAAAAATATTTATAAAAGACAAATTAAAAAAAAATTCAGAAATAAAACTACGTACAGCGTACCTACCTACGCTGGGTACGCTGTCACCTAGCGTACCCAGCCCGCTTCGCTGGGCTAGATTTTGCTTTATTTTATTTAAACAATAAACTTATTTCATTAAATTTTTAATTTAAGTCTCATAATATATTAAATCATTTATTTCTCTCCGTATTCATTCTCTTCTATTCTCTTCTCGAGCGGGTGAAGATCATTATCTACACCCTACATGGGTGTAAATATCAGTAAATACAATATCATTCTTATCATTTATACAAAAACATATCGGGCTCGAGTTAATGTCAGAAATAAAAGTACGACGCATGGCTTAGGCATAGTAAAGGTGAATTATCTGTGAATTAAGGTCATTAATACATACTCATGAAGCAATAGGTATTTTTAAACTATTAATATTGATCACAAATAAAGAATAATTACAATGACTCTACCTGATGTTCATGAAATTTTAAAATGAACAATTCAGAGTGATCTCTCAACATCATTAAGTAGTTCATATGATCTCGTTCAACAGTAAAATTAAATATTATCAGACTCAACTTCCTTTAAATCTTTCTCAATAGATTTTAAATAATATAAATAATACATTTAAATTTTAACAAATAGATTTCTCGTCTTACTTCAGTACTGATTGCGCAACGCTGATCAGCTTCTGCAGCTTCATTACCAGTGAAATAAATTTGTAAAAACTTGGGATCCTCATCTTGAATTGGGAGCAATGATCCAATTCTGTGGTAAATTTGACCGTGCACTTTAAATGTGGGTATGTAATCGGCATTGTTAACTATGTTGGTTGCTCCGAAGGACGTCATTTGGAAGCATGAATTATACTTTCGGATGTTTTGAAAAAATGTTTAGAAGTCGGAGTGCGTTTAGAAATATAACTAAGAAATGGCTCCGGTGGTTGAATCACTGGCGACAAAACAACTTTACCGTTTGAACAACACATTCCAGGGGATTCTTTAGCGAACTTCAAAGCACCACAATGTAAACACACTTTGTACATTGCGCCGATCACCACATCCTTGTGATTTCTGTAGTCGTCATCCTTATTGTAATTGAACGCCGCAAGCTTTAAATGAATTCTTTTTCGTGATTGAGCCATTCGATTACGGTTGGCATAAAGTCTTTAGGTACGTTTTTGAGTTGTTTCTGTAGCTCGCGATGAACATTCTTTGTCACGCTTTTCTTGAAGCCGTGATTCACGCTCTTCTTCAGTTTCTATATTTCTTCTTTTAGATATTCTGTTACGATTTTTCTCAAGGCGTAACCCACGTTCTTCAGCTGTATCATTTACTCTTTTTTCCTTTACTTTATTCAATTTGGATGTATGTTTACCAATGCTTCCTTCTTTGTGTGGCATTTTTATTAATTACAATGATTCTGTGAAGAAACATAATTGGTGAAGGAAAATAAAATAATCAATTAAAAAGCATCAGTAAACGGATACATTCGCGGATGTATATAGACGGCGTATATATGTATAAATGTATATGTATATAGATATTTCTTGCAATGACGGCATATTATTCTACTTGCGGGTGAAGCTGCGCGGGTCAACTAGTCAATATGTATAAAAATACATAAGAATTAATGGCTGTAGAGCCTCCGACAATGACAATAAGAATTAAAGACTAAAAAAGGATATAAAAACAAAGAACCACGATAAACTAAAAGATGCTGAACTTAATATAAACACGTCTACGAGCCTGTGCTTAATCCAGAGCTAACTTATGAAAAATGTTCTGAATTGCTCCTTATTTTAACATCCACGAAGAACTAAATATCTTTCCGTCCTAAAAGTGGGTCAACTACGCTGAAGACGTTAAGAGTGGGGTTATTTTAAACTGAATTCCAATTTAGATTTTATATTTAAAACTACTTTTACAAGCTCTAGTCAATAAATTGTTTCCTTTGCTGAACATTCACAAGCATGGTAGTTGTAAAGCAGATGGCACCATTGTGCAACAGTTGTACGTAGCTACATTTTAAGCACTTTACACAAACTTGTTCACTTCTTGCCTTCACACGGAAATAATGTGAAAAGTTGGAACTTCTTTTTACCTAACGCTTCGATCAAAAACCTATTTCAAACTTAATGTTTATTTAAACAGCGCAAATGCTTGCGTTAGTATCCTGTGTTTATTTTTATGTATGCGTAATTTTACGCTTGTTCCGTAATAGTTTGTCGAATATTTTAATCATAAAGCTTAATTAAACTCAATTTTGACATACCTTACAGTTATTACGGGCCTAACTGAAAACAAGTGCCAGGTTCACGTCTGGAATACCGTTATTGCTGAGTTAGACCTTTTTTTAGCGGCACTGTGGGACACACATAGGTATAAATACAGCCTATGTTCTATAATTTTATTTTCTTAGCTTTATTGTGTTGTGTGTGTGTATGGTTTTATTGTGTTGTGTGTGTATGGCATAAGGAAAAATGTATTGCATTGTAAAAAAAGGGTGGGGTGCATGGTATTTGTAGATATCTTAAAAAGCACCCCACGCTTTTGTTAACAGTGTAATACATTTTTTCTTATTTCCACTATTCTTAATTCAATTTTTCTTAGTTAGATAAAAGCGAGTTTTTTAGTTTTTTAAACTATTATCATTTGTTATTTATTATAATATTTTTGTATTACTTTTTATATCATAAGATAGAAAACAAGCAGATGACTCTAATGATGTAAAGAAACACCATCGCCTATGGACACCAAAGATGTTAATGGTGCGTTGCTATCAGTATGGCGGGATGACAATGCTACATACATAAGTCTATCGGCTACCTTACCCTCCAAACAGGAACATGAAATGGATAAGCATTGTCGCTATTGTGGCAGAAACAGGTAAGACGGTCGTACCAAATACTCGGGTAAGACGGTACGAATCTGCATGATTATCACCTTGTAGTCACGCAGAAAGTGACATGTACAGACAATTGGTCGCCTTTTACGATCTGCCTGGCAGAACGGCAGTTCGTCTATTCTTCAAAGGAGCCAACGAGGGGAAAAATGTGCAAATAAATTCAAACAAGGTTTACATTTTACAATTTAACCCGATATGTGGCGCTGCGATCAGGTTAAGGTAGTATTCTTTATATTAATACTTTCATGGCTGAATCGCTGAAACGATTGTGATAAAATTGGGAACGAGATAGTTGAAGACCCGGGGTCAAATATAGATTATTTTATTTTAATATACAACCCTGATGGGGCTGAAATATGGGATGAAAGTTTGTGTGAAAAAATATATTGACGACATGCTACTTTGCTCGCGAACGAAGCTGCGCGGATCAGCTAATTAAATTATAATAAATTGGAAAAGTACATTCGGGCAATGGAGGGTTCCGAAGTTGCGTATCACATTAATGCGGACTAAGTAGAAAGTATTTTTTGTTTCATACTATGAACTTTTAACCTATTTAACGTCAATGACGGATATATCCGCACCACAGGTTCACCGCCTATAAAAACATCTCCAAGTAGATAATATAATAAGTTGGTTGACTATTACTTACCTGAGAACTTATAAGCCTTAACATAAAAAAATTGAAATTCCCAGTTTTCATGTAGAGGAGCTACCTTAAAAAAATATACTTTAATATTTTATGTTACTGCATGCTTCGTGTTCATATTGTGCAATAAAATACCACTTATATTGAAACGGTGTATTTACAAAACGAAGGTACAATGCAATACGTAAATACACTGATAAACACTAATAACACTCACTTTATTAACACTAAAATTAACCGACTACACTGAATCTCTAAACTAAAACACTTCCCGTATTCATTGTACTATATCACTTTACACCGATCGTTTCAAGTATCACTTCCTATCGCTTTATAAATACTGCACTTTATTCACCAACACATCCCTATTTATACCCAAGGTAAAGTTGGATCATGTTTCTGAATGTTTCAAAATTATCGCGTAATCATTTTAAATTTTCACCTTTATGCCCTATGACAGAAAATCCTTTATGGCATAGCTGCTTGAATAACGGCGGCTATTGTTTATCAGTAGAAGCTGCCTATCTCTTTCTTTTATTTCTAGACTTTTTAGCATTCTAGCTCTTTACTTCTCTAGATTATTCACAACAATATTATCACTTTGTAGCCGTGACTAATACATATTAGTATAAATTTATGCCAAATACAGATTTCTAGTACCAAGTACCTCTGAGCTAGTCTGCGGACGAACGGACGGACAGAAGAACATAGTGAAACTATGAGGGTTTTTACTTTATTTTCGAACTCTTAGGAATCGATTTTAGGGGTAAATAAGCATTTAAGTTGATAATCTCAGAAAGATAATTTCAACACGTTAAATTGTTTCATATATACTAATACTACTCTGAGCTATACAAAATTATACGGTAATGTTTAGTGTTTTGTAGCTTAGAATAATATTAATTTTCTTTTAAGTGATAAGTTTTAACTAATTACAAGTTTTTAGCTTAAGTAAGGTGAAATAAAACAACGCAGAAAAGTAATAAAAGTTTAAGACTGCATTAATTGCTTACTCGTAGCGCTTCTAACGCTACAAAAATTGATCGTTACAATTATGAAATGTTGAGTGCGGACGTCGGACATGTTTTTGACGAAGTTAGTAGTTGATAGTTTTCCTTTTAACTTCACTATTTTTACTACTACCATGAATTATTTCACACTCCCAAAACCAATCGTTTGGATGGCTGAGGGTCTTCCACTCTTGACTCTAACAAAAATCAGCACTTTAAAGCTTAACAATTCACAAAATAATCCTTTAACCAAAAAACTGTTTTCTCAAGTCTAAAATATTTTTTGAAAATCTGTCCAATGTTAAATTATTATCCTTTTTATATGGAGGAGCTACCCTAAAAAATATTTTTCAAGATTTTATTTTACTATTTTGTTGAAGTAACTAATATGTATGTATACTCATGTCAAATTACAGCTTTCTAAGGCACTCTGAGATATTTATAGATTGCGGACGGACGGACGGACAGATAGTCATGGCGAAACTACAAATGTTCCTAGTTTATATCGGAACCCTAAAAATGAAACAAAATGAGGCTTTGTTTTTAAAGTTATTTTTTGGGCGGGATTCCAATATTTTCCAGGTCTCATATTAAATATTTGTATTGTAAAACAGGTGCCGCCTAGAATATAAATTAAGTTACATACAATACGAGTATAAACCTTCCAATATTTGTGAAGGTAACACACTCCAAACTTACCGCTAATATCGTAATACGTTTTGGAATGGAGTTATGTTTTACAAATATGTGGTGAGGTAATAATCTCTTAATAGCTTAATAATCTCTTAATAGCTAAAATAGTTATTATATTTAATCATACTAGCAATCACTTTCTATTTGAAATTCAACCGTAAACTAAACAATAAAATTTATTTTAAGTTTGACAACTGACTTTAGCTGCTGTAAACTTTATAGTTTACGGGAGTTATATCATGGAACTATGTATATAATTCATCCGAGAGTTATATTATCATGTAGGTATGTCAAATGAATTTAATGTGTGTAATGTTTATTTTTATTAATTTAATGTATTTCTTATGCATTATCTATACATCTATCTTATGCAATATCTATATTATATAAATCGTAGGAAAGTCAAAACTGTACATTGAAATTTTTTTTAAAAGAAAATACTTGGGGCGTGATCTACAATGGGTACCGAAGCCAAAAATATAGTTTTTAGAATTTTTGTCTGTTTGTCTGTTTATCTGTTTATCTGGTTGTCTGTTTTTCTGTATGTATGTCCGGGGTAAACTCAAAAAGTACTGCATGGATTTACTTCAAATTTTGCATGAATATTACTAACAAGTCGGGTCAACATATAGGCTACATATCATCACTCTATCACCAACAGGGGAGGAGCAGTGCGGAGTAAACGAAGTCCGCGCGGACGAAGTCGCGGGCGACAGCTAGCCTATACATATAATAAAATCGTAGAAAAATCAAAACTCTACATTGAATATATTTTTTTTAGAATACTTGGGACGTGATCTACAATCGGTATCGAAGCCAATAACATAGTTTTTAGATTTTTTGTCTGTTTGTCTGTATGTATGTCCGGGGTAAACTCAAAAAGTACGGCATGGATTTACTTCAAATTTTGTATGAATGTTATTAATAGGTCGGGTCAACATATAGGCTACATATTATCGCGCTATCACCTACAGGGGAGGGGCTGTGCGGAGTAAACGAACTCCGCGCGGACAAAGTTAACAGTTAAATAAATGTATTAAAATTATTAGTACGGTTGCAATGGATGATAATATACGAGTATAATATACATATTATGTACCAGCTGTTGCCCACGACTTTGTCCGCGCGGACTACGTTTAATCCGCACAGCACCTCACCCGTAAGTGATAGCGTGATAATATGTATTGTAGCCTATATGTTGGCCCGACCTATTAGTAATATTCATGCAAAATTAGAAGTAAATCCATGCAGTACTTTTTGAGTTCACCCCGGACATACATACAGACAAATAGACAAACAGACAAACAGATAAACAGACAAACAGACAAACAGAAAAAAATTCTAAAAACTATATTTTTGGCTTCGATATCGATTGTAGATCACGCCTCAAGTATTCTTTTAAAAAATATTCAATGTACAGCTTTGACTTTCCTACGATTTTATTATATGTATAGATATTGTATATCAATGTCTGCTAATAACTAGTGTTGCGCAACGTCTCACCGTACTAGTACTTCATGTATTTCTATCGCAACAGACTCAGTGCTTGTCACTGATGATGGGTATTGAATAGTAAGATAACCAAAAAAATTGACGCATGTAGCACTTAAACTCGCCACCGGCCAAGGATGGCAATTTGGGATGCAACATCGTAAGACATCGATTTTTTCATAAATGAAACATCCATGTTAAAAACATTGAAGTTCATTAACGATACATCGATTTCTACTGTTTTTGATTATATTTTACTAGCTTTTGTCCCCGGCTTTGCTTGCCTTAAATTCATTTAAATTAAGTGGGAACTTAGAAAGAGACAAAAAGTAGCCCATGTCACTCTCCATCCCTTTAACTATCACCACTTAAAAAATTTCGTCATCCGGGCTCCGTTTTGCCCGCAGTTTTTTGGTGAATCCCGCAGAATCATTAAAATTTTTCGAGATAAAAAATAGCCCATGTGCTATTCCAGGTCATTATCTACATGTGTGCCAAATTTCATTCAAATCTGTTCAGCAATTTTTGCGTGATTAAGTAACAAATATCCATTTATCCAAACATCCAAACTTTCGCATTTGTTAGGTTTTTATTTAATAAAGCAAGATTTTGCTCGACATTTTTGTATATGTGCGAATTTAAGTTTTACACTGGTATCCCCGAACTAAAAAAAAAACAGCATTGACGGGTAGATGAGGCGAAAAGGCTTGGTTGGAGTCGTGAATCCGACGCCGAAGAGGCAACACGTTTCCTAACAGTTGGCCTCGGATAAAGGAATTATTGGAATAATATATAATATAATATAATTCTAGAAACGTGCACTAGAATTTTAAGGTATTTGCATTTGTTAATTAATATGTTATCATCAGGTTGTTATAAGAATGGTTTTTGTTTAAATCTTTTGAGAAATAGATATTGTTCTATATTGTGATATTGGGTTATTAGAATGTAGAATAAACTAGGGCTGTTAAAATAATTGTTTTAAAACCATTTGAGAAGTAGAAATTGCAAATTGATTTTAATATTAGGTTATTAGAATCTAGAATAAAATAGGCTGTTAAAATAAGTGGTTAATCATTTAAAAATGGAGTTGTTATAAAATATATATTTTATTTATTATTATCGGGTTGTTAAAATTATTGTTTCATAAAATTATCATTTAAGGAATAGAAATGTGGATGAAATATATTCAATACCAATTGTCTTTGTGGTTTTAATTAGTAAAGGCTTTAAAAGGATCTAATAGACAAGGGTGTGGCCCTGCCATCTCCCTTGTGGTCGTGATCTTTCAAGTACTACTCGTATGACAATAGACTGAGCATATTCAGTAAATGAGTGCAGGGTTACTCCCAACATATCAGAGGTGGTGTGCCCCACATCCACACGGTGCGTAAATTAAAGGTTAAAATATAATGATGATCATTTTATAATCGATGTAATTTATTCTGTTCGTTTTAAATGATACTCGTATTAGGGGGTACTTTTATTTTTTTTTCTTTCTGTTTTTTTTGTATTACCTAACGGTTTTAAAGACTAAATATGATTATTTCATAATGGATGTAATTTCTTTTCGTTTTAAATGGTATTAGGGGGTACTTTTATTTTTTTTCTTTTTCTGTTTTTGTATTACCTAACGGTTTAAAGACAAAATATAATGATCATTTAATAATTATGATGTAAATTGTTCTTTTCGTTTAAATTGATATTAGCGGGTACTTTTATTTTTTCTTTTTCGGTTTTTTTTTGTTACCTAACGGTTTCTAAGACACCTTACTGGGTCTACGGGAGCTCAAAATTTGGTCAGTTTTAAGATACAACGCACCGTTTTCGAGATACGAGCTTATTCTTGCTTACTGTTGTTAATCTGCTGACTAGTTAACTTTAGCTAGTGTGAATATTAAGCATATCGATTTCAGTTTCAGATAATGCAACACTATTCTGGAATATCACCACTGCGCCGGTTGGTAACACCAGACCGGTCACGCGGTGGCACATCGGTGAGGGCGGTTGATGTGAGGCCGAGTCGCAGCCGTCCTGCGAGCCATAGCCGCCACCAGAGTCGCAGTTACCGCAGTCGCAGTCCTACGCGACCTCCTCCGTGTGAACGGAGCGTTCATGGAAAAGGAAATGAAAGAATTGGTAGCAGCCGGGAAGGACGAGTACGGGTGGACTCGCGTGGTAGTGATAACTGTAGAGGTAACCTTAGTTTAGAGCTAGAACTTGCAAGAGACCGGAAGCGTAGGGACCCTTTAGAAAAAGAGATAACTAGGGAACGAGCCAAATTTTCTCAAAGACTACGTTGAAGCCACAAACCGGAAATTAAGGTCACGTAGCCCTACATTCACTTCTAGAGATATTGTAAATATAATTAATTCGTTAAAACCTCAACCGGCTACAGCAGGCGCTTCATTGATGATCGGTAATAACATTAACAATAAAAATATTTTGCCAGATTTTGATCCATCCCTTAGAAACCAGAGAACCGACGTTTGGATTAAGAAAGTTAATGAATGTGCTTCTGTTTATGGTTGGGATGAACGTACAATAGTTCATTTTGCTATGCAAAAGCTCCAGGGATTGGCTAAAGTTTGGTACGAAAGCCAAAATTCTATTTTGTTTAGTTGGGTTGAGTGGCAAACAAAACTTCTGAGTGCATTTCCATGCGAGCAGAACTATGGCCAATCTTTGGAAAATATGCTTCGTAGAAAAAGTAAGTACAACGAACCACTCGAAGTTTATTACTATGAAAAATTGGCACTGTTGAACCAGTGTGAAATCAGTGGCAAGCGAGCTGTCGACTGTTTAATTCATGGGTTAAGTGACAAAATGGTTAGGTCCAGTGCTAATACATTGCGTTGTACACAACCAGATCAGCTGCTACAATTTCTTGTGAGTAATCAGGATATATCGCATACATCTGAACAATCGAGGGCTAAAAATAAATTAGGTTCCGAATCAAATAAATTTGCCTTTAATAACAACTCCTTTAGGAAGCCGTCTTATCGAGCACAAAACAGTTCAATTCTTTGTTTTAACTGCCGAGAAGAAGGTCACCCATTTTCTAAATGCCCGAAACCTTTATTACAGTGTACCAAATGTAAGCGTTACGGTCATAAAATTGAAACATGTTATAAAAATGAAGCTCAGACATTGTTAAAACCCAAAATGGAACCTGTTCCGAAATCAATGCGAATATCAGTAAATACGGCTAATGCAAAATATAACAAGGAGTGTACTGTTAACGGGGTAAAAATGAATTGTTTTATTGATTTTGGAAGTGAAGTTACTCTTATTACACTGTCAACAATGGAACGCTTACAGTTGGCCTGGCAAAAAGGGTCTTCGCCCTTGAGAGGTTTTGGGAATGAATTAGTTTACACTATTGGTAAAGTTGAACTAGATTTGCAAATAGATCATGTAGTAGCTAAAGTAATGTGTCAAATAGTTGATGATGTCTTTTTAGATGTGCCAATATTAATAGGACAAACATTTACGGAACAATCACATATTTTAGTGTATAAAAACGTAGATGAACTGAATTTCTATAACAATACCGATTTGTCTAGTTGTATTGAATTTTTTAAGGATGAGTCAAGCACACCTATAATAATAATTTCGGATTTGGAGATTTTTGGCCCAGTCTCCCTAAAGACTCGCGTGATTTCTTCTCATAATGAAAACATTTTAATATGTACTAAGGTCGTTGGGCGGCCTAATCAACGATTAACAGTACATGGTGGGATTTATAGAAAAAGAGATTGTTTCATGTATGTCGATGTTACTCCTGCGGCTAGCGTAGTACTTTTACGGGAAGGACAGGTTTTAGCTAGGGGAACGAAGGTTCAGTTAATTAATAGGATCACTAGTGCATCTCCCAGGGTTCCTTCTTCGGGTGATGGTAGCTTTGATGAGGATCAGATTCGAGTGGGAGATAAAGTAGGGAAATCCGAAAGACAAAGGTTAATTCAGATATTGCAGAAATATAGCCATTGTTTTGCTTCCACATTAAAAGGTTTAGGTTGTACTAATGTAGTAGAAATGGAAATAGAATTGAACAGTCGGAAACCTATCGTATACAGACCCTACAGACTATCGCATAAAGAACGTGAAACTGTTAGAGACATGGTTAGTGAGATGTTATCTGCGGGAATCATAAAAGAATCAGTCTCTGAATATGCAAGTCCAATCATACTAGTTCGCAAAAAGGAAGGTGGAGTATGGATGTGTGTAGATTATCGTATGTTAAACTCTGTGACTGTTAAGGAAAGATATCCTATGCCTGTCATTGAGGATGAGATCGCACGATTATCGGGACAAGCTTACTTTATATCCTTAGATTTAACTTCTGGGTATTATCAGGTGCCAATATCTGAAAAATCTAGACCACTTACTGCATTTGTCACTCCGGACGGACATTACGAGTTTACCCGTATGCCGTTCGGCCTGGCAAATGCTCCCGCTGTTTTTCAGCGGATGATAAATAAAGTGTTAGGATCGTCGCGTTTTACAGATGCAACTGCATATATTGACGATGTTTTGATTTATGGTGAAAATGTAGATGAATGTTTACGTAGGCTAGAGAAAATTTTAGAATCAATAGAACAAGCAAATTTGACTCTTAATCTATCGAAATGTTATTTCTTGAAAGATCAAATTAATTATTTAGGCTACGAAATAAGTGCGTCTGGACTACGTCCAGGTGAAAGGAAAACACAATGCGTACAAGATTTTCCGCGACCTGTTAATCAACATTCTGTTCGACAATTTTTAGGTCTTGTAGGGTACTTCCGGAAGTTTATAAGGAATTTCGCGATTTTATCTCACCCCCTTAACAAACTCTTAAAAAAGAATGTCACGTGGGTTTGGGGTGCCGAACAAGAACAGTCATTTACTGATTTGAAAAATAGGTTAGCCGATAGGCCAATATTGGCTATTTATAACCCGACGGCACGTACCGAACTACACACAGACGCAAGTAGGGTAGGCATAGGTGGTATATTACTACAGAAGTCACGTGATTCAGAGCCCTTCCGCCCAGTGGCTTACTTTAGCCGTCAAACATCTCCCGAAGAAAAAAACTTTCATGCGTTTGAACTAGAAACTTTGGCAGTTGTATGTGCACTAAAAAAATTCAGAGTCTATTTATTAGGCCAACATTTCAAGATTATAGCAGATTGCAGCGCCTTACGCTCAACATTTACAAAGCGAGACCTTATTCCTCGCATAGCAAGATGGTGGTTGTTATTACAGGAGTTTCAGTGTGTTATAGAATATCGACCTGGCATAAAAATGGTTCACGTAGACGCGTTATCTAGAAATCCGGTAGAAGATGGGGACTTGTCAGAATCTGACCAATTCCCATCCGTAATGTCCATAAGTAGTGAGGATTGGCTGACCACTTTGCAGTTAGGGGATTCGGAACTGCGTAGGATACATGATGTTTTAGATAGTAATCTTGATGTTGATGGCCTAAACTATATCAGGGACAATTACTATATTAAGGACGGAAAATTGTATAGGTGTTTACACGGGGACAAATCATTATTGCGTTGGGTGGTACCCAAGGGTGCAAGGTGGCAGGTTTTACGTAAAAACCATGATGAAATTGGACATTTTGGAGTTGAAAAGACCTTGGAGCGAATGAAAGATACTTATTGGTTTCCCAAAATGTCCCGTTTCGTCAAGAAATATGTGCAGGCGTGTATGGAATGTGCATATGCAAAAAAGAGCACTGCCAAAGAGGGTCACCTGCACCCCATTACGAAGGTGGAAGTACCGTTCCACACTATTCACATCGATCACCTAGGCCCCTTTGTACGTTCAAAAAGAGGAAATTGTTATTTACTAGTTGTAGTAGATGCCTTTACAAAGTTTATCCTTATTAAAGCCGTTCGAAATACAAAATCTCAAACCACAATAAACACGCTAGAAGATATATTTCATATTTTTCGAAATCCTGATCGTATAATAAGTGATCGCGGAACATCTTTTACATCTCACACTTTTAAACGATTTTGTTTAGACAAAGGCATCAAACATGTATTAAACGCTGTAGCCAGTCCACGATCTAATGGGCAAGTTAAGCGATACAACCGTACTATCTTAAATTCGCTTACGGCGCAAAATCTAAATAGCGATGAAAGAGATTGGGACTCGAAGATAGGTACTGTTCAGTGGGGATTGAATAATACGTATCAGAAATCTACCGGTAAGACCCCTTCAGATGCGTTGTTTGGATATTGTATGAAAGGTGAAGTAGACCCTAGGCTCAATGAAATAGTTACGGAGACCAGAGAAAATACTAACCTAACTGCTATTAGGCAATCTGTCAAAGACAAACAGCAGATGAAACAGAAAGAATTTCACGATAGGAATAAGCGACCTGCCCCTCGCTATAGCGAGGGAGATCTAGTGAAGGTCACTAAAGTTAATTTCAACAACGATGGCAAAAGCAAAAAACTCTTGCCATCCTACATAGGTCCCTTTAGAGTAGTAGAAATATTAGACAACGACAGATATAGAGTCGCCGCCATACCAGGCTTAACGAGTAGCAAAAGTAAGCATAAGACTACTGTCGCAGCCGATAGGATGTCACCATGGATACATGTAGCCACTTTAGAGCTTAATGACGGCGTAGATGGTGACGATGATTATGATTTTAATAAGGTTGATGAAAACGATTGTATCGATTGATTCACAGATTTAAAGGTTGTGTGATTGTTTTGTACTTGTAGTAGTAATTTAAGATTCGGATTGTTAAATTTATAGATCGTAATTATTAAATGTTTGGATATAAATGAGAAAATAATTGGATGCCAGTAATAAATAATCTTGATTTTGGAGTTAACGATAGAATAATGACAAATGGATCAATAAAGGATGAATGTATTGTTACGATATTTTGGTATAATATGTGGTATTAGGATATTATGATTTTATGATTATTGTGAAACCCAGAAGGGTTTTAACAGAACTGAGATATAGATTACTTACAGATTATGGATAATTATTTGTATATATAACGTGCCATGATTTTGGTTGTGAGCAATGGAAACTCACAGTACTAACATAGAGGACTAGATAATATATTGTTGCGAGTCGAGTGAAATATATGACTATTGTTTAATTTGTTTGTAAAAATAAGTTTTAAAATAAAATTGTATTGGATATTAAATGTAATATGTAGTGTATTATTAGATTCGTAATAAAAATGAATATATAACAGAATTTATGCATTTATTTTTATTACACTATTGACTTTAATAGATATGTATATTCTAAAAATTGCCAAGTTCATCAAAGAAAATTCTGACAAATATAGCAGAAAATAATAACTACTAATAAACTAAAATTTGTAACGTAGTATAGACATTTTCATTGGCTTTATTTGTACGTCTTTTTTGCATTATATTGTTAAAATATATTTCTTGTAAATGCATTAAAATTGTTTAACTCGAAGTACAATTAATTACGTAATAGAATTATAAATCACATTGTTAATAACTTACTAATAATTATGTCGTGAAAAAAATGCCGAAATTTCAATTCTTTCAATTTTTAAAAGTATTGAAATCTAATTAAAATGAACTTGAATTTTAAATTTAAATTTGTGAGAAAACCATTAAAATGTTTTAATTCAAATAGTGTAGGTCAATTCTAATTTTATTTTGATTTCCTTATTAATTGTACACCCCCTGCATGCCATGCAGTCAAAAATGTAAAGAAACAAAATTTAAAATAGTTAAATGTCCCATATTATAGTTAAAACAAAATTATTATGAAATATTGTGAATATGTAACGTAAATAAAAATCACTAAGAGGCCAAGTGTTAGGTTCAAGACAAAAACGTGCATGAGGACATGCACGAGTTCAGGATGGTCGAGTGTTAGGTTTTTATTTAATAAAGCAAGATTTTGCTCGACATTTTTGTATATGTGCGAATTTAAGTTTTACACTGGTATCCCCGAACTAAAAAAAAAACAGCATTGACGGGTAGATGAGGCGAAAAGGCTTGGTTGGAGTCGTGAATCCGACGCCGAAGAGGCAACACGTTTCCTAACAGTTGGCCTCGGATAAAAGAATTATTGGAATAATATATAATATAATATAATTCTAGAAACGTGCACTAGAATTTTAAGGTAATTGCATTTGTTAATTAATATGTTATCATCAGGTTGTTATAAGAATGGTTTTTGTTTAAATCTTTTGAGAAATAGATATTGTTCTATATTGTGATATTGGGTTATTAGAATGTAGAATAAACTAGGGCTGTTAAAATAATTGTTTTAAAACCATTTGAGAAGTAGAAATTGCAAATTGATTTTAATATTAGGTTATTAGAATCTAGAATAAAATAGGCTGTTAAAATAAGTGGTTAATCATTTAAAAATGGAGTTGTTATAAAATATATATTTTATTTATTATTATCGGGTTGTTAAAATTATTGTTTCATAAAATTATCATTTAAGGAATAGAAATGTGGATGAAATATATTCAATACCAATTGTCTTTGTGGTTTTAATTAGTAAAGGCTTTAAAAGGATCTAATAGACAAGGGTGTGGCCCTGCCATCTCCCTTGTGGTCGTGATCTTTCAAGTACTACTCGTATGACAATAGACTGAGCATATTCAGTAAATGAGTGCAGGGTTACTCCCAACACATTTATAATATAAATATAGATAGATTAGGTAGTAGACTTCTTGTCCATATCTTCTCGTTACCACCATAATGTTAGTGTTTATCAGCTTGATATTTTAGTTTGGAGGGTAACACAACCAGTAATCTTATGAATTTGACATTATGTTTCCACTGTTAACATTAATATATTTGGTGTCTACAGTGGATAGTTATCTCTTTCCAATAAGAAATCAAAGTGTTTTCTTTCCGGTAATATTTGAGAGAAAATAAAAGTCAGGCCGGGGTCATATTAACTATAATGATACCATTCTTAATTGAAACTTATAATAACGCCGTCGCGGTATTGAACCAAATACTGAAAATACTTTTTGAAAACAATATTTACATTGACAAATTCTGAATACTAGTAGCAGTTTTTATATTTTTATAAACCATGCAATAGGTATAACATTAAAATAATTACAGGTTAAATACTTATCTACAATTAGCGTACTATGCTTGATTAAAATATAAATATATTCTTCCACGCGCGTAGCAACGCATAATTTTTTCTTTCATATTTATAAGTAACTAGCTGCAGCGTGCAGCCCGCTGCATCATAAAAGTTTTTGGCAAATCCCGCGGGATCATTTAATTTTTCCGGGATAAAAAATAGCCTATGTGTTATTTTTGGTCTTCAGCTACTTACATATCAAATTTAATCGTAATCGGTTCTGTAGTATTTGCGTGAAAGAGTAACAAACATCCATACATACATACTACAAACTTTCGCATTTATAATATTAGTAGGATGATTGTATAGCAACATCTGGAATATAATTGTTTGTTATTGTATGTTTTATAAAATCTGTCCAGTGCATGGCAAAAGTTCTATCGTGTTTAGTAAACGTATTTATTAGCTAACTCCGCTGCGTTAGTCAAAGCTGTCAAACAATTGTTCTGAATAATTATTATTACGGATGATATTATAATTTTATCTTACCAAAAAGATATTGATGAAATCGGGGGTATTGAGGCGTTTCGCAAAAGTTTCGTTCCGCGGACCGAAACGCCTAAACGCATTTTATTCATTGGGCATTCCGGCCCACAAACAAATATTGGACCGAACCGCCCCATTCAAAAATAACTCGTCACCAATTTTTTAAATTGTGTTACTAAAGTAAGTACAGTCGCAATCTAAATTTTTGTTTTCTGTAAATTAAATTAAATATTACTTGTAAAATATGTTATAATAAGTATAAAACTACTAGATAGTTTATAAAAAACTATAGAATTGATATATAAACTATCTACTAGTTCCCCGTGTTGGTCCGCTCCTTTAAAATGCATAATTAAACTACGTGAAATTATTTTTATTGTAGTGTTTTTTTAATTAAATTAAAAGTGGTGTACATATCTGTACTTTAATATTTTAAAGTATCAATATCGGGATAAATTGCCTTATAAAAACATTTGGCGTTTCGTCACGCGGGATGAATCGCCCAATTGGAAAGGCACTATTAGGCGTTTCGGTCCGCGGGCCGAAACAGATTCGAGCCGAAACGCCCCAATACCCGAAATCGGCCTAATACAGCTAAAGGAATTTAGTGTCAGCCGAAATTATTAAAATATTTTAATGTACAAAAAGCACATAGGTATTAGAATTCAACGGACACTTTTTAATAGCAAGTAAATTTTAATAAGGAACATACTTGAAAACCACGAAACTAAAACTTGCACGCTTTGTCTTAATATTTCTAAATCAAGCAAGGATTTTTCTTTTCTGCCATTAAGTTAACATTTTGTTTTATTTATGACCAACCAAACAAATAGGAAAAATGTCGGATGGGTACGACGTAAAATTTTATACAAAACATTGTATAAAATGCAACAAAAACTAAAGTATTTAATACTATAGTCAAAACTTACAGTACCCGGCGATAAATATTGCACATCGACCTTTGGAAAGAGACAATCGGCTAATTTCGGCTTCGTAGAGCGTTATCTCTGTCGCACAAAATACAAACAGTCCGGTACCTATTAGGAGCTGTTAAAACAAGTATGATTTGCTTCTTTTGATATTTTTATTCTTTGTATAAAATACACTAATTTTTCTATAAGTGATGGCTTTAGGTTGGGGTAAAATAAAATAAAAAAACATTTTTACATTATGTTTACGTATTTAATTATTTTGGAACATTACAGCTTTAGTGTACATAATAAACACCATTATACCTATTGCTAAAATGAGACATTGCAATAAAAATAATAATAATTCTAATTCTCAATTACTTCCATTTCACTATCTGTGCTCTCAAAGAGGTCAATATCACTGTCACTATCAGCCGTATTTATTCCTAATCTATCAGTGTAATTGTCTAAACTGTGTTGAATGCTTCTATATTCATTCTCACATTTGATTGCATGATCGCAAACCTTTTTCCACTCTTCAGCGCCGATCATGTTTACTTTTTCAGTCAATAATGTTTTTACTGTAGTTAAGTTCATACCCACATTTCTAGAGGCTACATAGCCTTTCAGTTGAGACCATATATTTTCAATTGGATTAAAATCCGGATGATATGGTGGCAATCGCAACACAGTGTGCCCATGTTCGGCAAGTATTTTGTTCACAGAAAACTCTGTATACCTCTCCTTGTGCTGACATATAATAGCGTAAATCTGGGTTTTTGTTAATTTTGGATCAACTAGAATTTCATGTCTGTTTAACCAGTTGATCATTTCCCGTTTAATGGTGTTTGAGTTGGGGGGTCTCTCAACATACTTGTTGTGATAGGGTGCGTTGTCGATAACTAGAACAGAATCACTGGGTATATTTGGGATTAATTGGTTAACCAGCCATTTCTCATAGTTATCGTTATTCATTTCATTGTGATAGTCACCTGTAGTGTCCGTGGATTTATACGTTAAAAAAGCACCGGGTACAAAGCCTTTTTCATTTCCCGCATGAACTATTATCAAACGTTGACCTTTTGAAATTGGCTTTTTTACTCCTTTTTTCTTATCGTCACTCCAAGATTTCCCTTTAGTGTGGGATGCATGTATATATGACTCATCCATGTAGACGATATTTTTTCCTGTTTCGCGAAATTTGCGTATTTTATCAAGGTATTCCATTCGTTTGAGACTAACGTCGTGCTTTTCCATTAGAATTTTTCGATTATCTTCCATTTTAGTGAACTGAAATCCCATGTCATGAAGTATTTTTCTCAATGTTTTTTCAGACCCATTGTAATTAATAGCTTCAGATAACTTAGCTTTTAATGATTTTATTGTTGGCAGTTCATTAAATCGTAAGTGAAAATCATACACCATTCTTCGAACAACATCGTAATCAAAATCGTCCATACCTAAACGAAATTGCTTTTTTGGTCTCCCTTTTTTTGGAGTGCTGAACTTAATTTCAGTCGAATGTGTTTCAGTACTGACTTCGTTTAATATATTGTTCAAAGTTCTTCTTGAAATTCCAGTGGCATTTGCAACTCGCTCTTGAATCTTCTTAAAATAGCAACTTACATTTTCATCTACTTTTTTTTTAAATCTATCAGCTTCGCTTACAAAGTATTTATAAACATTGTAGATAATTTCACGTGACTGACCTCGTAAAGGTTTCCCTCTTTTTCCGAAAGATGCCATATTACAACTATAATTATTTAAATTTGTGGGTGTTATCAACTCTAAATATATATATTTTTTCGGGACGCGACTGCACTCTATCGTACTTGAACAACGACTGACTAAACGTCACATAGGTAGTGTGGGACAGAGATAACGCTTTACGAAGCCGAAATTATCCGATTGTCTCTTTCCAAAGTTCGATGTGCAATATTTATCGCCGGGTACTGTACAACACAGAAGACTGGATAAATAAGCTACTCTTAATATCATCCTAAAGAAACGAACAAAAATAAGTGTCATCTATTTAATTTGTGGATAAGTAACACTTTGCTGTAAACGATGTTCATTTTTAACTTTTAATTGGTTACAATCCAAAAATTACCCTGTGTTGGTGCCGGGCTCCTTTGAAGAATAGGCCAACTGTCATTGTCGTCGTCAGGAAGGTCGTAAAAGGCAACCAATTGGCTATACGAGTCACTACCATCGTGTCTTTCATCATCATCGTGTCAAACGGAATTACTTGTCCTTTGCCGACATATCTACCTCAACGTGGGGTTTAACCTTTAACACTTTAAAGATAATTTATAACGCAACTTATTTAGGTTGTATTACTTATGCATGTTCAGCATGGGCTGATAAAGTTACAAGCGGCGCGACCCGGCGTAAATTACTTCAAAATCAGCGTTTGGCTTTAATATTTCTGTGTAAAGCATATCGCACTGTAAGCTCTGAAGCTTTACCCATTTTATCAGGTGTATTTCCATTAAATTTAGAAATTCAGCGTCGGTCCTCAATGTACTATAATTCTAAAAACTTTACTAGCCCTGAATTTATTAATCCGCAAGCTCAAACAAAAATACGTCGCCTCTTTAATCCCGTGATGGATGTTACTAATGAATTAATAAATGAATGGCAGTCGCGTTGGTGCTGCTCACCTAAAGGACGGCATTTATATAACTTTTTCCCCTGCGTCCGGGAACGATTAAGTAAAACGTGGATAGAAATAGATCATTGTGTCGCACAGTTCCTTACTAGTCATGGTAATTTTAAAGCTAAATTATTCTCGTTCAAATTAGTTCCTTCTCCATTTTGCGAATGTTCCACCATAAACTGTAAATATGAACAAACTGCACATCATATTCTTTGGGAGTGTAATCTCTGGCAAAA
The DNA here is from genome assembly GCA_036924255.1 of Apodemia mormo. NCBI lineage: Eukaryota > Metazoa > Arthropoda > Insecta > Lepidoptera > Riodinidae > Apodemia > Apodemia mormo. Next base: position 21,587,690 of record JAUPFN010000008.1, read on the forward strand.
TGAACGTAGCCAAATGCTTGATAGTATACGATGTATATCCGGGGTAATCTACTATTCCGTCCTTGTAGCAACACGTGGGAATTTCCGTGCCTTCAAGCGATTTTGTCATACATACTACTGGAAGCAGAATTAAGTAGGCCATTATCGTAGGTCCTCAAATACCTAAACTACCGTGGTGCAATAGCAATCAGGCTTAACCTGATTGTAAACGTATCATTTCTTAGCACTTTTTTGCTTTAACTTACGCTGTCTCCTGCTGTAAAGGGAGGGAAACTGAATGTATTTTCCTACTCCTCCTATACTCTTCTGATTAAATTCGATGCGGGTTCCAAGACAGCTTAGCTTTTCCCCCAGGGCACCCTGAGCTCGCAACTCAGAGGTTATCAGGAAGGTTGCCGCTGTTGATTCTGGTTTACAGAAGTTACAGTGGTGGGAACGAGAGGTGGGCCCATTACCATCGTGTCTACTAGGTGGTAGAGTACTGCATTGTCAACTCCCGGGTCTGGAATCACCGCCTTACCTATTCCTGTCACAATAGCGTCAGTGTTTGTCACTGTCGTGTTCCAGTTTGGAGAGTAAGGTAGCCGGTAAACATATGCATGTGGCATTAGACCTCGCCACAAGATAGCAACGCATCATTAACATCTTTGGGGTCTATAGGTGATGGTTGACTCTTTCCATCAGGAGACTTGCTTGCTATCTTAAGTCATAAAAAATCTTCATGATGAGAGATATACCATAACGTATTATATCTACATATATACTGCGACATAAATGTCTTAAAATAGTAAGTAATAATTCTGAATTCGAGTAATATTAATCTTTATAGGTGTTACGTGAATTTTAGCATTAAAAAAAGTGTCCGTGATACAATTTAGATTTCAGAAGAAATTAACAATACGATAAGCATCTACAAGCATGAGTTGCGTTTGAGGCCAAGTTTGTATGGACCCTCATCACCCTCCTTTTAGTTTCTATTTATATTTCATAATTTTATATTTACAACCTGTCTTGTACAAAAATTTGATTGATTGCCAGACTGTTTTTAGGGTTCCGTCCGTCCGTCCGTACGTCCGTCTGTCCGCAGTCTATCGCAGAGATTCTTAGTACTAGAAAGTTATAATTTGTCATGAAAATACATACCTATTAGTCACGGAAACAAAGTAACATAAAATCTTGAAAATTATTTTTTTAGGGTTTAGCTCTTCATGTATAGTGAAAATGTTTTTTTTTGGATATCGTTGGATAGATTTTTAAAAAATATTGTGGTTTGAGAAAACGATTTTTGGATGAGGGGGGTCGTTAGTGAAATATTAAGTTTTAAAGTGTTAGTTTTTGTTAGAGTCAAGTGTATGTCCCCCTCTGCCAGCTAAACGGTTGGTTTTAAGAGAGAAAAGAAATTCACGGTAGAAATAAATAATATTTACATTATAATGATTAAAAGAAAAACTATTACGGCTTCAAAGACTACCAGTTTTTGAGTAATAGTCGACCAACATGTAAAACGTTTTTGGAGAAGGAAAGAAACACGGTGAACCTGTGACGTGGTGATGATTTATTCATCATTGACTTTAAACAGGGTAAATGTTCGTAGCATGAAACAATAAAAAACCCACTTTTTTGTCCGCATTATTGTAATAGTCAATTTCGGAACCTTACATTGCGCGTGGCCCGATACGCACTTTACCAATTTTCTTATATTATTATTTTAATATACTTATGTGCGGCTTTCTGTATTTTGCTGAAATACTTGAGTAAACCTCCTTGGATCTCATGTTTTAATGTTGTATTAGCTTGAAAAGATTATTTTATTAAAAGATTATTCATTATATGAAAGAAAAAATAATAATTCACCTAATGGTAATTAATGATTACAGATATAAATTTATTTTATTTAGTAATGCTATCAGTAGAAAACATACTTGTTTTGAATCTATTGTTTTCTTATTAAATAATATAGTATACAATATACATAATTAATTAAGCTAAATTATTTCAGCTTTAGCAAATAGGACAGCATAGTCAAATGAGATTAATTGAATAGCGGATAGCTGTTTAATTTTGTAACATTCCACGCTAGTGCTGGGAGTTAAACCACTGAGTTCAATTGATTTCGGGACGACAGTAAGTAATCGTATTTAATGTATCGTTTTAATCCGTATAAATAAATATTTGCATGATATAGGATAAAAATAAACAGACAACCAACACGTAACTTTACCTACGCGAGGTCCCGATGTGGATGACCATACGCCTTCACTGATAGACCTTTTGCTGACCTGTCTCTGGACCATTATCAGGAGTCTGTAGATATGTGGGATACCTATCAGACTCCTGAAAATGGTCTGGAGACAGACTCCTGCTGTGTATGTGTTATGTACTCTCAATAATGTGCCTTTAAAATAAACTTTTCTTCGTGAAAGATAGATCTTATTTTCCTTTTTTGATTACAAACTTTAAGCTCAATGCTTAACTATGTACTGAGCATTTTCAAGACTCAATGATCTTTTTGAACAGAATATAACCAAAGTTTATACTTTGAGCGCTGATGATGGTCTCTACTCGTGAAGGAAATAACAGGTCTTAAATACTACTTCTAATGAATAAACCTATTGTTCGTCGACCGATGTGGTCTAACTTATCAAAAAAGGGTATGTGTTCGCGGTTCTACAAAAATAAAATAATTAATTTATGTGTTTATAAAATGTGAGACGATGGCATATTTTAGGAGCTTTACAATAAAGAACTTTACAATAAAATAGTGTGTTTATTCAAGAGTGTTATAACATATGCCGGTGTTAATAATAAAATAGCGTGATTGATTTGAGAAATAGCACAATAGACTAATTGATTCAAAAATAGATAGTGATAGTGGTAAAAGCGGGCCACCATTTTGTTACTCTGCATCAAAGTAATTACGAACTTTGATCACCAGTTCTCTCGAACTCTTTTTAGAACAGATCTTTTCAGTATTTTGATATTTGACTGCCGGGCAGCAATCAATACTGAGGAACACAAAATACACAACCTAATGTATGGATAATGTGAAAAAACTCAGCGAACAGAAATGTAGTCACTAGCACGACCGTGTTGTTACGAGTGACATATTAAAATAAACACAAAATGGCGCTGGGCCATTGAGTGTTTCCACCTCGAAAAAATATATTGGAATGTTTTTGTTATACTTGTCTTTGTTCAAAATATAATAAATATATGCGATTGATATCATTATTTGGTCACAATACTATAACTATCAAATTAGAACTGTCGTCGAGAAAAATAAAGAAAGGGAAATTATAATAAGGATGTTATGATCTGCCGTTTGGCGTACAGATAATTATAAAATCAAATTTAAATATTAATTATTAATTACATTCTCGTTTTAAAAATTAAATTAATTTAATTACTAAAATAATAATATTAATATATTCAAATATACTAAAAATGTATGATATTTTTAAGTGATAAGAGCGTTTTCTCATATGCGCGGCGACACGTTTCCTTCCCAATGGCGTATCTATTAGTATTCATATGGTCTGTGATTGGAACTGGATCTTTGTTACTATATATATATATATATATATATATATATATATATATATATATATATATATATATATATATATATATATATATATATATATATATATATATATATATATATATATATAGTATAGATATACATACATACATATATATATATATATATATATATATATATATATATATATATATATATATATATATATATATATATGTATATATATATATATATGCCGCAAAAGTAAGTTTTAAGGAAAAATATATTGAAATATTACATTTGCATCGATCTGGATCGTTATTTCATTAATTTAATTCTAAAAAATCATTCTGCGGTTATATTATTATCAGACTGACGAAGTGATTGAATTTTTACATTACATTTGTGGTGAGTTTTGATTCCAGTTCTGATTTATTTTACTTTATTTTAATTATAAATATAAAATCCACAGCATTTATAGTACAGTTTACAGCTCTTATCTTACTTATGATACGTGCAATTGTGTGTTATTTTGGTAAAATAGATTCTCATTACTAGTACTTCAAAAGTTTTCACCTTTTGAGTAAACAACCTTAAATAACAGTAATTATAGCTAGTAACTACTGCAATAAACTCATCCCTATTCGTTATACAATTAATCAACATCAGCTTAAATATCAAAATACGCAATATTCCACTCATTGTAAATCAGCGACTAAATGGCTACATAACATCAGTCAGCCAAGCAACTTTGATATTTAATCTCAGAGGAATGTATTTTGATGCTTACATTGATTAATATCCTATGGGAATACGTTATAAAAGATGTACTGTTTTGCTTATGAAAACTGTACTTCTACATAATGCACTGAATGTATAAGCTATAAGGGTTACATTTAATCCTATGTCTTAGTCAACGGCTGGGTTTGGACCGTTACCATATTACATCTAGTCTCTAGTGGAGCTGAATCCGAATAATATTCTCTACGGTATTGTTTCATGCGAGTCTATTTGTATTATAATATATAACTAACGATCGCCTGTGGCCGAAATTCGATCATAGACTTAATAATAAAATCTCTTTTAAGTTTGTGAACTGAAAAAGTGAAATTAATTAAATTTGTTATTATTCGCGAATTGTTCTTTGTGACCTCCACGGTGGCACCGAAAATAAAACATATATGTATATATATAAATAAATGGATAAAACTCACCAATGGCCCGGACAAAAAAGAAGAATCCAAGAAGAAGAAGACGAATCCGGAAGATCCCAGCGGCACAATTATCTACCCACATCCACCACACTTTCACCCACGTCGACACCAAGCACAAAATCACACAATTTACTTACTCTACGCACGGTTCACTTTGAAATCAAATCATCTTCAGGAGAAACGAACACTACCTCACTCTACGCGAGTGTAATACTCACATTCGCAAGTATATAGTGTAAGTATTAGTTACATTAACTACACGGAGGTACAATTAACGATTAGCCGTTTTTTACACTAACGGTGTAACTAATTATACTAACGGAAGAATATGAAAATTGGCACAGTTTAAGTTTACATTGCGGAGGAGTGCAGAAACCTTATATGCATTAAAATATATTAAGTCAATAGAAATAAACATTAAATACACTACATTCATGTGACATACATTATATATGTACTATTTCCTTTACGGTTAGGTCTGTTTTCAAACATAAAACAGATTTTATTGACTCTAGACTATCACACGGCGATCACTAGTAAATATAAATGTATGTATTTATTTGACTGGCTTATCAATGTCATGTGATACTAATCTCTATCTCCATCACCGGATTTTAATTTATTATTACATATTATGGAAATAAAAATTGGTAAAGTGCATGTCGGGCACGTGCAACGTAGGGTTCTGAAGTTGCCCTTAACAATAATGCAGACTTAATAATAAGACATCTTTTTCTGTGTACGTTAAAACTTCATAGTATTGTTATTCTATGATATTTAAACCTGTTTAACCATTGATATTTTTATATATCAATGTGTTTAACGCTAATGACGGGTAAATCCATATTACTGGTTCACCGCTTGTAAAATTTCTCCAAATACACTTTATAAGTTCGTCGACTATTACTGTATAAAGCCTCCTTAGCCGTTAAAAATTATACTTTTAATTTCATAATATTATATGCTACTATAATGTTTTACGTTTTACACACTCAAAACTAACCGTTTAGTTGGCAGAGTTATGTACAAAAATTAACACTTTAAAGCTTAATGTTTCATAAACGTATCTCTGGGAAAAATTGTTGTTACAAACTCGCAATATGCAGATGAACGGATTGATGAATTGATAGACGGACGGACATGGTGAAACCATAAGTTTAATCCGTCAAAATATAAATTTGCGCGATCAGTACCAATAAAACTCCATTGGACTTGGCATCCCAGTTTCAGAACACCTTCCTGTTAGCCAGGGCATTGGGATTCTTGGAATGAAAATGTCCGTAGATGTTCAGTTTCGTAGTTATTTGGAAGATAAAGCTAAATTTAGCTTGGCATTAGCATCCAAAAAACTTGGGATGATTAATACTTTTATTTTATAAAGCACAGGTTCATCCCTATATGGAGCAGTATTCATTCTTATGGGCTGGTGCACCCAAGTATCAAATTCTGCTAATTGACCGCATTCAGAGACGAGATTCCCACATTATACACGATTCCAATCTAACTTAACTGATGCCTCTTGATTTGAGAAGAAATGTTGGTGTTCTGAGTGTGCTCTATTGGCTTTGTAATATTTTTTTTTTTTTTTTTATATCATAAGATAGCAAACAAGCAGATGGGTCTCCTGATGGAAAGAGTCAATCATCGCCTATAGACACCAAAGATGTTAATGGTGCGTTGCTATCTTGTGGCGAGGTCTAATGCCACATGCATAAGTTTACCGGCTACCTTACCCTCCAAACCGGAACACGACAGCGACAAGCACCGACGCTATTGCGGCAGGAATAGGTAAGGCGGTGGTACCAGACCCGGGCGAGACAATGCAGAACTCTACCACCTAGTAGCCACGATGGCAGTGACTCGACAGCCAATCGGTCGCCTTTTACGACCTGCCTGGCAGAACGGCAGTTGGCCTATTCTACAAAGGAGGCCGGGACCAACACGGCGTTTAGTTGCAAATAGGCAATGTTTTGAGAAATTGTTAACTTTAATACCAGCTACTTCCTTCCACCGCTACAACATTCACCAAGGCCAAAACCTCGATCCACACTGCCTTAATCATGGTGTTCATCAACAGTACGGTTTAAACGGAACTTTTTAGTTCCTATCATCAAATTATGGAATGAACTACCGAAGTCTATATTTCCTGAAAAGTATAACGTTGGATCTTTTAAGAGGGGGATTAATGAATTTCTTAAGAGACGACAGCGCTTCTCCTCTTATGATGTGGATCACTATGGGCATTGGTGACCGTTTTCCATCATGCAGCCCGTTTGCTCGTCTGCCTGCTCATCATATATAAAAAAAGGGTTCCTAGTTAACTTCGGAACTTTCAAAAGAATAGACTTATTGCCGTATTACATAACCGTATTGTAAAATAATTAACAGAATAGTACAATCTGGTAGGAAAGCAGAAGGTCAATGATAAAATGAAGAATGATACAATGAATTTTACTATTGTTGATTGAATTCTAAAAAGTCTCTCCAGATTCATCTTTACCACGGTTTTCCCTATTCTTATGACGTCTAAACTTTCTTTTCAATCAGTTGCCTCTCCGCTCAGAAGAAGATTGACGTTGCTTAGAAACTCGAAAAATAATGATATATTTTGGTAAATGTGGCAAAGATACAATGCCACAAACATAAGTTCTCCTTTTGCTTTACCCTCCAAACTGGAATACGATAGATATAAGAACTGATGATATTAAGGGAAGAAAAGGATAGATAATTTTACCCAAGTAAAACGTTGCAGAATAGTGTATCGGTATCAGTCTGAATAAAGATGAGAGGTAACATTCGTCGTTCCAAAATACATACTTACAAAGCCGTGTGGTTTACTAAATATTCATAAACATAACTTCATGCTTGAAAAAATGCAAAAATGAAAAATTAAATTTACGTCCGCACACCTGAAACTTTCTTATCTTATTGTCTTTGATTATATATACCCTCTAGATTTCGTTCACGCAGAAAGCCATACAACAGAAACGGGCCAAAACAAATATGTCATTTGTATCCTGGAGCTACCAACTAATGAATCTATCCTAATAAAATGGCAAAAACTTATAAAATCATCGATATTAAATAAAATTCGTTTTCGAAAATCAGGGTGAAAGCAACATTCCGATTATTCAAAATTGTCTTTTTTTTAATACGAGTTAAAAATGTTAAACGTAACATAAATTATGAATTATACATGATACTCGTAATTCTATATGAATTCTTATTTAAATCACTGAACAATAAAAACTGTAATTATAACTGCGTTTCGATGGTACATACACTAGTAAAGGTAATTTCACTTTGGTAATAATGATGAGAAAGAGCGAAATACAACACAATATTCGACTTACATAATTATTTGAAAAATATAAGTCAAGTCTTTTTTCAATTTTGAAAATTATTCTCCACGGCTTTTTCTTATTATGTCCCAACGAAATAAATAATAGGATCACTGAGTATTCTGAAAATAACCTATTTTAACAATATGATTGTACGGGGCTTTTAAAAAATAATTTGTTACAGCGTACAAATTTCGGATTCGCTATTCAAAACTGGCAAAACTAAGAAAGTCATGCATTGATTTTATGAAAAAATGTATCAATTAAGAGGTTTTTTTTCACAAAAAATTAAGTTTGAGGTTATTTACCGATTGTACGAGATTTTGTGAGTTGTATTTATAAGTTCTTTGTAATTTCTTCGAAGTTTGATTGTGTTTGATCGCTTCTGTGGTCTATTGGTCTGGTGTCGGTGTTGACAGCATGAGGTTTCGGGTTCTGTTCCTAGGTCGGGCAATTCAAAAAAATATTTTTTCAGTTTTCTGATAAAAACTCTTCGGGAATATAGGCGTGAAGATTTATAGATTGTGAAACTTAAATTTTCACAAAAAATAAAGAGTCACAAAGATTTAACCGAACGATTGGGGGGTGTCTTGATGCTAAGTAGTAAGGAATGTTTTAAAAACTACCAGCTAGCTGATATTTTTATCGCCGCTTTTGCGCCTTCCTTACTATATCTATAGAGTGTATAATCAAAGCTAATTGTAGCTTAAAAAATATAAAAAATATGAATTTTACATTTTGCAAATGAATGATAAATGCTATCAGCCAAAATATAACATAATTTACTGAGACGTGCCTGAATAGACCGTTGGGTTTGTTGTTTGTCGGTTTTATTCAGAACCTATACTCACGATTGCTCAGAGAGATAACAGACGGTTCATTTAGGAGAATGTTTATTCGAGTGAATTCGAGTTGTCGTTATATTTTGAATATTCATGCTACAAGCTTAATATTTCTTTGTCATTTGCTAATTCAGTAGACAATTTCATGCAATAAAGCTGATCTGAAAAGCTGCAAGTGTGCAAAAACTTACCTCATGGTAAAATATTAACACCGCATTTAAATTCAGAAACCACAGTTTGGTCTTTTAAGAATGAGATACACTTTCCTCAACCATTTCTATATATTATCCTTCCGAAAAGACTCTCAACACTTCAATACAAAGTCTCTGTGGAAACTGTGGGCATTATAAGACGTCTATTGGGTAGTGTGTTCACTCTAATCTCGAAGAAAAGTTAGTTACCTCTAAATAATTGGCGTGGATATAACTTTATGTAGAGATGTGGCTTTTTTTTCCTCTCACTACTCCTTTGTAGAACCAATTACCGGCAGGGGTTTTTCCGAACGGATAGACAACGGATAGACCTTCAAGGAAAAAGCATTTTCTTTCATAAAAAGCCGGCAACGAAGTTGTCTTTATATGGCCGACAACTTTGCTATTAAACGATTTTCGATAGGATTCGTAGTTCTGATGAAAATCGTGATAGACCGTTTTGTCCCCTCACACTTCCCGAACTCAAATCGCCCGTTATTTATCGGCCTCAGTCTAATAAGGGAATACAAGCAAATAGCTACTTACTTCCATGAAACTACTAGCAGCTTAAAACAGTCAATTCACTGTATTGTTGAATTTAAACAACTATCTACTGCACAGTTACGATAACTTCTTCCTTATTGTTCCATATCTGCACAAAAAAATAGTTCACTGACACGCGTCTCACGGGTGCTATTTGCCCCACAGAGTACTTTATGTAATATGTACCTATTCGCTCTTGCACTGCTATGAACCATTCCGAGATATCACGCCCGTGAGAGGTGTCCATGTGTGCGTTGCTCAAGCACTATATGTATGTACATTAGCTCCAGTAGTCTGTGAAACCCAGGACCTCATATGGTCAACACCGACGTTGGACCACTAGACCATGGAGGTGATTAGCGAGCAAGAGAGCGAGCAGGCGAGCGATAGTGCTCGAGAGGTCTTTTTCATTTTTAGTATTAATGGCACTGCAGAGGAATCTATAAAATCTAAGGACATGAGCCCAAAAATTGACACATTAACTGTAAGGTGTTATGTCATAATATTATAATTTATTACCTTTTAATGTAAAAATGGATGACAGAGTCGAAGTATCCTTCCTGATTTCTTCGGAAAATCTATCTTTTAAGCCAACCTGCTCTGATAAACTTTAAATAAAAAAAATCACATTAAAATGGATCAATTCCTTTAAGAAATACGATGTCATCAGCTTTCAGACACGAATACAGGGAGCCCACGTCATCTATAGAAAAAAATGAAAAGTATCTATTAAAACCTTAAGTATTTAAACATAAAAACACATACGTAGGTCGTTTGTTAGCCACTTTTGCAAATAAAAAACATAGTCCAAACACAGTAGAGTCGATAATAAATAATAATTATTAATTTAAAGTAGGTCAACCAGCAATATAGCATATATATTGTAACTTTATATTGATGAGACAGGCGACGCTATTCAAAAATCTAACTCCAAGAACAGAGACGTTGGCACTTTGCCAGCTTAATCGCCGTTGGATATGCACTAGTATTTGCAAAGCGTCTGTGTTATTGCCAACTGTACATAATATTTACGCAAAATGTGATTGTGTTTTAATGAGTTTATATAATAAAATATTATTTCAATTGAATTTGCTTTGGCAACTTCTACTGAAATCATTAGCTCAATGCTTAATGTTTATATTTAATGCATAAAGTTTTTGCTGCGAATATAAAGGCGCGATGAGTCTTAAGGCGATTACACCTGCGAACGACCTTGAGTTAGTGACAGACGCAGCGTAAGTACTATTCCGCACGCCGACATCTCCAAAAGTCAAAGAGTATATACAGTGGGTGCAGATATGTTTAACATTTTTGTTTACCTATATGAATTTTTATCATCATGAATCAAATAAATGTTAGCAAACTCAAAACACATAACCGATAATCGGTCATTTATCGATTCATTTTATAAAAACGATAAATATCGAAAGAAAAAACATTAAATATCGAAAATTGACAAAAGAATTATATGACAATTTTACACAATAATAACTGTTGCGTATCCTATTATCTTATAATATACAATACATCTCATGTAGCACTTTATTTTAATACATACAATTAAGAATTAATATTTAACAAAACCTTTGAAAACAAGATTTTGTAAAAAGTGATATTTTAAATAACCTTTAAAATTTTTAAGTTTTTGTTTCGAAATCTCGTAAGAAAAAGTAGAGATTTAATTTAATTGAAACCATATCTGTATGCTTTCAATTAAACTAAAAGGAAAGTTTTAAACAGGTTGATTAATTTAGACAATTTGTATGTATAATATATTTAATTTATATTTATTTCATTTCTTATGATAGCAAACAAGTAAACAGTTTTCTTGATAGAAACATATAAACATCGCCTATAGACACTAAAAATGTTAATGGTGCATTGCTATTCATGTTGCAGAGTTAGAATGTTACATGCATATGTTTACCTTGCCCTCAAAACCGAATCACGACAGTTAAAAACACTGACGCTATTGCGGCAGGAATATGTAACACGGTAGTTCCAAAACCGGGTTGATGTGTTGCAAAAGACCAAGGTCGAAAAAATAACTACTGATTATAATAACTGCCTCGTATTCAAGGGGATAACCTAAAGTTTGGTTTAAGGTATTTTTCGAAAATTCAAAAATCTCAGTAGCTGCTTGGAGTCTGGCGGTTGGTGTGCTACCACTTCCATGCGTCGGATGAGCACATAAAGCAGTCGGTCCTGGTTATTGCTAAAACAACTACAACAACAACGATATATATTCACGCCAGTCCCTTTACGAGGTAGGCAAAGAGAACCGAGTGCAATATGTCACGATCCTTGCAAATTTTTTTTACTTCCTGCACGTTCATTACTCTCTTCACACAAACATGCTGGTTGCGAAAATTTTACTACCTTCAAATAGTACCGGTTTTTTATCTTTTTTCTTCAGAGTTTTGTTTTAGTCGTTTGCTTGAATTATATTCGTTGTTTATTTGTTTTATTTTTTGTACAACTATACACACAAAATACTTATCCATCTAAAGCCATTAAAACATTCAAGCGTAAACGTAGGTAAGTACCTGAATAGTCTCAAATATTATTCAGCGTCCACACGCAAACAAAGTTGTTGATAAAGTACTAGCTTTCAGCCCCTTAATACTCTCTTTTACCTCTTTAGGAGATAAAACTTAAAGTTTCCTCCTTAGGAGATAAAACCTCTTTAGGAGATAAAACTCAAAGTTTCCTTACATGCACGTTAAGTAATTGAAGTAAAGAGCATAACTAATAAATTTGAAAAGATTTTGATGAAAGAAATTTTATTTGTTATACAAACTTAACCACATTTTTGATTCTTTTAAGGGATGAAATTAAAAAAAAACCTTAAAATCGTATTCATTTAATTGTGTTAAAAAAACATAAATACTAAGTTTTAAATAATTTCTACAATATTCTACAATAAACAATCTATTTTTCATACAAACATAAACGCTTTTTTTTACCCTTTTAAGGAATAAAATGTATGAAATCCCTAAATATATAATTTTTAAATTGTGTTGAAGAACATAAGTACCAAATTTCAAGTTTTGTTGACCATAAGCGTTTAATTTTTCATATGAATTGTAATACCCACTTTTACTCCTTTAAGGAATGAAACTCCGAACTTCATTACGCGCATGTTTCTTCAATTTGGATTGAATTGAATAAGCAGGTACTAAATTTTATGAGAGTTTAGATAATATAAACTTTTTATTTTAATAGGAACTTATACACTTACCCTTTTAATGGATGAAATTTAGAAAAATTCTAAAATATGAATTTCGTTAATTGTATTAAAAAGCATAAATACTAAATTTTTAGTAATTTCTACAACAAACAATTCATTTTTCATACAAAAATTAACTCTCCTTTTACCCCTTTATAGGATGAAATTCAAAAATGCGTATTTATTTAATCGTATTAAAAAGCATAAATACTAAATTTTAAGTAATAAACAATATTTTAATGCAATCATTAACGCCCCTTTTACCTCTTTAAGGGATTAAATTACATCATAAGAACAACCTCTGTAAAAAATCAACCTTCCCGCTCCAAACTTATTATCTACTATAAAAAACGTTCAAGCGTAAACGAAATGTCCAATTTTTAAACAGCACAACCTTATTACTGTGCCAAACGCACTATCTGTATTATTACTCTTTGACTCTAATGTGGAGAGCAGTATACGCTGACGTGCGACACAGTCTCCTCGTACGAACGCTACCGGGAGACTGACTTTCGGAGCGAGCGCTGTCCGCGAATGAAATAATAAGGTTTTTATTGATTTAATGGCACACTATAATGATTTTGTAAAATGTTGAACTTAAATTTTATAAAGCAATAAATTGTCTGTAATAAAGTGAAAAAATCACCAAAATCGTTTCAGTAGTTTAGAAGTTATAAGAAAATTCTTGCGTAAAAGTAAGAGAGATATTCGATTTTTTTTCGTCAAAAATAACAATGGAATTTGAAAAACAAACTTAAAATTTAAAGTTAATTATATTTTACGTACAATTTATATATATTTTTTTAAATGATTGGATTAACGGTTTAGGAGAAGTAGGCTTTCAAAGAGAAGTATATTTCGTAGTTTGGCGTATGTTATCGCCTTAAGGCAACTTGACAATTAGTGTAAAAATTCGTTTAAATAGCTGGAAAAATTCAGAATTGTACACACAGATTGCCCTCTGGTCGAAATTCGAGTATAGACTAGAACAATAAAAATTTTATTTCGATTTTGACAACGGAATTTAGCCGTAAACGTAATAGTATACCTGTGTGTATATTATCATGTATATCAATTAAATGTATTTATTTTTATTAACTTAATGTATTTCTAATGCATATTATTTAAGAACATTAGTTTTCTGCACTCCTCCGCAACGTAAACCATAAGTTTGCCAAGTTTCATACTTCAGCGTTCGCGTAATTGTCTTAAAAGGAGAACATAGTTAACCAGACTACCAGACTACCAATTAATTTCAAATTACCCTATTTCCAAACAACTTGTGGAATGCCTCGTTATTATTAAATTAATTTCCACATTACGTTACGGCCAATTGAGTTACGGCTACGTATCGTTGATTAAAGAAACCCGACATGATGTTATTCCGACAGAACGGCCAGTTGCCGAGTATGTTTTTTATACATCATAAGTTTGCTATAAATAAACAGATGATTGTTCTTATGGAAAGAGAAAACTATCGGCTATAGACCACCAAAGACATTAATGATAGGTACATTGCTATCTGTGTGATGTAGTGTTAATGTCTCTTGCATAAATTTGCGAACTACCTTACACTCTTTGCCCACTTCGCTAGTCGAATGATTAATTAACCCTGATTACGTAATAAATGGGGCTTGGGTCTCCATCGGGAGAAATGCATGGGGCACACTAAAAGTTTTGCACTTCTAGCTAATCAGAACGATTTGAATTTCGAATGTTATATTTTTAAAACGTTGCAACCTTCTTAGTAATAAAAAAAACAATTAGCGGGAAATGATTTGTCATTGTTTTTTTATCACATATCAAAGTTCTACGTACGCAACGAAAATGGAATTAAGTCGAAAAGATTTTAGAGCGATGATTTTTTTTTATTTTAAAAGTTCCCTTTCTCCGCAAGACTGTGCCGCTCACCTTCAAAATACTTTTGGGGGAAAAGCACCTTGTTTGAGCACCGTGAGGCGATAGTTTGCTGAATTTGAGAGAAGTCGAGTTTCTTTACATGACGAATTTCGTGAAGAGCGGCCTTTAACTGCAGTCAACGAAAATAATGTTGCTACTGTTAAGCAGTTAATTGAAAAAAAACCCGGATTACCTATGAGACAATTTGAGGACTATTGGGGATTGGTATGAGCCAAATTCAGAAAATTTTACACGAAGAATTGAAAGTTCGGAAACTTTGTTGTCGTTGGATCCCTCATGAACTGACAGCGGAGCAGAAGCGGGCTCGCGTGGAATGGTGCTCACAGATGCTACTGAAGTACGACCACGGACATTCTAATGCTGTTTATGACATTATCACAGGAGACGAAACGTGGATTTATTGCTTTGAATCCGAAAAAAAACAGCAATCTTGTGAATGGGTGTTTGAAAATGAGAACAGGCCTACAAAAGTGAGACAGGCGAGAAACGTTGGTAAAAAAATAATCGCGTTTTTTTATCTCAGCTACGGGTCCCATTTATACAATTTCACATGAAGATCAAAAGAGTGTTAATGCCGAGTGGTATTCTATCATTTGTTTACCCAGGGTGTTAAAAAAAATTGGCGAAATACGACCCAAAAGCCGCATTCTCCTACACCATGATAACGCTTCTTCACACACGGGCAACAAAACAAAGTCATTTTTAGCTTCCGAAAAGTACATCTCGTCACTCATCTTGCGCATAGCTCTGACCTAGCACCCTGTGATTTCTGTATTTTCCCCAAAATCAAAGATTTGATGAGAGTAAAAAGTAAAAACTTTTACCAACTCCGAAGAGGCAGTGATAGCGTTCAATCAGCACGTAGAAAACATGCTTTCATATCTGTGGTCCTCCTGTTTTAAAAAATGGTTCGATCGCATAAAAAATGTTTAAAATGTAAAGGAGATTATTTTGAAAAGCAATAAACATAATATTTTTGTTATAACATGTTGTTTTTTTTAAGTTACGCAAAACTTATAGTGTGACCTACGTATCTGCTTATTTACTATCATATACATACATATCTACAGCGTGTACGGGATGATGTGATACCTAAAATTCGAAACCATGGATTTGGAACATGATGCTGTTTTTTTTTTATTTTTGATATATTTTTACAATAAACTTTATATCATTTGATTTATTCGAATTCTCTACAGCGCTTATTCTAAAAAATAATAAAATTTAAGGAAATACACAAAATAACAAAAAGCTACATGCCGCGTAAAATTAACGGCTTGTTTGTAAGCATTTAGTGCGTTGCAAGTGCATTGTAAGCTTTAATTTGCGTGACGTGAAAATAAGAAAATAATCACAAAACGCAAATTTCACATTTCCCACAAAGAAAAGGAATTGCCATCATGACTGCCACATAAAATGTGCAATTTCTTAATTTTTCGTCAGACCGTCTCTTAAACGCTATGTATAAAAAGAAATCTATTCTCCTTTTGTATAACAAAGTGCGGACAAGATGAGCGCCCCTTTAAGAATAGTACCTTTCGAACGTATTTTCACAAACGCTTCAATCTCACTATATCCTGTATAAGTACTCTCAACTAACAAACACAAACACTTTTCACTACATTGTATAGAAAAAACTTACTTTTTAGGGTTTCGAAGTAAACTAGGAACCCTTATGGTTTCACTATGTCCGTCCGTCCGCACGATAACTCAGATATCCTTAATACTCGTACAGTAGCGGTACGAATAGGTTCGTCAGTTTTCAAATTGATTCATTTAACAAGCTGCGAGCACATAATAATCTATAGGAAATTTGTCACATAATAGACTGTTACATAGAAAATTATGTTTAACTGTTCGATAACATAGTTCAGACTTGCTTGCATCAACACTATTTCCTTACTTTATCTTGTGTAAACATTGTGTGTAAATGATTATTATCTAAAGAGATGCTTATGTTTTTTTAGTTAAAATCTTTTTATTGATTTGACCTGCCATTAATATTTATGATAAATCTATTGTCATGGTTAATGTCACCGTTGCTATTTCTAGATTTCTAGTGTTATTCAATATTTTACTGTAAAATATATTTGCCATAGATATAACTAAACAATTGAGATAAACAATCAATTGAGAGAAAAATCTATTAAGAGACAAACTTTATTTGATAGAAAACGTCACATTTATTTAATGTTAGTAGAACTGTTTTTTGTACTGGTATGGTGGCATAATTGAAACTACATCTTAAGGTGACGAATCTATTTTTACTATGACTATACTATAAAGTTGTAATTTGGCAGAAATATACGTCATATTAGTCACGTAAACAAAGTGGCAACGCAAAATCTTAAAAAATATTTTTCAAGATTTTGTGTTGCTCCTCTACATGTAAAGTGGGAATGTTAACTTTTTTCTCGCGTATTCCATTGCGTTTGATATCCTTACGGCCTGGCCACGGAAAATTCGCGCCTGCGATATTTCGCGCGGCGCGAACGGCAAAGCGTCTAGCTTCTGAAACAAATGTATGGAGATGTACTAAACAAGCCACACGGCAAGGTGGCCGGCGGGGTGACCGACAAATTTTGACGAGTGCATCGGGGCTGCGGCGTGGAAGGCAGCAAGTGAGTAAGACAAATGACAAGCAAGTGAATAAGACAAATCAGCACAGCGCATGAACATGACGCATCACGCAATGACAGAATAGTCTAGGAACCAGAATGGTTTAGTTGTATTTGCCGAGATAATACTCTATGAACATTTTAACTTTAATTTTCAAATACTTACTAGGCCAGTAATTTGTATGTCTGGTCACCACATCATAAGTATAAACAAAGTCCAGAGATACAATTTTTCTTTCTTCCCACAACGTTGAATATTCATAAGAATATAAGTAGTGTCGCTAAAAAATCGATAATTTTAATCTAGAAACGCCATAACTTCGATAGTATCGATAGTATTGAACGCTGCAAGTAAATAAACTATTGATTACGTCGATAGTATCAATAACTGGAGATAAACTAAGTATCGATTATATCGATAGTATTGTTAGATAATATTACATTGACTATCGATATATTTTATACTATTGATAGTTTACACAATCGATAGCATCGGTCGGTATTAGAATAAAATTGACTATCGATAGTTTTGATGGTATTGATACTATCGATAGTAATTGTGATTAATGCAATATTAAATAACAATACTATCGATAGTATTGATACTTTTGATAGTGAATTATTTAATCATGAATATTATCGATTGTATTGCTGTTTAATGATAGTATTGTACTTACTGAGGTAATGTAACCCTACCGATAATGAACTATCAAGCGATAACACAATAAATAAAAGGTTTCGAGTTTTGAGACTCATTCCAAAAATTTGTCTTGATATAGTTCGTATTTCTTATACTTCTTGTGAAATTCAACGTCTATACTATACCTCGATTCTTATTTAAATCATGTACTTACATCTCATCCAAATAGTAAGTGTTGAAGTAAAAAACTACTTCCCTCCAAGCAATATCGAGATAAAGTTGAAAAAACCAACTTGCTCTCGGACTATACGGTAGCGGCGAAGACCGCTAAGTTCCCTTGGCCTTATTATCCGCGTTGTGCGAATCTTTTCACGCCCGCCGCACCGCCGCCACCGCCGCCGCCGCCGGTTCGCGTGGCCGGGCGGTTGCATAGGTTTTTAAAAATATTGTAGGTTTATGGAAGCAATTTTGCGATTTAGGGGGTGTCGTTCGTAAAATATTAAACTTTTAAGTGCTACTTTTTGTCAAGTGTCATCATCAACCCTCACCCCATTGCATGCAGGCCAAACGGTCGGTTGTAAATATAATGAAATTAAAAGGAAAACTATCACGGCTTAGAAGGCCTTACAAGTTTTTAAGTAATAGCCAACCAATCACTTATAAAATGTACTTAGAGAAGTTTTATAAGCATTGAACTTATGGTGCGTATGTATTCGTCATTGACATTGAATAGCTTAAATGTTCATAGTATGAAACTATAAAAGCCCTCTTCTTATTCAACATTATTTTAATGGGAATCTTTGGAACCCTACATTGCGCGTGTCCCGACACGCATTTACCAATTTTTAAACTAAAACACGGCAATAGAATTCAGTAAGAGCAGTTTAGCACTGAATCCGATCAGAATCTGTGAAATTAAGTTCCGCATTAGTTGTTGAACTATTTGTATGAAAGGTTACGTACAATACCCAAGAAAGTTATTCGATTAATTTTCATCATCCGTAAATCTTCAGTGTGGAGAAGTATTAATGGACTGAAGCAGCTGTAGTAATAAATTCGGTAAAAAGTAAAAATAACTGTATCAAAAATCGATGTCAATTGCAAGATTAATATAATGAACGAAGTAAATCGGTACGGATCGTTGCTTTGCATATGAATGAAAGTGCTTCGATATAGATTGCTTAATTTTTTCTAGTTTTGGAATGAAAATAGCGAAAACCTTATCCAATTTGGATCCGCGTTTCCTAGATTTTTATTTTGTTAGATTTGGACCGGATGTAGTGTATACAGTGTGTAAAGAAGACCCTGTCGGATAATTAAAGGCGTTATTTGGTACCGTATTACGGTTATATATGTGTAATTATTTTATGGATATTAATTAGTTTTCCCAATAAAAAAATGAATTTGATCTTTCGAATGACATCAACTCAATTTTTGAGATCTAAAATATTGCTTTACCTAAATAATCGATAGGTTGAAAAATTTCGTAGCAATGTCAAAATAATATTTTTTCAAATATTTTCATCATTAATAAATCCTAAACAAATTGACCGATTTTAATCCAATTAACGGTATTTGACGCAGTTTTTAAAGGATAAGGAGAAGAAGCTGATAAGATTTTTAAGTCCATCGGTGTATTAGCCTGAAAATTATTTTAAAAATATTAAATAGTTTGCTAAAAATGACGTAATTTTAATATTTGAAAAGCTGTAACTTTTGAAAATTAGATTCGATTTTGATTCTTGAAATGCCATCTGACGTAATTTTTTTAGTACTAAAATATTGTAGAATACCAAAAAATGATTGGTTGAAAATTTTCGAAGTTATGTCAAAAAACACTTTTTTTTTTAATTTTTCGTCAATGATTTCCCCCAAAAGAATAAACCGATTTTGATACAATTTATGCATTAGATGTAGTTTTTTGAGGAATAGAGCTGATTAGTTTTTTGTATTCAATCGGTACATTAATTTGGAAGTTATGTTAAAAAAATACTGTTTCGCCAAAATTTTTTTGGGTTTTTTTCAAAATTTCACAAAATCTCCAGGACCGACTTGGTTCAAATTTTCAGGTTTCTAAGTTGAGCAGAATCCAATCGAACGCCACCAACCGCGTTTCGATCGGTTCAGCCGTTCAAAAGTTATGCGATGTTTACATACACACATACACACACACATACATACATACAGACATACTGACATCATCGCGAAAATAGTCGGAAAAGATTCCTAGTACCTAAAAACGTGGAGATCCGGTGAAAACTCGTACTACGTAGCGGGAAGTTAAAAAGTAATCTTAAATGGTATTTTCATACATTAAGTATGACGACAACTACAAATAAGTAAATTCTATTATCAAAAAATGCCTTGCAAGTCGGACGCTAACGAAGGACATGCGGCGCGTGTGCGGTGCGTTTAAAGTCCTTTGTAAAAAGCCGAAATACAAAAATCGCGCCTTCGCGCGGCCTTACACCTACACCCTACGGCCTACACGGCCTTTAACTAACCTATATGCCTCTTTCGGATCAGACAGGGGTTTCTTTACATACCTACTGTATAACTACTTTTATTGTTGGGCAGTAATCATTATTTAATCTGTGAATAGTATATGTACCTTGGTGAATTGTACTACACTAAATTATATCGTGTAGTGGTCACAAAATTAGCAATCACCATATTGAACCTACTTGAAGGAGGCAATAAACGGTTATAATAGCCATTATAACCGTTTATTGCCTCCTTCAAGTAGGTTTTCTGAGCAAATCAAGTCTGTCTAATGAATAATCAGAGAGACTTGACTTATTCGCCCTAATAATACTATGCAGAAATTATTTATGCATTGTATTATAAAGGAGTCACTTCTTAATATCTTAAAACTACTGATTCTCCTTCATAGAATTACTTCAAATTATAAAACTTAATAAAGTTCAATTGTATTTTTTTAATTATTACATAAACTTGACCAATTCACCTTCATTAGGTACACAATGCAGCAATATTCAAGCAAGCGCATTGGGTTACGAGCCGGCCTCGAATTACTCACTACTCATCCTTTGTGGAATACAGTATCCTCCAATTCAAATGGGGCTTCGCTTACGAAGTAAAACAGGCGTTGTAGCATTGTTTATGCTGTTTTAAGAGAGGGTGGTGAAAGAAGATGAAGAGTCTAATGTGCAACTGAACTTAAAAAAATTAACAGAAATCTGCTAATTTCCTTTCATTACTTCTTTTAGGATTTATGCAAATTTGCACAATAATATTAAACACATCAAATATTCTAATAATCCCTTATAATACACATCTTTATACAGACCACAGAACAAGGGGTCACTAACTTTGTGAATTTATAATTAATAATTCTACTCGTTGAGTTGGAATAATGCCTGCCTATAATCCATGTCTAAGTATTACGAAGTTATTGAAGCATAATTCCAGCCGATATATCGATAGAATTTTAACCTAGTTACTGTAATTCGGCTACGTTACATTTTCAAATGTTTGAAACAGCTTACGTAACTTACACTCTCAACTTAAGTATCAATACTCTACTGTGTTCCATTTTGTGGCGCATAATTTACTTTAATTAACATGCTCTAGAGGAGTCAGTAATTAAAAATGTTAAAAATATATAACCTCTCTTTCTACACAAATCTCTCATCCATTCTTTTGACATATGAATCTTTAAATCAATAGACTATATGTCTATCTACTAAATTGCACCCCTTGTTGGTCCGGTCGCCTTTTGTAGAATAGACCAACTTCCGTTCTGCCAGGCAGGTTGTAAGAGGCAACCGATTGGCTACACGTGTCACTACTATCGTGTCTTTTGGGTGGTTAGAATTCCGCAACATCTCGCCCGAGTATATGGTGCCAACACCTTGCCTATTTCTGCTGCGATAGCGCCAATGCGTATGTCTTTGTCGTTTTTGTTCTGTAAGGTAAGGAAGCCGCTAGATTTATACATGTGGCATTGCCATCCCGCCGAACGGATGACAACGCTCCATTACCATCTTTAGTATCTATAGGCGATGGTTTATCATTCCATCGGTAGAGCCATCTGCTTGATTGCTTACATAATGATATAAAAAACCTGCCAGGCACATTGTCAAACGTGCAAAGACTAATCGCCGTACTACTACCGTGGCCACAACGTGGCAGATAAATCTTATCTAGACTAATGCCAGCGCCTTAGTTAATACTGCCGCAATAGCGTTAGCGCTTACTATAAGGTTTTGTTTATTTATTTCATAAAAAAAATACATCTTTTAGATTGAGTAAGATTAAATTAATTAAAATCTTAGTGTATTTCTATGTTGCCATTTTTTGAGAAACATGGTGCCTGAAGTATCTTCAATGAGTACCTGTGGCACAAGTCACCAATGTCGTCACATAGAGGAATACAAAAATATAAAGTTGAAATGTAACAAAAAAACATAAACTTACATGTCTATACATGTATAGAGTAAGACTAAAATAAATGTGTAACTTATATACTAACAAATTTGTTGTATACAAAATTGTGTATGACATTAAAGTGTAGTTTTGTGGTGGTGTGTAAACAGTATTAAATATATGATATAATAATAATAATAATAATAATTTTATTTCTGTGATAGGGGTAAATACAAAGTTGGTTTTATATATAATTAATCTCCACTATCTGCCTTTTGGCGTACAGATTCCAGAATATAGAGTACATTATTTAAATATTAACATAATTTCACTATTTTATGTATTACAATTTATTATAATTATTATAGGTTTTTTATATAATTTTAGCTTTATTTCACAATTAATTATACATATATTTTTAATTTATTAATATTCATTCATTATGTCATTAAATTGAATCCTAAATGTAGTGGCGTAGTGAAGATAAGGTTAAAAAATAATATTAATTGATAATAATTGACTTATTTATTGAAGTGCCTTGGCGGCTTATTTTATATGGATATTAGTTTTTCGGTATCATCATAAGATAGTTTTGAGCCATTGAGCAGTTTTCACTTTGCGTTCATATTTGGAAAAGGATATATGTGTTGTTCTATAATACTCGTTATAATAGGTGTTCCGACTTTGGTTCTAAGGTAGACAAAAAAATATGCGTGTGGTATTTCAATCCGGCTATGCGTATATGTTAATGGAGCGATGCTATTTTTATATCAGGATGGCAATGCCACATGCATAAATCTACCGGCTACCGTACCTTCCAAACTGGAACACGACATTGACAAGCATTGCTGCTATATCCCATCTTTCGCTTTTTATAACACACTTGTCAGAGTGACAGATGGACTATTCTTAAAAGTAGCCCAAACAAACATGGGGAGAAATGCTTATTAATAAGACCGTAAATGTGCCAACTTTTTAAAACACTGTTTGTTAAGCTTGACAAAATGTCAAAGTAGTTTGTCTATAATCCAGGACCATATCGGAATTCTTTTAAAACATAATCCCAGCCAATATATCGGTAATATATTAACCTACTTACTTTAGTTTAACTACATGACAGATGTTTCATGTTTGATATATTCGTATACAAGTTTATGTATTATATATTTGATTGAGTTTATAACACAACTAACTTGTGCTGACAACAACAACTGAAGTGGAGAGTTAGACCTTATATCTCCACTTAAAAATCACGTATAGTCGTCGCTCCGTTTTGCCATGAAAGACTGACAAACAAACACACACATACACTTTCCTATTTATAATATTAAAATATAATAATATTTATGGGACAAATTACACTTACGGATCTAACCCCTAAAGTAAGCAAATTATTTGCTTGTGTTATGGGTGTTAGTCAACGATACTAATACATAGAAATACATATATAAATATTGGAATATATTTAATCAACACCCAAACCCGGAAATACAAACATTTATGCTCATCACATAAATGCTTGTCCCCGTCGGGGATCGAACCTGAGCCCCGTCGATTGCGTAGTCAGAGTCGCTAACCACTTGACCAACGGGGCGGTCAATAATAATAAATAGTATGTATTGTCACAGCTTTTCTGTTTCTTGTAGGAGTTTTAGTTAAAATCCGGAGATAAAGTCCGGAACGTTGGTTTCTAACCGAGATTTGGTGGATCCATTGATATAAAAAACTCAAGATACACAATCAGTGTCTCAAAAACATCCTCCAAACATAAGCGCACAATTTTAAATTGTGCGCTCATTTCAAATGGAATCGCGTCGTTTGCGACACTGTCAATTTTATTTCTCTTTGTACATTGCTTTGTAAAAACAACGATAAGTCTTGGGCTTAAGGTTGGATATGCAAAGACATATATTTTTGCCATATCTATAACTACTTAAAAAAAAAATTAGCGACCCTTTTTAATTTCAGTTTTGTTCGGGACTGTGCATCTTGGGTTTTTTATATCAATGGGTGGATTGAGTTTTATAATACAGCGCCGAGTCTTGATGAAAGAACCATTCTTGGTTATTGAAGATGGCGTTATTAAGAAGCTTAACAACCTTCTCAAGGATGGTATCTTGATACACTTGTGCCGATGTTTTGATACCTTTTTCAAAAAAAATATAGCTCAGTCGCTCCCTAATAGCTAATACCCCACTAAACCATCATTGAAGTCGGACAATACTTACGATGTATTCTGTTAACTAATTGGGAAGCTTCCTTAGAGTTTTTAACATAAATTTCATCATTTTGTTTGTTAAAATATTACTCAATAATTGTATAAATAATCTCATGCATAAACAATTTTTTTTCTGTGACCTCCATTTGGGTACCGCTTATGAAGTTGGTTTGATTTTACCACTCTCTTCGTTTTCAAATTATTAGTTAAGAAATGACCAGTGTCTCTCTAATAGACTGCAAGTCCTGTCATTTTTAAAATACGCGACATGGTTCTAGGTGCTATCTTCATCTCCCGAGATAAAATATTTTCCTTTCGGACAGGATTTCTTCGAATTCTTTCCCTTACTGCTTTGATTGCCTTTTTTGTATCTCTCTCTATCAATAACCCGGACACAAACTTGACTAATAACAAGAATATTGAGAGTTTTAAATATTATATTTGGCTCCATACCTACTTTTTGTAATTCAATCACAGCGATTCGGTTCTCTCTATCACCCCACTCCATTTTAATATCACAAAATATTTTACAATGTGTTGGCGCGAAATGAGAAAACACAATGAAAATATTTATCATATCATATAAAAATTATAGATTCCAAATTCAAATGTAATCTTTTTTTTTATTTTAAATTATAACAGTATTTATGGCCAGAATATGTATTTTGGCCATAAATACTGTTATAATTTAAAATAAACAAAATATTAAATTTGAATTTGGCATTTTTATATGATACAATATTATATCACCTGTGGTCTAGTGGTCCGGTGTCGGTGTTGACCACATGAGGTCCCAGGTTCGATTCCCAGGTCGGGCAATTCAACATTTGTTTTTTAAGTTGTCTGTTAAAAGAAACGTAGCCCGGGATCAATAATATTAAAGTGGGATATTTTTATCGTGGTTCTTAAAAAAAATATGAATCGATGATTTAATCGAGTTTTATTTTTATTACTAGCTACATTGTCCAGCCCGCTGTACTATAAAAGTATTTGGTGAATCCCATGGGAACAACTCATTTTTCCAAAATAACAAGTATTGTGTTTGCTATTTCCGGTCATCATCTACTTGAGTGCCAAATTTCTTTCAAATCCATCTACCGATTTTAGCGTGACTGTGTGTGTTTGTGTGTGTGTGTGTGTGATAAATATCCAAACATTGAAACATATAAATTTACATAATACATGGTCAATCGCCGAGTACAACAACAACATTAATTAATATTATTATTATTTATGAATGGACAAGCAGCCCTTAGCTGATACGTCCGTACCTATGTGCCAGTATTTCCATTTTGTCATTTATCAAATTGATTCTTGAATGCATTGATTGAAGTTGCTTCAATAATGTCTTGTGGTAATCTGTTCTATGTGCTTAAGATACGATTGTTAAGGATGTGGTGTCCAACTTTCGTGCGAGATGGTCTCCTTTTAAGTTTATAATTGTTTTTGCGTCTACTTCGTGTGACCAGACTGGGATTGAGTATAGATGATAACTCAGCACAATCATACTTATTTGACACAATCTTGACTTGGTCTACTTCGTGTGACCAGAGTAGGATTGAGTATACATGATAACTCAGCACAATCATACTTATTTGACACAATCTTGACTTGGTCTACTTCGTGTGACCAGAGTAGGATTGAGTATACATGATAACTCAGCACAATCATACTTATTTGACACAATCTTGACTTGGTCTACTTCGTGTGACCAGACTAGGATTGAGTATAGATGATAACTCAGCACAATCATACTTATTTGACACAATCTTGACTTGGTCTACTTCATGTGACCAGACTAGGATTGAGTATAGATGATAACTTAGCACAATCATACTTATTTGACACAATCTTGACTTGGTCTACTTCGTGTGACCAGACTAGGATTGAGTATAGATGATAACTTAGCACAATCATACTTATTTGACACAATCTTGACTTGGTCTACTTCGTGTGACCAGGCTAGGATTGAGTATAGATAATAACTCAGCACAATCATACTTATTTGACACAATCTTGACTTGGTCTACTTCGCGTGACCAGACTAGGATTGAGTATAGATTATAACTCAGCACAATCATACTTATTTGACACAATCTTGAACACTTCTATGACATTTCCGCTATGCCTTCGGTCCTTTAATGTAGGCAGATTCAACTTCTCCAGCTTTTTTTCATAAGGTAGTTTTCGCAGGCATTGTGATATTTTTGTAGCCCTTCTCTGAACACTCGCTATTAAATCAATGTCTTGGAGAAATAAGGAATCCGGAAGGCATATTCTATGATATTGGTCTTATATATGTTTTATAAATTTTGGTGAATGTTTTGTACTTGTTGTCGACGTGGGTGAATGTGTGGTAGATGTAGGTGGATAATTGTGCCATTAGGGTCTTTTTTTCTCCGGACCATCGATGAGTTTTTACCAGTAATTAAATCGCCGTTTTTCTTTTCGATGGCATCGCGAATGTCACATACAACAGTTCGCAGAGAACATCTAATTTAATTAATTTTACCTTTTAATATATAAATACATAGAAGTAAAGTATCATCACGCCTGATTCTCTTGCGGAATAGGCAAATTAAACCGAACGTTTCTAGATTTTCCGGTTCACTACGATTCACTGGTTTGTCGGTTGGCGAGATGAATGATTATCCTCATTTAACCGACCTAATAACGATTATCGGCTATGTCTAGCGATAACTGGGACCGACGGATTTACATGTTTATCCGAGGCATGAAAGTACTAATACCTAACTAAGCCTTGAAAAAATCGCAAGCTTTTTGCTCGACCCGAGAATCGAACCCGGGACCTTATGATCTGAGCTGGATAGGCTAGCCGCTAGACTACGAAGCAGTCATAGAAATACCTAAATATAAATTCTGAAATATATTTCATAAACCTTTGTCGCCTCTGTGGTCTAGTGGTCCAGCGTTGGCGTTGACTACATGAGGTGCCGGGTTCGATTCCTGGGTCGGGCAGTTAAAAAAAAAAAGTGTTTTTTCAGTTTTCTGATAAATACAAAGTTACCCGGGATTGGAAAGTGCCCGGTTGGCGATAGGCTTGCCACCTATCACATTTGTGGGACCAAGTATCTTCGGCTAATCGTGGGTGCACTTGTTGTACCTCTGCTTGCCCTTTCGGGGATACGGGCGTGAAGATATTTCATAAATACCCAAACCCAGAAATATAAACAATACCTAATACTTATCCCGCTAATATTTTTCTCTGTCGAAGTTCGAACCTGAGCCCCACAGGTTGCTTAGTCACTTACTGGCCACTCAATTAATGGAACCCTTATCCCCTAGTCCATGTGAAACATTCAACAGTTGTCAATTTTAAAATTTATTGCCTGAAATTTAACATCATTAGATCAATTTGTAGGCAAGCGTTCCACCCTTTGGTTGTTATAATTATTATGATTAATGCTTGGCGTTTAGTACAGCGATAATAATTACAATTACCTAGCTGCGATTACAGATTCACTAGTTAGAATTCATGGTGTTATACATAATATTATGTTCCATCCATCCATTCATACTCTTATACATTAATCACCCTATTGGTTGAGTGATTAGCAATCCTGATTACTCAATCAATGGGACTCGGATTCGATTCCCTACGACAACTGTTTGTATGATGAACATAAATTATTGGGTATTTAAATTTGGAGTGTTTAAATAAATAAATATGGTTACATAAATTACACGTATGTTACCCCAAAATTAAGTTCTTTATTCAATAAAACTTTTAAAGTTATTTTGACGCGTCAACAATAAAATAATATTTATAATAAAATATTGCCTCGCCCGGGTCTGGTACCACCGACTTGCCAATGCCTGACGCAATAGCGTCAGTGCTTGTCACTGTCGTGTTCCGGTTTGGAGGGTATGGTAGTCGGTAAACTTATGCATGTGGCATTAGATCTCGCCACAAGATAGCAACGCACAATTAACATATTTGGTGTCTATAGGCGATGGTTGGCTCTTTCTATCAGGAGACCTATCTGTTTGTTTGCTATCTTATAATATAAAAAACACATACACACACATACATACATATAGACATACTGACGTCTTCGTGAAAATAGTCGGAAAAGGATTCTAAGATCACAAAACGTGGAGATTTGGTCGTGGTGGTGATTTTTTATTTATTTTAAGTGAGTCCAGATCGTTCAGTTTTTATCCCTCGTTGCAAAAATTTAATTGAATTATCCGGTAAAGTAAAAATTTTGCCCGTCCGTTCAGAGATGTTTGCCGAATGAGGACATCCCTTGTCCGGAATTCATGATTATTATTCGATATACAACGAGGGCGACCCAAATGAGGGAGATTAATGAAATTAGCATAAATTTCAACTAGAACATATCTGGAACCGAAATTGTTAAAGGGACAATATTATTTAATCCTCTAAAAACTAATAGATCTATTTTACATGTGCACTTTTAAAATTAAATGATGTGTTACTTTATATTTTATTTTTATATTAATTATTGCGTCTATATAAGTTGATCTACGGATAAATTATAAATGAACTTCATTTAAGGTAACATAATAATTATGTTTAAACATACCCTTTGAATATTTTGTAAACAAAAATAATATTTGATCCCCATTTTAGTTATTGACCTTTAATTTTGTTTATTTGATGATTTTTATATCAAGTTTGCCTTTTAATATTGATTACCTAATAAATACATTTCGATCTATATTATAACTAAACTTTAAAATCTATTCGATCAAACTAAAAATATTATCGGTAAATATTTGTAATGAAAAAGTGTCTATAAAGGAGATTGATGAGATCGGCCTAAACGGGGTACAAGAATATAGCGTCAGCCGAAATTATTTAATTAGTTTAATTTACAATAAGTCAATATTAGAATTCAACGGACACTTTTTAATAGCAAATTAATTTTAAAAGGATTTTAGTTGGAGGTCATGAAACTAATCAAACTTGTACGCTTTTTCTTATTCCTAAATCAAACAAAGGTTTTTCTTTTCTGCCATAAAGTTGACACTTTCTTTTATTTCCGACCAACCAAACAAATTATAAAAATATTGGATAGGTAAGACGCAAAATTTTAAAAACTAAAACTATTGTATAAAATGAAACAAAAATAAAAATATTTATTATTATAGTCGAAACCTACAACATAGAAGGCTGTATAAAGAAGTACTCTTAGTATCATCCGAAAGAAACAAAAAAACAAGTGTCATCTGTTTACACTGTGAACAAGTAATCAATATTTTAATGTAAACAAAAGTTTTATCGTTTCTTAACTTTTAAGTGGTTAAAATCAAATAATCTTCATGATGAGAGTGTACAAAAATGAATTATATTTATGTTGACGATATATTGCGATGTGAGTGGCTTAAAACCGAATGTAACAATAATTGTAAATGCAAGTTATATTAATCTTTGAGGAGTTTCGTCAATTTTAATATTATAAAAAGTGTCCGTGATACAATTTGCATTTCAGAAGAAATTAATAATGTATTACAATACGGTAAGCAGCTATCATCATGTGTTGTGTTTTAGGCCAAACTTGTATGGAGCTTCATCATTCTCCTTACTCCGTACTTTGTTGATACGTGACACTCCTCCGTCATTGGTCGTCCGTTATTGGCAGCTAATGAGCAAGCAGCATGGTAGATTGTCTTCTTTGTTAACAATTTACATTATTACTGTAGCTTTTTGTTATTGCGCGCCGCAAGTTTATTTGAGTAATAATTTGGTGTTTTTGATGATAGAATCAACTTTTCTTTTTATCGGAACTATGGAAGTGAATCGTGAAATTTCCGCCTACCATTCGGATAGTGATGAATCCGTAGAATAAACGGTTTCAAGGAAGAAAAGAGGCGCAAATAAAAATTGGAATTTTGTGGAAAGATTTAAAACTGGCTTAATAAGTAAACTTATAAACTAGTAATAATAATAATATTCACGGGACAAATTACACTTACTGATCTAACCCCAACGTAAGCAAATTAATTGCTTGTGTTAAGGGATTTAGTCAACGATACTAATACATAGAAATACATATATAAATACTAGAATATATTAAATAAACACCCAAACCCGAAAATACAAACATTTATGCTCATCACACAAATGCTTGTCCCCATCGGGGATCGAACCCGAGCCCCGTCGATTGCGTAGTCAAGGTCGCTAACCACTCGACCAACGGGGCGGTCAAGTATAAGTTTTTATATTTAAAGTATAAGTTTTTATATTTAAATTACTAATTAAGTATGCTATTTTAACAAAAAATAAATCTTTGAATATCAAATGCCTTTAAATTGTTTCCTTTCTTTGACTACAACTTAAAAAAATAAGTACCCTAACATAATTATATTGAAGATTGTTTGATATAGACAAAAAATAATTTATATTAATCGAATTATAAAAATAATTATTAATAAAAAAATATAATTATTAAACAAATATCACAATATCGAATATTTAATGCTCATTTCCCTTAGTTTTGAGGGCCAACAAGTTACGATATGTAATTTTTACATATCAAAATTTTTTGCGAAGTTTTAAAGACACTAAAGTATCGATTGATTTCGTTTATTTTATGTCTCAAAGAAAGAGAATCAATCAATAAACTATTTCCATTTCTTTATTTTCTCGATGGCAGTTCTAATTTAATAGTTGTGTTGTGACCAAATAAGTAATGATATCGATCGCATATGTTTATTATATTTTGAACAAAGACAAATATAACAAAAACATTCAAATATATTTTTCCAAGGTGGGAACACTCAATGGTCCAGCGCCATTTTCTGTTTGTTTTAATGTGTTATTTGCAACAACACGGTCGTGCTAGTAGTGACTAGCTGCTCTAGTTCTTTAAAGTTATTACGAACCTTGATCATCAGTTCTCTCGCCTGCCTTTTTAGAACAGAAATGTAGTGACATTTTTGTTCACTGAGTTTTTTCACATTAAGGCGATTACAGCTGCGAACGACCTTGAGTTTCTAACAGGAGTAGCGCAAATACTATTTCACCTGCTGGCATGTCCCAACGTCAAAGAGTATTTACAGTGGATACAGATACCTAAGTTTTAACATTTTTGTTCACCTATATGAACTTTTGTCATCATGAATCGACTGAATGTTGTCAAACTCAAAACCAATAACCAGTAATCGCTCATTTATCAATTACATATATATTCATTTTAGGAAAACGATAAATATCTAAAGAAAAAAATATATCGAAAATCGACAAAAAATCATATAAAAATTTACACAATAATAACAGTTACGTATCCTATTTCTTTGAAAGTGTTGTAATATACAATACATCCCGTGTAGCACTTTATTTTAATACATACAATCAACAAATAATATTTAACAAAACCTTTCAAAATTTGATTTTGTAAAATGTAATCTCTTGAATAATATTTTAAAACTAACTAACTTCTTAGTTTTTGTTTCAAAATCTCGTAAGAAAAAAGTAGATATATAATTTGATTTAATGTTTATAGAGGAAACTACTAAATAAGTTGGTTTATTTAGACTATTTGTATGTATAATATATTTAATTTATTTATTTTTAGTTGCGAAGTCCTTACTACCTTCAAATAGTACCCGTTTTTTTTTTTTTTCTTTAGAGTTTTGCTTTTTATTAGCTTGCTTGAATTATCTTTGTTGTTTATATGTTTTTTTTTTTATTTTTGTACATTTATACAAAATATTGACAAAATACTTATCTATCTATAGCTAATAAAACATTAAGCTTAAAAGTAGGTAAGTACATGAATAGTCTCAAAATATTATTCAGCGTCTACTCGCAAACAAAACTATTTATAAAGTACTAGCTTTCAGCCCCTTTAATACCCTCTTTTACCTCTTTAAGAGATAAAACTCACAGCATCCTTACATGCACGTTTATTTAATTGAATTAAAGAACATGACTAATAAATTTGAAGAGATTTTGATAAAACATATTTTATTTTTTCTACAAATTTTACCACTTTTTTCATCCTTTGAAGAGATGACATTTGAAAACCTTAAACTCGTATTCATTTAATTGTATTAAAAATCATAAATAATAAGTTTTAAATAATTTCTACAACACTCTACAATAAACAATCTATTTTTATACAAACATCGATGCTTTTTTACCCTTTAAGGAATAAAATTTTAAAAAATCCCCAAATATATGATTCTTAAATTGTGTTGAAGAACATAAGTGCCGAATTTCAAGTTATTTTGACCATAAACGTTTGATTTTTTATATAAATTGTAATACACACTTTTACTCCTTTAATGGATGAAACTTCGAACATTACGTGCATGTTTCTTCAATTTCGATTGAAAAGCATAAGTACTAAAAAAATCCGAAAATTCGTACTTCTTAATCATAAATACTAAATTAAAATAATTTAGATTTTATAGTCGTGCAATAAATAAACAATTCATTTTTGATACAAACTTTAAAGCCTCTTTTTAACTCTCTATGGGCTAGAATACAAAAAAATATTAAATTTAATTGTATTTAATTAAAGGATAATTTAATTACGGCATATCATTCATTACAACAGAGTTTCATACAAACTTTCACCCCCTATTTCACCATCTTAGGGGATGAATTTAAAAAAATCCTTTCTTATTCCTTGTCTATATCATAAGAACAACATCTGTAAAAAAAACAGCCTTCTTGGTCCAAGCTCATTATCTACTATAAAAAACATCCAAGCGTAAACGAAATGTTCAATTTCCAAACGGCACAACCTTACTATTGTGCCAAACGTTCTATCTGTACTATTACTCTTTGACTCGAATATGGAGAGCGGAGCACGCAAACATGCGAAACAGCCTCCCCGTATGAACGCTACCGGGAGACTGACTTTCGACGCGAGCGCTGTCCGCGAATTAAATAATAAGGTTTTTATTGATTTAATAGCACACTATAATGATTTTGTAAAATTTTGAACTTAAATTTTATAAAGCAATAAATTGTCTGTAATAAAAAGAAAAAATCATCAAAATCGTTACAGTAGTTTGGAAGTTATAAGCAAATTTTTGCATAAAAATAAGAAAGATATTCGATTTTTTTCCGTCAAAAATAACAATAAAATTTAAAAAAACGAACTTAAAATTTAAACTTAATTATATTATACGTATAATATATATTTTTTTTAGTTATTGGACCAACCGGTTAGCAGTAGTAGGCTTTCAAAGATGAGTCTATTTCGTAGTTTGGCATTACCTATCGCCTTAACCATACGTTACGTTGTGTATTTTGTGTTCCTCCGTGTTGATTGCTGCTCAGCTGTCAAATATCAAAATACCGAAAGGATCTGTTTTAAAAAGGCAGGCGAGAGAACTGATGATCAAGATTCGTAATAACTTTGAAGCAGAGTATCAAAATGGTGGCCCGCTTTTATCACTGTCGCAAGTGCGAGTGCGTGTTGCGGCCGCATTAAGAGGCATTTCACAAAATCGCAAATCGCTGAAATTTAGATATTTTCTAATCGATGCGAGAGCTGGACGTCGTCGTCCATATCGTGCACCTAGTGCTGGTAAAATGAAAATAGTATTGATACTTTTAATATTCTAATTATTACTACGCGCTACTAATTTTGGCACACGGACGTAGCGGATTTTATGGTATTCTCTTTTGTTTCTTTTTGAAATAAAAAATAAATAAATATTAGTTAAGTGACTTATTTTTGCATAACAATAGAATATAGTTTTATTCTATGCTAATTTCTATAGGAAAATGTCATTTTTTGATAACAAAAAACCCAGTTAATATTTCGTTAATTTTCGTTGAAACAGGCATATTTGCTTAATTAATTAAATATAGTTATAGATCTTTTAGGAAAAAAGTAATCCATTCAGGCACAATTGTTGGATGTTTCCGGTTATTTTGTATTTTTCCAGTTAAGTTTGTTGATTCTAGCAGTAGCAGTACCTTTTGGAAAAATAGCTTCTTTGCGTAATTGTCGAAACTTGATTTTGGAGGACATTTATTATAAGAAATGCAATTGATGATTAAAAAATCTGTTTCATTGAGGCAATATTTAAAAGATTAAACTACCTAATGGTACCATTTAATTAAATAAAAGTACCTTATAATATGAAGAATTAGGAGTTGAAAAATTTTGATTTCTCGTCAAAAGTTGGTCTAAAGTGTAAACTGCCTCTTAAGAATTAGTGAACCGTTTCAAAAATTACTACCGATTATTACAAGCGGCATGCAGGACAATAAGCTTCGTACGTCGATGAAAAAACGCCAACAACGTCGTGAGACATCGGTTGACAACTTCGATGCTGATGCTATTCGCCGTCATATATATAACTATTACTTGCGCGTAGAAATTTCAACATTTAAAAAAATTGTTGTTTCTTTACGTGAATGTGGTTTGTTTCATGGCCAAAAATCGTCATTAAGTTTTACGTTTTTCCGTTTTTGTTTAAAAATCGGGTAAACGTAAAATATTAATCAGATTGCTTAAATGTTCAAGTGTACTGACGAGACTTGGTTAAATGCAAACCACACAGTATCTAAGAACTGGACTGACGACACCACCACTTCTACTAGTTCAGTGCCAATGGGAAAAGGCGAACGTCTATATGTGGATTCGTGTCAGATGCCTTACTGGCCTTTAAATCCAAGAAAATATAGGACTATCACGAAGAAATGAACGCGGAGATTTATGAAGGATGGTTTAAAGAAATGGTGCAATCTCTAGAAGAACCGTTCATAATTAATATGGACAACGCTACATATCACTCCAGACAAATTGATAAATTGCCGACGCAAGTCAATAACAAACAAGAGATATTCGTAATTGACTGACTCCAACGGCATTGCGAAAATGTCGATAGTACTTTGTTAAAGGTACAATTAGTGAATATTTTAAAATCGAAAAAAAAGCCTCTCTAAATTGGGTGGTCATTGGGTTCTTCGACTTCCGCCGTATCTTTGCCAGTACAATGTTATAGAACTAATATGGGCCCAAATCAAAGGATACGCCGTTCGAAACAATACCCATCCCCCTTTTACGGCAAACAAGATGTTAAATTTATTAAAAAAATGCTTGTGCGGAAGTAACTGCCGAAAACAGAAAAAATTGTGAAAATATCTCAAAACATTATAGCGCCTGATTGGGAAATTCATGTGGCATTCGATAATATATGAGAACAGAAACTTATAATAAACGTTGGAAAGAGAGAGCTCATCGAGTGACAGTGACGATTCATCAGATTTTGTCATCTCTCATCTCTCATCTATCTGTTATATGTTATCTGTCATCTGTCATCTGTCATCTGTCATCTGTCATCTGTCATCTGTCATCTGTCACCTGTCATCTGTCATCTGTCATCTGTTATCTGTCATCTGTCATCTGTCATCTGTCATCTGTCATCTGCCATTTGCCATTTGCCATCTGTCATCTGCCATCAGTCATCTGTCATCTGTCATCTGTCATGTCACCTGTCACCTGTCATCTGTCATCTGTAATCTGTCATCCGTCATCCGTCATCCGTCATCTGTCATTTGTCATCTGTCATCTGCCATTTGCCATCTGTCATCTGTCATCTGTCATCTGTCATCTGTCATCTGTCACCTTTCATCTGTCACCTTTCATCTGTCATCTGTCATCTGTCATCTGTCATCTGTCATCTGTCACCTGTCACCTGTCACCTGTCACCTGTCACCTGTCACCTGTCACCTGCCACCTGTCACCTGTCACCTGTCATCCGTCATCTGTCGTCTGTCGTCTGTCGTCTGTCACCTGTCACCTGTCACCTGTCATCTGTCATCTGTCATCTGTCATCTGTCATCTGTCATCTGTCATCTGTCATCTGTCACCTGCCACCTGTCAACTGCCGCTGTCATCCTATAACCTATAGCCTATAACCTATAGCCTATAACCTATAGCCTATAACCTATAGCCTATAGCCTATAACCTATAACCTATAACCTATAGGCTATAACCTATAGCCTATAACCTATAACCTGTAACCTATAACCTGTAACCTATAACCTGTAACCTATAACCTGTAACCTATAACCTATAACCTATAACCTGTAACCTATAACCTATACGATCTGCGGCCCTACCATGAACTCTTATAGCAGGTCAATTTTAGCCATTAATTAAACTGTCCTGCTATTTCGTACCATGAAAGCGTTATCTAACAGGCCAGTCAGTGACCACGTGACCTATGCCGGCGAGCGATCGTTTTTCTATTCAAACCAACTTCTGCCCTGCGTTTGCGTACCATGAAGTGTTTTTGTCAGACCGAAATCGATATTTGAACTGCTAAAGTGTCATAATATTGCCGGTCACTTGCAGGTGGAAAAAAGTAACTTTCATTGGATTGCTTTGTCTTAAATGTACTGTAAACGTAGGTATTTTTTATTATTACTGCTATTCCTAGCCCTAGTCCTACTTGGAATTTATATTGCATATTTTTTGACATTAACTGTGTTTTAGAAAAATATTGATATTAGTATAAAATATAGTTCCTAATTCATTACTTCTATTTAAAGTTATGTATTTAATATGTATTTATTATTTAATGTTTACGTACTTTTAAAGCATTTTTTATTTATTTTTAATTTTAGATAAAAAAGTATCTTCACGCCCGTATCCCCAAAGAGGTAGGCAGAGGTACAACAAGTGTACCCACGATTAGCCAAAGCCTATCGCCACCCGAGCTATTTTTCCAATCCCGGGCAACATTGCTTTTGTCAGAAAACTGAAAAACACATTTTGTTGAATTGTCCGACCCGGGACCTCATGTGATCAACTCCGACACCAGACCACTAGACTAGACCACAGAGGAGATACACTAAATTTAGATGTGTAATGAAAATTAACGTTTTGAGTGTGCACTTTTATTGAATCCCTTTTATAAAATATCTCATAAAACTTCCAATTGTTCATTGAATATATTGATATCATACGATCGTTTTGCTTCCGACATTAATCACGTTCATTAAATCAATGTGCAATATTAAGCTTTAAAATAGTCACAAACTATTCCAAAACTCTAATCTCAAAAAATCAAGACGTACTCAAGAAATTTAAAAACCGCGCTCATAACATGAATGTCTTTATTAAACAGTTCAAGGTCATGTGTAATATTCCCAGAGTTGCGTTCTTTAATGGATGCCGCTTAACAAATATTACGTGGTTTACTTTATATTCCATATATTTTACGTAGACTTTAAATAACTTAAAAGTCGATCTCTTTTGCCAATTTGTATTCTTAAATTCAAGATTTCTAATTAAAATGCATTATTAATAATAATTTTATACTAAAATTTAAAAATCGGCAAGTGATGTGTTTCTCAACGTTAATTTGATATGTCCTGCCAGAGCATGCCAGAGATAATGTGACCGGCCAGAAGACGACGCATTACAGGTCAACAAAAATTAGTTCATGGTACGATCGTAAAACCTGACAGGTTAATACTCATAGTTGAACTGCCTGGAACTTGACAAGTATTATAAGAGTTCATGGTAGGCCCTCTGTACAGCCTGTTATTCACGGGACACGGCGGCACCAGACAGTACTTACATAGATTCAATCCAGCAGACTCACCCATGTGTGTGTGCAGTTTACAAGAAGTAGAGACTGTGGTTCATATATTGCGGGATTGCCCTAGATTTGCCAAAGAAAGATATGAGCTAGAGTGTCGCATAGGAAGTAATCTTACCGACCTTACCACTCTAATAAGTAATAAAGACCATAGGGACTCATTTATAAAATTTGCAAGGGAGGTCGTAAGGAGGGCGGCAAGGGCCAACGGCTCGACCCTAGCCTAAATACAAGACGTGCGATAGGGAACA
The DNA here is from genome assembly GCA_036924255.1 of Apodemia mormo. NCBI lineage: Eukaryota > Metazoa > Arthropoda > Insecta > Lepidoptera > Riodinidae > Apodemia > Apodemia mormo. The sequence continues at coordinate 21,626,175 of JAUPFN010000008.1, forward strand.
GATCCGAACATGTGCAATATGACGTAATATATGCTATCCTAATATGTAACAATGGAATAATGTAATTAATTAGCGTTACAATTTAATAAGGAATAATGTAATGAATGACTGTAACAATGTAACAATGTAATGACATAATAATTAAACAACAATGTAAATGTCAATTAAAACACGTATATACATAATATTAAGCGAACTGTAACCTATAACCTATAACCTATAACCTATAACCTATAACCTGTAACCTATAACCTATAACCTATAACCTATAACCTATAACCTATAACCTATAACCTATAACCTATAACCTATAACCTATAACCTATAACCTATAACCTATAACCTATAACCTATAACCTATAACCTATAACCTATAACCTATAACCTATAACCTATAACCTATAACCTATAACCTATAACCTATAACCTATAACCTATAACCTATAACCTATAACCTATAACCTATAACCTATAACCTATAACCTATAACCTATAACCTATAACCTATAACCTATAACCTATAACCTATAACCTATAACCTATAACCTATAACCTATAACCTATAACCTATAACCTATAACCTATAACCTATAACCTATAACCTATAACCTATAACCTATAACCTATAACCTATAACCTATAACCTATAACCTATAACCTATAACCTATAACCTATAACCTATAACCTATAACCTATAACCTATAACCTATAACCTATAACCTATAACCTATATATGGCGCGCTTCGGCTGGGTCTCCTTGCAGGAGGGAGACCCCACCAATAGCCCACCGGAAGACCCACTGCCGAGCATACGGAGCACCGTGGGTCGCTAGAGCAATCGGCATATTAGTCATGCCATCAAAAACGGTAAAAAATAAATAAAACGTATATTGTTTAGGGTACCCTCTACAAGTAAAGTTTTCTCGCAAACCCCGTAGTGTAAAGTATCGTTGTATAGAGTTCTTAAACAATATTGCGTGTTGTCACTGTGACTTACTTAGTCAGGCAATACCTTGCTTTCATTATGCCATTTTGGAATGCGTATACTTTTTCACATTATTGATTTTACGGTAACTCTTACCTTTATCAAATATTTTAAGCCAAGACTTAAAATCTAACCAAAAATCTCCAACCAAGTCGTTTAATATTATTGTCTTTACCATTACATATAAAATAATCAAATGTGAGTAATTCGTAGAATTATAATACTAAACCAATTTGCACATTTACCCAATAAATAGAGCCCTAACGCATAGAGCATAAAATGTAATTTTAATATTTCAAGGACTGTAACTTTTGAAAATTAATTTCAATTTTTATTTTAGAAACGGCATTCAAAGTAGTTTTTAGTACTAAAATATCGTAGAATACAAAAAAATATTGGTGGAAAAATTTCGTAGCTATGTCAAAAAAACACTTTTTTCAAAATTTTCGACAACGATAAACCGATTTTGGTGCAATTTATGCATTAGACGTAGTTTTTCGAGGAAGAGAGCTGATTAATTTTTGTACTCAATCGGTACATTTAACAACTTTTTTTTTCAACGTTTAATGTTTCGTTATTAAATGGCTAGTGGCCTGGCCAAAATTGGGTTAGATGTGGCCAAAAATGGCGCAAAAGCCTCCAGTTTATACTTTTTTAAATTAAAGAACCACCATTCTGAATTCATATTCACAATATGTACACATATTGACAAGTTTATAAAGAGTAATTAAAAAAACAAAATATCAAATATTAAACGGCGATAAACTCTAAAAATGACCAAAACCGGGTCGTTTGCCCTATCTATCGTGCAAGTTTTGTGCTATCACCTTGCCTATTTTAGCCACAATTGCTGTTATATTTCGGTTTTAACAGTAAGATATCCGGAAAAACGTCCAGGTTATACGTGCGGCCATTATCATTTTTGGCTTGGCTTATTTCACTCTACGTACTTGCTCGTTATGATTATCTACCAGCCACCAGATCCCCGAGGTTCCTAAACTCATTGCTTTGTCGACAGCCGCGTGATGAGCATTTTTTTAAAACATAATAAATAAAAAATTAAAAAATATTTACGGGACATTACACTTACTTATCTATCTCCAAAGTAAGCAAATTATTTGCTTGTGTTAGGGGTGTTAGTCAACGATACTAATACATAGAAATACATACCCATGTAAATACTAGAATATATTTAATAAAAACCCAAACCCCGAAACACAAACATTTATGCTCATCTTATAAATGATTGTCCCCGTCGAAAATCAAACCCGAGCCCCCTCGATTGCGTAGACAGGGTCACTAACCATTGGACCAACAGGGCGGTCGAATCGTTTAATCACTGCGTTTCAGTGTGACCTTCACGCACCTTATTATTTCGAATTTACAAGACCAACTTTGTAATTCGTTCAAAGTGGTTTCTTAATATTGTAGCTTATATTCATATTTCAAAGTAAAATTGAAAAATAAAAAGCATCTTCACGCCCGTATAGCAAGTAGGCAGAGGTACAACCAGTGCACCCACAATTAGCCGAACTCCCACATTATGACAGGTGGCAAGCCTATAGTCAACCGCACACTTTCTCATCCCGAGCAACGCTGTTTTTATCAGAAAATTGAAAAAAGCATGATTTTTTCAATTGCCTGTCCTGAAAATCAAATCCGGGACCTCATGCAGTCAACGCCGACTCCGGACCACTAGACCACAGAAGCGAGAAAAATAAAAGATATCTTTAAATACCTAGTTTTTTAATTAGATAAGAGAATAAGATTAGATAACTAGACGATTTAAAAAAAAGTTATGTGCTGTAAATTATTACCTTAAATTAATTATTCAAGTAACACGCTTTATTAAATAGTTTTAACTCTACGTTACTTTAAATGTCTCCGCTAAAAACTTCATATGTTTTGAAACAGAAGTTAAATATAATTGTATTTGTAACTAAACTCTGACAACCAACTGTTGTTTGAAGTTATTTAACTGATGGAGGCACGGTGTTAACTGTATCCAGCAGCTGTCGCCCTTTCTGGTGTGACGTTGTGGCTCTGTGAATTCACTTGTACGGTCTTTATGCTACTCTCGTCGGCTATTTTCGTCAACTTCGAACTGACATCTGTTAAGTGTTCAAATAACGTCAACAGCCCTGACATTAACTGCAAGCATTCCCGATCCACTTAGTACTAGACGTCTGGTGCATACATATGAGTTACAAATTAAAATAAGGATTTATCAATAAACTATACATAAAAAATGTGTGATTCCGTTTATCCTTTTAAATAAAAGGTTGTTACTACTTTTGATACGGTAGAGGCACTCAGTATATTTTTCTGTAGTATTTTTTTTACTTTTTAGTAGTGGGCGAGTCAGATTATATCAGTCTAGAATAATTCTAAACTGACATAATCTGTAATGGAAAAACAATATCAGAATTAAGAATAGATTTTTGTTTTGCTGTATTAAAGCCATCATATGAAGTGGTTTCAATACATAGACTAATAAGAAATGGAGAACTTAGCGATTATTAATAATTAATAAATATAATAATAAATAATAAAAAAATTAATTCTGATATTGTTTTTTCCATTTTAATTTTTTTATTGGGTGTTGGGTGTTTCGTTTTCTAATAATTTATTTTATTTAAATGTTTGAAAAAGCTTACACAGTGCGACTAAAATATAAACATTCTACTGTGTTTAATTCTATTTTTATTTCAAGTTGACCAGCTTTTTTTTAAATAGTTTGATGGTAAGTGTAGTGTTCACTGGTATACCTGGAGGTATTCTCACTAAGACAATACTCGCGTATGCACTCATTGACTGTCCGAATCGTATTGCGATACCGAACCATACTTACAATAGCGCGTGCCCCCACCTACTCGCACGCATAATACAGATAACGAATTCTATAATCCACAGATAACACATACACTACACCTAGTAAGGTAAACTCATTAATTTTCTAGATTAATACATTTTTATTCCTTAAAAATTAAAGCTTTCCTCTGAGTTTTGACCACCCCGTTGGTCGAGTGGTTAGCGACCCTGACTACGCAATAGACGGGGTTCGGGTTCGATCCCCGACGGGGACAAGCATTTGTGTGATGAGCATAAATGTTTGTATTTCCGGGTTAGGGTGTTTATTAAATATATTCTAATATTTATATATGTATTTCTATCTATTAGTGTCGTTGACTAACACTCATAACACAAGCAATTATGCAAGCCGAAACGGACTTATACTAAACTCACTGACGGACGAATTAAATATCGTTCTCGTAGCTTCCTACGAGCCTACGAGATACCCAACCAATCAACGACCTAATATATTAGACATAGCACTACTACGAGGTATGACCTTACCATTAAACATCGTAGAAGTGCTACACGAATTAGACTCAGATCATAGGCCAGTTTTATTCAAACTAGGTACAGAACGTAGAATTCCCCAAACGAAAAAGATTGTAGACTGGAAAAAATTCAATACAATAATTCAGTCATCACAATCTGAGCATCTCAACCAAATACCTGACACCATCACTACGGTAGAAGATGCTAAGTTTGCCACCACAACTTTAACGAATCACATAAAATCTGCAATAGACAGCTCCACCCGGGAAATCCTAGATACCCATCAAGGTAGATGGGATCTTCCGAAAGAGCTACGCGACCTAATAAGACGTAAAAACGCCGCTTCGAGGCGCTACGACAGATAGCCTACTGACGAAAATCGGCGATCACTGCGTGCTTTACAAACGGACACAAATCGGCGACTATCGCCAGGAAAGGTGGGACAGACTACTAGGAGAGATCTCACCTTCACATACGGCCGCTGGCGAGAGCTCTTAAAAGACAAACGATTACCGTTATGCCACCCCTAATTAGACCAAATTTACCAACCGCTTTTCTCGATGCCGACAAAGTCGATTACCTGGCCGATAGTGTCGCTTCACAATGTATCCCATCTGAACAAACAGTAGCCACATCCATCTGGTAGAAAGCGGGGTAGCACGTAGGTCCTCCCTACCACCAGAGGGCGATCCTATCGCTCCCACAGACCACGACGACGTTAAAACAATAGTCAAAAATTTACATGCCAAAAGGGCACCCGGGCCCGACGGTATTTCAAAAAAATAATAAAACTACTTCCGGAAAACATATTAGGTTTACTCGTATGCATCTTTAATGCATTACTAGTAGCGTGCGTATTCCCTGACAAGTGGAAAGAAGCCACCGTCATCGGAATCCAAAAGCCCGGCAAGCGTAATAACTTACCATCAAGTTACAGACCGATAAGTCTATTAAACACTTTTGGTAAAATTTACGAACGAATAATACTCGCTCGTTCAAAAATATCCACACAAGAGAAAGACATCCCGATAGACGAACAATTCGAATTTCGTGTTGCACATTCATGCCCAGAACAAGTATACCGCTTCACGGAATACGTGTTACATATCATGACTGAGTGAAGGCCGCGGGGCACCGGCGCCTTATTCTTTGACATAGCCAAAGCGTTTGATAAAGTCTGGCACGACGGCCTGATATACAAGTTATATGAGGTCGGCGTTCCGGACAGACTCGTACGTATAATACGTGACTACTCTAACCGCCAATTTAGATAGAGAGCACCTTGTCTTCCCCCCGACCGTTAAAGGCGGGAGTACCACAGGGATTCGTTCTCTCTTCACATCTATTCTGTTTCTACACCCACGACATTCCCAGAACTCCTGACGTAGAGCTAGCCCTCTACGCGGACGACACCGCCCTTTACACGTCAGCCTGTACTCCCAAGATAACCTCAGTGAGATTACAGGTGGCAGCCACCACGCTAGGGGAATGGTTTAGGAAGTGGCTTATAGAGGTGAACCCCGATAATAGTGCCGCAGTATTCTTTCACAAAAATAATAGTACGACTTCAGGAAATCGCTCCCTGAAGCCCAATAATCGATTAAAATCGATTTCAATGTTCGACAAAACAATCCCATGGCAACCCACAGTAAAATACCTAGGAGTCACACTAGACGCACAAATGACATTCAAATCTCACATTGAAAATGTCAGGACAAAGGCGAATTTCGTATTAAGTCGCCTTTATTATCTCATAAACAGAAAAAGTAAATTGTCACTTAGACACACTTTATAAAACTGTAATTAGCCCAGTGTTGTAATACGCTAGTATAGTGTTTGCCCACACTCGCCCGAAACTTATACATCGTTTACAAGTCATACAAAATAAATTCATGCGTATCGCTACCGGCAGCCGTTTACGTTCGTAACATAGATCTGCACAGAGACCTAGAATTACCGACGCTACAAAAATACTCCAAAGACACGTCAGCACGTCACTTTGAAAAAGCGATGAGACACCCAAACCCTTTGATGAAAACCGCGGCAGACTACGTCGCGGCCGCGGTCGCCGATGACAAACATAGAAGGCCACGTCACGTCCTATCCGATCCTGACGATCCCATCACAATATACACTTCACAATTCCCACGCAGACGGCGCCGCCAGCGGCGACTCGGCCCATTGTTTCGGCCCGCCAACACTCTAGACTCCGGTCAAGAGCCATTAGCGAGTCGAAATCCTGATGCCACTTACTGTCCCACCAATCATCTACTGCCCTAAGCCGAGGTTCGATCTCGCAGGAGACACCCTTAGGGCGGGCTCTTAGCCCACTTAACTTATTATTCTGGCTGAGCACTTTGCTCGCCCCAAAAGCCCGGTTTCGCAGTAGCGGTTTTTTTTTGGACCAACTACTTAAATTCATTTCGAAAAAAAAGCAAATCATTTGCTTACTTTGGAGTTAGATCAGTAAGTGTAATTTGTCCCGTGAATATTTATTGTCCCGTGAGTTTCCCAATAATATTATTAGTTGTAATATCGTCCACGGGCATCCTGAGTTGATTGAAATTTAATATTTTGAAACAATAATTATGTTGCGTCCGTGTGGCTTTTGAAGACTGACAAATTATGCGAGTGAAAAGTAAAGATTTGTCGGACTTTTAATGACTTGATTTCGTTTGTTACTTTGCTTTTTCCTTAATAATAAATAGGTACAGAAGTCAAACTCATGTATGTTACTCGGCGGTCCCGCTAGAACTATCAACTTTGCTTAGGCTTATGCACAAAAAACTGGTAGTGATACTCGTATCTAGGTGTTTATATCTAGGTGTATATATATATATATATATATATATATATATATATATATATATATATATATATATATATATATATATATATATATATATATATATATATATATATATATATTAGGAGCCGCGCTTAACGACAAGTACTAGCCGGTCAAATGTGTGGTACACCTGTGTTATGCATTTGTTATTTTGAGATAATGATGTCACAACAACAATGGACAAAATATGTAACGAAGAATAGTATAAATAGGCAGATATAACATGTTTTCGATTTATTGTAATTCTATCGCTTGTTGAGAGCGTTACTCTGCCCAAAATTATACTGTACGTGTAAAAGTGATTCAAGAATTTTATTCGGCCAAACTGCTTCTATGTTACAGGTATAAAGGGTATACCTAGGGTATACTCGAGCGCCCTTTGTATGTAGATTGACTTCTATACTTATTTGTTTTTTTCGTAGGTCACATGTGAAAGTCCACGGAGAGTTGCAAATTATATCGATTTCTTCTCATATTGACTTATAAATTATTTCCCCTTCTTGGTCCATACCCCTTTTCAAAATTAGGCTATCTATGAGTACCTTCCTACTAGGCAGCTTGTGAAAAGTGCAGGATGACTAAACGTATATATATATATATATATATATATATATATATATATATATATGTGTGTGTGTGTGTGTGTGTGTGTGTGTGGACAGTATCCAAAACAACTTGGATTTAAGTTTTTATGATTTACTCAAAAAAATATTCGTTATACATCTAGTTTCCCTCTAAAAAAAATTAGTGTGACTCTCCTTTTTGGCAATCGGGTAAAAACTACTAGTGGCACTGTTTTGCTAAGTTATTGTTAATAGGGCAAATGCCTAAGTTATTAATAAACCATACCTTTGGTGCTTGTGAATAATTATGTGTTAAGTTTAAAATAAAAATTCAACCATTCAAAGCAACAGTTTATTTAATTTTTTTACAACAAATGTTCAAATTGTTTGCCTTAAGCTTCAATGCAGGCCCTACATCTTGTGGGTGCCACTGGTCCGTACCGCTGAAGGGTCATAATGATGGAACCAGCGGGCCAACCTTTTCTCAGGATGACGTCATATCTGTGGAGGTTGATTACGTCACACAAAACAAGGAAGGGGAAAAGGAAGATCTTCCCAGCTAGGCAAGGTGTACTGCCTGGGGACCGAAGTTCATTTGAGAAGCGTTGAAATTTGTATATAGTGTGTTCAAGATAAACAATGGTGATATCGCGATTCAGGATTTTATTTTTGAATTTCATTTTTTCCATTTTTTACTATTTTTTCTGGTAGCGTTTGTAGATTGCTTGAACTGCTACAATCTCTTTATAAACAAACGCTTTATTTTACGCGCGAAACTTTTTGAATTGATGTGTTCAGCGGCCTCCGCAATTCTTTGGCGCAGTTCATCGATGTTTGCGATGGGGCTTACAGTAAACGTGATCTTTCACAGCTCCTCGTAAAAGAAATTAATGAGGTTTAAGTCTGATGATCGGGCCGGCCAAGGGATCGTACCAGACCGACCGATCCATCTATTCGGATATTCTTCGTTCAGGAATTCCCTTACTGAGAGCGCATAGTGCTCAGGGCAGCCAACTTGTTGGAGCCAAATACCTGCGTAAATGTTCAGTGGCACGTCTTCCAATAAGTCTGGTAGATGCTCTTGTAAAAAGTCTAGATAAGTCTCAGCGGTTAATTCCAGTCCAATAATTTTACCGTTCAGAATACTCTACTACTTTGAAGCGATATTGTGACCGATCTACTCTCATAAAAAGTGAGTTTTCCACGTGCCACTCATGCATATTATGAAAGTTTAAGTAGCCATCTTTTTAAAAGTTGACTCATCCGTCCAGAGTACTTTATCCAGACTTTTTGGTGTCTTTGTAACATATTTTAACAAAACGCAACCCTTGCAGGATAATTTCTAGGTAACAAAGATTGAACTCGTTTCACATGGTACGGGTGTAGCTCGTTTTGTTGCAAAATCTGGTGTGCTGTAATCTTAGGCACTCCTATGCTTGCCTCAAGTCCACATACTGGGATACTCTGGTCATCTGCGACTGCTGCTAAAAGTTGTTCTTCGTATGGATTGCTGGGTCTTATATATATATATATATATATATATATATATATATATATATATATATATATATATATATATATATATATATATATATATATATTATAAGTTTGCAGACAAGCAGATGGAAAGAGTCAACCATCGCCAACCAAAGGTGCTAATAGGTTACAGAGCTTGTGTAAGCGATGGTTATCTCTTTCTATCAGGAGAGCCACTGCTTGTTTTCTATCTTATATCTAATATATAAAAAAGTTAGTTTTCGCTAGAATTTTAAATAATTTCATTTGTTAAATTCTGCCTCAATATTCAAAAAAGAATGTCTTCTCGGACATGAAAAATGCAGTGTCTCGAGATGCAAACTACTGCCTAACATTTAAATATAAATGACAAAGCAATCAAAATGAGTGCTACTACTTTTTACAAGTGAGATAGCTTTTAAGATTTTTAAACAAAGTAATTGTTATAAATGCATTCCTAGTATATAGTGTTTTGATATTTAAAAAGACCTTTTAGAGTAAACGATATTAAATAATGTTATTACTTACTGGCTATCGCACTTTGGTTGAAATTCAATCATCTGCTAAACAAAAAAAAACTCTTTCAAATTTACAACAGACTGTAGCTCTTAGGAAAATTGTATCCATTGCGCAGTTAATAACACTTAATGAACAATTAAAATCTTATATTATATATAAATCAATCCTTATTTTCCTTGGTCACGTCATCACGCCTGAATGGCTGACCTAAAGAAAATATTAAGAAAATTGCGCGGAAAAATAGACAATTTAAGAATACTTAACCACCATAGAAAGTTTAATGCCATTTTGGCTGCGTGAAAGGATAATCCCGTAGTCTTATATAAATTACGTGTCACGTTGTTTGTCCGCTATGGATTCCTAATATGTATGGCAAAACAACGTTGGGTCAGCTAGTAGCAAATGAAAATCAATTTCCGCCGCCAAAGAGCAAATTTTTAAAATTTCGAAAAAAAATACTAAAAACATACAAAAAAATGTTTGCTCACAAAGTTAAGAACACTAATCGAACAGTTGAAATAGCAAAAAAAATAAGAAATCAATTTACTCCAAGCCATCTTAAGATAGGCCCTTCTGGTTGAAATTCGACCATAACTTAAACAGTAAAAACTCTTATATAACTAAATAGCAAAAAGGCGATGGTTTCTTTTACCATCAGAAGAACCATTTCTTCTGATGGAAAGAGAAACCTTTACCACACCAAGGATGATAATGGTGCATTCCTACCTGTGTAGCGGGATAGCAATGCCACATGGATAAGTCTACCAGCTACCTTGCCCTCCAAACCAGAAACGACAATGACTAGCAATAACGCTATAACAGTAGGAGTAGGTAAGTTGGTGGTACCAAATACCCGGGCGAGACGTTGCAGAACTGTACCACCTAGTGGTTACCAAAAATTTTTATAATGCAACCCATTCAGTTTTTGCACCAGAATTTTTTATCATGCAATGGGCTAGGTGCAGCTGGTATACAGTGTGAAAAAAACCCTATCCGATCCGAAAGAGTAATAATAAGAGGAAAATAAGTAGGTCAATGACATTACCAAAAAAGGGTTTTTATTAAAATAAAAAAAAATGTAACTTAAAGTTCCTTATTTTAGTACTAAAATTGAGGATTTTCCCCTTAAATCGTTATTACTCGCGGCATGACATATCTTTATTTTCAAGCATAGCGTTATCCAAAAAGGATACAGAATTTGTTACTATTTAATAACGTTACTCATTACGTTCTGTATACACTACAAATTAACGTTATGGTATTATAACATTGTCTTCTAGCGCTAGTTAGTGAAACATTTTAGTTAAATAAAAAACTTTTTATTTTTATATTATTATAACTTTAACCACCAGGCGAGATCGTGGTCAAGAACTTGCCTATCGATAATAAAAAAAAACGAATCACGAAGCAGCATGAAACGCGGTAACATTGCATACATATCGATATTATAAAGTTATTTAGCGTCAAGAATTTCGTTCCGTTATTTGAGTAGTGATACATTAATAGAGTTGAAAATAATTTTGTTACTGATGTATCGCTACAGTAATAACGTTGAGTATCGTAAAAAAATCTGTTGTCTTTTGCCGATGGGACAGGGTTTTTTTAACACACTGTATAATAAATAATATTGCTTCGGTTACCTTGCGGGTAGATATAGCGATCTGAAGGCTAAGGATAAGGTTAGTAGATATTCAAATTTACCACTGTTGATCTCCTGTATTGGTCCGGGGCCCCTATGAAGAAAAGACCGTCTGGCATTCTGCCAGGTAGTTGGAAAAAGGTGAACAGTTGGCTGTACATGTTATCACCATCGTGACTACTTGGCGATAGAGATCCGCAACTCCTCTCTCTGGTATATGGTACCACCGCCTTACGTATTCAGCGTCAATACTTGTCATTGTTACTTTGCGGTTTGGAGGATAAGTTAGCTGGTGGACTTATGCGTATGACATTGTCATCCTGCTACAAGGATAGCAACGTACCATAACATCTTTGGTGTCTTTAGGCGATGGTTTCCGTTTTCATCGGCAGAGCCATCTGTTTGTTTGTTAGCTAATGATATAATATAAATAAAAAATCGGGTATATAATACAGCTTATATCACTCGCGCGCGCGGATTGCGCGTTAAGTTGTTTGGGCTACAGGGCTTGTCAAAGAAAAATACATACATGGGACACACTAAAAATTTTGCACTTCTAGCTAATCGGAACTATTTGAATTTCGAATGTTATATTTTTAAAACGTTGCAACCTTCTTAGTAATAAAAAAAACAATTGGCGGGAAATGATTTATCAATTGTTTTTGTATTACACATCAAAGTTCTACGTACGCAACGAAAATGGAATTAAGTCGAAAAGATTTTAGAGCGATGATTTTTTATGATTTTAAAAGTTCTCTTTCTCCGCAAGACTGTGCCGCTCGTCTTCAAAATGCTTTTGGAAGAGAAGCAGCTTATTTGAGCACCGTGAGGCGATGGTCTGCTGAATTTAAGAGAGGTCGAGTTTCTTTACATGACGAATTTCGTGAAGGGCAGCCTTCAACTGCCTAGTCTCAAAACTGCTAACTCAAAATAATGTGGCTACTGTTAAGTGGTTAATTGAAGAAAACCCCCGGATTATCTATGAAACAATTCAAGAACTATTGGGTATTGGTATCAGCTATATTCAGAAAATTTTACACCAAAAATTGAAAGTTCGGAAACTTTGTTGTCGTTAGATCTCTCATGAACTGACAGCGGAGCAGAAGCGAGCTCGCGTGGAATGGTGCTCACAGATGCTACTGAAGTACAACACCGGATATTCTAATGCTGTTTATGACATTGTCACAGGAGACGAAACGTGGATTTATTGTTTTGAAAAAAAAACAGAAATCTTATGAATGGGTGTTTGAAAATGAGAACAGGCCAACAAAAGTGAGACGGGCGAGAAACGTTGGTAAAAAAATGATCGCGTTTTTTATCTCAGCTACGGGTCCCATCTGTACAGTTCCACTCGAAGATCAAAAGAGTGTTAATGCCGAGTGGTATTTTACCATTTGTTTACCCAGAGTGTTGGAAAAAGTTCGCGAAAGACGATCCAAAAGCCACATTCTCCTACACCATGATAACGCTTCTTCACACACGGTTAACAAAACAAAGTCATTTTTAGCTTTCGAAATAGTACATCTCGTCACTCATCCTGCGCATAACCCCGACCTAGCACCCTGTGATTTCTGTATTTTCCCCAAAATCAAAGATTTGATGAGAGGTTTTACTTTTACCAACTCCAAAGAGGCAGTGACAGCGTTCAATCAGCACGTAGAAAACATGCCTTCAGATCTGTGGTCCTCCTGTTTTAAAAATGGTTCGATCGCATGAAAAAATGTTTAAAATGTAAAGGAGATTATTTTGAAAATCAATAAACATAATATTTTGGTTACAACATGTTGTTTTTTTAAGTTACGCAAAACTTATAGTGTGACTTACGTACATACACTCGAAATACGTAACTATCCTTATAACGAAGGTGGGTAAAAATACGATATTATCTAATTAAGTTAAGTTAAGCCTATAGAGACAGTAATAAATAGATAATAAATTATTGCGCACATTATGAAGTAAAACACGTGCCGGATGTACAAGTTGTTCGTTGTTCTACCTTCCAGTCATAGATTAAATATAAATAGATTAAATGTATTATCGGGATAAAAAGCATGTGCACTATTTTGTTTGCCAAATTTCATCAAATTGCTCCAGCCGTTATTGTGCGTTTAAGTAAGAAACATACAAACTTTCACATTTATATGGTATAACGGGTAATACAATGTCTCACCCAGGTTTGATATCACTGCCTTAGCTAACGGTTTGATATCACTGCATATCCTAACGTAATTGCGTTAATGCTTAAAATTCTCGTGTCCCGGTCTGGAAGATAAGATACCAGTCAAACCACATGGACAGCGTAGCATCATTAATAATATTGCTTTCTATTAGCGATGATTACATTTTACATCAAGAGAATCACCAGCTTGTTTGCTATCATAAATACGTTTATTAAAAAATAAAAAGGAAATAAACTTTTTTATTTTTATTTTTAAAGTAAAAATAATACTATTTAACTGGCATAAGTATAAAGTTTTCTCCTGTAGAAAAATATCCTTCTCGGATTTTTTTAGTCGTGTTGTGGGTCTGGAACCATGTCTTATTGATAAACAGTCATCAAAACCTAAATGTAACATATTTTTCAATATAATACCTATATATAAAAGTGTAACCGAGTGTTATGTTCAACTAAACGTCAAAGTACTTTATAATTCACGTCCAAGCATATCTGTATGCTATTAAAACATAACCCCAGCCAAATAATTGGTAATATATTATTAACCAACCCGTTTACTATTTCCGCTATGTTACAGTTTAGTTTCGGTTATTTCATAATTGATGTAAGTTTTCTTAACAATTTAGTTTTCTTATGCTGTTGCACACTTTGTTACAATAAGAATTGTTACATTTACCACACAGTACTATACATATTATACAGTAAATACCAACAACATGCAACAACGTGACACGTAATTTATATAAGTCTACGGGATTGTCCTTCCACACAGCCAAAATGGCATTAAAATTTATATGGTGGTTAAGTATTCTTAAATTTTCTGATTTTCCGCGCACTTTTCTTAATATTTTCGTTTATAAGAACCTTCTCCTTACAATTACAAACACAACAAAAAAAATTACCGACATTGGTCCAGCCATTCAGGCGTGATGTCGTGTCCAAAGAAAATTGGGATTGATTTATATATATATATATATATATATATATATATATATATATATGTATTCTTCCTTTTATATTGTATTTTATTGTATCGCATATTATTGTTTCATGATATTCAAAAGAATGAACCGCTAAACATTGCTTAATTTAGATAATAAAATTTAAAAGATTGAGGTGAAATCGTTTTAAAATTAAAATTAACGAAAAGAATTAGAACAGTTTATACAATCATAGCAGCTTTTTCAAACATTTTGTTACTGCAAGTAATAGTTTTTGTTACTGCAAGAATTTTATACAAGGTGGTATATAAGGTGAGGAGTATAAGGTATGTCTTGTAATTTAAATATATTTTAGGTAAGGGGATGTCCTGTCCTTCAAACACTTTCAAAAAAAACATTCAAACATGTTTATGAAGGGTATATAATGTTGCATGCAAAGGCTAAAGTTTGAACTTAATCCATGATAAATTATAATTAAATTTAGAACGGCTTATTTAATTTATTAGTAATTATTATAAATGTCAATCTTCGTTCGAAGATAGTTTAAAATAAAAGCATTTTGATGCTAAGCGAGAGCAGACGTAACTGAAAGCCGAGCTAAATTAATTATTCCGGTTTTCGATAAGACTTAACAATTACGTATAAATTTTCGTCCCGCCCTTTTATCGAGGAGCAAGTTAAGCCTCCAATTCTGGTATGATGACGAGAAACGACGGCTTAACGTTACTGCTTTGTCGTTAATTGAATAGAAGAGTCAAGCAAAAACCGCGTTGAATTGTGAATAAAAAGATGATCGATAGTAAAGAGGGTACTTTTAATTTTATTAATTTATATGTTGATTTCAAATTATTGATTTTTATATCATGAGATTGGAAACAAGCACAAGACTCTCCTAATGGAAAGAGACAACCGTCGTCTATAGACACATAAGATCTTAATGGTGCGTTGCTACCCGCGTGGCGGGGTGTTAACGCTACTTTCATAAGTTTACTGGATTCCTTAACCTCCAAACCGGGGAACGACAATGGCGGACAGGCAAGAGGTGGTACCATACCGGTACCACCTAGTAAGCTACATTACCTTTCAAACCAAAATATAGTGACAAGCATTGACGCTATTACGGTGGAATAGCAGATAGGTAAGCGGGTGGTATGAGACTCGAGCGGGACATTACTAAAATCTATCATCTTGTAGCCAAGATACTTAGATGAAGGAAACGACTACTAGATATGAAATAACTAAGAGAAAATCCTGTTATTTCGTCCTGAGTAATGGCGGACTTAAGAACAGCTGTTTACTGTGTACATAACAATTGATAAATTATATTGCAATTGGGCATGTTACTTTAACAATTATTTTTTATTTTAGATTTAAGGTACATACTAAAATTAATTTAAAAATACAAGTAAGCGCTCAAATCAATTTAATATTTTGTAAACAAAGAGTTATTTGAGATTTTACATACGTTGACAGCGTATTTTAGTAAGGGGCGTATTGGCCGCAAGCTGTTTAAGGTGACGTTATTTTCTTAAAAAAAGAGCACTGACAAAATTTTTGTAGCTTTGTCTGTTATGAAAATTCTAACTTGTTAGACAGAGATAAAACAATTTTATATGTTCAGCGTTGTAATGCATGCAATTTTATAATGTTGATTGTTTATGGAAATTAATGCCAAGTCCTTATCTTTCTCTTATCAAAGCCAAGATGCTAGTGACGCACATAGATAATCGTTCACTTTTGAGGTACTGCTTAGCAGAATGGCAGCTTTTCTAATCTTCAAAGAGGTCCCATACAAACCGGTATCGTCGTAGTATACCTAAATATGAACTTCCCATCGAAACGACTTTGTTCGAAAAATAAATATGGTATATTCTTTTGGGATTTTGTTTGCCAATATAAATTGAGATTATATTGTTTTTAATAAGGTCACGTTTAATGGACCAAGATAGGATCGCCAAAAAGGGTGATGATCCAGAATAAAAACAAAAATTGACTATATTGCTTTTTTGGCATTAAAAATATAAAATCGATTGGTCTGGCGATGAGTAACTTCAAGTAGTAAAAAAATTTACTTATGTCTTACAAATTCATTTTGCAAAAAAGTTGAAAACTTTACAGACCGATGGATTATTATTTATCTAATGTCTTATGTCCAAAAACCAACAAAATCCATTTTTTTAATCATTTTTTTTTATTCATCTACATCATAATTTATTGCAAATATAATGACTAACGATCCTTTGTATAGGTTTTTTGATTAACATTAAGCTGAATTTTTGTAAACAACTTCGTTTTGACGAGACGCCCATCTTTTCTCTCTTCGAAAAATTTCGAATCGAACTGATAAAGTTAGGGGGCTTCAAACATTTTTAATTTGAATAACTTTAAAAAACCAAAAGCTAGTGTTGACAGTAGCTCAGCGGTAGAGCGTCCCGGCTTTAAGGAAAGCATTGTAAATAAAACTATGTTTTTATGAAAAAAATGTCGTTAAGGAAAATATTAGTGACTTATTACACATTAAATTTTTTAAAAATTAAATAGTTTCCGTCTTATAATATTCAATCTCGAAAATTCATAGAAATTTATTTCTCAAGTCTAAAATCGTCAACTCAATTAGTAGATAAGTGTTCCACCCACGCCCTGTGGTTATTATAATTAAAGCTTGGCATTTGGTATAGCAATTATAATTAAACGGCTGCACTTACAAGTTCACTTATTTGGATTCAAGCGTATTTGAGTTTAGATACACTAACATATTTTACGTAGTGTACCTACTTTAATTAGAGACAATATTTTGTGATATCGTTTCAGTTCTCCCGATGTTGGTCTCATGTTGGCTCTTTTGAAGAGTAGGCCGACTGCCGTTCTGCCAGGCAGGTCGTAAAAGGCAACCAATTGGCTATGTGAGTCACTATCATCGTGGTTACTAGGTTCTGCATTGTCTCGCCCGGGTCTGTTGCCATCGCCTTACCTATTCCTGCCACAATAGCGTCAGTGCTAGTCGCTGTAGGGTTTGGAGGGTAAAATAGCCGGTAAACTTATGCATGTGGCATTAGACCTCTCCACAAGATAACAACGCACCATTAACATATTGGTGTCTACAGGCGATTATTGACTTTTTCCTTCAGGGGACCCATCTGTTTATTTGCTATCTTATGGTATACCTAAGAAAAGTTATTGTCGCTAACACGGAATCGCTTAATGATTATGTTTTAAATACTTTAAACTTTAAACACGTACTGTTAACCCCATACAAAATTAGAGCAATTTTGAAATTTTTCGTAGCCCAAAGTTAACAAATTAAAGAATAAGGTAAGCGATAAACTTATGCATCCGCGCCACACTGATTACAACGCAAAATTTACATCTTTAGGCTTCATAGATATATCTCTTGCCATCAGGAGATCCATCATCACCACCATTTGCTTGTCAGTTTTCTTTTGATGAAAAGAACAATATTATAGTTTAACTAAACGTTGTAAGAAATTAATCCATATTACCCGAAGATTATTAGTAATTTATATATATAAATGTAATTGAGGTTAATTTTTATTTTAAAAATCTCAGTGCTAAAATAATAGCGTGATAGCAAAGTTTTGCTTCGGGGCTACGCTAAACTAAACTATCGGGCCCGACTATCATCAGTTATCAATTGGGTTGAACAAATAATTGTGAAAAGCAAATAGCAACGTTCGATTATCTTTGCCTACCTCGGAAGGGACATGAGATTGTATTTATTTTTCTTCTTTAGAGTCCCTTACATCAAGGGACAAAAGCACCGAAGTTACAAGATGACTTTGTTGTTCGTCTGTCTGTATTTCAAGCCCGTTTTTCTCAGAAACGTGTACATGTTCATCATTGCCTATATAAATTATCAAATACTCGAATCTAGGGTCACTTTCAGGTCTTGTAGGTCAGCAACTTGTAGGTCAACGCCATAATAGATAATATTATGATCATTTATAATGCATAATCTAGCAAACTTTATGATTTTACTACAGAATCAAAATCTAATTCTCGTTGACATAAAATCAAAAAAATTGGCAAGAAACGATGTTTTAAAACACATGTAAAGGGAAAAATGAAAAAAAAAACCTATATTTGACCCCAGATCTTCAACTATCTCCATGGCAAATTTGTGGTTAATCCGTGAAAAAGTATTTTTTTTTCAACTTGTGTGTAAACTATCAAGTAGCTTTCTTACCTTAACTATTTAGAAACCGAAAAAGTCTTGCCAAATCTTAGTTACTCGTACCTATACACAAATACAAACAAACAAACACACACACACACACACATACACACACACACACACACACACACACACACACACACGAACACACTCACTTGCGCATACACACAAACACTCACCCACACACATACACAACTATTCCTAGCGATAACCGAGACCGACAGCTTTACGGGCTCATCCAAGGTCATCATCCGCCAGATTTTGAGCTACTACTACGAGTATTTTAAATATATAAACAAAAATTATAGCTAACAGACATTGACATAAAAATTCCAACAGATAACTTTTATATACTGTCGAAATGTAAAAATATTCGGTGTTTGTATCAAAAAGCAAAAACGTGCCATAATGTTCAGTAGTTTCAGTAAAATTTCGTCAAAATTCACTAACGAATTGCATAAGTTACTAACTGCGCTGGTTTATTGTTTTCACTGACGACAGCTAGTGTTTCTCTCTGTATAGAAATCAAGTCACATCAAAGCGATCTGTTTAATTACACACAAGGCTTAAGTAATTGTTACTACATAAAATGTTGTATAAATATTAACACAACACATTACAGCTCTACTGATATTTGTTTTGTAAATATAAAAAGATTTTTCTAAAGAGACGTCAGAATGTTTTCTCTTGTCTTGTTTGTAAAGCAAATTGTGCATGTTTTACTTTTTAAATGAGGTAAATATGAGTTATTAACTTGCGTGTGATGTATTTATTATTAGTAAATAAATTGGCATTTGAGACATCAGGTGAAAGCTCAAGTTATCAAATATATTGTATCATGTCTATTCTAAAATTATAAATGCGAAAGTTTGTCTGTCGATTTATTTGTAGGGCTTTTACGGATAAACCGCTGAACAGATTTTCATTATATATTTGGCATAAAAATTATTAAAGATCTGAGATAAAACGTAGGATTTCTTTTTCAAAATTCATCCCCTAAAGGGCTAAAATAGAAGAAGACAGTTTGTTTGATAAACTATATCGGCGACACTTTGGAGGTTAATATATCTATGTGACGACATGTCAATCTATTCGCGGGCATCAAGCTGAATGAGTCAGCTGGTAGGTACTCCATAAATGTATAAAGTAAGGTTTTACATTTATTTAATTTACAAGGTTAGTTCCGGCCAAATTTTTAGAGGCTGTTCAAAATTGATAATATGTTCGATTAACGTAATAAAAAAATAATTTTAAAAATTTAAAATTTCATTTTTATCTGAAACAAAAAACAAAACGCATGGATATAATTTAAATTACGCTATTTTTGAACTAAAATATTTTATGCTTTCAACCATTGATATACAAAACCCAAGATACACAATCAGTGTATCAAAAACGTCCTCTAAGAATGAGTGCACAATTTAAAATTGTGCACTCACTTCAAATAGAAGCCCGTCGTTCACGACACTGCCCGCGCGTCAAAAATACAGAATTGTTCTTTGATAAATTGTAAAATACAACATCATGAACGTTAAAAAAATATAAGATATTGTATTTTCGGTAAGTATAAGAGTTTATCGATTTATTTTTGTCGTTTATATTACTAAATATATGGTGTAATGTATGATTTTCATTTTATTTGTCTTAAAAATGTACTCGACGCTCCAAAATACGACAAAATTTCAATGGTCACTTTTTCAATAAAAGCACAGTGCATTACAACCTCCTTTTAATTTAGTCGAATAATACAAATTGATCCTGTTATTATTAGTGGAGTAGATTTTTTTTCATTAATAAGTTATTTTTTTTAATAAGATAAATTTTTTTCGTTAATAATTTTGAATACCTTTTATAGTTGTTAACCAACTGCCAAAAGAGAAGAGGACATCAATTTGACGATTTTAAAATGTTTGATTATATTGATTACTTATTTTGAGGACCAAGTTAGGTGATTCTTTTTATTCTATTTGTACGAATATGAAATAACAATATATAATTGTGATTCTTACGATGAACTTTGGAGATATATTACGAAACTTTTAATTTAACAATAGGAAATCATAAGTAGCATCGAATTTTGTTCTGTTTACACGTGTTGTTGATAACGATTTCTTAAGTGGAAGGCACAAGTTGCATTAAAAATGTTTATTTTTTGATTTAATAATTTATTTTTAATAAAATGTTGTTTTTGGTCGCGGATATCTTATACTATACATATTATAAATGTTAAAGTTTGTACGTTTGGATGTTTGATAATCAATCACGTAAAAAGTGGCTGTACCAATTTGGATTTGGACTCGGATATAAGATGACCTGGAATAGCACATAGAATACTTTTATCCTAATGCAGAGATCTGCAGCTAGTCTCGTATAAATTTTAAGTGACTGTTTATATGTACGAGTTGTTTTATTTGCATACCAGCTGTTACCCGCGGCTTTGCTCGCGCATATTAACTTTAGAACTTATTTAACCTTTCTTTATTTTATTAAAAATCTCTACATTGCCGGGTGGGCCGCTAGTACGTTAAAAATAATATTTACATACTAGCTGTACCCGCGACTTCGTTCGCGTTTGGCCATCCTTGAAGAGTAATTATTAGTAATTGATCATAGTGTTTCTCGTATTCAGCAATACTTTAGACGGCGAAGCACTTTTATCAAAGGAGAAATATTAAGAAAGGATTCTTTTAGTGTGGATTTGAAAACACGTTGACTTTGATAGCGACCCTTGTGCCTTTTAGGGCTTTAAGCAGTGTTTAACTGAAGTCACCTCGCCTTTTATTTTCTACAGTTATGCTTGAAGTTTTATTTGCCTGACATTATATACTCATTCCATATGACTAAATTTGACTAAAAAACATTTTTGCAAAACCTATTTTTATTGGGAGAAAGATCACACACCGTAAAGCAAAAGTCTTTAACTGTACCTATTGTCATTTTTAAGCATGGCTGAGGCTATCCTTACACCGGATAAAAAAGATTGAAGGTGAAATTATCGGCTTGTACCTATGTTCTTAATGGGCAACGATGATTATTCAAGCTAGTTTGAAGTCTGTGGTGCATGTCTGATAAATAACAATATCTGACTCCTTTGCAGTAGGCTAAATTTGACGACAGACCTATTAGTCAGGGAGAAATAAATAGTATTTTCTTTCAGTAAAGGTTATAATTGCAATGTTATTATTATTAAGCATAATACCTTGACCGTGTAGAAGGTTAGGAACATTTTGTTTAAAATAACTTAAAAACGGCTTTTTGCAATTTTTTATCAATATTTCGTAAAATATGCGTGTTATCGACATGTTTTTTTTAATTGTCTATAGGGAAGCGCTTGACCACGATCTCGGCCTGATAAGATGCGGCCTAAGATAGAACGCGCTTCCCTAGAAGGTACCTGTTCACTCTTCTCTTGAAGATCCCTAGATTGTACTCGACGGGGAACGCAGATTTAGGAAGCATGTTCCAGTCCTTTGCGGTTCGAATGAAGAATGTTAAGTCTAACCGCTTTGTCCGGGTATGTGGAATGTCTACCATATGGCGATGCCTAAAATCTGTGCGCCTCGACGATCGATAGCATGTATATTAATGTATTTGGTCTATAAAATTTCACTTAATGGTAGGCTATTGTGAAAATTTGCAATATTTTTTTTATGTTGCAAAATTAGCATTCAACGTAAAAAGGTAAACTTTTCAAAATTACATAAATCCTAAAATTATCAAATATTCTAATAAGATATCGACATGAGAGAAAAAGTAATCAAAAGGTATTTATAATAATTTTATGTAGTGAATATAAAAATCTGTAATATGGTTGACCCTGCAGGCCATCCCTGAAACTTCCCGCTTCATTGAAGTATTTTAAGCTAAAAGAAGCAAAAAATATACCTAAGTATAGATTGTTGAGTTCGAAGAGTTCAACAAAATCTAGTTTGTAAAAATGATAGGAAAATAATGATTGAAAAATAAACATCATATTTTTTTTAAATATGATGATCGATTGTGATCTTTTGAATGACATTCAACGCAATTTTTTAACTCAAAATTGTTTTAATAGCTAAAAATCGATAGGTTAAAAATATCAAATAAATGTAAAAAAAAAAAACTTTTTTAAATTTTCGCCATTGACAAATCCCAAATAAATCAAACGATTTTGATCCAATTTCCCGGATTTTGGCGCAGTTTTTTAGAGGGAAACTGTAATTCGATTTTTATATCAATCGGTATATAAACCTGAAAATTATTTAAAGGTAATAAGTTTACTGTATACCGACCGATTGATATAAAAATCGAAAGTCTAATTCTATTATTCTATAAATTGGTATATAAACCTGGAAGTTATTTAAACAATATGTAGTAAGTTTATTGTAAACAACGTAATTTTATTGTTTGAAAACTGTAACTTTTGAAAATTTGATTCGATTTTGATTTTTGAAACGGCATTCAATGTAGTTTTTAGTACTAAAATATTGCAGAAGATTAAAAATGATTATTTAAAAAATTTCGAAATTATGTCGAAAAAATACTTATGCAAAATTTTGCGTCAACTCCCGAACGGATAAATAAATTTTGATGCAATTTATACATTGGTCGCAGTTTTTTGAGATGTAAAGCTGATTAAATTTTGTAATTTTGTACAAAAAATACTGTTTCGCGAAAAACTTATGTGAGGTTTTTTCAAAATTTCTCAAAATCTCCTTGACTGAATTGGTTAAAATTTTCAGGAAGTCTAAGTTGAGTGGAATCCAATCGAATCCTATTAACCGCGTTTTGATCGGTCAAGCCGTTCAAAGTTATGAGATGTTTACATACACACATACACTTACACAAACACACTCATACACACACATACGCACACACAAACACGTCATCATGAAAGTAGTCGAAAAAGGTTCCTAGGACCTCAAAACGCGGAGATCTGGTGAACACTCGATTTTCGTAAATCGGGGTAAAATCAGTAACTTCCTTATCTAGACACGTAGCGGGAAGTTAAAAATATATACCTAGTTAGAAAGATGAAAAGTTATTTATTCAGTTTTATTTTTTTGAATCATTTTTATTTAAGGCAATTTTTGTAGCAGGAAGCATAAATATAAATTAATTAACACATGGCTTTGTGGTTTGTTATTAATAAAAAACAAAATAGCTTTTAACTAAGAAGCTTATCTTTGTTCATTGAAAACGATTTGCAGTAAAAAAATCTTGCTGCACTTTTCACACTCACTCACATTTTTGATTTTCGATTCTCGCAAATAAAGGAAAGTTATTATTGAATTTGTTTTGATGAAGTTATCTTTGTCTAAAGTTTTTTCTGTAAGATGTTGATCTTATCCAGGACTGAAGTTATAAGTATATGTTCGTAATTCTACTTAATATTTTTTTTAAAAGTATTTTGGAGTCCGACTTTAATGAGTACACTAAGTAGTTTAGGCACTCCAACATCTACACTTCGCAGAAGTTTTATTCATTTTCAAAGAATTTTGAAATTTTCACCGTGTTGTTTAGTGGTCCGGTGTTATCGTTGACCATATGAGGTCCCGGGTTCGATTCCCGGGTCGGGCAAAACAAAACATGTTTTTAACTTTTCTGATAAAACAACGTTGCCCCGCATTGGAAAGGGCCCGGTTGCCCATAGGCTTGCCACCAGTCACATTGTGTGAGATACCTAGTATATACGGCTAATCGTGGGTACACTTCTTGTACCTCAGCCTACGTATTCCGGGTATGGGCGGTTACATACTTTTTTTACCCTTTTTTACGTTATGCAATGTAAAAACAAAATAGTGAATTTTCCCAATAGCCTATCCTTAGGTAAAATTTTATAAAGAACAAATTCTATTAGTATACTTAATGTCGATTAAATGCATATTTTCTGAGATACTGAGAAAAACTGAAAAATGACCTGTTTTATTTTCAAATATAATTCTTATATAAATAAATAAAATGTTTAGGTTTACATTTTACACATATTTTACTCATTATTTATATCATTTTAATGAAACAGTATATATTCTAAACTGATCTTTCGGGTTATATCCAATATACAAACATTATGAAATGATATCGCTAACTTATAATGAGCCGTGCGTTCAAAGGTTTTGTATACAATCTGGGTGTCACGTTCAACTGGACTTACCACCCGAAAACCGTTGAAACTTGTGATGTCTGTAACTTCTAAATTATAAAACTGATGACTGAAATTTTTAAAGGATAATCTTTATAGTACTTACTTTTGAACAAAAATAATAAAGGATTTCGGACTGCAGGTTAATGAATTAAAGCTAAATATACGTTTTTATTTTCATCCCCTATTCCACGGGAACCGTATTGAATTTCTGGATAAAAAGTATCCTATAACCTTCTTCGGAGTATGAATTTTAACTATGCTAAATTTCATTTGAATCCGTTCAATAGATTCGGCGTGATGCGCGGCCTTGATACAGACAGACAGACAAAAATTAAAAAAATTACATTTTTCGCTTCAGTGTCGATTAATGAGACTCTTCCAAAAAATTTTTTTTAAATATCTTCAATGTACAGAATTTGACCTCTTACAGTTTTATTATATGTATATATATAGATAGATAGATTCATTTTAGTTGTTCGTAAAAAATATGACATAAAACTCCGTTCGTATTGTTACTAGAATGTACACAATATGTTAATCCTGACTGCGAAGTGAGGACCTGGCGACTTGTATTACAGGATCACTTAGAACCTCAGGCACCAGTCACTCACAAACGGGTTTCACTATTTTGATATTACTTACACGTTCAGAGAGTAACCTCGAAAACCTCAATACCCGGGATTGAACCCGGTGATGATCTGAGCCGAATAGGGTATCCCCTAGATCACAAGGCACACATTACATCACATTACTAGTTTATCAGTATAAACCTTTGTGATGAGAGATAAATATTTGATTTTATTTAATTTGATATTTATAAAACGGTATAAAATAATATCACTTAAGATAATTAAACCGACTTCAAATATTTGTTAACTTACAAAACTCAAAAACACCTTAACCGATTTTGATGAAACTTAAAATGTCACCTAAGTTGGAAAATACATAATTTAAATCAAAAAGAATTATTTCGACGTGACCTTTCAACATACATACACTTACGAAATTTAGTAAACGTACTTGTACGCCTAAAATATAGTCCATCATACTCAAATATTACCCAATTTCAACAATATTACATAATATACTCGTACATGCATACATGTCAAACTAATAACCTTCGTTTTTTCGTCTGTCAACTAAAGTCCTTAGATGAACAATATAATTTGAATATTTAAATATTTTAGCTGTATTCATATATTATTTGGCTGTAGAATTTAACAAATAACTACATGTATAAAATTATCCTACGTAATATCTTCTTTCTTATTTTGTAAAGTAAAATACTAATACCTAGAATAATTCAATGTTATATGGTTTTCCCCACACTGTATTACGTGTAACTTAATAAAGTTGACAGAGGTTGAAGGGTTAAGCTAAGAGAAACGTTGGTGGCAAATCAAATAAAACCAGCAATGGCTTCAATTTCTTTTCAATAGCCGTTTTCAGACATTGGGATTTTGCTTTATAAGTACTTTTTCATTTCCGCCTTTGATACCTCATTATGGCAGCTGTGTCGGTCTAGTTTTTCTGTAAGGAAGGAGTCTTATGAAATCATTTGACGACTTTAACCTACATTTCTGATATCGGAGGTCAAACGCTATTGAGAGAGATTGAGAGTAAGTTTTTTTCATATCAAGTTGTTGAATTTCGTTATTGTGAACGCAGGGTACATGTGTGGTTATTGATATTCCGTTTCTTTATTTTGTGTCATTGGCAATAATATAGCAATAATTAAAATATATTTAATAATTTTGACCGCCCCGTTGGTCGAGTGGTTAGCGACTCTGACTACGCAATCGACGGTGTTCGGGTTCGATCCCGACCAGGACAAGCATTTGAGTGATGAGCATAAATGTTTGTAATTCCGGGTTTTGGTGTTTATCTTGAGTATGTATGTAAAATTATTTATATAATATGTATTTCTATGGTATCGTTGACTAACACCCACAACACAAGCAAATAATTTGCTTACTTTGGGGTTAGATCAGTAAGTGTAATGTAAGTATCTTCACGCCCATATCCCCGAAGGGGTAGGCAGAGGTACAACAAGTGTACCCACGATTAGCCGAAGAGGTCCCACAAATGTGATAGGTGGCAAGCCTATCGCCGACCGGGCACTTTCCAATCCTGGGCAACTTTGTGTTTCTCAGAAAACTGAAAAACTTTTTAAGTGTAATTTGTTCCGTGAATATTTATTTATTATTATTATTATTGTTTAAATTTTAAATGATGTACACTTGAGTATTTAAAAGTGAAAAGTCTAAGTATTTTTTCAATAAATCTTATTATATATGACCTTTTTTATCTGCTTGT
Organism: Apodemia mormo; assembly: GCA_036924255.1. Classification (NCBI taxonomy): domain Eukaryota; kingdom Metazoa; phylum Arthropoda; class Insecta; order Lepidoptera; family Riodinidae; genus Apodemia; species Apodemia mormo. The sequence goes on from JAUPFN010000008.1 coordinate 21,653,338, forward strand.
CTGCTTGTTTGCTATCCTATAAAGATAGCAAATAAGTAGATAGTTTTCCTGGTTCAAAGAAATAACTATCGCCTATTGACACTAAATATATTAACGGTGCGTTGTTATTTGTATGTTGGGGTTAGAATGCCACATGTATACGTTCATATCCATTGTAAGGGAATATAAGCCAACCACATCATATTAATTGATTCCTTTATTTAATGATTTCTTTTTTTATTTAGCTTTGTTGTACATCTTAAAAATAAGTTTGTACAAAAGGTGAACTCCAGTTAACCTTTAGGCCCTAGCGCATAATTATATATTAATACCCGAAGGTAAAACTTTGGACCCCTTTTTAAGACAATTACGCTAACGGTGAAGTATGAAATTTGACACAATTAAAGTTTACATTGTGGAGGACTGCCAAAACATATTATTTTTGAATAAAATGCATTAGAAATATATTTAATCAATAAAAATAAACGTATGGCACACTACATTCATGTGATATACGTGATAATTTACACACACGTAGGTATAATATTTTCTTTATTGTGTTGTCAAACTTAAAAGAGAATATTATTTATTAATTTTGTCAAACAATTGTACTATTTCACAAATATTTCACAACTAACCTTTAATTGTTGTGAAGCCAACCGGTTTCGCCTATTACATCATCAGCATCATCAGGGCTTTTAGTTTATAAATTCTTTGAACATGACAAACACACACGCAAGACAACAACTAAATACCATACTAATAGTATTTAGTTGTTGTCTTGCGTGTGTGTTTTCTTTGAACATGACAAACACACACGCAAGACAACAACTAAATACCATACTAATAGTATTTAATTGTTGTCTTGCGTGTGTGTTTGTCATGTTCAAAGAATTTATAAACTAAAAGCCCTGATGATGCTGTAATAGGCGAAACCGGTTGGCTTCACAACAATTAAAGATTAGTAGTGAAATATTTGTGAAATAGTACAAGTGTTTGACAAAATCAATATGATGCAGTTTCACCAAGTGCCGACGACGGAAAGTGTAAATAGAGAATATTATTGTTTAATCTATGGTCAAATTTTAGTCACAGGCGACCGCTACTTTAAATAAATACATAATTTTGTAGTTTCCAAACATTAAATGTTTGAAAGCTACAAAATTTCAACCGTCAAAATTCTACTGAAATGTCGTTCAAGTATAATATGGAAATAACATATCCACAAAGATATATTACTCAAAGCATATCCACTAAGGGTAAGACGATAATGTCTTTTGATCAAAAATAATATATATCTTACCACGCACACTTGAACATAAGTTGTTAGAACCAATGATATAAAAAACCCTAGATGCACAGTCCCGAACAAAACTGACACTCAAAAGTGTCCTTAATTTCATTTAAGTAGTTATAGATATGGCAAAAACATATGTCTTTGCATATCCAACCTTAACTGCACGACTTATAGTTGTTTTTACAAAGCAGTGTACGAAAAGAAATAAAATTGACAGGTTCGCGACCGACGCGATTCTATTTGAAATGAGGGCACAATTTAAAATTGTGCACTCATTTTTGGAGGACGTTTTTGACACACTGATTGTGTATCTTGGGTTTTTTATATCAATGGTTAGAACACATTTTGTTGTTAATTAAAAAAATAATAAAATTAAATATGTTTCGCTTTGAAAAATGAGTGTTGTTCTAACTACGATTGTTACGTAAAATAATAATGCAGAGTCCTCATTAAAACAAAAAGCCACAACCTACCCAAAAGTCATTATTACTATTAACAAAGTAAGCCAACTTATAATAAATTTGGCAGGAATTTAAACTTCTCTACCGTTACTTTTTACGCCAAAAGCTGGATATCTCGTCACAGAAAATCTTATTTTAAATTCAACTCCTCCATAAAACTTGAATGTAGAATGTTGGATGCAGTTTTAACTCACATTCAGTAACCACAATGTACCGAAGTAAGCAATAAACTTTGTCGACAGTTGAAAATATTTACTGACTTTTGATGCAGTCTTAAAAAATAATGTACGAAACATTGAAAAGTCAAAAGACCTATTCGAAATAATATTTAATTTACGTTTCTCACATTAAATCAAACTGAATACGGATTACGGATCACTTATACATAATTACTTAAGCTCTTCTAGAGTTCCTAATCGTTTTAGAGATCATTACAAATGCAGTTGAAGAATTAGTAATTGACAGAAATAGTTTTAGAAATAATTTTTTTATCGTAGTTGCCTTTGTTACCTCTGCAGTTCAAATGCAATTATTTGTTATAAAATAACTATTCAACTTAAGATTATTTTTTTAATGTCCAACTAGTTGTCACCCACGACTTCGTCGGCGCGGACTTCGTTTTCTCCGCACAGCTCCTCTCCCGTAGGTGATAGCGTGATAATATGTAGCCTATATGTTTACCCGACCTATTAGTGATATTCATGCAAAATTTGAAGTAAATCCGTACAGTACTTATTGAGTTTACCCCGGACATACATACAAACAAACAGACAAACAGACAAAAATTCTAAAAACTATATTTTTGGCTTTGATATCGATTGTAGATCACGCCCCAAATATTCTTTTAAAAAATATTTTTATTTTATTATTTTAATTTTGACTTTCCTACTATTTTATTATATGTATAGATTATAAATCGCCCTAGTATAAATAGTAGTGTATAAGTATATACATTACATTACCATGTATGATACATGAATATAGTGTGTATAATATTGTTACGAATAATCTAGAATGGTGAAGAGTTGGATCGCTGGTGAGATCTAGCAATAAAAGAAAGAGATGGCTACTCCTATTGACAAACAAGTAGTTGACCGTTACCCGAATGCCTATTTCACAATGGACTTTGTGGTATAAGGCATAAGGTTGAAAATAGCGTGTAGTAGGACCTGTTTATCATAGGTTGTTTACAATAAGAAGTGATTCATTGTTTACACAATAAATTTAGATTTTAGGTGGCGTTTTCTTGCAAATTTCGAACCCGATGCACGTAACAATATTTATTTTTATTTTACATCGTTTTTTTTTCATGCAATTTATTAAAACATTATAAGGTTACTACAGTCCACCATCATGTAAACTTTAACTGTACCAAATTTCATACTTCACCCTTCGCGTAATTGTCTTATAAAGGGGTACAAAGTTCTCACTTCACGTATTATTTATATAGAACAGCAATCGCCTGTAGCCGAAATTTGATCATAATCTAAACAATAAAATCTTTTTTAAATTTTACAACTGACTTTATCTGTAAAAAATAGTATTCATGTGTGTTTATTATCATGTATGTCACATCAATGTAGTGTGTTTAACCCGCCATTGGTGAGGTCAATTTCACTTACAACATTGGTGATGTCGGTCTCACAGATCAGAGTTTTCCACCTAAGATTTTGCGAACCATTGGCTAGTTATCCTACTTTTAGTTAGTTTAGGTTTAATTATTAACACATTTATGAAAATAAAACACAAATATTCAATCGGTCACAGGTTGTTTATTACTTATTAAAAATTTATACCCACAGGTAACAAAAAAAATATTATATGTGTTTTACTATATGAAAATATTATAAATATTTTACTTACGTAAAATATTGGTGACGCTGGTCTTACAGACTGTACCAACAGTGTGGGACTTTAATGAGGAAGTTACTCGAAATCGCAACTCGAATCGACGGCGGGTGAAAAATTTATTCGAATCTTTCGAATCACCGGTCTCTCAGACATATACGTCACCAATGGCGGGTTAGTGTTTATTAATTTAATGTATTGCTAATGCAAATTATTAAAAAAATATTAATTTTCTGCACTCTACCGCAATGTAAACTTTAACTGTGCCAAATTTTAGACTCCACCATTTGCGTCATTATCATAAAAAGTGGTAAAAAGTTCACACTTTACATATATATTACAATGTTACAAGTATAAAATACATTTGAATTTGAAATAAGGATTATTTACGTATTAAAATACAATACAAGCGTGTCTACATAAGTAACATCTAACTTAGAAAGAAGATCGTGCTGAAAAATAAAAAAATACTTTTAAAATATTTATTGTGCATGTTATCAGTGGTTCATTTATGGTAAATAGATAATAAATAATATTTCAAGCAATTTGACATTTCTGTGAAAAATATTCGTATATTTTCACCGTTACGTAGCGCTCGTGTGAAATGATGAAATCATTTTATATTATAGGATAGTAAGCTAAGAAATACGAGTCGCTCTTCAGAGACAGTAATCGCAAATAGACATGATGATAGACATGATCTCTTATAGGATAACGAACAAGCAGATAGCTTTTCCGATAAAAAACTATTACTTTCACTAGCAGACACTAAGGACGTTAATAGTGCGTTGCTATTCGTGTAATGCAGCGTTTCTTAACCTTTTTCAATCCGCGGACCCCTTTGAAAATCAAGCACAGCTTGTAGGACCTTCTAATAAAAACATTGGCATTTATTTATTAATTTAATCGTTCATAGATAAGACGACGGACTCCCATACACATACACGCGGACCTGCAGGGGTCCGCGGACCACGGGTTAAGAAATACTGGTTTAGTAAAATGGTAATACCACATGCATAAATTTACCGACAGATTTCCCACAATACGATAGGGACAAGTGTTGACGCTATTGCGGCAGGAATAGGTGAAGCGGTGGTGTTAAACCTGGGCAAGATGTTGCGAAATCGCAACTACCACTTAGCAATCATGATAACAGTGACACGTTTAGCCATTCGTTCAACTTTTGTGTGAAAATATAATTATATAAATATTGGCAGATGGTCTATTCTTCTAATAAACATAAAAAAACACCACATTCATTACCACCGGATGAAATAACAGCATAGATTTCCCGACTACGCAATGCTATTTTGCAATGTTATTTTGTGGGCCACTTTGATTTCCGTATTCTCATTTTTCTTATATCATAAGATAGCAAACAAGCAGATGAATCTCCTGATAAAAAGAGACAACCATCTCCCATAAACACCAAAGATGATAATAGTTCATTGCTATCCTCGTGGTGGGTTCTTGCCATATGCATAAGTTTACCTTGCCCTGCAAAATGGAACACGACATTGACAAAATTCATTACGGCAGAAATAAGAAAGGTGGTGGTACCAGACCCAGACCATTTGTAGTGACTCGTTTTATTACAGGAACATTCAAGGTAAGTTTTGCTGCTGCATTTTTATTTGAGTCATTCCAAAATTAACTTTTAAAATCCTATGGATATAAATTATACTGGATTTTTTTGGGTATTTCACTGTTCAAGAGCTTTCGGTTCCGTGACATTGAATAATGTAAAATCATAATGAGACAAACGACTTTTCTAACAAGTTTACCTGAGAGCTTTTATAAAGCACTAAGAACATTAAATTTTTAATTTCAAGACAATCACTTCTGAAGTTCGCTAAAAAGCTTTTTGTGCTGGTCGCAATTGAGAAGTTATGCAATTCGGTCAAATTCCAGCGATTGCGTCTTTTACATAATATTACAGCGAATATGAAAAATTTTAGATAATTGCGTATCGCAAAAGACGAGGTGTGTTTTTTTTTTGTTTGATGTAATATCGATAGGTTTTTTAGTTCTCGATACTTTTTAAGATATAAAATAGTTAAATTTGAAAATCACTAAAACCTGCAATTTAAATTCAATTTTTTATAGAAAGAGATAACCTTTACCAATACACAGAAAATATATTAAAATGATATGTTGCCATCCTTGTGCATTTTTTATTTATCCTTGTGCAATTTAACGATATATTCATACTATTTTAGCCTCCTAACCGGGATACGGTTGTGAAGAGTACTGAGACATTAGTGGCTTACAATTGTGCTATTATTATTGTTGTTAATTGTTTGTTTTTATATCATTAGAGAGCAAAAAAGCATAGCCATGCTGCTCCTGACGGAAACAGAAACTGTCGCCTATAGATACCAAAAATGTTGATGGCGCGATGCTATCCGAGTAGCGGAATGTCAATACCACCTACATAAGTCTGTTACCTTACTCTACAAACTAGAACACGACAATGACAGGCATTGACACTATTGCAGCAGGAATAGGTAAGACGGTGGTACCAAATACTCGAGCGAGACTTGTTGTTGTTTGTTGTTCTGTTCGTTGATCGATTATATTACGCATGAAAAAAATAATTATGAACTAATGTTGACCATTATGACGCAAATACTTTTATTTGCAAGTTACTCGTCCCGACTTATTTATATAAGCGCATAATAATATGTTTTTACGACTCTTTAAAATTATCGGCTTTTTTCGTCAACGATATCCATATATTTATTATACATACAAACCATCTCCTGGAATCACAACAAAAAAAATGTGTTAACGGTTGACCCTAAGGGCAATGAAACCCCTGAAACTTCCCACTAAATTAAGGTATTTTAAGCTCAAAAGAAGCTATTCAGCAATAATTGGCAGTAATTTATATTTTTCCTCTCCACTATAGAATAAGCGAAAAAATTTTGTCATAAAAATTTGTACTCGTATGAAACAGTAATTGTAAACAGTTACGAAATAGATTCGCTAGTTCAATTTACATAAAATGTAACAGTGCCAACATTTAGATCAATAATATTTATCCAAGCCAATTTGGCTAAATATATTGCTCGCGCGGAAACCAATGGATTTATTCATATTACGAGTTTACATTTAGGTTTCCTAGTTACAGTAACAAAAACTAATTGAATATTGAAATAGCTTTTCAAGTTGTTTCATTGTACTTGCCTCATTCAGATTTTATCTTCTGCTGACGTAGCGTCAGTGCTTGTCAGTGTCCTGTTTAGAAGACAAGATAACCGGAAAACAATAGACCACACAAATACTAATAGACACGGTGTTGGGCATAAAATGCGAAGCCACTCATATGAGCAAATGTATGTACTCGTAAATGTTAAACGCTTGTAGATATATTATATCGAAAAAAATAGAAAAGTATAAAATATTTTGCTATTTTATCGTGTCGAATAAAAAGTTAAGGCTTAAGCAATACTTTTAGAGTGATTTTTTTATGTCATAAGATAGCAAACAAGCAGAAGGAAAGAGTCAACCATCGCCTATAGACACCAAAGATGTTTGACCTATCTTGTGGCGTGGTCTTATGCCACATGCATAAGTTTACCGGCTACTTCACCCTCCAAACCGGAACACGACAAAGACAAGCATTGACGCTATTGCGGCAGGAAAAGGTAAGACGGTGGTACCAGACACGGGCGAGACAATGCAGAACTCTACCACCTAGTAGCCACGACTCGTATAGCCAATCGGTCGCCTTTTACGACCTGCCTGGCAGAACGGCATTTGGCCTATTTTTCAAAGGAGCCCGGGACCAACACGGGGAAAATTTATTTCATTGGTAAGTATTATAATTCTCTATTTCTCTGTGTAAATGCAAGTGACGCTACAACCTAAAAATTGCCTTGAAAATCGTATCCAATTTAATCCGTGCGAAAAATATATGCTTGTGATCTCTACCGTCTCTGCTACTTGGATAAAATAGACATACACCACATTTTTCATTAGGAGAGCTACATACTAATTTACTACCTTAGTGACCTTACAGTCGACAGCTTCTCCTGGTCGCACGGTGCTCTTTCTTGGTCTGTCTGCGGTCGGTCTGCGAGTTGGCTTTGCGATTTAATACTGCCAATAATACACAAGGAATTACGTCAAACGTTTACAGATATTTTTTACTGATTCGCACCCAATTCGTACGGCGATCATAGGTAGAATGGCATCTCCCATCTCGCATTCACGGATGACAGATTATAGGTGGCAGAATATTTTCAATTACCTACCAACAATAGTGATGAGAACTAAACATATGTGTATAGAGTATTAACCCCTCCAATCTTCAATTGAAATGAAAAACATTATATTTTTTGTACTTTTCTTGCAATCTGTTTCATAAGAATATTCAGCAAAAGAGTAGATAGTTCCGCGATTGTGCCCTTTATCTATAATATTTCCTATAAATCTTTAGGGGACTTCCTTTTTAATCTCTTAAATGTTGGGTTAGTATCCATTAGCTGCACTGCTAGTGTATTTGGGTGATTGTCTAGTCTCTTTTTATATGATTTCATTAAGTGGCTATATTCTTCTTGAACTATTCTGATTTTAAGATCATGATATAATTGTTGGTTTCTAATAAACCAGGAAGCTTTTGTGATTATTCTAAGCAATTTGGATTGGAATTTGTAAAGTATTTCTATATTAGAGTGGGAGGCAGTCCCAGCGAATTGTATTCCGTATCAGAATACATTTGTAGAGTAGCTATTTGTTTCCGAGTGACAATTGAGATTTTTTTTGCCGAGTAGCCAGATCATTTTCCTTAAATGTATGCCTAGTGCTTTACGTTTTATGGATATTCTTTTTCAGGTAAGATATGAAAAACATTATATAACCTTTTATTTTTCTTATCATATAATCTACAAAATCTAATAGGTCCCAACGACAAACATAATTGTTTTTCAAATAGCAGTAAAATAATGTTGTCATTAAAAGGTTCACTTTTTACGAGTGCACACTATTTTTACAACCATTTTCATTGAAAATACCTGAAGTAATTTAACATCGAAAGAGTATTAAAATTCAAATCAATGTCATGAGGCATAAAAACCGATACTAGTGGTGACAACTGCTATGAACGCTATGAGCTCGACGGGTGTGTAAAAGTAGTAAATGAAATTAGTAGTTTACTTTAATCAGACGTGGTCCTATTTCATCGTGGTTTATATATTACAAACTTCAGCTTTTTAATCTTCTTTTCCGTCTAAATATTAACTACTAGCAGTTACTCGTGACTTCGCTCACGTGACCATAAATCATTACTTTCCTTTATTCAGTCGGGTAAAAAGTAGCTCATGTTACTCCTGGATTATGTAGCTTTCTAAAAATGAAAGATTTTTTTTTTAAATCGATCAAATAGAATTTGAGTTAAATTGTAGCAAACAAAAAATATTTCTTCTTTGTAATATTTTACGTATAATATCTATTAGTTAATCCACGCATCTTCGTCTGCGAGTAATCTAGTTTGTTAGCAAAGGAATTTCATACAAATTTTCGTCTCCTAATTCAGCCATTAAAGAAATTAATTTTAAAAAAGTATTCTATGTTTGACCTCATGTCCTTAAATATCTCCTCGGTAAATTTAATAAAAATCGATTCAGTGGCTTAGCCGGGAAAGCATTAAAGAGAGACAGACTTTCGTATTTATTATATTAGTAAGGTTGCTAAGTCACACACTACTCCCTATATACGAGTATAACACAAAGGGTTCCGAAGTTTCTGTATCATTAGAAACATATTATCTCGTCACTTTCCTTATACTAAGGGGGTGCTTCTCGAGTAGGCAAAATGAACCGAAAGTCAATGTACATATTATATCTCATGTGGTACTCCATTACCGTGTTTTATTCACCTGATAACGATTAATGTTTGTTTATATTGATAATCGTGACCGAAAATTTTATGTATTTATCCGAGCCATGAAGAATAACTGCAAAAAACCGCCTCCAGTTTATGTGCTACTATTGAAATTTCAATTTTCGAAGGTATCTCCAAAAACTGTTCATTTTTGCGCGATCTTAAGATCGAATTTGTTGCTCCATGATCCGAGCTAATTAGACAATTAGGCTTTTAGATTCAGATTGTAACACATAAATATTACAATAGAGTTTCATTAGTGTCCAAAAATAAAAGGAATAATTTAATCGAATGACTTGAGATTTGTATACATAGTAGACGATCCACGAACACCTAGATTCCTGGTAGACTATGAGAAATAGGCAAGTCAGAGCTATTAATATAACTATAGTAATGATAATGTGATATACGTAACTCTGTAGTACATTTTCATTCTGCCATGTCTTGCCATTCCGCCTGCCAATCTAATTAATCCCTGGCAACGCAACGCAATTACTAATTATTGTAATTGTACGATTTGGCAGTAAAGCTAATCATCAATCTTGAGGTACATACATTAATTTTGAATTAACCGCTTTGTAACGTATCATAATCATATTACACGTCTATGTGAACTATCTGCGACGTGAACTGCGATGCGGACTGCGGCGCGGTGGGTCGCGCGATTTTCTGTATGTGCCAATTATTAATTTCAACCTCTATACTCAAAACAAATAAAAAACATTTTGGTCGCACGATGTCAAATGCGTTCCACAATTTCGCCGGTCACGCCACGCAGAGCTGTGGTCACCTCGATACTATAGAGTACATCTATATATTATATACGTGAAGGAAAAACCTTGGATTCCTTTTAAAGACAATTGCGTGAACGGTGGCGTAAGCAATTTGTCACAGTTGAAGTTTACGTTGTGGAGGAATGCAGAAAATTAATATTTTTAAATAAAAGTCATTAAAGGAGTTTGTTTTATTGTCTTATCACACCGCGCGTCACGGTCGTGCGTCACTCATTTCTTTCCGTGTCGCAATTCGCGTCACCGGTAGCTGTGGCATACTTCATACAGTTTCTTATATTTATTTCTATCCCTCGTAGCTTGCCGCGCCGCAACTCGCATCGCAGTTCGAGCCACGCGTAGTCGTGGCCAGGCCACGCTTTGAATTCAACAAAACGCTACAACGATTTTTATTTCAATTTTTAAATGTTAAAGTAAATGAGCCTTAACCATTGCTGTAAAGTTTCTCTCATACGTCGATACAGAAATTTCACTTCAAAAATATAATATAGCGTATTTAACTAGGAAGTGGTATAGTTTTCTAGATATAAAGAATTATTAATACTGGTGTTGTAGTTTTAGAAATTATCTATCTAAAATAATTTAAAGGCAGTAATCAATCTGCAACAACCAGCCTCTAACTTCCTGCATCCCTTATTTTCCTGAATCAGATCTTCAATAAACATATATGGGACCGTGCGGGAAGTACCTATTTTCTTCCAAATAAAAATGTGGTAAATCCATGTATATGTGGTGGAAAAAGTAAAAAAATAATTTCTGTGTAAGTACTTTTGTGTTTGCTGGGCGGAGTGTGGTGAATGGAGGCGGGTAATTGTGCTTCTGGGGTTTGCTTTGTTGTCCGGACCTTCAGTGAGTTTTATCCATTTATTAAACCCCCGTCTTTCTTTTTGGTGGCATCGCGGAGGTTTACAGTTCGCGGAAAATAGAAAATTTAATGAATTTCATATCTTAATTATGGATTACCCCGAAATGACGCTTGAATTAATTAAATACATAATATGACGATACACACATAAAAACACAAACATAAAAAATAAAAACATTCAAATTGCGAACGTCGTCCTTTTTAGGATGTTGGTTAACAAACAAATCCCTTCTCTGAATAATAATGATACAGATTTAACTAAACTTAAATTATATAATATGTAAGTTTAAAATATTTTCTATAGTACGTTACGATTACAATGATAAATCCTTGGTTCGTCGTAATGGGACGGTATTTTTGTAATAACATGAACTTGAAATACAGAATATCAAATAAAGCATACGTAAAAGGATTGACTTCAATAAGAACCAACCACAATCGTAACTTGAAATTCTAGCAGTAAATACTATAATAAATGCGGACGAACTCTACAATGCTTAATGTTGCAGAAACTAAACTCTGAAATGAAAAGGAACGACCTAATTCATATTACAAAATTTTCTGGCGACTTTCAATATTCAAGTATTTTGAGTTTAATTATTTGAATAGTACTCCATCGTGACATGCCTAATCTTCTACAACGTATTCTCAATGTCGAGAATTCTTAAGTCTTACTAACTTTTTGGACTGTAATTCATTTTAACTTTTAAATAGAAAAGAAAAAGAAATTTATTAATTTTAAATCCCTGACTTCTATTTGCGTAGGTCCAGGCCTTTTTAATGATTTATCGACAAACATTCTACCAAGCAGTTCATAAAGGCGAACGATTGTTCAAATTATCGTGATCACTGAATAATAAATATCACTGGACAAATTACATGAATCAATCTAACCCCAAAGTAAACAATTTATTTGCTTGTAGTAGATATGGGTATCAGTCAATGTTACTAATACATACTTATACATATATAAATGCTCAAATAGATTTAATAAACACCTAAACTCAGAAATACAAATGTCTATGCTCATCGCATAAATGTTTGTCCCTGTCGGGAATCGAATCCGAGCCCCATTTATGCGTAGTCGGGTTCGTTAATCACTCAACTAACTGATTACTGTGTGGTAGAGTTTTGCAACTAGGTTTGGTACCACCTCTTTTTATATCTTAGATAGCAGACAAGCAGACGGGTCTCTTGATTGAAAGAGACAACCATCGCCTATAGACACCAAAGGTGTTAATGGTGCGTTTCTATCGATGTAGCGAGGTTTTAATATCACTTGCATAAATTTTATCGACTACCTTACCCCCCAAACCGGAACACGACAGTGAAGAGCACTGACATGTACTAGATCCGGACGAAACAATGGAGGCTCTACCACCTAGTAGCCATAATGGTAGTGATTCGCATAGCCAATCGTTTGCCTTTTCCAACTCCTTAAGGAGCCCAGACCAACACGGGGGGAAATTCTTGCCGCAATATGAACGCTGCTTATTACTGTTGTAATTCAGTTTAGAGGGTTAAGAAGCCGGTAAACCTATACATGTGTCATTAGCATCCAGAAACACAAACGACGCAACGCACTATTAAACATCGCCTATAGATACCGTCTATGGTGTCTTTAGGCGATCGCTGTCTGTTTTTTTTTTTAATTTACTGTCCAAAACATTACATTTTACATATATTGATAAAAACAACTATGTACTTTAAAAACTTGTACACAAAACTTTTAAAGTTTATCCGGCAGCAGCTGTGGAGTCGACTGTGGATAATAGTGGAAATAGTATATAATTGCTACGATTTAATGAATATGTTATTAATACAGTATTTTTTAATTTATATTTTAATGGCTTTTTATGCAAATAGAGCGATTTCAACTCAGTTGGTAATTCATTCAGACACAAGGGTAAAGTATATTGTAGCATCATTTTACCATACACATTATTTACTCTAGGCAGAAGATATTTATCCATTTCAATATTGCGTAAAAAATTTGGTCGTTCTTTAATATTTAACATATCTGGTTAATAGATTTCATAAATAATTGAGTATTTAATTTTATCATATAATGGTACAACGTAGCAATATTTGAAAAGGAAATTGGGATTGCTTTACAATTTTTTTTTTAATATTTTTGGAAACTATCGTCCTTAATAGTTTTATTTGTTATTGATAAATATCCTCTATATAGGTTTTAAAAGTTTTGCCATAGCAACTGAGTCCATAGTTGATTAGATTAAGGAGAACAAATCTACTTGTTTACTATCTTACGCCATAAAAATAAACGGTAGACCAACGGTTGACTTTGAACTTTACGCTAAGTTGAGGTATTTTAAACTCTAAGATGTCAAAAATATAAAGTTTGTTGAAAACAATAGTATTTAAATTTTAAAAAAGCTATTACTTTTGAACGCGATAAACGGTTTTAACTTTCAATTCAGTTTTTAAGTTTCAAAAGTGTTATCCTGGATATAAAACCTCAAAGTTATGTCAAAAACACTTTTTTCAAAATTGAAAGAATCAAGCAATTTGCTCTAATTTTTTATTGCGTTTAGCGCATTCGACTCGGTTTTTCAAAACAAAGAGCTGATTAGATTTTAGAACCAGATTTTGGAAACTGAAAATTATTGAAACAAAAATATTCCGTTGACTTCTTTGAGGTTTTTTGAAAGTTCACAAAATTTAGTCGGTGAGTCGGTTCAAATTTTCAGGACGATTAAATTTGGTAGAATGCAGTCGGACGCTGTCAACTGCGTTCGTGCGGCCTAGCCGAAAAATTATGCGAGGTTTACTAATCCACACACATAAAACAAACACACACACACACATATATATACACACACACATACGGATATACTGACGTCATCGTAAAAATAGCCAGAACAACTTCTTAGAATTTTAAAAAGTTGAGGTGTGATACAAACTCGATTTTCTAAAACAGAGTGAAATCAACAAATTCCAGATTATTAAAAATTTTCTATTTTCTAAGCAAGAAGTTAGCCATCTACCACCGATTTCAATAGGTACTCCGTTCACGAATTTTTCTGAGACAAAAGTAACAAAATTACCCCTTTATTGTTCTGGGCCCTACTAGTAGTAGTCGTAGTAACGATAAAGTAAAGAAAATCATGACGTCTGCAGCTTACTTTCTGAGTCGAGGGTTTTTTATATTACAAGATAGCAAATAAGCAGATGGCTCTCCTGATTCCGCCAATCAGATTGAAAAGAGTTCTGCAACGTCTCGCCTAGGCTCGGTACCACATCTTTTTATTTCTTTGATAGCAGACAAGCAGATGGGTCTCCTGATTGAAAGAGACAACCATCGTCTATATACACCAAAGATTTTGACGGGGCATTGTTATTCGTGTGGCGGGATGATAATGCCTCATGCATAAATTTGCCGGGTACCTTACTCTCCAAACCGGAACACAAGAGTGACAAGCATTGACGCTATTACGGCAGAAATAGATAAGGCGTTGGTACTAAAAGTAGGGTGAGACGTTGCAGAACTGTAATAACTAGTAGTCATAATTGTAGTGATACCTATAGCCAATCATTCGCCTTTACAAATTGCCTGGTAAAATAATCTATTCTTCTAAGAGGCCCGGAATAACACGGGGTTAATTGACTATGAAGGATGTAACATACACATAAACTAATTACGAGTTTGTTTTAAATTTTTATTCATTTAAAAATAAATCCGTCATATTCTCGTAAGGGAAGTATTGTAAATGTTCCTATAAATTATAACAATAAATCAGGTATAAAAGAGTTCTAAATATATCCCTATTACTGAAAATGTTTCTTTATATTGATAAATTTAGACCGTCAATATACCAGAAAAGGTTCTTAACGATAAATATGCTATTTTGAAAAAGGCTACTCTGCATGTTACATGATCAATCAACTTCTGAAAGATTAAGTAGCGGTAGATTCGGTTATTGGTTAAAGGTGTTTATTTTAAATTGGATATTATAGCATGTTGCGTAACCGTTGAACAGTGTGAACAGTGTGGTTTGATCATATTTGTATCTGTAAAGTTTCAAAGTAGTTAAGAGATGGATTTAAAATTTTTAAACATAGTTTAATTTTTATTCATTTTCTGTATTAAAAAAAGTTTGGTCTTGTGCCTAGTGCATAATTCTATCTCATTTAGTATTACATATTGCTAAGTCGTAGTCCATGCGATAGATTAGGTGCTAACTCATGCGTAAATAATAATTTTCCGAAATAACTAGAAAATAAATTATGTTATTTCCTAGTTATTCCGGGAAATATATATGTTCAAAACAAAATGCGGCCGGGCTTAAATTGTGTTCGATAATTTGTATTTATGTCTCTATGGTAGAAAGAGATTTGTTAAGACGCACAAAATACTAACCGATTGGATAAAATTCCAACTCAAAGTATAAAAATAGGTAAATTGCGATCTGCAATTTTCTTTCTTTTGGCATAGCGATGGGTAATTATTGATAAATGATAACCTGTGGTGTATCATTTCTTTAAAATATTATAAAAAAATAAGCCCATCTTAGAATCTTTTCATAGTATAAATCAAAGTCGCTGTAGCTGTATGTACACTTACCTATATGTTTTAAATCACACAACGGATTGATTCAAGACAAAGACATAGTTATTCAAGAGGAAGTTTTATATGTGTAATGCGTGCATATCATAGTAGAAAAAGCCGTGTATTTCAAAAAGTTGTCGTAAAAACATATTTTATGCCCTTACAAGTTATATTGCACCCGTGAGAAGCTGGGGCGGATCGCTAGTAATTACTAGCGATTTAGTACTTGTAGTCTTCATTAACTTACCTAATTATATAAATCAATGAAGCCCGCAATCAATTGACGGCGTTGAATTAAATCAAATTGTCATATTAACTTGTCATAATTTACTCCACTAGCTCATTTGAAAGCCTAGTGTCTATCTATAGCAAATCCAAAATATATTGATATAATAATCTGTATTAATATTATAAATGCGAAAGTTTGGATGTTTTGATGGATGAATGGTGATGGATGAATTGTTACTCAATCACGCCAAAACTACTGACGGATGACTGTAATAGCACATAGACTACTTTTTATCTCGGAAAAGTGAGTATTTCTCGCAGGATTCACCAAAATCTTTTATAATTTAGCGGGTTGCACGCTCAAGCTAGTACATTATATATTTATGATAACATACCTTATAAAACATAGGTCGCAGTGACTGCTTTCAATTAAATGCTTCATTCGCCTGTAAGCAAAATCTAACACACAGTAATCACAGTTAGGCCGTGGTCCCAGAAACATTTTTATTGATTAAAAACAAGCTGATTTTTATGAACAGCGTCATTTTGACGCGACGCTTATATAACAATTAACAAGCAGTTGTGAGAAAATTAGGTTTGATCTAAATTGACTAATATCAATTTAAAATCTCATAATTCCGATATCTTTAGATTAGATGACTTGTCAGAAAAATCATCGAACGTGTAGGACAAAATTTTTGTAGTGTTTTTAATAATCAAGCATATAAAATAAAAAATTAAGAAAGAAAGATGGGCGTCTCGTCAAAACGAAGCTGTTTACAAAGATTCAGGTTGTTATTAATCAATAATATAAATGTTATTAGGAATACGGTAGTTTTACTTATAGTTTTCAATTACCTTTAACGAACAACCAGGGACAGTAGTTTGTCAGGGACACCCGTCATCCAAATGACGGTTGTACCTGACGAACACAATGAATTAACACTACCTATATTAAACGATAATAATAACAAAACATTTTAATGCCAATAGTGAATGTTTTCATCGTGGCTACTAGGTGGTAGAGTTTTGTATTGTCTCGCCCGGGTCTGGTACCATCGCCTTACCTATCCCTGCCGCAATAGCATCAGTGCTTGTCACTGTCGTGTTCCGGTTTGAAGGGTAAAGCCGTTTAACTTATGCATGTGACATTAGACCCCGCCACAAGATAGCAACACCATTAACTTCTTTGGTGTTGTCTCTTTCTATCAGGAGACCCATCTGCTTGTTTGCTATCTTGTGACATAAAAAAAATCTAGCTAAAAACTCAAAATATTATGCTAACTTGACTGACAACTAAAATTAAAATTACGAAGCTAAAAATCTAACTAAACACACAAAATTGAACAGTCACATATTTATTTTGGCAAAAGGAAAAATTCAGCTCATGCTTCGCCAGTAGCCGAAGGCAGACTGGATTTAAATTATTTCAAGCTCAGTAATAACATTAGAGCTTTTCTTATTAGTTGTTAATACAGTGACAGAACATAAATACTACGATCTAACAATCTGTTCTATAGCAAAACTGCAACTGTGTGTATTTAAATGTATCATTTACATCCATTTAAACTAATTTAAACCATGGAAAAGATGCTAATGGTATATGTAAGTCTATAAAAATGGTCACGTCGCGTATGTTCCTATTTATTTTAACCAAGTATGTAATCGTCATTCCAAGGGAAAATTAGAACTGTTCACTGTATCGTCATAAGAATTCAGTTTCGAATCCATGAACAACAAAAATGGGTCAATAGCTTTGGTCACTGTTACGAACCGAATGCGATAAAACATGGAACGACTGGTTTTAAGTTCGGATTAGAATTGGATTTAAGCAATAAAAAATCTATACGTACATAGGACTAGGCTAAACTGTGTTCCTAGATTTGGGGTCTGTAAAAAAGCGCACTTATCTTCTACAACCGTCAGAATTATAGGTCTACCAACTATTTTTCTCAGTAATTATTGTTTGTAAAAACTAAAATATAAGACACATGATAACAAACGACACTTAATTATGATCTAATCCACTTGTGATATGTGTAGAAAGATTTTATAGTTACTACATGTAAAACTTTTTTGAGATAAAATAGCAAATATAATGTGTTGATCCGTGCCTTTATTGAAGAATGTATGTACCATTTGTCTTCTTGTCAGACAGTTTGGTAAAGGCGAACGACAGTCTCTTACTCGGCCATTTGATTCTCTGCTGTTGTTTTCGCATTTGCAGTATTAAGGTTTTATTAAAGCTGTTCGATTATGTAATGATATATCGGTCTAATAACGGAAATTTTAATTTAAGGATTTATTCAAAAATAAACCAAAGGCAAATTTTCTGAAGTTTGGTAGTATTTGTACAACTAAAGGAAAAACTTTGATTTTGATTTTATTTTTCTCTTATAAGTTTCCTTGAATAATTTTGTCCTTTTTTTCTTATTTGTCCCCGTGTTGGTCCCGAGCTCCTTTGAACAATAGGCCAACTGTCGTTCTGCTAGGCAGGTCGTAAAAGGCGACCGAGTGGCTATGCGCGTCACTACCATCGTGACTACTAGGTGGTAGAGTTCTGCATCGGCTCGACCGGGTCTGGTACCACCGCCTTACCTATTCCTGCCGCAATAGCGTCAATGCTAGCCACTGTCGTGTTCCGGTTTGGAGGGTAAGGTAGCCGATAAACTTATGCATGTGGCATTAGACAATGCCACAAGATAGCAACGCACCATTAACATCTTTGGTGTCTATAGGCGGTGGTTGACTCTTTCCATCAGGAGACCCATCTGCTTGTTTGCTATCTTATAATATAAAAAAAGTTAATCTTATGACAATATATTGTCAACATATTTGTTCTTATTGAGTAATAGAGAATGTACAGCACTAAGTTCACATTTTATATCTGATATTTATGTGCGATAAAGATTAATATAGATTATTTACATAAAATACACGTATAAAAGAATATTTAGGTGTCCGTTATTCTCTTTTTAGAATTATTACGAGTTTTAACATAATATTGTATAAAATCAGCCTCTTCTAAATCGCACAATCCAGCGTCATTGAGTATAATAACTTAATTTATGAACTAAATGTTGCTAGCTTTCTGAAGAGATTTGCTTATAATCGGCTCGACGCGACGCTTTAAACAAAAAGATTGGTGTCAGTAATAATGATTACATATAATTTATAAGTTACTTTTGTGGTGTAAGGCAAATCTAAAATTGTATTTTGATTTTCTTAAATAATTAATCGATACTTTTATGTTTAATGTACATATTAAAAATGTTATTTCTAAATCATGTAATTATTTTGACAGTAATTGTAATTTTATTGGTAATATTTGTGTTTTTTAATTATTATTATTTTTTTATTTTTTATTTTAATTATGATTTAATTACGTTGTTTTGTATATTGTATAATGAATTTAATTATTGACTTTAGTATTTTATAATAACTTTATTTTAATGAACTGCCTAAAGATTTAAATTTGGACATTTTTAGACAGATTATTATGATTATTATAATTTTGTGACTTTATTTAACTACTAGGGGACAATTTAATTAATTTGTATTTAATTTTAATGACATTGCATAAGTTTATACCAACACATCTGATTTCTCCCTACTTGCGGGGAGGTACCCATAGTGCGGACAACCCTACATTTGTATTGCTATAATATTTATTGAGGGTAGGATGTACATTTGCCTTCAAAACTGTTATTTGTGATATTTAGATTTTGTTGTTAGTTAATAATTATTGTAAATACCCTGAGGATGCTTGTGCAAGCGAAACCGGTCGGAAATTAAATATAATTATCTAATTGTGAAACAGTACGAGTGTTATCGTCTAGCAAATATTATGTTAATTAATTTCACCTTTTTAATAATGGATTTCCGCAAAGTAATGCCTAAATCATTAAAATATCATAATGTATATATGTTTGTAATTCCTTGAAAAAATTCTCCAAGTAAAATAGAATTTTAGCCCCTTTTACTATTAGCAGTGTACATATAATTATTAAATAGTTATTGTCATTTAGTCACAAAAATAAATTTTTGTTATCAATGTAGGACTTGCTTGAACTTTACGTAGTGTTAAAAACTGCTTGATTGTTACAGATCCGAAATTTTGTCGTACATGTTTATACAGATAATATTGTATAAACTTTAAATACATATTTTTTATCTATGAAGAAAATTATCATTGGAAAAGTTTTGTCAGTTGAAACAAAATGAGACGATTTATAAGAATTTCTTTAAGGATCTTTTCCTTTTGTTGGCGCTCGTGTAACGAATATTTGCGAGCAAAGTGGCAAATATCTCCTCATCCTACTAGATAGTATTCTATATCGACACCTGCAATGAAAAGTGAAAAAAGAAATGAGTTACGATGGTAACTCATTTTTCGCAACTTTACAGGAGAGCGCGTCAAAGATTCAAAAAATTCGTATGAAATCGTTTTCAGCTCTTAACATTTTATTTAAAAAGAGAAAATCTACCCTCCCATATAACTAATATGTTATTTAAATGTGTATTTAAGTGCTTTTTGTGACTTACAATGATAATTCACGACCAAAACTTTATAAAATGGCATTGTAACTTAGATATATAATTAATTTTTTTATATTAAAATTTGCTTCATTAAATGTTAAAAAATTGTAAGTCTGAGATGCAATGCTTAAAACATGTATTTTTGTGTTTTGGCATAACTGTAAAAATAACACATAGTTAAATAATATGATAAATAAATCAGATAAATGAACCAAAACAAACATCCATATATTAATAAAAATATATCAATGAATTTATTTTTTGGTGTATTCCTCATCCAGTATTCTTTTATTACAAAAAATATAGGGGTAACCTAACCCTATCCAGTAAAATTAAAGATAAGTAGGTGCATTAAATATTTTTAACATCGTACTTATCATTAATACATATTTATAAAAACATTAATATAAAACTATAAAATATATAAAGAAAATAATATTTTATGCAACAAAAAGTATTATAGTATCAAATATCCTTACCGACTAGGTATTTAGTAACAACAGTGAGTAACCAAAAGTCAAAGTCAGAACCTTTCAACAACACAATCAACATAAAATCTTTAGGATATATATTTTGAAATTGGAGATACTAAAAGTATGCATAGCCGTAATCTATGCCGTAATCATAATATGTAATATTTTTTGCATTTACTTAAATTTATATAAAGTGTTTGCAAAAGAAGCGTTCTTAATCTGAATCAATCGTATTTTTTTTCATAGTTGTCACCAGATAAGACAAAATCATAAAATAGTTATGACATATTATTGGAATATCATTGCTGTTGCACCAGCTCATTATATTATAAGCCTTTAGAATGTTGGTCGGTACCGATAGTTGCTGCTCTCAGTGTTTGGAGATACCTGTCCAGCTTTATGAATACGAGTAACTGCCAATCGCCTGTAGACATCAAAGGTTTTGCGTTGCTATCCTTGTGGCGGGGTGTTCATTTCATGTGCATAAGATTACCGGTTACCTTAACCTTTAAACTAGAATACGATAAGTGACTAGCATAATTTGCTGTTATGGCTGGAAAAGATAAAGCAGTGAAGCCAGCCCCAAACAGGACATTGTAGTACTCTACCACCTAGAAGTGACGATGGTAGTGTCTCGTATAGCCAGCCATTCGTTCGCTTTTACGGAATTCTATTTAGAAAGGCAAATGGTCTACTTTTCAAAGGGAGGCCGATCTAAGACAGGAAAAATATCACTATCAAATATCACTCAATCGATAGATTATCCTGAAACGTCATCGTATTTTGTATACTATTGACAAAGTTTATGTGTATTATTTTGAATTTTTATAGTGATAAAAGTTGTTTAAAATACGTATATATTGTGTGTCTTAGTATACTTTTTGACTATAAAAGCATACCAAAACATTAAGCGCATCTAATTAAAGTCACCCATTACTGTAGTAGGTAGATAATTATATTTTTCTTATATATTATGTAACATTAACATAACATTATTGTGACAATAACAAAATTAACGTACCCTATTAATATTACAAATGCTAAAGTTTCTGTGGAAGATTATTTGTTATTCTTTCACACAAAAACGCCTAAACCGGTTTGGTTTGGATGACATATAACACGTGTGATGAACTTATGATTGTGGCATTAGACCTTGTCACATTAATAACGCACCATTAACATTTTTGGCTTTGGTGTCTATAGGCGATGGTAGACTCTTTCCATCAGGAGACCCATCTGCTTGTTTTTGACCTTTTATATATATATATATATATATATATATATATATATATATATATATATATAAAAGAAAATTTAAGAATACTTAACCACCATATAAAGTTCAATTGCCTTTCGGCTGCCTGGAAGGACAATCCCGTATACTTATATAAATTATATAATAAATATAATAATCTTATATATATATATATATATATATATATATATATATATATATATATATATATATATATATATATATATATATATATATATATATATATATATATATATATATATATATATATATATATATATATATATAAATAATATTTTAAGTTGATGCAATCGTACCTTAAGTTCATACTTGTTAACAAGAAAAGAGAAAGTAAATTATGAACGAAGTGACTTTCTCTGCGCAAGACGGATATCATGCAGAAAGAGTTTAGGAAATTGAAAATTGTGCCTCGGAATTTAACCCCATTACTAAGGAAATGAGGAACGTGAGTATGTTGTAGATTTCTCTCCCGTATTCTTCTCAAAATAACTTTCCGTCGCCACGAGGCGAAAAATCCCACCTGTGTATTATGTAACCGCATTACTCATTGTACGACGTCGAAATTAAAAACTAAACGATTGAAACTTTTCACTAGATAGAATATAAATACAATTATTATAGTTATATATAGTTAATTGATGTCATTACTCCATACAATGACTGAGTCGATTCGATTGACTCGCTTCGCAGTGATGAGCAATGTTATTTTGTTTTCTACCCATATAAATTGACTTATTGAATTTACCCAAAACATCTATTCCATATATGGGAATGAGCTTGATGTATGTATGAATTTTTCTCCAAAGGAAACCCTCGGGTAAAGATTATTATTAATTCGCCTTATAGCTTTTTCAGCAAAATATTTTTTTTTCAGCATAATTTCCTTACCGAAAAATCCCATATGAAATAATGCGGTGAAATTATCAAAAGTATAATTTGCAGTACTGACATCAGTTAATTGTGACATTTTTAACTACAAACCGAGCCGAATAACTAACCTACTGTAATTTTATCTAGAGGTATACCTACAAACATATGATTTATGGACACATAAATCATATCGTTACGATTAGTCTTGTTTACGCGTAGATTTCGAAGATTCGGGAATGAAGTGGAACTTTACCTTGGATATAAATAGGGGTGTGTTGGCAAATAGAGTGCAGTATTTATAAAGCGATCGAAAGCAATACTTGGAACGATCAGTGTGAAGCGAGAAGTGTTTAAGTAATTCAGCGTAGTCGGTTAAGTTTAGTTGATATAGTGAGTACTATTGGTGTTTATCAGTGTATTTACGTATTGCATTGTAGTGTTTAGTATATTTGTGTTGTAAATACATGGATTTATTATAAGTGGTGTTTGATTACGCAATTACGAACGCGAAGCACGTAACATTATTAATGGAAAAATATGCGAGTGGCAGTTAATTATTATTTAATCCTCACGCCAGGCGAGAAGCAATTAACTATCAATTACCCGTACCTTTTATATCTTCCTTTCGTACTTTACCTTTTAACACTTAAGCTCCTGTAATAAAATATTGACTTTAAAGTATCATTATTTATTGCACTTGTATAACTAATTAAATTACAAAAACAAAATTTTTTGTAGTATTTGTCCATGCAGTATTCTTTAAATCAAAGCCAATCTCAATTTGTATAGACCTTGATATTCATTTTACTAGTAGTCATTACTGAATAAAGCATTATTTTATTTTAGTCTCATCTCGTGAATGAAAGATTTTATTTTGGCTTGTATAGAGGCAGCAAAATGCATTATTAATAAGTAAATAAATATAATTAGACGAATCATTCGAAATTAGCAACCTTTAATTTCCTTTTTAAGTCAACAACAAAAATATCTCAATAATATTAATATAATCCATTATATAAACTTGCAGTACAAATGTGTAAATTTGTAAGTGTTTTTTTTTTTCATTTATTTTAACGCGCTAGGTCCTAGTCGAGCTCATAAAATTTTGTTTATGTAAGTCTTTGTTCATATTTATTATTAATTACTTTTTTATATCAGAAAAGTAAATCGTTTCTCTGAAATTTATAAACAATTTTAATCACGCAATGGTATCCCGTCGCGGGTCGCTAGTACATAAATAAACATTCATAATTATATAATTATTTAACAGCCATAAAAATGTTGCAAAAATTGAAAAAAAATCTGAAATCTCCTGTTTCGAGATCAAATGGGTCAAAAAACATTATTCTAATTTATGTCTGATTTCTATATCAGTAAAACGACTCGTTTTAGTTACGAGTAGTAAAATTTTCTAAGAGGAGTAAGCTGAAAGTATCATATTTTGGTTCCCGGAGGCCTTTTCCTCCTCTCCTTATACTATAGGAGCACAATCAAAAGGTAGTTATTTACCCCAAAGGGGTACCATTAGCGTTAACGGTGGAGATTCCACCTCGAGACATCCATGTTCAGGAGTTTGTGATCAACCTGAGCATGGATGGTCAGGCTGCCCTGCGTACTCTGGGGAAAGGACAAAATTGTGCTCATACACTCTGCTACTCGGGGTACATGGAGCAACTAAAGGCTCCCCCTACAACACTCCGCGTGGACTTTATTTAAATACGTGGTCTCCATTCTAACTTAAATGAAGTCCACTACCATCTTGAGAGGTTTGAGCTGGCTTTGCTCTTAAAAACCGAGACTCAGATATCTTCTTCGGCAGATACCTCATATCTCTCCTAAACAGAGTACAAATTAGAGCATTCATTTGTACCCCGGGCGGGAGTTAATGCTTACGTAAGAGAGGATATCTGTTCCTAGCGTCTCAGCAGCCTTAAAGTAGGGACATATACATCCTCTGGCTACGCATAGAGTGTGTAGAAGATAACAGTATGTGTACTCGCAATATAAAGGATAACAAATAATAAATATAACCAGTGGCACTCGAACCTCGAGCGTTTCATTTCTCTCCCAACGCACACACGAACATCTACACTGGTGATCCCGACTTGTTGTGAACACGTAACCTAAATGAATCGACTAACCGATGTCTCAGAATGGGGTCGTCAAAATCTTGTTATATTTGAACCCAAAAAGACGCAACTTGTGCGTATACCGCTAAAAAAACACCCTTTATCGTATCACATCGGTTCGAGAGCACTCGCCTGACAGCCTCAGCCAGTATTGGAATACTGGGAGTCGACATATCGAACAACGTTCAGTTCCGTGATCACTTGGAAGGAAAGGCTAAACTAGCCTCCAAAAAGCTTGGCGTACTCAGTAGAGCAAAGCAATACTTCATGCCAGCCCATCGCCTTCAACTTTACAAGGCCCAAATTCGACCTCACATGGAGTACTGTTCTCACCACTGGGCCGGAGCTCCTCAGTTTCAGCTTCTTCCTCTTAATCGCATTCAACGAATCGTCGACGATCAGGCTATTTCTAATGAGCTTGACTCTTTGGCGTTACGCAGAGATGTAGGTTCGCTCATCATCTTTCACCGTATGTATTATAGGAAGTGTTCCGAAGAGTTATTCAGACTAATTCCTGCCGCTAAATTCCATCATTGGACATCGCATCAAAATTTAAATTTCCATCCTCACCACCTCGATGTCTGGAAATCCACAACCGTGCGCTTTTGTCGGCACTTTTTGCCTCACACAAATCCTTTGTGGAATCAATTAACTTCGGGAGTGTTTCCGAACGGATACGACTTAAGAACCTTCAAGAAACGAGCTTATTCATTCTTAAAAGGCCGGCAACGCAGCTGCAAGACCCCCGGTATTGCAGTTGTCCATGGGCGGCGGTAATCACATACCATCAGATGCACCACCTGCTCGGTTGCCCCCTCTTCTATAAAAAAAACCTTCTGATGCGTATTTATGCGTGCCTGTACTGCTCTAACATGTTCTATAATATACTGCTCTATAATGCTCTCACTTGTGGGCAGGGGCTTCTCAATACAAGCTCCTTCCTTTTGATCGCATTTAATGTTCTCGGTAGCGAATCGACGACAGGACTATTTCTGATCGGCTTGATTCTTTGGCGTTACGTTGAGATGTTACATCATTCTGCATCTTCTATCGGATCTCTAATGGGGAGAGTTCCAAGGAACTGTTTGGATTAATTCCTGCCGCATAATTTCACCATCGGACATCGCGACAAAATTCAGAATTTCATCCTCATCATCTCGATGTCTGAATCACTGTGCGATTCTTGAGGAATATATTTCCCGCACCACTCTTCCGTGGAACTATTTATCGGCAAGGGTTTTTTCAAACGTATACGACGATAGGGATCTTCAAGAAAAGAGCTTATTATTTCTTAGAAAGTTGGCAACACAACTGCAAGTCTTCTGATAGTGTAAATATCCATGGGCGGCGGTGATCACTTACCATCAGTTGAGCTTCCTGTCTGTTTGCCTCCTTCGCTATGAAAAAAATTACTAAATGTTGGATATTTCGACAATATGTAAGACCAAATCCCGTTCAAAATCTTTAAGATATCTACCACCTTAAATGGGTGGTAATAGTAACACGTATCAACCTTTTCTCGCCCTTTACAATATGCCTAACAGTAACCTCGATGCAAATATATATATATATATATATATATATATATATATATATATATATATATATATATATATATATATATATATATATATATATCCAATCAATTTAGGCAAATATTCGATTTTAAGTAGAGTACTTAAAATTGAATATTTGGCCTATTAAAAATTACTATACCGTGAAACTGAAAACAAAATATCTCATTAATAAAACATTAACATTATATTTCCATTTACGTTGCTATGTTCGAGATCAAAGTATTTATGAGGTATCCTTGAAATATTGTATACGTCGAACTGGCTGTAACAGATCGCCCTAATGAGAAAAGTTTCAAAGATCTCGTCAGATTGAGTAATAATGCCAACACTCAACAATTTTCTGTCAGTGAACAATCAATTCAAAAGCTTTTTTCAGCTTTTTCTCAAGTTTTAGCAACGTTTCAATTTTTTGACACTTTCTTAACAATTCACGAAAGTGGATTATCGTCAATTCATCTCGTTTATAGGCTGGGATTCATTGAAAGTTAAGTACATTTTAGAAAATATGTAATTTTATATTATCGTTGGTAAGTATAT
Source organism: Apodemia mormo (assembly GCA_036924255.1). Lineage (NCBI taxonomy): Eukaryota > Metazoa > Arthropoda > Insecta > Lepidoptera > Riodinidae > Apodemia > Apodemia mormo. The sequence goes on from JAUPFN010000008.1 coordinate 21,680,664, forward strand.
TTGGCCGGCAACGCAACTGCAAGATATCTATCTGGTCTTGCGGATGTCAATAGCCGACGGTGATAACTTTCCATCAGGTGTACCTCTTGCTCGTTTGCCCCTCTTCTATATAAAATCGAATTAAGGAATTTATTTTAAGGTTATTTCAAGTTTTTTCCTCTATTTTCACTTGATTTTCACGTTATCAATTTTTTAACGAAAAAAGTGCATAAATAGACTACGATTTGCGGCTTTCAGTTAGATTTGTCCTTAATTTTGAGTAAAAAAATAAGAGTTAAACACCTAAATAGGTATATAAAATTATACATGTATTTGTATGATATATTGTAAAACTCTTAATTTTAGAGATGAGCAACCTCTCCCAATCTAGATCTAGAATTATAAGTGATAAAATGCGATAATATTATTTTTTTGAACTAGATGATTTAAACGAAATAATACTACCAACGTAATATTAAAACCCACTTACGATTTCCTGTATTTCTGAATGTAGGGTACATTAGATCTTTATAAAATTTAAGTGGAACCAAAAGGTAAGTATAGCCTCTAAAAATCGATTCTATAGGTTCCTAAGTAACAAAAATAAAAAATAAATTAAATTGAAAACTTCTTCCGTTATGGAAAGTCGATTGAAAATATCGGACGATGGGTGGGGCCACTTGTAATTGATTATCTTTGGTAGAATATATTTAATCTTCTGTAAAAGACGAGTAAATCTTTGAAAAAAGTAGGAAGAGAAAAATGTTTTTTAATGTGGTGTGCGTTTCTGTTTTACTTAAACTAAGCCGTCGACGATAAATGCTATAAAATGATGTACACAGACCACGAGCTCTGCACTCTATAGCCAATGTATGCTGGTCTACGTTAAAATGCCGTGCTTATTTTTACATAATGCACCTAAATAATGTAGTCGTAAGTTAATGTTTTTTAATAATTAATTTATCAACAAGTGGGACAGGCTTAAGCCATTTATTACTTTTAATATTCCAGACAGGTCCTCTAATGCCTGTGTCTGATATTTTCACATATTTTAATTTGAAAAATAAATGTCATTAGAAAGAATGATGGCAAACATATTTGCTGCGACTCATTCCTTAAGAATACAGATAGTATAGACAGATACTACTTCCGATTTAAAACGACTTCCAAGAAAAGAGCGTGAAAGCTTAAATCTGTACATCACACGTGAATGACTGAAATCTTGTCATCGTTTAAAAATACAGTATGCTTATTTGGACGCCGATTTTTGTTTTGCCAGTTTATTATTCAAGGTTAGAATTAAGTATAACTTAATTTGTACAATATTTAAATTGAATAATTCGTATTATTCGCTATGAATAATAATACAATATTTATTAATTAATATATATATATATATATATATATATATATATATATATATATATATATATATATATATATATATATATATATATATATATATATATATATATATATAGTACAAGTGACTATATATATATATATATATATATATATATATATATATATAATATATATATATATATATATATATATATATATATATATATATATATATATATATTATTGAATTGAATATATACATAGTATTGAAATGGAATTTCGCCAAATGCCGATGATGAAAAGTGTAGAATATAAATATAACGATTAACTTATATTCCTTTTTGGATTGGATAATATAATCTACATTTTTTTTTCAAACAACAATCAAATCGATTTCTTAATAGCCCAAATGTCATTTTTTATGAAAATAACCCTCTAATTATTTTGTTTGCTTAATAACCCAATTATTCTATTTGTTTCGAGCCCCTATCTACGGAAAAAATCCTAATGGGCTAAATTTTGGTAAACACACTTTATTAATGTGTTTTAATGAAAATTTAAATATCGACATTAAAGTTAATAAATGTCAGATGTCACAAAAATATATTTCGATATTTTCTAGAATATATCCCCGGCGTGTTGAAGAGAGTAATCAATGTGGAGAAAGCAGGACAAATCTGCAAGAATTGTGACCTATGGAACTCGGCTCTCTTTGCCTAACCCGTAAGAGATCTAGCGTGTTACAATTACTTATATAATTTAGTGATTTAGGAGTTTGTGTAGTAGGCTAGTGCCTATATTTAATGAACAACCTCCACTAGCTGATTTTTTGTGTTTTATTGTACAACGTGTATATCTTCATCACTTTTTAACCGTGATTCTGTGTTCTAAACTGAATGGAGATTGAGTGAGAATGAGAGACTGAATAGAAATTGAGATTTAAATATGGAGATAAGTCCACTCAGTCCATCTTATCGACAACTATAAATGACAGAAAAACTAAGGATACCGGCGATGAATAATTTAAAAAAATCAGAGAAAAATTGTTTCTAACCTCTTACATACCTCTGTATTTTTAATTATTTAAATTAAAAAAAAACGTTGATAGTAGAAACGAGCTATTACATACTTGTAATGGATTATGCCTACCGAGGCTATCGAGGAGACTTTTTTTTATTGTCGATAGGGAAGCACTTGAGCACGATCTCGCCTGATGATAAGCAAAGATGTGGTCTAAGATGGAACCCGCTTCCCTTGAAGGTAATTTTTCACTCTTCTCTTGAAGATCCTCAGGTTGTACCCGTCGGGGAACACACACTCAGGAAGCACTTCGGATCAAGACTCAGAAACTTCGGATCAAGAATGTCGAATCGAACCACTTTGTCCAGGTACGTGGAACGTCCACCATATAGCAATGCCTAGTATCTGTGACCATATAAAAATGCACCTTGCATTCTATCTCGGAGGTGGCGCGGAAACGAATGCATCCTAATGGAGTCGCTTCCTCTGCGCTCTACTCCGAAAAACTGTTGACTGTATAGAAAAATGCAAAAAAATATATTTACAGGTAATTGGATGACAAACGACTGTATAAATAAATTTTATCGACCTCCGAGCAATACAACACGAGGTATTCGCAAAAGCTAAATTTTATGTCTACTATTACCTAATACATTTTGATTAGGTAATAGTAGACATAAAATTTGATTTGAATATCGAATTCTCAAATTATCATAAAAGCATCGTAATGGTGGTGTATACTGAAATTCAGCTCACTAGGAATTTTTTTTGGGGATTTTCTGAACGAAGTTTAAAAAAAATTCAGTAATGTTTAATAAATAATAAAAATGTCACGCATTATAGATAAAAGTTAATTTGCCCCCATTTTACACATTTATAATAGAAATTGAATTGTATTACATTTTTTTTTAAATTCCATTAATCTGTAAAATAAAAGTATAAATCAATATTAGAGATATGATAAAATAAACGTAAAGAGAAAAGTGTAGATAATACATAACAACTATTTCCAAATTTTATATGTCAACCTATTTGCTTGTACGCACTTTTTTTAAAAATTACTAAGAGGAATTTAATTGATTTTCACGGCTAGATAATTGTTGGCTTGAAACAGACTATAAATTATTTCATTTAAATCAAATGTAAGGAAAGATGTTTTTCTTAATTGTTATTAAGATACTTTATTTTTCTCAATAGCATTACTGTGTTATCTTAATCTAAATTATCTATATTAATATTATAAATGCGAATGTTTGGATGTTTGGACTTTAGGAAGGATGGATGTTTGGATGGATAGATGTTTGTTACTCAATCACGCAAAAACTACTAAACGGGTTTGAATAATTTTGGCACACAGGTAGATGATGAACTAGATTTGCATACAGACTAATTTTAATCTCGGAAAAATCATGTGATCCCGCGGAATTCGTCAAAAACTTTTATAATGCAGCGGGCTGCACGCGGCAGCTTGTGATAAGATAAATTTCGAAATCACAAGAAATCAGTGTATTTGTCCGGGCTTAATTTAAAAAATGAATTATCTGCTTTTTTGGCAGTTTTCAAAAAGTGAACGATTGGCCAAAGATGTTACTATCATCGTTACCAACTCCATCACTTGTTCTCACCGCGTTAACTAGTGCTTTTATTTTGAATACGATACAAATACAAAATACAATACAAATTATATACAATACAATACAAATACAAATTACTTATTAATAAAATATTATACAATTGTATATAAAATTACTCTCCAGACAGGGATTATACTTGAAAAACTTTAAAAACATCAATGAAAAATATCGACACTCAGGGATTGAGCCTGCGACCGTCTCTCTAAAGCCGGGACGCTCTACCACGGAGCTAATGTCGTCAAGCTAGATGTGGCGTAATTCTTCTTTGCTATGCAATTGATTACGTCCATATTATACTCTCAATTAAAGTGCGTTTTTAAAATTCAACCTCCAAAGATGTAAAAATCGAATTTTACGCAAACGGAGCCTCGAGCAAGTTACTTATTTATATAGGTAACGTATCTCCACTTCAAATAAACGATGTTATCATAAGCCGATCCTGTCATATTTGTTTACACTTTTTCTTGTTTCCTCTTTTATTTTAAAACAAGCGTTTAGAGTGGCTTTGTTTTAATTTATTTGCTTTTGCTTTAGGGGCGGTGTGCTCGCCTTTGTTTACGTAATTACGTTTTTACTCTTATTTCGCACCTGTCTTCGTCAAATGCGGCATTGTTTTTTGAGGAAATTGGATTTTGTTATGACGACATAAATACTTTTAAAACATATTTTCGTGATAACACAATTTTAACGAGCGTCATATTTAACCTCAGAATTCAAAGGTACCATTTTTATAACATTGTTACCTTGGTATTACTTTTATGAAGATGGATATACACTTTTTTGTTAATAATACGTATTATGTAAAGCCAGTTGATTTATAATGAATTCTAGGAAGTGTGTAGACTAGCCGCTAGCGACACAGTATCGCTATCAGGAATTAAGTGCCGTATATTGCGACCTATTAGTATTTAATACACATAACGACTTGAAATAGCCGCAAGTTAGTCACCACACGGCTTGATACATAAACATAAATTAAAAAACCTAACAAAGGGTTCCTTTAGATTTTACACCTTCGAAAATTATTACAAACTTACCAGACTTACTATAGATATGATGATGGTATAAAACTATAATACTATTTGATTCGTAGCACAAATATGCAGGTTTGTTATTTTTTTATAGAAAAAAGAGGCAAACGGACAGGAGGCTTACCTGATGGAAAGTAATCACCGCCATATCATAGACAACTACACTATCGGAGACTTGCAATTGCGTTGTCATATCCGTTCGGAAAAACCGTTGCCGGTAATTGGTTCCAGCGAGAATTAGTGCGGGGAAAATGTGCCTCGAGAATCATACAGTTGTGAATTTCCAGACATCGAGACGGTGAGGATGAATTTTGAATTTTGATAGAAGATGCAGAGCGAAGCCACATCTCAACGTGATCCTAAAGAATCGAGTCGATCATAGATAGTCCTGTCGTCGACGATTCGAGCCGCTCTACGCTGAATGCGGTGAAAAGGAAGGAGCTGATACTCTGAGGAGCCACAAGTGAGAAAAGTACTCCATATGAGGCCAGATTTGCGCCTTATAAAGTTGTAAGCGACGGGCCGATGTGAAGTACTGTCTGACCCTACTGAAAACACCTAGCTTTTTTGAGGCTAATTTGGCCTTGCCTTCCAAGTAACTAAACGTGAAATTAAACTTTGCTCGATTTGTCAACTCCCAGGATTTCAAGACTGGCTGTGGCTGTTAGGAAAGTATTTTCGAAGCGAGAAGATACAACAAAGGGAGATTTTTTCAACTTCAATTTCCGACACAAGTTTTTTCCGGCACTTGTGGACGTGTTGTTGTAAAACCTCGCTGCGGCCGAAATACAAAGCATCACCTGTATTGTCATCCACATAGCAATGAATGTTGCTTGATTGCAACATGTCATTAATATGCAGAAGAAACAGTGTAGGTGGTAGCACACAGCCCTGAGGAACACCAGCATTGACGCGTTTAAGTTCAGAGCATGCGCCATCAACAACGACATTCATGCTCTGATCTGCCAAAAAACTTGTGATCCAATTGCTGAGTTTCACGGGAATAATAAGGGATATTGGAGAGAAGTGCTTTGTGCCATACCCGATCAGGTCTTCGCTATGTCCAAACTAACTGCCAAAGCCTCCCCCTTATTCTCCACAGCCTCCGCCCATCGATGCATTAGTTAAACTAAAAGATCACCAGCTGAGCGACCGCGACTAAAACCGTACCGTCAGGTTGCCTTTAGCTCCAACATTAAAAATTATAAATGACAGTAACGAAGAATACTTCTTTATGCCATTTTCAACGGTCGTGATTATTTTTCGTAAGCTAAATGTATACGCTTCATGATTCTTAAACTGATAGTGATATAGTGCCACTTCCCAATTTTTTATAAATAACTAGCTGAGCCCGCGACTTCGTCCGCGTGGAAAAAATTAGAAATAAAAGTAGCTTAAGTTACTGCCTACCATACAGCTATCTGCCAGTGAATGTCAAGTCAAAATCGGTCCAGCCGTTTCAGAGATTAGCCGGAACAAACAGACAGACAGACAAAAATCGTAAAAAAAAAATGTTATGGTACATGTACCGTGTTTACATCCATATGCATTTAGTAAAAAGCGGTTATTTTAACATTACAAACAGACACTGTTTTATTTATATGTATGTATAGATTTTTAAACCTTAAATTAGTTAAAAGTACTATTTAGCAAATTTTTTGTTGTTCTCGTGCTAAAAACGAAATTTATACAGTTTCAAACTTATTTACTATGTAATAAGTAAAAGTATTTTGATGTTCTACGAAAATATAAAGTACTTTTCACGCAATATTGAAAAGATTTTATGATTAACTATCCGTGTTAGTGTGGTAGTTTGGATTAAATCTTAGAAATGAAAGTAGAATTAGTTCTTGACATTCGATCGGACTCATATTTGGTATGCTTGTGTATCTTCAGTGACAATATGGTAATAATATATTTCTGTAGAGCTGATCTGATTGTAGATTTTTTCGTTGGATTTGTCTAGGCAAACACATCTAGTTTGTGTTCGTTTGATTTGTCTAGACAAGAATAAATCAATTGATTATTGACTTAAACGAGCCCAATAGCTTGTAGGAGAAATAAAGAGAGGAATTTTAATCTTGTAATAATTTTTATGCGCGATACAAGCTTTTAAAATAATCGAAATAATAGAATAGTAATTACATTTTAAATTGTGGATATTTATTTTCTCGGTGATTGATCATCCAAATATCGTGCTTATGTGAATGTTACAGGAAATAAGAAGCTAATTAACTTTCAACAAATTTGAACGTTTTTGAAACTAATTATGTTATTGGCTACATTATTTTATGGCCAATCAAACAGTGTACTAAAACAAGATAGAAAGAATTGATTTTACGTAAATCCGATTTTAAAATAACAGCATCTGGAATAAAACGAGCACATTCCGGACTAGCATAAATGGTGCCCATTATCTGCCTAACCAAGCTAAAACAGGTAGATTGCAGTATTTGTATCAAAGCTATTTTGATTTTATTTTCTCAAAATATCAATTATCTCCTTTCTTTCAGTACTTGAATGGTGAAAGCATGAAATATAAAAGAGTGATTCAAATTAAAACCAGGGTAATGGAAGTATGCAGTGTCCATCGTGGCGGATATTTGTGTCTCAGTTTGGAAAAAAGATAATAATATAATAAAACGGTTCGATCAAAATCAAGGACGTCGCCAGACTTTGGGCCAAAAGTTCTATTCCTGAAATTTCTTGCTAAGTTGAAATATTTTAAGCTCAAATCATTCAAAAATATACCTATGCATAGCTTTTTGAACTCCAAGACCTCAAAAACATTAGTAATGTAACTTTTTATTGCCATCATTTTGATATTTATTGCATTTTGCAAATGTATTTTTTGAAGCTCTGAAAATGTTGCCTTGAAAACAAAATCGATTAGTTAGAAGTCTCAAATTTCTATCAAAAAAAGCTGTAATTTTTAATAAATTTTTGACCATAAATCCTGAACAAATCACCATTTTTTATTCAATTTGCAGTATCCAACAATCAAAGGTGGATTTTGATAAATTTCAAAAAACATCAAAAAAGTTGCCAAAACTTTTTTAAAATACCTACCAGATTTATGCGTCCATTGATTCTTAAATCTAACCAGCTCTTATTCTTGCAAAAATTGCGTCGAATACCACAAATCAAATCAAAATCAGTTGATCTGTTTAGAACTTATCATTATAAAATTTACGACATCACTACGACTATTTTCAACTAATTGATTTCGCGTTCTATAAAACTTAATTCTAAAACTACGTTAAATGCAATTTGAAAATCAAAATCGGCCATCGCTATCAGTAGTAACAGCTTTTCAAAAATGTGTGCCGTTTTCAACAAGCTTTATTTAGATTTTGAGCTCGAAACGGTATACTTACTTTAAATTAGTGCAAGTTAAAAAAAAATGTTTTTAATATTATTTCTCAAAAACTCACACTTCTGAATAATATTCCAATTTTGATTTTCATGTCCTTTTTTCATTTACTTTGATATTTTCAATATACCGCTATTTCCATGAATGTAATTTCATATCAGAAATTTTAATAGATAGTTTCAAATCCTGGGAAAAACATTAATAGTTGTAATTTAAGTTTCAAAAATAACAATTTTCGAGGTAAACAGTGCTTCCTAACCACGAAGTTCTCCGTCGTTCCTAAATTTATGTAGTCAGTAGCTTCAAGTACTGTTAATGTAAAAGCCTTTGTTTTGTTAATTACTGAGCTGGGGGCCGGTCCGCACCTGCTTTCACCGCAACAAAATAAATTGAGCAAGTAAACCCTTTGCTTCAATTACAAGACGTCCTTTGACCGATACACTTTAATGTTATCAATTTATTTCTTTCATTACTTGTATCTTCAATTTACTGACTTCAATTTGTTCTGTTTAACCTTTGATATATTCCTGTACATTAGTTTTGATTCCAGATTTTATTAAAAAAACGTCTTTTGTGAATTTAGTGACTAATCAAAAGTTATTGTTTCAAGTAAAAATTAGCCTAAATTTCAATGCAATCTGTTTTAGATCTTGAAATATAGCCTATGGTTATTCACTAATTATGAGAGCAATATTTTAAAAATTACAGTTACAAGAAATTTATCAATATCTTGATTTATATTAAACGAGGTGAACACGGAAAAAGTGGCTTAAGTTTTCTCAGTTGTTTGTCAGTCAATGCGTTACTATTCTATGATTATTTGTATATTTGACTAGAGATGTGATAAACGGCTTTTAATTATTAACACGTTTAAACGTTTTGCTTATACTTTTAAGCGTGCTTAAAAAAGCGCTTTTCGTTTAAACGCTTTTTTAAACAAAAGTTGTTGATCGTTAAGAAGGTCAATTATAAAACGAAGATTTAAGTGAATTAGTAGCGACCGATAAAGCCGAGAGCTGAAAAAAGCGTTCAATGTTTTGTGGTTTTGTTAGCGTTATTACTTATTACTAGCTTATAGAAATGACGTGTTATCAAATACAATACAAATTATTATAAATACTAGCTGACCCGGCAAACGTTGTTTCGTCATATAAATTATTGAAATAAAAAATAGGGGTTGATGATAGAAGGGTGAATATGAGGGTTGTATGTATTTTTAAAGCCACAATTTAAAAAAAAAAAACTTGACCAGACACCAGAATGGAACGCAGTTCCTTTTATTATTATTTACAAAAAACCTGTATATACTCAACAAAAATAATCGTCGCGACACCACACTGTTCAATGCGAAATAGAATTTCGGCACCCGGTCGATATGGGAATCCGGTCGAATTTCGGCACCCGGTCGAATTTCGACCCGCGGTCGAATTTCGGCACCTGGTCGAATTTCGACCCACGGTTGAATTTCGGCACCCGGTCGAATTTCGACCCACGGTTGAATTTCGGCACCCGGTCGAATTTCGACCCACGGTCGAATTTCGGCACCCCGTCGAATTTCGGCACCCGGTCGAATTTCGACAAACGGTCGAATTTCGGCACCCTGTCGAATTTCGACCCACGGTTGAATTTCGGCACCCGTTCGAATTTCGACCCACGATCGAATTTCGGCACCCGGTCGAATTTCGGAACCCGGTCGAATTTCGACAAACGGTCGAATTTCGGCACCTGGTCGAATTTCGACCCACGGTCGAATTTCGGCACCCGGTGGAGTTTCGGAACCCGATCGAATTTCGACCCACGGTCGAATTTTGGTACCCGGTCGAAATTCGACCGGCGGTTGAAACTCGGCAACCGATCGAAATTCGGCACTCGGTCGAATTTCGACACTCGTTCAAAATTTGACTGTCCGTCGAAATTCAAATTTTGGTCGAAATTCGACATTCGGCCGAAATTCTGTATAAATGTCGAACATTTGGCACTAGAAAAAAAAGTAAACTCAATCAAATAGTAGATAGACTCTTTCACTTTCAATGCACGAGCTAAAGGGAAGTGGCTGGATATTTCTGTGCTTACAATACTTTACTATAGCAAAAAGTGTCGTGACAACTTTTCGTAAGAATTTTTTCCGTCTAGCCCCCTTTACAACGCGCGATAAGGAACTTCGTTCCAATAAAAATAAAAAAAATTGTCTTAAAAATAAAAAAATAATGTTAAGGGGTGAACAACCCTTATCACTTAGGGGTATAAAAACAGTAGCCGATTTTCAGACCTACTGAATAAGCATATAAAATTTCATGAAAATCGGTAAAGCCGTTTCGGAGGAGTATGGTAAATAATATTGTAACACCAGAATTTTATATATAAGGTACTTTCTCAATCAATCAACTTCCCTTCGTACTTTTCAGACTTAGGACTGTCTGAAATGAATAGTAACACAATATATACTTTTTTATCCATTACGTAATTTCAATAATTAATATAAACAAAATTACTTTGGAAATTTGTAAAGGGATTCGAGTCATGTTCTTACGCGCGCTAAGTAAAATAAAACAAACAATAAAATAAAATAAACAATTGATGAGCGCGTCCAATTTCTTCAACAACGAAAAGCGTACTGGAACTTGAAAAAACGTAAGTTGTCAATTCGTTGTAAAAAGCAAAGTTGTCAATTCGTTGTAAAAAGCACTAACCAACCAAAAACGGAGCGTTGTCAGTCCGACACAAATATTGCGTAAACAAGTAGAAAATAATTTAGCCGCTTGATACGATAACCAATCCAAATCGTTATCGTTTCTTATAGGCATAGTAATAAGGTTGTTAATCCAATAAAATGAAAAATTATATTGAGTCTTAGAGTATAGAAATAAGGTTCTTTATTCTATTTTATTTTGATTTTTAACGTTATTGAAATAAGGTTACTTTTCGTCAATCATGCTAATATGGTATTTAAATTTTTGTATCTTAAACATCAACGTTTAAACGAAAACAGCTTAAATCCGTAAGCGCGCTTATAGGCTTATTTTGAAAAGCCTAATTTTTTAAGCCTATATCGTTTAAACGCCCACGACTATATTTGACAGCTATGAGAATATATCACATTCGTTTTTTTTCTATTTTTCGATAATTTTTCTTTGATTTGGCCCAACCTTTTTTTCAACCCCAAATTTCCTACCTATTTCACCACGCTAAAATATTCGCTACTAATGTTATTATTAATATTATAAATGCAAACGTTTAGATATTTAGACGGATGAATGTTGGTTCCTTAATCACGGCAAAACTGTTGAACAGATTGGGATAAGGTTTTGCACAAAGCCAGGTGATGATCTGCAATAACATAAGCTATTTTTTTATCCTGGAAAAATTAGGTGATCCCGCGGGATTCACCAAAAAAATTTATAATGAAACGGACGGCACGCTGCAGCTAGTAATTTATATAGCAAAACAACGTTTGCTAGATAAGGTAGGTTAATAATAAAATTTCAATAAATCCGTACTTCCATACTAATACTATAAATACGAAAATCTGTTTTTAATTATTTTTTTATATCATAAGATATTAAACAAGCAGATGGGTCTCCTGAGAGAAAGAGTCAATCATCGCCTATATACGCCAAAGGTGTTAATGGTGTGTGTCTATCTTGTGGCAAGGTCTTATGCAACATGCATAAGTTTACCGGCTAACTTACCCTTCAAACCGGAACACGACAGTGACAAGCACTGACGTTATCGCGGAAGGAATAGGTGAGGCGGTGGTATCAGACTCGGGCGAGACAATGCAAAACTCTATCACTTAGTAGCTACGATGTTAGTGACTCGTGTGGCCAATCGGTCGCTTTTATGACCTGCCTGGAAGAATAGCAGTTGGCCTATTCTTCAAAGGAGCCCGGAACTAACACGAGGAAAAGTCTGTTACGCTTTTACGGCTAAACTACTGTACGGATTTCGATAAAAGGCATGGAGATATTTGACGACCTGGAATCAAACATGAGCGAACTTTTTCAAAAATCAACCCCTGGGAAAGGAGATGAAACTTTGTATGAAAAACAATATGGAAGACGTTAATCTACTCGTGGGCGAAGCTGCGCGAGTCAGCTAGTGTTTTATACATAATCAAAAATTGTGTTCACTCTACCGCTATTTAACACCTAATTTTGGGTTTAAGATAAACTTATCATAAATGAATTAAATTATATAAGAGCTAGTCATAAAATCCACAAATATTTGCCTTTTAACTTATATTATGGTTCCTCCTAAATCGATACTAACATATTGAAAAAGGTTTTTACGAGTATGCATAATACGGGTATTCTTTTACCCCATATTTCCTCCTATTGTCATTGTATAACGTTGAGATAATCTCTTTTTATTAAGATTTAAAAATTCTCATAAGCAGCAGTGAAATACCAAATATCTATAATATAAATCTACAGCTTATTTGGAACACGATTAATCTTAATTCAAGACCGCAGCTGCCGAATGGCTAGCGACTTTATTACGCAATTGATGAGGTTTGGATTCGGTGCCCGATAGTGCGGTTTGACTGTTTCTTGCTAGTTCTTTGTTACCATCTACTACTTGCTCTGCTTCTTATTTCATAGTTGCAAATCAAACACAAACCAAAACACACACACATATGTACGTACACGTGTGTATGTGTTTAAGATTATTTGCACGCTGTCTCCGCCATGGTCATCCAACGTACCAGTTTACCCCCAATTTATTCAATCGCCCTAAATGCAAACTTTTGTTTGATCGTTTTTCAATAATTTTATTACCATCCCTTATGAGATGAAATCACCACGGTAAGTATTTACCGTAACACTCGCGTACTAGGTTCGTAACACTACATTTAAAGATACAGGTTAGCCGTGCAAGAAAGTGTAGGTGTTGAAATGAGTAAGGGTTATGCACCGATGACTGGGACATGAAAGAATAGAATGAAAGGTTGATAAAATATATAAACAATAAGAATGTAGAATATAGAGGTACCGGGGTAGACGAAAACTGATAAACCGCGACCAGAAGATCAGGTACATGTGCAATTTTTTTATTGTTAATATAAGTAGAGCCATGAAAGATGACTGCCATTCGGTTCTTCTTCGGTTCGGTTCTGGGGTAAGCCTACGATAGAAGTGTAGCATGGAGGATAGGACGTCAAGGTATCTGGAATAATATTTATAGTAGGGGAGCCCAAGAGGGGACTTTTGGATTTAATCAAGCGCGTCAGATTAACATAGCAGGGGTTGCCTTGCATACTGTTGAGGCTCTCCACCAAAAATTACCCCTTTTAATAGAGGCGGGTTATTAGATCAGGAAAAAAAAACAAAATTTCAATAACTTCGGCTTGTGGAAATTGTCAGATTAAATTTTTTCCGTTATTCTTACATTATTTCCTATATAATAAAAGAAAATTCAGACGCCCCCGAGAATTTTGAAACAACATTTTCTTTGCAACATTATGACCCTCCCTTACAAAACACTTGAATCGCCAGATTTTCTAAATTTTAAGTGGCAATTAACTCACCATACCTTAATCTGACACGATTTAATGTTTCCATGTCACAGAGTTTTTTAATTTCTTTTTATCCGTAGATTTTTTCTCCACCATTGAAATGAAAAACACCATGTATCTAACCTTTTATTTTTTCTATAACTTAATCTACGAAAATCCAAAAGATCCCTACGACGCTCGAGTAACTGCCCATTTAGCATTTTGGGCTCCCCTACTATTATATTGTACGTGTCATCTTGTATGTTAGAAGCATAAATTCCATGACAGAAACGTCAGGATTACAAGTGTTTAAGTGTAATAATCTATCTATATAAATAAAAATCAGTTGCTGTTCGTTAGTCTCGCTAAAACTCGAGAACGGCTGAACCGATTTCGCTAATTTTGGTTTTGAATTAATTGTTGAAGTCCAGGGAAGGTTTGAAAGGTGAGAAAATATGGAAAAAAAATAAGAATAGCTAAAAAGGCAGAACGTTGGCTAGGTCAGCTAGTAAAGCAATAAATAAATGTATTCATGCCCATAAGCCTCTAAAACTGTGGCAGAAGTATAAAATCACACTCAATTTCAGTATCACTACCTAAAATCTTCCTTTTGTAATAGTATCGGTGCTTATCGCAGTTGTGCGTTTGTAGGATAAGGTAGCCAGTAAACTTATTATTGTAGCATTCCAACACCACCACACGGATAGTAACTCACTCTTAACTTATTTTCAACCAACTTCCCAAAAGGAGCCTCCTCCTGGCGCCGCGTTGGTTGAGTGGTTAGCGAATCTAATTACGAGTCGAGAGGGCTCAGGTTCGATTTCCGACAGGGACAAACATTTGTGTGATGAGCATAGATGTTTGTATTTCTGGGTTTGAGTATTTATTTTGTATGTAACAGTATTACGGGTATATATGTATTTCTAAGTAAAAGTATCGTTGACTTACACCTATAATACAAGCAAATAATTTGCTTACTTTTTAGTTAGATCAATTCGTGTAATTTACCCAGCAATATTTATTTACTTATCCTTTTGGCTGTATTTTTTTATTTTTGTTATCTCATAACTTGGTAATTTATGAACCCATTTTAAAATATTTTTTTTTGTTTCGGGGGATTTACTTGCTTGTGGTCTCATTTTATTTTAGTGAAGATTTGATGCAGCGTTTCGGTACTGGAAAGTCGGTTGCTGTAATTTTACTGCGATAAAAAATTATGTGTCTAATAGCGGTATTCATTGCTTTCTATCGAGATAAACATCCTACGGAATTAAATAAATAAAATTTAAAACAAAATCAGCATTTATCCCATGTTGGCAAACCATTAACTAATCGGGCAATTATTCTAATATTAATTAAAACATTATGTTAATTGTACGCGTTTGTAATAAGTTTTTTTGTGTACCCCATCCTTAATATTTTTTTCGTGTGATTAAGGTTGACCAAGTAAATTTCTGTTCATGTGATTCATGGATGATTTAAGTCTTATTTGAGTTTAAATAAATAATAAACAAATATTTAATCTCAAATAAGTAATATTAGTTAGACTGCTATGCCAGACAGAAACTTCAATCTGAAAACCTATTAGGAACAAATTTTCTGACTCAGAATTCGATTTCAGAATTCGACCTCAGAATTTGCGTCTATACATATAATTTATAGACGAAAATTTTACATGTATGCAGTTTCATAAAATTCGGTTTTGTAAAAGTATTCCAAAAAGCTACATCTTCATGCCAAAATTAATCTATAAGTTAACCAAAATTACGATCTGATCTAAGTAGGTATAGTAAGATTGACTGCATAGATCACATGAATTTTGACTGGTAAAATATTCAGTACTCGATTCTAATACCGGATATGAAAAAAAATAGGTCCTTTAATTTTGATATTAAGTACGAACACCTAGGGGCGTTAGCCATTGTGTATTTTAATGTGTACCAGTCAACCTGCATACATAATACTTAATACATCGCAATACCTTTGAGTTTGTATTAGGTTTGCCACATAGGTCGTAATTTGGATTGACTTTTATAGTTATTTTGTCAACCTCGTAAAATTAAAAAAATTAAAAAATATTATATTTTAATATTGTAGAAAACTAGCAGATTGCTCTCTTGATGGAAAGAGACTACTGTCGTCTTCTGACACCAAAAATGATAATAATGCGTTGCTGTAAGTGTAGCTTGTGTATGTAGATAGTAATCTACATACACAAGTTTTACGGGCTACTTTAACCTCCAGACCGGATTTTGACAAGACATGACTGGTAGGTCTAGATTAGCGCGTTCTGGCAAATACATTGATATAAAAAACCCAAGATACACAATCAGAGTCTCAAAAACGTCCTCCAAAAAATTTATTTTAAATAGAATCGCGTCGGTCGCGACGCTGTCAATTTTCTTTTTGTACGTTGCTTTGTAAAAACAACTTTAAATCTGCGCTTAAGGTTGGATATGCAAAGACGTATGTTTTTGTCATATCTATAACTATTTCAATGAAATTAGGGACACTTTTGAGTGTCAATTTTGTTCGGGACTGTGCATCTCGGGTTTTTTATATCAATGGGCAAATAGTATTTTTTTTTAGATTTAAGAGAAAGTTATTTAATTAATAACTGTTAATTGTTACCACCCACCATTAGGTGGGTAATTAACAGTTATTTATAGCCTATAAAATCTTATAGTACCTAATGTATGGTATATTATTAGACAGACTACAATTGGTTCTGATCACATGTTACGATCCATATTCAGTATCATGCAACACATATAAAATACGTACTGCACAATAGTGAAATAATAAGTCTATATCACGTAACTTTAGTGCCTAGGGAACATAACCACATTAAACACTCAAGGGTCGACGTGACGCGTGCGCTATCAACCCTCAGGCAAGGGGTGCTAAGTATAGACTGCCACTTATTACCGCTGAAGCTCGCTCCTCTATCAAACTGTCTAGTTAATAGCTCTCTTAGGACAAAAGCTGAATAGTTTTATATCTCTTGACACGGAATAGTTATAGCTTTTGTTAGTATTCATATTTTTAGCGTGAAAATCTTTGTGGGCTTTTTTCATTGGATTAGGTATTGGCTTAGGAATAGCGTTATCTTTATTTAAAAACTTTTATGTAAGTTATTAAAAATATTTTAAACAACCAATTTGTGAATACTATGCTCGAGAACAATACGTCAGTATCAAACAAACATTTACAGTACTTTTATATAAATTAGGACATCAATATTACTTGCTTTTCATTCGTTACTTTCATTATTCACACCGTAAAAGTTTAAAAGTTGTGAAAAGACATCAGAAATTTGTATTTTAAACATAAAATAATAATAAAATATATTTGTATATAATTAGGCTAGTTCCTTTGCATTTTGTACCGAATGTCAGTAGACGCTCCAGTGCATCACGATTCGTCATTTCCAAAAATAAAAAAAAATAGTCAATTATTTTAACATTTTATGGTTTCTTCAATGATAAAGAAGTTTCAATAAAATATTGTTAATAAGACTCGCCTAGCTTGTTAAAAAGATATTTTTTTGACGTAAATAAATTTTTTGAAGTGTTCAAAATCGTTAGCTGCATAGTGGAGAGAGGATTATACCGCTCGCACAAACTTGTAAAGGAAACACGTAAAATAAAGATATATTACACCGGATGAAATTGTGATTGACACAAACAAAGTGATTGTTAAAATTATTAAAAGTACGAAAACAACTATCACCTGGGTGGGTAGCGGTAGAAAAACCGTCAGCTGACGCAGTAAAGATACAGATTATTCGAGTAATGCACAATTTATTTCGGAGTCCAGCTTACAGAACTCCCCTGTACGCACTCAGCTGACTGATTGTTTTTGCACACTAACTATTAAAGTACAGTTTTGTAAAATTTCAACCGACATAGTGATAATTTAATGATAATCTCCAGAAGTTTATAGCATGTGTAAAACAATATTGTGCGAATTTTTTTTTTCTTGTTTTGCCTATATGTGAAAGACATACATATTAATATAGAATAACTATCTGACTAGAATAACTTGCTAACTGTGTGGCGAGATGGCAATGTCACACATATAAATCTACCGGTTACCTTACCCTCCAAACTAAAACATGACAATGACAAGCATTGACGCTATTGCGACAGTAATAGGTAAGGTGGTGGTAGTTGGTACCAAATACCCGGGCGAGACGTTGCGGAGCTCTACCACCTAATAGTCACGATGGTAATAATATGTATAGCCGATTGAATATACGTATCATTACCATCGTGACCGATTGGTCACCTCTTACAACTTGCCTGGCAGAACGGCAGTTGGTATATTCTTCAAAGGCGCCCGGACCAACACATTGGAACCTTGATGGACACGGGGGTTAATACTGTGGCGTCGCTGGTCCGTATCGCCAAAGGGTTATAGTGATGGAACCAGCGGACCAGCTTCTTGTCACTATGACGTCATTACTGTGGAGGTTGATGACGTCACACAAGGACAAGTAAGGGGAAAAGGAAGATCTTCCCAGCCAGGCAAGATGTGCTACTGCCTGGGGACTGAAGTCCATTTGAGAAGCGTTGAAACTTGTACATAGTGTTACAAGATAAATAATTGTGATATCGCGATTCAGGATTTGATTTTTGAATTTCATCATTTTCTATTTTTTATTATTTTTTCTTGTAGCGTTTCTGATTGTTTGAGCCGCTACACTATAATATAATATCCTCCTCAATATCTTATGTTTTTTTATAAATTCGTGATTCAGGTCGATTTGCCTAGTTTGTCATTTGTGCTATACAACGTGACAGAGGTGAGGGTTTCATTTTCCATCTATTGTTCTTATTTATTATTATATTATTATTAAAATCCGCACTAATGCCGGGTTCCTATAACTAAAGATCCATCATTTATACCGTAAATATTAGCAACCAATTTAATAATAACAAAGCGTTCCATAAGTTTTTCCGACCATTTGGTAATTTAACATTTTTACTAACGGTTTTAGCTTACGCCACGTTGAAAATGTTACTACTCGTAACTAAAACCAGTCATTTGTTGATATAGGAACCGAACATTTAGTGAAATAATAGTAACTGACGTGCTACCGTCTAGGATATCTAAAAGAAGATTAGAGTAAATCTAACAACTCTGTGATCATTCATTCGTTCATTATTATTTCAAAGATTAACTGTTTATAATTCTCATTTGCAAGTCATTAAGGGTTTATTTGAATAAAATATTTAAATTAGGAGACCTTATTTCCTTTTCTGTTTTGGTTTTTAAATACCTATGCCATGATTGCTTCCTTTAGGCAAGAAATTGAAAATAAAGAAGGCTAAACATGAAAATTTATTCCCCGTGTTGGTCCTGGGCTCCTTTGACGAATAGGCCAACTGCCATTCTGCCAGGCAGGTCGTAAGAGGTGACCGATTGGCTATATGCGTCACTTAACATCGTGGCTACTAGGTGGGAGAGTCCTGCATTGTCTCGCCCGGGTCTGGTACCACCGCATTACCTATTCTTGTCGCAATAGCGTCAGTGCTTGTCACTGTCGTGTTCCGGTTTGGAGGGTAAGGTATGGTAAATTATGCATATGGCGTAAGACCTCGCCAGAAGATAGCAACGCACCATTAACACCTTTGGTGTCTATAGGGCATGGTTGACTCTTTTCATCAGAAGATCCATCTGCTTGTTTGCTATCTTATATTATAAAAAATAGACCATCGGTTATATGACTATAACAGTCGCTTTATTACTACATAATATAATTTACTTAAAGTTTTTTTGATAGCTCATAAATGTAGAGGTTGCGCCGCACTAAATTACATTTTACTACAATCCACTGCTGAGTCCATATAGAACTTATACATCAGTTTATAAATATATTTTAGGAAATTTGGTATCTTTTATTCATGGGTCAGTAAACCATCTGATGATTTTACTGACAAAAGAAGACCATCCTCTTTAAATAAAAATATATTATTATGCTTAGCCAATTTTTTGAGGCCGCGTTCCGATCCGATAATAGGTATAAAATTGTCGACCCGTCAAAAGTGTTAGTAAATAGTAAATTTAAATAAAACAATTTTACCTTGACTTAAAGTACAGATTTACTGAGTAGATAGCTGCCCTGATGGAAAGAGATAACGATTAGATACCTATAAACATCAAAGATGTTAATGCTGCGTTTGCTATCTTCGCGTCACAAATGATTATGCTACATGTATAAATTTACCGGCTAACTTATTCTTCATATTTAACAATCTGCCTGACGAAATGGCAAATAGTCCATTCTACCACTCAATAGTAACTATTAAATTAAAATTAAAATATCACATATATTTTTTGCGATTTAATGCTTGAAAACAGAGTGTTTTTCATTAGAAACCCAGATAAACACGGGAAAAGGGAAAATCTATCTGGGACCTTTAACTTTTGATTTATAAATTGTTTGAGAATATTGAGCCCCATTTGAGCCCCGCAATTAAAGCCCCGATCTAAAAAATGAGTTTCATTAATCTAATATTTCTAGTTATTCCGTTTTTTGCTGATATATCTTACATGAGAATAATTATTAATAAATTAAATGAAATTTTATTCTGATCTAAAGTAATTTGAACTTTCCCAACCGTCTAAGTGTAAATCTAGCCCGTCACTGCAATTAAAACAGTTTGTTAACTATCGAGCTCTTCGATAACTAAAAGCAAATGTTCAGTGTTTGAGCTCGGTCAACGGCTTTTGTGGTTCTGCAAATGGTAACAGTTGAGCTGTGATGTCACATCTTACTTTTTTAAACGTCAACTATCGAAAGAAAATAACATAACAGGCAGTAAAGTGCAACGTCAACCAAACATATGTTCATTAGATATATTTAAGGAAAACCAATAAATAGAGCACGCCTTAAAAATATGTTTTTGTAACTATCGTTATATGTGGGATTCAATTTCATTTTTGAAGTAAGAAACGGTCGTACAGTCCTGACTAAACACAGGTAAATTTGGATACTTAGCTGTTTTTTTTGCAATTTAAATATTATTATTATTATTTAAATTAAAAAATACATAATTATTCAAAGCTTTTCGATTATAATCATGATTGTTGAAAATTTTAGTAGGCGTAGATTATTTCGTGAAATTGTTATAAACTTGAACCTGAAAAAAAAAACTGAAAGCCAAGTATAATAATTTTTAAAAATGAAGTCTTCATGGATTTCGATCATTGCCTGTACCGCGGAGACGAAAGAATTATTGTCTTTAATGAAGTATTGTATATTAAAATGATTACACATCAAGTATTTAAAATTATTGATCAACAAAAAACAGAAAAAATATGCATTTTTATTAATTATAATTAAACAACACGGAATTACACAGCCATTTGCAATAGGAAATTGCGCACTGTAATTCTGAAAGGATTATAAGAAAATTTTTATTGATATGTTAAGTTTTGCGATCATGTTCGGGCCAGATCCGATAGGCCTTGAAATTTTTTTAAATCTTTTTTAAATAAATATAATAAAAGTACCACGCCGTTGGTCAAATGATTAGCGACCCTGACTGCGCAATCGGCGGGGCTCGTGTTCGATCCCGACGTGGACAAGCATTTTTTTGATGTGCATAAATGTTTGTATTTCCGGATTTGGGTGTTTATTAAATATATTACAGTATTTATATATATATTTTTATGTATAAGTATCGTTGACTCACACCCAAGCAAATAATTTGCTTACCTTGGGGTTAGATCAGTAAGTGTAATTTGTGAATATTGTTAATATTTATGTGAATATTAATGAAATATTATGAATGTGAATATTTATTATTTATTTTAATATAAAAATATCTAATAAAATTAGTGTTTTTTCTTGATATACGTGTATTTATAATATAGTTCCAAAAGTGCAATATGAATAAAATAGATACAATTTTACTTCAGAAGGATGCTTGATTTTAAAAGACCTTAACGCTTCGCGTTGAGGTGTGTCAAACGTTGGGCGTAAGGGATAGTTTTAGTTGTACTAGAGATAAAAGTCATTTTGTAATTCTTGTAAGTCAAAACTTTTCTTTTTTTACAATGTGTAAATAAACTTTTTCGAGTTAAAAACACTAGTAAATACATAATTAGACACGAATGCTTCAAATTCAAATATATTGAATTCAGCACCCACAATAGCAATTAAGCTTGTTTTAAACTAACAACTCCGGTATTTTGTTCAGTGAAATTCAAACACAGGATATTCTGTTACCACGGAAACTAATTAAGCTCGGAAGTAACCACATCCTGAATGAATTAACAGAACCTTACATCAGACCTTGATTGATGGGAAATAATTTATGTTTAGAAAGTTGGTAGGAGATACAGATTATTATTAAGCGTTATCCAAAGTTATGTAATGCTAAGTAATTAGTAAATTTGTTAAAATCCAAATTGCATAAAACAGACTTACAAAGAGTTTGCTTGTTGTTGGGGGTCTTGACCCACTTTGAACAATATAATGTCTTTCGTCAAGCAGTTTGTAAAAGGCGAACATTTGGCTTAAATACTATGGTTATGACTAGTAAGTGGTAGAATTTCACAACGTCTCGCCCGGGTTAGTACCAGGTTTGGACCGCAACAGCGTCAACGTTTGTCACTGTCGTGTTCTGGTTTGGGAGGTTAAGAAGCTGGTAAGCTATAACCGCCCCGTTGGTCGAGTGGTTAGCGACCCTGACTACGCAATCGACGTGGCTCGGGCCCGATTCCCGACGGGAACTAGAATTTGTGTGATGAGCATTAATGTTTATATAAATATATGCACCACCAATTGGCTATGCGAGTCACTACCATCGTGGCTACTAGGTGGTAGAGTTCTGCATTATCTCGCCCGGGTCACCGCCTTACCTACTCCTGCCGCAATAGCGTCAATGCTTGTCGCTGTCGTGTTCCGGTATGAAGGGTAAGGTACGGTAAACTTATGCATGTGGCATTAGACTCTCGACCTCGCAAGATGCAAATCAGAAATCAGAAATACTTTATTCAATAAAAAATTTTATAAGTTATTTTGACACGTCAACATATTTTTTTTTAAAAACTACTATCGGATCGGAAACGCGGCCACACACTGAGAAGATCCGGCGAAAGAAACTCAGCGGGCTTGTCTTTTTTTACAATTTTTTATAGTTTCGGGAAGTTTATTGTTAAAGCGTATACATTGCCCCATAAAAGAGTTACTTATTCTGTGGAGACGAGATGGATGCACAACAAGATTGTTTTTGTTCCTTGTATTTAGAGAGTGTACGTCACCATTTTTTTTAAAAAAGTAAATATTTTTACGAATGTACATCAAGTTCTCAAATATATATTGCGACATAGAAAACAATACCATAATATACAGAAGCAATTTAAAAAAGTAGTACTGATACATTAAGTATTTTGAGCGTAAATGTAGTACATCCATACATCCGGGTGTTCACGATTTTTTTAATCAGGCCATTTATATTGTATTATGCTTGACACCTATTTTTCATAAGTTTTAATGTGTTTATGAAAGAGTTATTCTTAATATCTGTGTTCTAATATTATTTTATTAGTGAAATATGAATACATAGATACAGTTAAAATGCAAAAAATGCTTGACCTTGACATGTTGAGAGTAGAGCTCTCTCTTAAGGCTCCACTTATGAGGCGTGCAATATAAATATATAAAAAAATCTAAGTGTGTGAAAATAAATAAAAAAGAATACAGCAATAGTAAAAAAGCAAATTTACACAAGATTGCTATTCCTATAACTTGCTATATGTTGTGCTATTTGATAACGTTGTGCTTTCAATTTCACACCGGTTTCGAGCAATGAAAATCAGTGAGTCAATATGTTTTCAGTAGGTACTGCGTATTTCACTATTGAACGCGTCGTCCTAATTGATTGGTATACGGATATTCGGATGCAATTGCAAATTACATACGCCATGAGTTCGAATCAGCCGCCTCATGTAGCTATGTTGAATATTAAGAATTGTCATATGACAGAACGATATATTTTGAATAAATAAGTATTTAATCAAATCACTATTTTTTATTTTTATTTTAAAATATTTAAAAAAAAAAAAACATTTGTGTATTTTAAAGCATAAGTTTATCTTATAAAATAAACAAATAATTTGTTTATCAAAATTACCAAGACATTCTTCTGACGATATTGATAAGAGACAATCGTCGTCTATAGGTACCTACGGTGAAAACCATGTGATCCTATTAATGCTACGAAGATGTAAAGTCACATGCAAAAGTTTACTCACTAATTTATTCTGGGTCAGAAAAAGATAGCGAAAGATATTTCGTCGTTATGGTAACAGGGCCAGGATTGCAGGATTGCAGTCTAAGGGAATGGTAACGTATACGCTTTTAGACAATAACGTATTGCCCAGAAGGTTTATCCATAATAATAATTTGTTTCATAAAATTAGCAGGCCATTTTCCTTATGATGTTGATAAAAGAAAATGTTGTCTATAGACACTTACGGTGATAGTGAAGCATTACTATTAATGCTTTGGGGATGCAAAGCCATATGCAAAAGTTTACTCGCTACCTTAATCTGAGTCAGAAAAAGACAACTATGACATATCCTGTCGTAATGGTGGCAGGAATAGGCAAAGCTGCAACTATCTCGATAGGATATTACCTAATCCTTTCGCAGAACCATCTACCGTTTTCAATTAGACGTAATTAAACGAAAAGGATCCAATCCAAAATATGTTAAAAATGAGCTAAGAGCACGAAACTGATGCTAAACATCAATACTATTATGGCCAGCAAAAAACATCTAAGCAAAAATAACTCTCTATTTATTCACAACGTCAGAACTAGTCCCCATGTATTGCACGTTAAAAAATTAAAAAATATCCAACTTCAAACTTCAATATTTCTAAACTGATTTTGTGTGGATTGGATCCTTTTCGTGTAACTACGGCCAATTGTAAATCTAAACCAGAATCTACTTAAAGGTACAAGAATAATTTCATTAAAATCGGTCCTGTCAATTATGAGGGGTTCAGCTACATACACACGCACAGAAGAATTAAATTTATAAAGATAAAATAGATTATTCGTTGACACATCCTTTCGTATATTTTGGAACGAAGTTACTTATTGCGCGTTATGGAGGGGTACTCTAGCCGGCAAAATACGTCTGTAACGTTAAATAAAAGCGTAAGATATTAGGTTAACATTAAATAAAAGCGGAAGGCGTAGTAAAAGCGTATGATGGCTATAGTGTCTAATGTATAGTCCACGTGATGTGATTTACACGACTTACGATTATTATAATTAACCACGATTATTATAATATATTTTTATAAAGAGTATCTTCACGCCCGTATCCCCGAAGGGGTAGGCAGAGGTACAACAATGGCACCCACGATTAGCCGAAGATACTTGGTCCCACAAATGTGATAGGTGGCAAGCCTATCGCCAACCGGGCACTTTCCGATCCCGGGCAACAATGTGTTTTATCAGAAAACTGAAAAACACTTTTTTTTAAGTGCCCGACCCGGGAATCGAACCCGGGACCTCATGTGGTCAACGCCAACGCTGGACCACTAGACCACAGAGGCGACATATATTTTCACATATAAATCATTATAAATAAAATAACGGTAGGTATTAAGATAATTTTGTAATTTTTTTTATTTTTATTGATAAAAAAATCATTAAAATCATAATAAAAATATATACCCGAATAATTATTTTCTTTATACCTCAAATAGATTTTTTTATAATAATGAACTTGGTTCCTATCTGTTATCTCACGAGTCACGACACCACACGGTTTTTTATCAACATATTCCGATTCAAAACCCAAAAATCCGGCCAGATAATTATGAACTCAATACTGTGGCTAAATCCTATAAATATACGCATTTGTCTCTTTTTTATGGATTGTTCGTTCCATCGCGTTTCAATTCACAACTATTCTAAAGAAAATTCACTTCAATAAGAATTGTCTATGTTAAAAAATATTATGTACCAACCATTAGGTATATTTATAAAAGCGTTTACAAAAATTTACTACATCTAGGGATTTCGGTAATAGTCCATGCGTGTCGTAACGCCGATGTTAATGTACTAAATTAAACAACCGAAAGTGGATTTTAATACTTTGATGGCTTCAGCTTTTTATTAAAAAGAAAAGCATATTTTATGTCAAGGTTTTTACTAAGAATTTTTAAAATGAATAAATATTATAATTGTGTTTTATTTATAGTAGCACTAATCTTATCCTAGGTAAGTCTTAAAAAAAAATTAACACATAAATTTTTCAAATTAATATTGTTCAAAGGTATTTTAAATCAGGGATCCGGAGCTCAAAAAAAAATACGTTTGTTGTATAGGAACTAAATATTTATTTTATTCTGTTTTAAGTAGGTATTTGTTGTTATACCGGCAGCAGAAATACATCTTTTGTGAAAATGTCGACTGTCTGACTATCATAGTTTATGATATACGGCCTGGTGATAGACGGACGAATATACAGACAGCAAGACAGGCTAACGGACGGACAGAGGGCCCCGTTTTAACCTTTAGGTACAGAACACTAAAAACTATGCGGAATGCCGTTTGGAAAATTAAAATCAAATCAAGTTTTTAAGCTTTTCAAATATTAAAATTATTTTGTTTAGAGCCATACTTATTTTTTTTAAATAGCTTTTAGACTAGATAATATGCGGATTAGTTTCAGAGTCTAATCAGCTTTTCTATTTTCATTAAAAATCTGCGTCAAATAGCGTAAATTGGATCAAAATCGTTTAATTTGTCCGGAATTTACCAATAACAAAAATTTTTGAAAAAAAATTTTTTTTTGACATTTCTTCGTCATTTTTAATTCATACATTTTGTAGCTAACAAAAGATTTTTGAGCGCCCAAAAATTTCGTTGAAACCATTCGAATGATGAAAATCGATAATCATTTAGAAAATATACAATTTAAAAATTAAAATCCTTTTACAAACTTTAGATTTTTGAACTCTGAGCTCAAAAATTTATGCTTCTTTAATGTTAAAATAACTCAATTCAGCGGGATGTTTCTGGGATGATCTGCAAAGTCGACAGATTTACAGACTTTTATCTTGAAAACCAGTTATCGGACTTAAAAGAGATTTTGATATAGTCTATGATTAAGTTTACGGTAGAAGTAAGCACATAAATAAAAAGTGTAGGCGGTTGACCCTACATCCCTGAAATTTCTCAAGCATTTTAAGCTCAAGGTATTTTAAGCTCAAAAGAGTAAAAACTATAAACATAGATTTTTTCAGTTCAAACATCTATTTTGTTAAAATGGCAGTATATTGATTTTTGAAAAGTTGTATATTTTGGAAATGCTGATTGAATTTTATCTTTCGAATGACATTTAACTCAATTTTTGAGATCTGAAATATTGCTTTAGCTAAATAATCGATAGGTTGAAAAATTTCGTAGCAATGTCAAAAAATATTTTTTTCAAATATTTTCATCATTAATAAATCCTAAACAAATTGACTGATTTTGATTCAATTAACGGTATTTGACGCAGTTGATGAAGAAAAGTTGGTAAGATTTTAAGTCCATCAGTGTATTAGCCTGAAAATTTTAAAAATATAAAGTAAATATGCTAAAAATTCGATTTTGATTCTTGAAATGCCATCTGACGTAATTTTTTAGTACTAAAATATTGTAGAATATCAAAGAATGATTGGTTGAAAAATTTCGAAGTAATGTCGAAAACACTTTTTTTTTAATTTTTTGCCAACGATTTCTCCCAAACGGATAAACCGATTTTGATGCAATTTATACATTAGATGTAGTTTTTTGGGGAATAAACCTGATTAGTTTTTAGTTAGCTGATTGCATTAATCTGGAAGTTATGTTAAAAAATACTGTTTCGCCAAAATTAGTTTTTAGTTAGTTAGCTGATTACATTAATCTGGAAGTTATGTTAAAAAATACTGTTTCACCAAAATTATTTTTGGGGTTTTTTCAACATTTCTCAAAATCTTCTAGGCCGACTCGGTTCAAATTTTCAGGAAGTCTGCGTTGAGCAGAATCCTATCGAATGCCATCAAAAATGCGTTTCGATCGGTCCAGCCGTTCAAAAGTTATGATATGTTTACATACACACACACAAATACATACATACAGACATACTAACGTCATCGCGAAAATAGTCGGAAAAGATTCCTAGGACCGTAAAACGTGGAGATCCGGTGAAAACTCAATTTTAGAAAATCGGGGCAAATTCAGTAACTTCCTATCTACGTACATTACGTACTATGTAGCGGGAAGTTAAAAATAAACACTTAAACACAGAAATACATAGAAGCTTATCACACAAATGTTGGTCCCTATTGGGTAGTCAGGGTCGCTAGCATCTCGACCACGAGGGCGGTCGAATACTTCTGTTTTTCTTTTATGTTATCTAATATTTTGTTAAGAATTGTGTGTGTTACATATCCGCAATTTTTCCAAATTGTTCCGTTTGTTACAAACAAAACTAATTAATAACTTTAAAAAAGCAGAAACAGCAGAAAAGAAAGATCTTTGCTAGTTTTAAAACTAAGAAAAAATATACATGAATGTGCAGTTCATGAATTCCGTAGTGTGTTCATTTTTAAAATATACTTGCTATTAAGAAGTATTTGTTGAGTTTTTACATAGGTGTAATTCATATTAAATAGGTAATTTAGAGATTTCAGTTTAAGTTCAATTCTCGTTGGACTTTGTGCCGACTTCGTGTAAATATTTTCCGATCAACCAGTATTGGTAATTTAAAATAAAAGAAGTATAAAAATATTATAATTTTTAATTTGGTGACATAGAACTATAAAACTCAAATTAGCAGCAAATGTGCTTTATATTAATACAAAGTTTAGTTTACGCTGAATAATCATATCTTAATCTCTAGTAAAAATACACCTCTACGTTTAATTAAGCCGAATGATTTTACAAAAGACCGTTACCTACTGGCATCTTTAAATAACTGCAGTGCAAGTCACTCGTCGATTAGTACGCTTACTCTTGGTAGTAAAACCTCAGCGCCTACGACGCACTGCAGTGAATGGCAGCATAACACAGGTCATAAAATACAGTAATTTGTATAAATTTATATGGGGATTATTTGTTTATATAGGTTTTAGGTAGGCTTTTATCATTTATATCAGGAGTTGTTGATTTAAGAAGTTCAATACTGATCACTTTTGTCTCGATCTGAGAACGAAATCAGCGCGCCAGAGTACCATTATTTAAAATCTTGTGTGTGCTTTTTACTCTGTAAATTATCAATATTATTTATTTATTTATACGTAGTCAGTTCTAAGCAAAATCTCATATAACCGAACATAATATCCAGGATTTTGAAAGCCAGGCTATGCAAATCAGTTGCCAAATTTGAGTCGATAATAGACAACAATTTAAAAATATTAAATTGCCAAAATAAAAATATCATTTCTTTATTTTTCAATCCTGATTAATAATATATATTTTTAATTTTGTTCGTTACACAATACTGGAGAAAAAAATATAATGAAAAAACATGCTGTGACGTCACTCATACGGCAGAATAAGATAATACCTATGCTTGCTAAAACATAGGTATAGTTTAAAAAGTATAATAGGAATATCATCATACGATAATGTCAAATATATCAATCTTTCACTTGACCACCCTCCGTATTGTGTATTTGTGTTAAAAAATTATCAAAGACCTACTTCAGCGGCTCCACTCTGCTCTATTTGTAATCAACACTTGGATTTATTTGATATTTCGCAATAATATTACTGCAAACTAGAACGCTTTATAGAAATATGATCAAATGTAAACAATTGTTTAATGATTTACAATACTCGATGTTTATTTGATAAATGTCATAGATGACAAGTGCTTTTTTAGCGGGTCACAAAAAGCAAAGCATCATGCAGCCGTATAAATGACGTCAGTTGGCACTTACGTCTATTTAGAATGAGAAGAACTTTAAGAATTAAAATAAATATCAAAATGAATGAATTTTGTGAAAATAAAAAATACGGGTATTTTATTTTTCAATCTAGTTTAAGTTAAAAATATAATATAAAGGTGTTAAAAAAATGAAATGTTGTCAATTGCGGACGTACAAAATTTGAATAAAATGCTTTTAAAATTTAACCGCTCCGTTGATCGAGCAGTTAACCAACCTATGTAAGTATGAATAGATGGGGCTAGGGTGCGATCCCCGACAGACAAACATTTGTGTGATCAGCATAGATATTTGTATTTCTGGGTTTTGGTGTTCAGTACATAATATATTACAGTATTTATAAAATATGTATTTCTATGTATTGGTATCGTTGACTGACACCCATGACACAAGCAAATATTTGATTGCTTTGGGGTAAGATCCATTCGTGTTATTTGTTCAGCGATATTTATTTTATTTTAATTTCAACATAATAATTTACAACAAGTTAATTAAGATATGCCTGTATGATGATCTAATTTATAATCTAATATTACTGATTTCAAGTATCAACCCTTATAATAATGAGGGTATGAGGAGGATAGATCAAACGAATTTATTAAAGTACAGTCGAAACCGGATATATCGATGACGAAGGGACTATGTATTTAAGTACCCTATATCCGATAATCGTTATAAGCGATGCACATTTAAAAATACTAGCAATCGCCCGTAGATCGAAATTCGCACCTAAGTTTGCTGTAATATTAAAATGAAATATTAAAATGTCTTGTAATTTATTCCTCGTAATGAACTGGACTTCCTTTTAACAATAGACCAATCGCCGTTCTGCCAGGGTGTTCGTAAGGGGCGAACAATTTGCTATACGAGTCACTACTATCGTAATTACTGGGTAATAGAGTTCTGCATTGTCTTGCCCAGGTCTGGTATCAATGCCTTGCCTCTTCCTGCCACAAGAATAACAACGCACCATAAAAATCTTTGGTGTGTATAGGCGATGGTTTTCTCTTTCCATCAAGAGAGCCATCCACCTGTTTGCTATTTTATAATAAAAAAAACATCACCATAAACAAAATACCATATATATGTGTAAATATTATATGAGTCACCTGTCTACAACCTCACAGTGTTAAGTCCTTAGTGCCCTATCTCGCGCATAAAGCGATAAATATTTAATTAACAAATTCCTTTTTATTTAGTCTAAGCTCAATCGGCCACGAATTACTTTCACTTTCAGCAGGTTTATCTATTGCAGCAAATACACGTATGATATATAAGGTAAGTGAAATTGAATGGAAATTATTGAGGAACTCACTAAATATAAAAGAAGAAAATTAAAATTTTTGAATATTTTTTTATATGTTCTAAAA
This sequence comes from Apodemia mormo, assembly GCA_036924255.1. NCBI lineage: Eukaryota > Metazoa > Arthropoda > Insecta > Lepidoptera > Riodinidae > Apodemia > Apodemia mormo. Next base: position 21,711,864 of record JAUPFN010000008.1, read on the forward strand.
AAATTAAAATTATCAATTTCAAGGTTCTTATTTCATAAATCAGCGGCGTTAGTTGGCCTAGCGAAAGGTATCTCACCCACATTTTTTAGATCTCACCGTTGCCGTCAAGTGCATGGTAGTATGTGTTTGTTTTATATAGAAGAGGGGGCAAACGGACAAGAGGCTCACCTGATGGTAAGTGATTACCGCCGCCTATAGACAACTACACTACCAGGGGTCTTGTAGTTGCGTTGCCGGCCTTTTAAGAATGAGTAGGCTCTTTTCTTGAAGGTCCCTAAGACGTATCCGTTCGAAAAAATTGTATTTGTGTAAGTTTATTTGTTTATAGAAGAGAGAGAGGGGGTCCATCTGATGGCAAGTGATCACCGCCGTGTCTAAACAACTACACTACCAGATATCTTGCGGTTCCGTCGCCGGCCGGAGATGGATTTCCAGACATCGAGGTGCTGAGGGTAAAATTTTGAAATTTGTCGCGATGTGTTATGGTGAAATTCGGCGTAAATCTACTTGCTAACTTACCCTTTAAACCAGCTCACAATGGTGATAAATAGTGACGCTGTTGTGACAGAAACAATTGAAGCTTTGGTGCCAAAACCTGAGACATTTCGGTACTCATCTAAGAGTCACGGTGGTAGTGAGACCATTTGGCCAATCATTGTGCAACCTGGCTGGCAGAACACTGCAAGCAGGAACGCAGGTCTTCTTCTCCTTTATAACTATTGTAATAATTGCTTTCAACATCGATGAACTCTTTTGTTTTATTGCAAAAGATAACAATTGTTAAGGCCGATATATTCTGATGGCAGTTCGTCGCTTTAATCGATATGTCGCTTTACCCGATATTGTTATAAGCGATGTATGTTCATAGGTCGTTACAAGCAATCCGACGTTGGTGTTGAATACAGTACGGCTTTAAATTGATCAATATATTGTTTGAGTTATAACTTGCAACACTTTAAGCTAAATAATGTTGTTATGTTCAATTAAAATATGTGATGTTAACGATAAAAAATGAGTAAGAATAGAACTTAAGTTGTTTATAGATAATGAAAGTTAGCAAACATTTATTCTTTGTGCCTGTTCTTAACAATAACTATTTGTGTACAAATTATAATTATAAATAATAAAAATATATAATTAAACTGATTGCAGATAAACTGATATTATTGTTACACTTAGAAATAAAAATAAATTTGCAATTTTGCAAATAAAAAATATATTTAATTAACATCAAGGCCAAGAAATACATATATACCTCTTCTCATCAAATAAATGATTGTTTTCGTTGGAATCGAACCCGAGCCTCATCGATTGCTTAGTCATAACTATGCAATATTACATTATTCATTTAATTATAAAATCATAATTTTATAATTCAATGACTATTATTAACTAATATTTTGTTTATTAAATTAGAAATTTTAATGAAATTATTCTGACGGTTTCGCAATTTTTATTTCTATCGGAAAAAATATAATTTTAAATAATTAACGCAAGTCGGACATATTTACAGTGGTTTTGTATTTGTTTTTTTTTGTATTTAGTATGTAGTAATGTAATAAGAAATATTTTGATAAAACATGCGTTTTTAAATATTCTGATGTCTATTCTTAAATACGAAAATAAACTGCAATAATACAATTTGAATTAATTAGTTTATTAATCAGTTTAAAAAACTATAATGATATCGGTTACTTATCACATCTCACATTACACGGTTGTATCACAGAAACATTTTTGAGTGCTTCTTTTGACTTTGCCTATAGGCAAAGTCAAAAGAACCTTCAAAAATGTTGATGATTCTCTACTTTCCTGATTCTCTACTTTCCTGGCTTGGGATATAGGTGACGTCCCTGTTGTCGCCATTCGTCAATTTTATCTGATATTTTCTTATTTTAACAGGGGTGCTTATAGGAGACAAGAGTGTTTAACCAGAACATTCCAAGCTGATGTAATATTTTTTGTCGGCTCAAGGATGGAACTCAGGGTTCCACAATTTAACCCGAATAGACTAAGGAATAGAGCATGAGGCAGTCTTTATACGTATATATCACTTTTTGTTAAAAGGGTAAATATTTTAACATAGAGGATGTGTTGTATGCCAGTATTGAAGAATAAACCGTCTTCCTTTCTTAAAAGGCATACGTCAAAGGCTAATGATTGGCCAAGTGCGTCATTGCCATCGTGACTAACTAGGTGTTAGTATTCAGTAAAGATACCAATTCGGGCAAACCCGGTTTGGTATCTACACCGGTTGGTATCACGGCTTTGTTTATTCCGTCTACAACAAAATCAATGCTTGTTACTGTCGTGCTCCGATTTGGAGAGTAATTTAGTCGGTAAATTATTGCTTGTGATATCACATCCTTGCCACACAAATGGCGACCAACAATTTCCGTAATTGCTGTCTATTGCATAATTGCTGATGGGCCGTGGTTTTAAAAAACTTCGGATTACTCACGGCCCGTTGATGCTGATCGGCTAGTAAGCAAAACCGTCATATCGGAAGAAGCTTGGAAAAAATGTAGGAAACATGACGAGCCACGACCCAGGCTCGTCGATTAATAAAACCGCGGTATTGCAATGACACACCGGCGAGCTTTGCCGACGAGACATAAAAACGCGGTTTTATTCGCCCGTCGGTTAGGACTTTAGATGACGTTTTTTTCTTCCCACCGTTATCGGCTTATTTGCTCTATTATAATAAAAAAATCTCCTTAACATAAATTGCGATATTACAATTTGAATACTAAATTCTTAAAAATCCGTCCGAATTCATGTTATAAATTATATAATAGTTACTGTCCCATTATAAACTCGGCATATAATAAAAGAGAAAATTTGTAACGCATAATATTACATCACTTCATACTCTGCTTTGTTTTACAAATGTATAAACTTTTATCAATCGTCGGGTGGCGATTGCCTCTCCCTAATGGACACACACTCAATTAGGTTTTATTGCTGCAGCGTCGTTCAATTTAACGCGTAACTGCGACCGCATCGCGTAGGACCGTATCTATTTATTTTTGTACACCCCATTTTTTGTGGGTGCCTTTGATAAATTGGAACCTAATTTGAATGTCTTTCTGGCTTATATTAACTTGGTTTTGCTTTTATTTTTGGAACGAAATTCCTATCGTTCCTTGCACGAATGGCAATTACATGGGAAAGTTCTTGACTGACATTTTGGCCATATTACACGAGCTATGGCCTGGCCACAGCTACCTGAGGCGCGAACTGCGAAGCGATTTTTGTCGCAGCGGGTCGCGCGATTTTCCGGGTATACTACGGCTCAACTCGTTGCGACCGATACAACGTTGGTGGTGGACGTATTTAGAATTTTTCAGGGTTATTTTTTTATATCATAAGATAGGGTCTCCTGGTGGAAAGAGTCAACCATCGCCTATAGACACAAAATATTAAGTTAAAAATGTGTTGCTATCTTGTGGTAAAGTCTAATATCACATGCATAAGTGTGCACTACAGCCGGGAGAGCCAGCGGACCGTAAATCTGTTTTTCTCTCTTCGACGCCCCACCAACCGTAGTGCTCTTCGGCGTGAGCCGAATGTGCCGGAAAAATAATCGAGACCACAACTTTCCGTTGCAATGGTACTTTATTGTAACGAAACAAAATTAGCAATAAAGCTAGCACCGTTGCAAATTATCCTATTTTATGGGAGAGAGCCAGTACTTTCCCTATCACTGCCCTACTCTAAGCCGGTACCCTATAGATATACTAAAGCCCAGGAACTTGTCTGGGAAAGTTATTTCTTATGACGTAACGAAACCGTAGATCGGAACGGAAGTGATCGTATGGCCGCGCTCTCCGATATTTATAGCCCACGGCCAGACGGGCGGCGTAAACCGATAAAGACGGGTGGCGCCACAATATCTGGGATTTGTTAAACTGTACTTCTTATAATCTAATCGTAATTATTTTATCTTAGGTAGCTTCTTCTACGTCTTATTAGCTATTGTGGCCCTCTAGCGAGTGCAACGGTACTATCTTTTTAAAAATATAAGCGAAACAAAGTACATAATGCCCTAAGACTTACCGAAAACTAATTACGTAGTGTTATTTCTTATCTATATACAAAGATTTAACACATACTAACTTATTTAATAACAAACAAGAGTGTTATATATATATATATATATATATATATATATATATATATATATATATATATATATATATATATATATATATATATATATATATATATATATATATATATATATATATATATATATATATATTAGACTGATTCAAATTAAAAAAACTTTTTTTTTTTTTGAATAAATACATCTAAAAAGTTTCTTTGTTAGACCAAAAAAAACCTCCTAAAAGATGAGCTTGATATCTTGAAAATTGAGCTGGCGCATGGGGGGGTCCCCTTTCCCATTTAAAATACATTGAAAAATAACTTTTTTCTGTATTTTCATTGTAAATCGTCGAAAAAATTTTGTTTTCGAATTTCCGATTTTAGTATCTTGTAGGAAATTAAATTCTCTACAAAAAAGGTCTCTTTCATTTTTTCGCTAAAATGCATAAGAAAAAAGTTACAGAGCTTTAAAAAACGAAAATTAGAAAAAGTCAAAAATAACTTCTTTTTTTATTTTCGACATCAAATTATTTTATTTCGTAAATTTTTTTACTTAATTTATCTATATTCAGTCTGTTAATTATATCTAAATTTGATCTATGTACAGAAGAAAAAAAAATATTTATTTATATTATATTTTTATATAATATATGGAGCATTTCATGCCAAATCGACCACTTTTGAACCCGAACTTTTTAGATTTTTTTGACATTTTGGTATCTTTCTCTACCCTACTGAAAACAATCGAATTTTGTATTGTTTATAGAACTTTTAGATACAAAAATAATAGAATACGAAAAAATAATTCAATGTTTCTTTTAATTTTTTATCTAACTTCATTGAAAATTAATCAAATGTTATCGACGATTGTCACTTTTAGTTTTTGTTTTTATTTTTTTTCTCAGATTTTAAAATTTTCAAAATCTGCTAAAAAATCTTCAGAGTGGTATAACAAAAAACAAACATTTAAAAACAATTTTTTTTTCATTTCTAAAAAAAAAATAGAAAAAAATACGACTAACAATTTCAGGAAATTCGCAGAAAATACTAGTTATTAAAAAAAAAGAAAAAATCAAAAATGTCAATCATCCCAAAATTTTCGTTTTTTTCGGAAATTTTCAAAAAAAAAAAAACGCTGAATATAAATGCGAATTATTTTCTTTTTTTTTCTACAAAATACATTTAAAAACAAAAATTTCAATAAAAAAATCCTTCCAATAAGTTAATTTTCAAAAAAGTTATGGTTATTTAACAAAAAAAAACTATCTTTTTTAAATAACTCGTAACTCTTTTTTGGTTGGGTAAGAAAATTTGAAAAAATTCCGCAAATTGTTTTCAATAGGGTAGAGAAAGATACTAAAATTTCAGAAAAATCGAAAAGGGTCGGGTTCAAAAGTGGTCGATTTGGCATGGAATGCCCCATATATAATATAAAAATATAGGTATTATAAAAATAGCTAATATAAATAAATATATTTTTTTTTCTCCTATACATAGATCAAATTTAGATATAATTAACAGACTGAATATAGATAAATTAAGTAAAAAATTTTACGAAATAAAATAATTTGATGTCGAAAATAAAAAAAAAAAGCTATTTTTGACTTTTTATAATTTTCGTTTTTTAAAGCTCTGTAACTTTTTTCCTATGCATTTTAGCGAAAAAATGAAAGAGACCTTTTTTGTAGAGAATTTAATTTCCTACAAGATACTAAAATCGGAAATTCGAAAAAAAAAATTTTTCGACGATTTACAATGAAAATACAGAAAAAAGTTATTTTTCAATGTATTTTAAATGGGAAAGGGGACCCCCCCATGCGCCAGCTCAATTTTTAAGATATCAAGCTCATCTTTTAGGAGGTTTTTTTTTGGTCTTACAAAGAAACTTTTTAGATGTATTTATTCAAAAAAAAAAAAGTTTTTTTAATTTGAATCAGTCTAATATATATATATATATATATATATATATATATATATATATATATATATATATATATATATATATATATATATATATATATATATATATATATACATTATACTTTCTTACAGGACCTCGGAAACTCTTACAATTACAGAGTTGTACGCCTTTTAAGGTCGTACTATCCTGTTATCTATCTTTACATCCCCGAAAAATACGTAAACATATGCCTAAGGCTTATATTTACATCGTACATACTATTTACAATAGAAAAACATTCATTTTCACAAAGAATTTTGCACTTTTCGAGGTTTTCGTAATTCTGGATTCCCGCATATAAATACAATCTCGCAAGAGTCGGCTCGTAATTTTGTCGACTGCGTGGAACCCCTTTTGTTCGTAATATGCCTTTAGGCAACTTAACTACGTAAAGCTTTATTATTTCTGTACAACAAAGCTGTATGTAGGTCTTAGGGTGAATAAAACACGGAAACGAACATTATTTATTATAAAAAAACTTACAAACTAAACGAAATATACAATATATATCCTGCCTTACTAATCTATTTATATTAATATTTACAATGAAATATGTCTGTGCTGCACAATAAGTTTACCGGCTACCTTACCCTCCAAACCGGAAAACGACAATGACAAGCACGGACTCTATTGCGCCAGTAATAGTTAAGGCGGTGGTACCAGACCCAAGCGAGACAGATGCAGTACTTCACCGCCTAGTAAAAGCATGCTATTGCGTTGAATCAAGTGCATTTTTGGCTCAATATATATATATATATATATATATATATATATATATATATATATATATATATATATATATTTGATTAGGAGTGCATCCAGTCAACAAAATAGAGAAGAAAATGTAGCGAATTCCATATTGGTAATTTTGAATGCAGAGACTACCAGAAACTGATAGTGTTTTGACATCTATATATTAGGTTTAGTGAAAACTTTCCTAATAAGTTGTTCAATATCCATGATTACTTTCAAACTCCGCACGCGAAAAGAAAACAAAACACTTTATTTTGGTCGCCGGTTGCGCCGCTCTGCGCTATGGCCACCTCGATATTTTCTAGTAAGTACATTTGTTTTATTCGCTCATCGCACGCACGTCACTTTCTTTTCACGCAGCAAGTCATGCCAAAATTGGCGTCACCAGTAGCTGTAGCATACTTCATACAGTTCCATACATTTGTTTTCGACGCTCGTCACTCATCGCACCGCAAGTCACGTTGCGGAGCGCGCTACAGGTAGCTGTGATTTGGTTTTTTAAAATAAAATATCAGAAAGAGATCAAGAGACGAAAGAGCGAGGGTAAATAAAGTACTTAGCGTTCGCGTCTGCGTCGTAATACAATTTTAATACCATATTTTCATTGTGCTTGTTACTAAAGTGAAAGCTATTCGTACAATAATCTCCCAAATATATTTTGGAAATAATAATTAAATTAACCGATTAAATAATTGTCACGACGATGCATGGTTATGAAAGTAGTCAGCAATATTTTCCATATTATTATAACAAAGTTTATGCTAAAAGCTTCAATGACGCTCTAGCTATAGAACTGGAAAATTTAGTTTAACTTTACGATGATCTTTGTTGTCCAAAAAATAACAACGTACGCGAGCATAAACATGTCACGTATGCGAGTGTGGACTTTGTTGCTAGATGGACCGCCAAAAAAATCTAAAAATACTTGACCGATTGCATCTCCGTCACATAACAGAGAGAAATCACTAAAATTTTAGCAATAAAAGTTACTAACATTGATTGAAAATTACCTTCTTTCTGCAATAAATCACGAAGAACTCGTTAATATTTCCATGCTTTCAATTAAAAGTAAAGTTTTGAAAGATATGAATTTCATTGAAATTATTGACGAGTTCATTAAAACGAGGGCAAGAAAAAGTATCAGACAATATGTAGCTAGATAATTACTTAAGATACGAACAATCTGTTTATTGTTTATTTTACTTATTGTTCTTTGCATTATACAAATATTTTATATCATAGATAAACAATTAAGCAGATGACACTCCTGATGGACAGAATTATTAGCGCGATGCTATTGTTATATTATGGCCGGAAGTAACGCCACATGGATAAGTTTATCGGCTACTTCGCTTTTCAAATCTGAACACGATAATGAAAGGCACTGACACTATTGCGACAAGAATAGGTAAGGTAACTATGCATGACATTACACTTGCATTACTTTACAATCGGTATTTATTGAAATAAACTGATTGAATAATTGTCTAGACGTTATGAAAATATTCAACAGTACTTTCGCCGGGGCCCCGGGTCCCTGATTTACTAACCTCAGTTTGTGGTTCTAAAAAACTCGAGAAAATTACCTAAAATTCGTGGGTACCAGGGTGATTTATAAAATCCCCAACAGGATTTCATCTTTATTATTTACTAAAGACTACAAGTTCTTAACATATATTATTTAAGATTACCTATAATATCCTAATTGAGGAGCTTAGTACAAAGTTCATTACATTAAATACCTGCGTCAGTTGTTTTATAAAGTAAGATTTTTGAACATGTGATGTTGTAAGGAGCTGAGATTTTTGAAATATTGTAAGACCTACAAATGGCTCCCATATTCCTGCCTACATATTAGGTGAGCCTAAAGAGGCTTCCCTTATATCTAGACAGGAATGTGTAAGGCATTGACATCTATCGGACGAGACAGCAGAACTTTATAACCATGTCATACTGGTCGCAGTTTGTTTTTCTCAGAGGGGGCAAACGGACAAGAGGCTCACCTGATGGTAAGTGATTACCGCCGTCCATAGACAACTACACGACCAGGGGTCTTGTAGTTGCGATGCCGGCCTTTTAAGAATGAGTAGGCTCTTTTCTTGAAGGTCCCTAAGTCGTATCCGTTCGGAAAAAAATCTGCCGATAGCTCGTTCCACATAGGAGTAGTGTGGGGTAAACAGTGCCTCAATAATCGCACGGTTGTGGAGTTCCGGACATCGAGATGGTGAGATGAAACTTACAATTTTGTCGCGATGTCCGATGGTGAAATTCGGCGGCTGGAATTAATCCAAACAGTTCCTCGGAATATTCCCCATGATTCAGCCGATAAAAGATGCAGAGTGATGCCACATCTCAACGTAACGCCAAAGAATCAAGCCTATTTGAAATAGTCTCATCACCGACAATTCGAACCGCCCTACGTTGAATGCGATCAAAAGGAAGGAGCTGGCACTGAGGAGTCCCCGCCCATAAATGAGAGCAGTACTCCATATGAGGGCGAATTTGCGCCTTATAAAGCAGTAAACGATGGGCTAGTGTGAAGTACTACCTATCCCTGCAAAGAACTCCTAGCTTTTTAGAGGCTAATTTAGTCTTGCCTTCCAAGTGACCGCGGAATTGAACGTCACTCGATATGTCGACTCCAAGTATTCCAATACTGGCTGAGGCTGTCAGGCAAGTATTTTCAAAACGAGGAGATACGACGAAGGGTGATTTTTAGCGGTAAACGCGCAGACTTGTGTCTTATTGGGGTTGAACTGGACCGGATTTAGTCGACCCCACTCCAAAGCTACGGAACGTTGTTCTTCAATTTCTGACACAAGTTTGTTCCGGCACTTATTGACGTGTTCCCGAGAAGTTCCGCTGCGACCGGAATATAAAGCATCGCCTGTACTGTCATCCGCATAACAATAAATGTTGCTTGATCGCAACATGTCATTAATGTACAGAAGAAACAGCGTAGGCGACAGCACACACCCTTGAGGAATACCAGCATTGACGAGTTTAAGGTCAGAACATGCGTCATCAACAACGACCTTGATACTCCGATCCGTCAAAAAACTGGTGATCCAATTGCACAATTTCTCAGGTAGCCCATAGGATGGGAGCTTGGAGAGAAGTGCCTTGTACCATACCCGAGCGAAGGCCTTCGCTATGTCCAAACTAACTGCCAATTGTTCTCCACTGCCTCTGCCCACCGATGTGTTAAGTATGTCAGAAGATTACCAGCTGCGCGTCCGCGACGAAAACCGTACTGACGGTCACTTATCAGCTGGTACTCCTCTAGATACCTCAAAAGGTGGCAGTTGATAATGGTCTCCATTATTTTCGAGAATAAGGAGGTTATCGCTATAGGTCGATAGTTGGACCGTACCTATTCTGGTCGCAATAGCCTCAGTGCTTTTCATTATCTCCCCGTGTATTCTCCCCGTGTTGGTTCCGGGCTCCTTTGAAGAATATACCAACTGCCGTTCTGCCAGGCAGGTCGTAAAAGGCGACCGATAGGCTATGCAAGACACTACCATCGTGACTACTAGGTGGTAGAGTTCTGCATTGTCTCGCCTGGATTTGGTACCACCGCCTTACCTATTCCTGCCGCAATAGCGTCAGTGCTTGTCGCTGTCGTATTCCGATTTGAAGGGTAAGGTAGCCGGTGAACTTATGCATGTTGCATTTAGAACTCGCTGCAAAATAGCAACGCAACATTAACATCTTTGGTGTCTATAGGCGATGGTAGATTCTTTCCATCTGGAGACCCATCTGCTTGATTGCTATCTTTTAATATAAAAGGAAAAGACAAAGAAAAATAAAGATTATCGTATTACCATTTGAAAGGTAAGGTGGCCGGTAAATTTCTGCATGAGGCATTACCATCCCGCCAGACAAATAGCAATGCACTATTAATTCTATCCACCAGGAGATCCATCAGCTTATTTGTTATCCTATGATATAAAAATCGCAAATTTTCTATACTTCTAGTATCAAAAATCAATTATATATATATATATATATATATATATATATATATATATATATATATATATATATATATATATATATATATATATATATATATATATATATATATATATATATATATATATATATATATATATATATATGTTGGATGACTTTTAATGTTTTGTGGAAACACATGAATTTTCTTTTGTATTTATTGTAAGGAAGTTATTATGCAGCCATTTATTTATTAAAAACATAACTTTCTCCGCAGCAGCTCTAGCATTTTCCCAGCCCTTCCCTTAAAAAAGAATTGCAGTGTCGTCAACATAGCACACATTATCCGACGCCTCTATAATAAAACTGTGAACATCATTGACATATATTATGAAAACTAAAGGGCCGAGAATACTATCTTGAGGTACACCAAACACAAAAAAGACTGCCGAACTTTTGATATTATCGATTTCTTCTTTCTATTGGAGAGGTATCTTCGGAATCATTCCAATGCAATCCCATGAATTCCCATCCCTTCCAGCTTAAGTAGAAGAATAGGGACAGAAACTGTGTCGAAAGCCTTTGCTAGATCAACAGACACCCCATAACAATAGAGACAATCACCCACTTGAGCCACTACTAAGTCAACCAGCTTCTATCCGATGTCCCATGACAAAATTCGGCGGCAGGAATTAATCCAAATAACTCATACGGAACACTTCTCCTGAAAAATGCGGTAGAAGACCAGTGGACCAACATCTTTGCGCAGTGCTAAAGAGTCAAGCCGTTTTGAGATAGCCTGGTCGTCAACGATTCGAACCGCTCTACGCTGAATGTGATCAAGAGGAAAAAGCTGATACTGAATATATCTGGAGGAGCTCCGGCCTAGAGACGAGAACAGTACTCCATGTGAGGCCGAATTTTAGGGATAAATTGAAGGCGGTTGGCTCGTAAGAAGTACTGTCTCACTCTGTTGAGCACACCGAACTTTTTGGAGGCTAGTTAAGCCTTATCTTCTAAATGACCATACAATACCTTCTTCTAGAGATTTTACATTATGGCAGGTAATATCAAGAATGTTATCTAGTTGCAACGCGTGGTCAATATTAGCCATACTGTGCAATAAAAAGATATATACAATTGAAAAGTGCTCGACTTATAGACCAACATGTCAGACAAGGAGATATCAGTAAAATAATACAAAAGATATATCTGCATTGTATAGAAATTACGTAAGAACTAGATTTTTCCCTCGGCTTCGCTCGCATTAAATTGGGGGCAGATTTCCAAAAAAAATTTTCAAAATTTTTTTTTATTAGTGACAAATAGTCCGCATACCAATTTACAATATTTGCATTTAAATTTACGATACAAACTTCCATTCCCTAATTTATAGGGAAGTGGGTTAGAAAGATTAGAAAGAAACAAAAACTAGCCTATGTCACTCTACATCCCTTCAACTGTATCCACGTAAAAAGTACGACAATTCGTCGCTCCGTTTTGCCGAGAAAGACGGACAAACAAACACACACATACACTTTCCCATTTATAATATTACGTAAGGATTACTTAGGACACACGATAAGTTTTGCGTAACTTAAAAAAACAACATGTTATAACCAAAATATTATGTTTATTGCTTTTCAAAATAATCTCCTTTACGTTTTAAACATTTTTTCATGCGATCGAACCATTTTTTAAAACAGGAGGACCACAGATCTTAAGGCATGTTTTCTACGTGCTGATTGAACGCTATCACTGCCTCTTCGGAGTTGGTAAAAGTAAAACCTCTCATCAAATCTTTGATTTTGGGGAAAATACAGAAATAACAGACTGCTAAGTCGGGGCTATGCGTAGAATGAGTGACGAGATGTACTTTTTCGGAAGCTAAAGCGTTCTCATGGTGTAGGAGAATGCGGCTTTTTGGTCAAATTTCGCGAACTTTTTCTGACACCCTGGGTAAACAAATGGTAGAATACCACTCGGCATTAACACTCTTTTGATCTTCAAGTGGGATTGTACTAAACTGAGTAACCCGTAGCTGAGAAAAAAAAGCGCGATCATTTTTTTAACAACTTTACTCGCCTGTCTCACTTTTGTTGACCTCTTCTCATTTTTAAACACCCATTCACAAGATTGCTGTTTTTTTTCGGGTTCAAAACAATAAATCTACATTTCGTCTCCCGTGACAATGTCATAAACAGCATTAGAATGTCCATGGTCGTACTTCAGTAGCATCTATGAGCACCATTCCACGCAAGCCCGCTTCTGCTCCACTGTCATTTCATGAGCGATCCAACGACAACAAAGTTTCCGAATTTTCAATGCTTTGTGTAAAATTTTCTGAATTTGGCTCATATTAATCCTCAATAGTCCTCGAATTCTCTCATAGGTATTCCGGGGGTTTTCTTCAATTAATCGCTTAACAGTAACCATATTATTTTCGTTGGCGGCAGTTGAAGGCTGCCCTTCACGAAATTCGTCATGTAAAGAAACTCGACCTCTTTCGAATTCAGCAAACCATCGCCTTACGGTGCTCAAACAAGGTGCTTCTCTCCCAAAAGCATTTTGAAGACAAGCGGCATAGTCTTGCAGAGAAAGAGAACTTTTAAAATCATAAAAAATCATCGCTCTAAAATCAAATATAAATAAATAAAATATAAATTATATATATATATATATATATATATATATATATATATATATATATATATATATATATATATATATATATATATATATATATATATATATATATATATATATATATATATATATATATATATATATATATATATATATATATATATAATTTATATTTTATTTATTTATATTTGATTTTAGAGCGATGATTTTTTATGATTTTAAAAGTTCTCTTTCTCTGCAAGACTATGCCGCTTGTCTTCAAAATGCTTTTGGGAGAGAAGCACCTTGTTTGAGCACCGTAAGGCGATGGTTTGCTGAATTCGAAAGAGGTCGAGTTTCTTTACATGACGAATTTCGTGAAGGGCAGCCTTCAACTGCCGCCAACGAAAATAATATGGTTACTGTTAAGCGATTAATTGAAGAAAACCCCCGGAATACCTATGAGAGAATTCGAGGACTATTGAGGATTAATATGAGCCAAATTCAGAAAATTTTACACAAAGCATTGAAAATTCGGAAACTTTGTTGTCGTTGGATCGCTCATGAAATGACAGTGGAGCAGAAGCGGGCTTGCGTGGAATGGTGCTCATAGATGCTACTGAAGTACGACCATGGACATTCTAATGCTGTTTATGACATTGTCACGGGAGACGAAATGTAGATTTATTGTTTTGAACCCGAAAAAAAACAGCAATCTTGTGAATGGGTGTTTAAAAATGAGAAGAGGTCAACAAAAGTGAGACAGGCGAGTAAAGTTGTTAAAAAAATGATCGCGCTTTTTTTTCTCAGCTACGGGTTACTCAGTTTAGTACAATCCCACTTGAAGATCAAAAGAGTGTTAATGCCGAGTGGTATTCTACCATTTGTTTACCCAGGGTGTCAGAAAAAGTTCGCGAAATTTGACCAAAAAGCCGCATTCTCCTACACCATGAGAACGCTTTAGCTTCCGAAAAAGTACATCTCGTCACTCATTCTACGCATAGCCCCGACTTAGCAGTCTGTTATTTCTGTATTTTCCCCAAAATCAAAGATTTGATGAGAGGTTTTACTTTTACCAACTCCGAAGAGGCAGTGATAGCGTTCAATCAGCACGTAGAAAACATGCCTTAAGATCTGTGGTCCTCCTGTTTTAAAAAATGGTTCGATCGCATGAAAAAATGTTTAAAACGTAAAGGAGATTATTTTGAAAAGCAATAAACATAATATTTTGGTTATAACATGTTGTTTTTTTAAGTTACGCAAAACTTATCGTGTGTCCTAAGTAATCCTTACGTAATATTATAAATGGGAAAGTGTATGTGTGTGTTTGTTTGTCCGTCTTTCTCGGCAAAACGGAGCGACGAATTGTCGTACTTTTTACGTGGATACAGTTGAAGGGATGTAGAGTGACATAGGCTAGTTTTTGTTTCTTTCTAATCTTTCTAACCCACTTCCCTATAAATTAGGGAATGGAAGTTTGTATCGTAAATTTAAATGCAAATATTGTAAATTGGTATGCGGACTATTTGTCACTAATAAAAAAAAATTTTGAAAATTTTTTTTGGAAATCTGCCCCCAATTTAATGCGAGCGAAGCCGAGGGAAAAATCTAGTTCTTACGTAATTTCTATACAATGCAGATATATCTTTTGTATTATTTTACTGATATCTCCTTGTCTGACATGTTGGTCTATAAGTCGAGCACTTTTCAATTGTATATATCTTTTTATTGCACAGTATGGCTAATATTGACCACGCGTTGCAACTAGATAACATTCTTGATATTACCTGCCATAATGTAAAATCTCTAGAAGAAGGTATTGTATGGTCATTTAGAAGATAAGGCTTAACTAGCCTCCAAAAAGTTCGGTGTGCTCAACAGAGTGAGACAGTACTTCTTACGAGCCAACCGCCTTCAATTTATCCCTAAAATTCGGCCTCACATGGAGTACTGTTCTCGTCTCTAGGCCGGAGCTCCTCCAGATATATTCAGTATCAGCTTTTTCCTCTTGATCACATTCAGCGTAGAGCGGTTCGAATCGTTGACGACCAGGCTATCTCAAAACGGCTTGACTCTTTAGCACTGCGCAAAGATGTTGGTCCACTGGTCTTCTACCGCATTTTTCAGGAGAAGTGTTCCGTATGAGTTATTTGGATTAATTCCTGCCGCCGAATTTTGTCATGGGACATCGGATAGAAGCTGGTTGACTTAGTAGTGGCTCAAGTGGGTGATTGTCTCTATTGTTATGGGGTGTCTGTTGATCTAGCAAAGGCTTTCGACACAGTTTCTGTCCCTATTCTTCTACTTAAGCTGGAAGGGATGGGAATTCATGGGATTGCATTGGAATGATTCCGAAGATACCTCTCCAATAGAAAGAAGAAATCGATAATATCAAAAGTTCGGCAGTCTTTTTTGTGTTTGGTGTACCTCAAGATAGTATTCTCGGCCCTTTAGTTTTCATAATATATGTCAATGATGTTCACAGTTTTATTATAGAGGCGTCGGATAATGTGTGCTATGTTGACGACACTGCAATTCTTTTTTAAGGGAAGGGCTGGGAAAATGCTAGAGCTGCTGCGGAGAAAGTTATGTTTTTAATAAATAAATGGCTGCATAATAACTTCCTTACAATAAATACAAAAGAAAATTCATGTGTTTCCACAAAACATTAAAAGTCATCCTCTACAAACACCCGATCTCATGATACACACGTGTGAATATGATAACATGTCAAAATTTAATTGTGAATCTATAAATAAATAAATAAATAATATTCACGGGACAAATTACACTCACTGATCTAACCCCAA
Source organism: Apodemia mormo (assembly GCA_036924255.1). Taxonomy (NCBI): domain Eukaryota; kingdom Metazoa; phylum Arthropoda; class Insecta; order Lepidoptera; family Riodinidae; genus Apodemia; species Apodemia mormo. Next base: position 21,728,076 of record JAUPFN010000008.1, read on the forward strand.
AGTAAGCAAATTATTTGCTTGTGTTATGGGTGTTAGTCTTAGTTAGCTCCTTAATAAAACAAAATGGTATATACACAAACTCAAATAGAGAAATATGTGAAGTACTTCTCCAAACACACTTTCCAGATAGCATAACTAAGTAAATAGCCCAAAGTGGGAGAATGAAAGTATACATGAACCTTCTCACACAGACTGGCAAATAGCAGACAACATTGTAACAAAAGCGAAAGTAATATGGGCAGTAGATACTTTCAAACTTTTTAAATCACCCGGTGCTGACGGCATCTTCCCAGCACTTTTACAGTGGGGGATCACAAACATATTACAACACCTCACAAATATCTATAAAGCCTGTATAACTTATAGATACATACCTCAAAAATGGAGGAAGGTAAATGTAATATTTACACCAGGGAAATCCAACTATGCAGGAGCAAAGGCATATAGACCTATAAGTCTTACCTCCTTTCTGCTTAAAACAATAGAAAGATTAAATGATAGATACTTAAGAGAACAAGTGCTAAAACGCAATCTCCTACACTGTCAACAACACGCCTATAGAAAGGGAATATCAACAGAGATAGCACTATGTGCCGTAGTAAATAGAATACAATCGGCACTGTCAGAGAAAACTCAATCACTAGGAGTGTTTATGATATTTTATTGAAGGCGCCTTTGATAAAACAAACTTTGAAAGCACTAAATTTGCCCTAGATAGGTTTGGGGTAGTAGAGACCGTAAGAGAATGGATCATAAATCTTCTCAAATAAAGAGTAATTAAATTAACAATCAATAACAATACCTATTCGATGACATCACGAGGGTGTCCTCAAGGTGGGGTACTGTCTCCACTTATATGGAACTTTGTTGTTGATGAACTTATCCAAATACTAAACGATCAAAGTTTTCCAGCAACTGGATATGTAGATGATCTGGCGGTAACAATAAATGGGAACTCAGAAAATCTTCTCTGCAGCCTGATGAGATCAGCCATGGCTATAGTAGAAAAATGGTGTAACAAACACAAACTCTCTGTAAATCCCATAAAAACTGAACTAGTACTCTTTACCAACAAGAGAAAAATAAGTAACTAAACTTTGCCTAAATTATTTGGCACTGAACTAAAACTGTCATCAAATGTTAAATACCTAGGTATACATCTAGATAACAAATTAAACTGGAATACTCATATAGAGCACATCATCAAGAAGGCATATATCACATTTTGGCAGTGTAACCCCAAAGTTTTCCTCTGGCTCTACACTGCAGTGATACGCCCAATAATACAATAATATAACATATGGCTCCATTATACGGTGGCCTAAAACTAACCAAATTACAACTAACAACTAAAAACAAATTACAACAACTTCAACGATTCGCTTGTGTTGCAACAACTCGCTGTATGAAAACTACACCAACAGCAGCATTAGAAGTCCTGTTAAACCTTAGACCATCTGGTAATACAAGAAGAAGCAACCAGCGCATCTTTTCATTTAAAAACCATGGGAATGTGGCGCCAAAAAAGGAAAATTCCATACCTGAACATTTTAGAAGAAATCACTAAAGAACAACCAATGGTTGAGGCCATGAATGAAAGAATATCAACGATAATGGTATCAAAAAAAACTACAAAATTAATCTGGAAGCAGAACCTGAGGACTATTCAGGTATACAAGAACTGAGAATATACACAGATGAATCCAAAACCAACTTAGGGACAGGAGTCGGTGTATTCTCTCGGGAATTAAATATAAACATAATGGAAACTTTAGTAATGTACAATACAATATTCCAAGTAGAATGTATTGCTATTAGCAGAGCTGCAACAGAGATTAAAGCAAGAGAAATAACAGATCAAATTATACCTATTATCTCTGATAGTGCATCGGTCCTTGCAGCTCTAAAAACTAACTGCTTCAACTCTAGCATAGTGTTTGAATGCCAAATTGTTGAAAGTTGAAAGGAAATAGTGCCAACCCTTTCGAAAAACCTAACACAACGCATAATGAAACTCAAAAGAGTAAAGTTAAGAAAAGTTGTGGGCACAATAATAGGACATTGCCATTTAAACCGACACCTATTTAACATAGGTGTAACAGACAGCCCTTTATGCCGTGGCTGCATGGAGGAACAGGAAACCACCACTCACGTTCTCCTTGAGTGCAGGAGCGTGGCCAAACAACGGGCACGTATCCTAGGTAACCCAAAAACTCCTAAAGAAGCATGTGAAAACATAAGCCGTCTTATAAGCTTCTGGAAGGAGTTAAGATGGCTGGAATAGTCTAATAGGCTAAGTGCGGAAAAAAAGGGTGTTAGTCAATGATACTAATACATAGAAATACATATATAAATACTAGAATATATTTAATAAACACCCAAACTCGAAAATACAAATATTTATGCTCATCTCACAAATGCTTGTCCCCGTCGAGGATCGAACCCGAGCCCCGTCGATTGCGTAGTCAGGGTAGCTAACCACTCGACCAACGGGGCGGTCTATACAGCACTAGAGAACATTCATAACACCTTAAATATTTAGGACTTATATTAGACGAACGTCTAGACTTTGAACTACACATTTCAACACTATCTGCAAGGATCCGCAAAGTGATAGGAATAATATAAAATAATGCACAACTCTACTAGTGTTCAAATCCGGAAAATCGTTCATCTTGCCATCTGCCAGTTCATTGGTGTGGCGGGTGGTGCGGCTAAAAAGTTTAATTTTTTTCTTGAAAGAGCGCAGCGTGCCATGTTAAAAGTCAAAAGTATTATTATTATTAGTTAAAAAAATCTTTTCTTATAGATCCTAGTTGTTATTATTACGTCTAGGATGTAAATCCCATGGTTAAGCAGTTAGTAAACTTGCGAATGCCACTGTATAGTCATTTTAATCAACTATTTACCACTAATAATGAAAGAAGGTTTCCTGTATTATTTGTTGATTCTGGTTTACAGAAGTTTCGGTGGTGAAAACAAGAGAGGGGTCCATTTCTCTTTAAGAAGAGGGTTTTCTAATGAAGGCGGGCCAACCTGTCATTCTCCCAGCCTGCCCAGCATTAATAACTTTTCATTTATAAATAAATTTTAAGCTAGAAGACAATTCTGGCAAAATTTGATGAAATATTCCTCTTGTTAGTCATTTTATACGGGCTCCGTTTCAAAAAACAACAGAGGTCGTGTTTCGGCAATATAGTTCAGGTTTGCCCGTAAGTTATCCCGTAAATTTATGCATGTAGCGTAACATTTCTGCTACACGGATGCCGTTAGCCTCTATAGATGATTTTTATCTCTTTTTCATGAGAAGAACAATATTTTTATATTCTAACTAGCTGACCCAGCAAACGTTATTTTGCCATATAATTTATTGAATTACTAATATCGCTATTAAAAAATTGGTAAAGTGCGTGTCGGGCTATGCGCAATGTAGAGTTCCGAAATTGCCCATTACAATAATGCATACTAAAAAGACAGAATTTATAGTTTCATACTATATACATTTAAGTTATTCAACGTCAGTGACAAATATATATACATATATATATATATATATATATATATATATATATATATATATATATATATATATATATATATATATATATATATATGTATGTATGTATATGTATATATATGTATATATATATACATACATACATGGAACAGACTTGAGGTTCCACTCTATATACCGCCCTTATGGAGATATAAACATCAATGATATCCAGCCACACATAGAAACTGAAGTCGCAGCAATAACTGCAGGTGATTGTATTTGCAGAAAGACTTGCTGGAAATCCAATTTCACCTGTAACCGAGGCAGAAAACAGATGAGACATGCACCAGGAATACCACGTAATTGGGCCGGAAGTCCCAACACAGTACCTAGATGTGGAAAGTCAGAGAACAGACATGATAAACTTCGCCTCGTTCAAAGAAATACTATCCAGTCAACGCACGATAGAAGTGCTAAACTATCCCATCCACTCCAACTTCATTCCAACCGAGCAGTCCATCATACTCTCACATTTTTATTTGTCACACAACAGATGCGAGCGAATAGAGAAGCGTTTGTAGAAAACATAACATAATAATGAATTTTCAACCAAATATTTTTATCGTGATCAATTTAAATGATTACTTCCTTGATGTAAATAAACGCCTTTGGGTCGTAAAGATGTTGATGATGCACTGAATTTCGTACGGCAATGCTGCATAAAAAATTACTGGTTGACTTTACGGAAATCGAACTGTTATCGAAAGGTACATGCACCGGCAAACACTAGGGCTTACTACGTATGAGTAACGTATGATACTAAAAGATACAGATTGCTATTCTCTCTTCAACGCACATCGTATCCATCTATCGTCGTGCTTCTCGCGGCTGTAAATTGGAAAGGAAAGCGTAACCATTAAGCTGACGTACCCCCAAGCTTGTTGCAAGCCCTGTATATAATACCGTGTCTATAACTTATTACTAGAAAGAATTCATGTATTATATCAGATCATGATAAGGCCACGTTTAAAAGAAATGCAGTTAGTTGCACACCCGTTTGACATACATTGCAAAATAGGTATCCTTAAAAAAACCCTTTTATTTAAATGGAAATTGATATAGCCTATGTTCAGTCTAAAAATCGATGATTTCGATATATCCATTATTAAAAAAATACTTGCACACCCATATCTATCAGAGTTACTACAAGCACGCCTGTGATTAGCCAACGGTATTAGGTCCCATGATATGACATGTGCAAAACCTAATATTACTAAAATATATTGGGCACATATACAGTAACAGTGAAATTATATTTTATAGAAAAACCCATAAAAATTAAACTGCCCAATTCAAAATCCAACTCCAATTACTGATGCAAAATAACTTATGAAACTGCGAAATAATAACAATTTTCTTTATAAGGTTTTACGAATTTGTTAATAATAACAAATTCGTAAAACCTTATAAAGTATTAAACTTGCAAAATATCATGAACTGTAAATAAATTCAACTTACAATGAAGTAATTGTTGAGAAAAAAGTCACAAACTTTTTCGCATGAATTATGACTAAGTAAGCGATTTAGGTTTTTGGTATGGTTTATTGTAATAAAAAGATATTTTAAATTCAAACGGGTTGTAATTGAAATCTAAAAATTTAATGTTAATAATGTACTAAACCTACGAGTATTTTTACATTACCAAATTTTTAAAACGAGTATTTCACCTCGAGATCGTATATATTTCTTGTACTTATAGCAGAGCAAACTAGCAGTTAGTTCACCAGATGGAAAAAGATAATCAACGCTTATAGCCACCAAGATAGTTTTGCTACTCGTGTGACGGACTTGGAATGCCACCAGCATAGGTTTACCAGCTTTCTTACCCTCGGAACGCGATGTTGAAAATAACCGGCGCTATTCCAGTAGGAGTAGGTAAGGTAGGGGTAACAAATTCGATCGAAATATTACAAAACTCTACCACCCAGTTAGAACGTAAGTGTAAGTGACACATATTAGACTCCTCTAGCCTGCTGTTATGAAATGCCTATCAGGAAGATAGTTGATCTAATCTTCAAAAAGAGGCCTGGAATAACACTCAGTAAACTACAGTTTAATCAAGATTTTATAGTTTAATCAAGGCAGTTGCATTGCATTACTATGATCACAGACCAAACAAATACTAATAGCCGTGGTGATGGACGGGGAATGTGAAGTCGCTCATATGAGCAAAATGCTTGTAACTGTCAATCGCTTGAAGATATATTATATTGTGAGAAAATAGGAATATGAAAAATTGTGATATTTTATCGTGCCGATTAAGAAGCCGAGGTTTAAAAAATACCCCTGTAGTGATTTTATATCATCGGTAAGTAACTTTGAATTGCTAGGTATAAATGCAAGCTTCACTGACAACCAGAGAAATTGCCTTGAAAGGCGTACCCATTCTAATTCGTGACTATGACTGACATTATACCGACTGTTTATACAGTACTAATTTAATTGCAGCAAGATGTGAAACAGGAAAACGTAATCTCTAAGTCTATTCAAGGATAGATTAGATGTCTTTGAGTTTAGATTTCAAGATTGTAGACTTTTAGCAGTTTTATGATTTAGATTTAAATCGCTAAAGAGATTTTTATATATATATATAAAATTTTGCTAACGTATAATCTTGTGTAAAAAACTCAATATCCAGCCAGGCCAGTAAGTTGCATGTCGGAATACGTGCTACGCGAAAACTACGTGAAGTCTACTCCACTGTGATATATTTCCTTTTCATGTAAGGACGTTAAAAGGGAAAATATCACATATTTTACAGTCGTGAATTTTTTCACACATCAAGAAATAACCATTTCACCGATTTGGCTCTAGCAAAACTAAGCATTTTAAAACGTAATATGTCTCAAACAGATCGCTCAATAAAAAAATGTGGGTATTCATAAAAACGCAATATTTTTTAAAGTTTTAAAGATTAATCCAAAGATATCCCATGCCACTCCATCTCATAGAAAAGTAAACTAAATATTTAATTTCAATATTTTAATTTACATTGCAATAATTTACATTGCACCCGTGCGAAACCGGGGCGGATCAGTAATGATATTATGTGACAATATGATAGATTAAATAAGTAGACAGGTCTCCTAATGAAAGGAATACCAATTGCATATATACACCAAAAATATTAATGATGCTCGTGTCGATAGATATTCGTGTGACGTGTTGAAATTCCATACGAATGTGTTTACCGGAAACCTTAACCTCCATACCGGAAAATAACGGTGATATATATATATATATATATATATATATATATATATATATATATATATATATATATATATATATATATATATATATATATTAGGGTGGAGTGAAAAAAAATTTTTTTTTTCTTAGCCTGGTGGTCAAATTTGTGGCTTATAAAAAACAAAAATTTTTGAAAAAAAAAAAAATTTACTCAACATATTGAGGCAGCCCACTCATTTTTAAAATTAATTACGAGTAAAAACATTTGGTTGCAAAAAAAAAATTTTAAAAGCGTTCTAAAAACTTCAAAATATCCTTTTTCATGCCAATTAAAAATCACAAGTTAAAAAAAATTTTTGTGACTATTGTTTTAATATTTAAAAAAAATCCAAAAAAGTAACATTCCTCGTTAGGGCACTAGAATAAAATTTGAGTTGGAAATGATCATAATTGCCAATTCTTGGATGTTTTAAGACATTAAAAGACAAAAAAAATTTTTTTTTTCGCAACCAAATATTTTTACTCGTAATTAATTTTAAAAATGAGTGGGCTGCCTCAAAATATTGAGTAAAATTTTTTTTTTCAAAAATATTTGTTTTTTATAAGCTACAAATTGACCCCCAGGCTAAGAAAAAAAATATGTTTTTTTCACTCCACCCTAATATATATATATATATATATATATATATATATATATATATATATATATATATATATATATATATATATATATATATATATATATATATATATATATATATATATATATATATATATATATATATATATATATATATATATGGTCTGGCAGAATGGCAGATGGTTTATTCCTAAAAAAAGGCCCGAAAAAATAATAAGCAAAAACTTTCAATTCTTTTTTGTTTGCAGATTAGTTTTTATGCAACCACATTTATATCACACGGTCAAAGTCATAAGAGCTAATCTAATACATAAAAACGTAATTTATTACTTATTTTTATTAAAACAATATATGGAATTAATATTAAAATAACATTCCGCAAATTTATCTTCAGATATGCTTCTATCGTTTAAAAGTTTTCGAATAGAACCTAACCGTTACATATTAGTTTTTGTAACTCAGTTGAGTTTTCCTTCATAGATACCCCTCAAACTTTTGTTTTATTGGACTCAATATTTTGATATAGCCATATATTACAAAAGTATTAAAGTAGTTATTCTTGTATTGCTTTCGATAAATAACTTATGACAAGCAAATCTGAGACAGAGGTGCTGTGAATTAATATGGGCGCATTATGTAAAGTACAGCACCTGTCTACCTGTCAGGCAAAACAAACAAGTAAACTTAATATGTCACTTATGCGTCTAATTTATTATGTGTTTCACTTGGTGGTACTAGGTGGTAACATCTAGTGTATTATAATTATTCTATGTCTATCTAGGTGGTAGAGTTCTGCAACGTCTCAATCGGGTTTTGGTACTACTGACTTACCTATTCCTGTCGCAATAGCGTCGGTACTTTTTGCTGTCGTGTTCCGGTTTGGAGGGTAAAGTAGCGAGCAAACCTTTGCATGGGTCATAAAGCATCATTTGCTTCTTTGCTGGTCTATGAAATACGATAAAAAGATCTTATTATGCTCTCAATCGTCAGTACTTGATGAAACTCGATCTTAATGTTTATTTTAAAACACATGTACTCTTTTACAATTCAAGTTTACATAATATATGACGGTGCGATGATTATTGATTAGTTTAAATTATAAATTACAAAATTATTACATAAGATTTATCATAAATCGATTTATTAACATTGACTTAGATTAATTCGATTTTGTAAATGATAATATTAAAAGTTACTAAAATAAGAGTTGGTAACCCTGAATAGAGTAGTAGATTCGCCACAAGTAATGGCAATCGGCATTCTGCCATACGAGTTGGACGTGTGCAGCTAACTTATTGGCTCTTAATCCAGTTTAATCTTAACGATAATGCGTGATTTAGTGTAAAACTGTAAAGTAATGAGATAATACGAATGTACCTATATTTTTAATTCCCTGTCGTCGCAACGCTCATGATGGATACTAAGCGCCAAGCCTCCTCCGACATATATGTTATTAATTTAACAGTTACCTATTTTCGTCTTTTTACCGCAGAATTAGGTTCAAAGGATATTGATGAGATCGGCCTAAAAGTACTACAAGAATATAGTGTCAATCGAAATTATTAAATTAATTTAATGTACAATAAGCTCATATTAGAATTCAATGGACACTTTGTTAAAATAAACGATATTTTTAAAAGGAACACCCTGGAAGGCAAAAAACTAATCAAACTCGTGCGTTTTTTCTTAATTCTAAATTAAGCAAAGATTTTTTCTGCCATAAAGTTAACACTTTTTTTATTTATAATTAACCTAATAAGTTAAAAAAATGACGAATAGGTAAGATGCAAAATCTATAAAACAATAAAATCGTAGGAAAGTCAAAACTGTACATTGAATTTTTTTTTAAATAATACTTGGGGCGTGATCTACAATCGATATCCAAGCCAAAAATATAGTTTTTAGAATTTTTGTTTGTTTGTCTGTATTTATGTCCGGGGCAAACTCAAAAAATACTGCATGGATTTACTTCAAATTTTGCATGAATATTACTAACAGGTTGGGTCAATATATCGCCTACATATTATCACGCTATCACCGACGGGGGAGGGGCTGTACGGAGTAAACGAAGTCCGCGCGGATGAAGTCGTAGGCAACAGCTAGTATAAATAAAAAGTAAAAGTATAAATAAACTATTGCATAAAATGCAACAGAAAAATAAAGTATATATTACTATAGTCGAAATTTATAACACAGGAGGCTGTATAAACATGCTAGTTTTAGTATCATCCTAAAGAAACAAAAAAAAAGGAAAGTGTCATCTATGTAATCTGTGAACGAATAACAATAAATATTTTGCGTTTTTGTTGTAAACAAATCTTGTTCGTCTCTTAGCTTTAAAATGATTAAAGTTAAACAATCTTCACGATGATATGAAAATATATTGTATCTATGTTGACGATATATTGCGACGTGAATGGCTTAAAACAGTAATAATTGAGAATTTAAGTAACATTAATCATTAAGGATTTTTTTTTATGAATTCAAGTATTTTAAGAAGTATCCCTGATGCAATTTACATTACAGAAAAAAATAGACTACAATATGATAAGCATTGATCAACATGCGTTTGTTTTGAGACCAACTTTGTATGGACCTTCATAATGCTTCTTTCATATGGTTTTTGATTTGATCAATCACGTGTCTCACTCACTACTAACGAATTCTCATCAAGATCGTTCACGCTATTTTTGAGTTACACCGGGACATACATACTGATAGACCGACAGACAAAACTTATTCGTACAATTATATGTTATAATTGCATACCCGTTTTCATAAAAATCTGTTAGTAGTTTTTGAGTTATATTAGGACGTATGGACACATATTTTTTTAACGTGAAAACTGATTTAAGTGAGTCATATAATGTAAATATAATATTATGTATAATGAAATCTGGAAAAAATATTTTATGTACAGGCTACAAATCTAGTAATTAATAATATGGTACTTGTAACCTTCAAAAGCTCTTTATGGGCTGTTTTGTAGAAAGACAGGCAAATTATTTTCTATAAAGTACTAAGACTAATACGGGACATAGCTTTTCCGCGAAAAGAGAAGCGGGACTCACCTAGCCTTATTTTTATAAGTTAGACTTCTTATATCATAGAAAAACAAAAGGAACTTTTTTTAAAGAGATTTGAACCAAGGATTTAAAGTACATATTTACTTCTACCGATAACAAAGTAAAATAAGAAAACATTATTATACCCATAAAAAATATTTTAATCTACACATATAACAAAATCGTAGGAAAGTCAAAACTGTACATTGAATATTTTTTTAAAAGAATACTTAGGATGTGATTCACAATCGATATCGAAGCCAAAAATATAGTTTTTAGAATTTTTTTCTGTTTGTCTGTTTGTCTGTATGTCTATTTGTCCGTTGTCTGTATGTATGTCCGGGGTAAACTCAAAAATACTGCATGGATTTACTTCAAATTTTGTATGAATATTACTAATAGGTGGGTCAACATATAGGCTACATATTATCACGCTATCACCTACGGGGGAGGGGCAGTGCGGAGTAAAGGAACCTCACGCGGACGAAGTCGCTGGCAACAGCTAGTACTAAATATGTGACATTGTTTTTTTTATTTTTATTAGAGTAATTATGAACAGTGAAAGTAAGTGTAATATAAATTAATCTTGAACTTACTCGTATTTATGTTATTAAAACTATCTCTATCAGAAACATTCGTGATTTTAATTAGTAACACACTAAAACAGTCACATGTAATTTTACGGCCTTAATTAGTTTGCACAGCTTTGCAGAACTAATTTTAATGCAGATCAAAGCTTTAATTCTTTTTTAATCTATACTACTATATATTCCGTGTTGGTTCCTATTACTTTAGAATAATAGATCACTGGCGTTCTGCCACGCAGTTCGTTAAAGGCGAACCATTACTACGAGGCTATAGTTAGAGTTCAACAACGTCTCGCCCAGATTTTGGTATCACCTCCCTTATCCATTCCTGTCGCAATAGCCTCAATGTTTTTACTGTCATGTTCCAGTTTGAAGGTTAAGGGCCAGCGCACACTGAACTGCAAAATGCTCACGTATATGCTCGAGCAAAATTTTGACTGCTCGACCATGCATGCGGCATGCTCGCTCCTCCGCGAGAAAGCTGCGTTGGAAATGCTCTAGGTTGCCAGGCGAGCCTGCTTGACCAGTTTAATGTCTAGCTACAAAAAATTTCAAATTTCATCTACTTTCCTACACCTGCAAATTATATTATATGTGTATGTATATATGTGTACTACACAAAGTAAAAATATAACTACACATTGTGTAGTTATATTTTTACTTACCTTAAGCATATGGTAAGTTGTTAGGTACTCAGTTAAGTCGATAACTCGTATTGTGTTTTTGGAATAATAATATAATTATAGTCATAAAAATGAACACCTCTTAATGGTTAGTTCAAATCTCGATGCGGGCAACCCCGCAAATGCACGGGCGGCGCACGGCGGATACTAAAGCGTGCTCGTGCACGCTCGAGCACGCATCTTATAAGCTTGAGCATGGTCGAGCATCAAGTTCGGACCTGCATTTAATTTTGCAATGTAAGGAATTTGTCATAAGGTTAAATTTTCACTTCTAAAAAAAATGCTCTTCTCTTCTCTGCTCTTGGTGTGCGCTAGCCGTAAGTGTTGGACTACATCTGTCAGCACCACATCGCTTTTTCATTGTCATTTTCTTTGCTGTCGCTTAAAACCGCCATTTACTAGAGCAAGAAAAATAGTGGGAATGCCATAGCATCGGAATCACAATCCAAATGCGTTTATTTTTAAGCTTGTCATTTTGATTTTGTATTTCTTGCAATATGCACGTTATAATCACTACTCTCTCTTTTACAGTCCTATCCATCTCGTGTTTTGAAATAAACTGTAATCGAATTGAATGTCGAAAGAACGCGGCAGTTTCCTAGTGCATGCTGCAGCATACATGCGACCGCGCGCAATCTCCTTTTGAATGCTACGAATTGCGATATTGCACGATATTGCGACATGCGATAGCTATAGCTTGCTGTAGCACAGGCGGAACAAATGCGATTCTTTGCTGATAGATATGATCCAACCATAAGGTAGCTGGTGAACATATGCACGTGGAATTTTCATTCTGCCACACTCTGCGTATGGCATACGGAATGCGCTCTTTCCCATTCTGTAACTAAAAAAGGGGAATACGCGCGATCGCACGTGTCAGCAAGCAGCAGCATACAAGCGTATACTACCGTCTTCTTTCAACATTCAATTTTATCACAGTTCGGTTTTAAATACGTGATAGATAGGCCCGTGAGATATAGAGAGTAGAGATATTCGGTATCAGAATCGAGTACTGAGCTCCCTTCTTCACTATGTACGAGTACAGTAATTTAGCACTCAACCTGTATATTAAATAAAATAAAATTAATACTCTCAAACTAATGCTATTAATAGGACTCCACACATTATTAACTACTGGACAGATCTTAAAACTAACATAAGCTACTTTTTTACCTAACTCAGCAAAATAGTATAATAAAAAAGTCAAAAGGATTTTTTATTTCATCAGATAGCAAACAAGACGATAGCTCTCCTGATAAGAAAAGAAACGATCGTCTATAGATACCAACGATGTTAATGGTGCGATGCTATCCGTGTAGCCGGATGGCAATGTCACATGCATAAATCTACCGGCTACCCTACCCTCCAAACTGGAACACGACAATAACAAGCATCAGAACTATATAATTGCGGCAGGAATAGGTGAGGCGGTGGTACCACATACCTGGGCGAGATATTGCGGAACTTTACCACCCAGTACTTACGATAGTAGTGTCAAATTTAGCCTTCAAGTTGCTTTTTACGACCTGCCTGGCAAAACGACACTTGGCTTATTCTTCAAAGGAGCGCGGACCAATACGTGGGATTTAATAAACATAAAGACATCTAATCTTATTTTTTTATTATTAAAGTACAGCTACATTACCCAGGAGTAACATAGGCTCCCTTGTTACCCAAATGAGCAAAATAAAGTAAAGATTGTGAGTCACAAGACAAGTAGACAAAATCGTAATTACAGCCGCTGTCTTGTGAAATGTCATTTTGTTGTCAGTTTCTCTTAGTAAAAACGCCTCACTAGCGACGTCGTTTACTAACTAGATATTATAATAACTTGGTGGCACTGTAACAGCTGGTATTAGGTAAACATTCAGCTCTATATGTGCAAACGTTACGAGTGTGTTGAGAACCATCTTTAACACAAAACAAATGTCGGATAATAATAATTATTTTCTCAGTATGCGGCCATGTTGCTAGTTCGATAGCAACTAAAACGTTGCTAAGCCTTTAAAAACCTAAAATGGATAATTTGAATAAAATTTCTAATTCTTTACAGTATAGTTATGTGTTCGTACGCTCTTATATCCAGATTCTGTCTTAGATGAGAACAGATTATGAAATAATTCTAGTGTTTATATATTCATAAAAGGCTAACGTCAAAACTTAGTATAACGGGGGATAACATGTTGAGATATTCAAAATTGTGTTAACTACTAAACATAATAATTATGTAAGTAATTGTACAATAATGATGAGCCCATTTAAGCTTATCAAAGTATCAATCTGTAATAACGTTTCACACCCGCTTTAGTATGAAATTTACATACATTATAATTTACATTACTGCCTGGTGGCTGAAATAATCTGTCGGAATATGGTCGGAATAATGCATGCATTTAGGACCACGTCATTTTAACGTTCAATTGTCGCTGGAAAATATAGGTAGTGGTTTTACGCATTTTTCCATTCCAATGTAAGTTTTACTCGTATTGGAGTGTACTTCGCCCTAGCAAAAATACAGAGCTGTATTTTATGAAATATCTTCTTCCGAAGTTTCTGAATTGTTATTGAATACGTAGAAGTTTTTTTAACGTTGCAAGTTCTGCTCGCTTAGGCTAAACAGCCATTTTTTGAACATTTTGTGAAAATATCAATTTTATTCATTACAAAAAAAATTATCATAAAAAAAATACCAGTGTTGACGATGTAGAACACAAATTACTAAAAGAAAACAAAAGAACAAAGTGCATAATATGTATTAAGGCGAGGTATGTCGACGCGCGTCAATTCTATAGAAAATGGGTGGCGCGGTATGTTCTGAAACCGCTTGGAAACGTGTTAATTTTCGGATAAATAAATATAGGACATCAGCTGAAAACTAAAATTTAGCACATTTTTTTTTATTTACAACTAAATCACCATCACCGTATTAAAAATATTTAGAAGATTACAAATATTATTAACAAATTATTTGTTTTAGAGATTTTTAGCCTGTTTTCGACATTTTATATGATCGAGTAAAGTACATTCTATCATGTAATGAGTTAGCACATTCTTTAGATAATATCTTCAGGTATATCGTATTTTTTTTAAATTGTTATTTAACAATTAATACAACAAAAAAACATGATTAAACAAACCAGTTTTTTCCGTTTGTTGCGATGCTTCGCCTTAAATGAAACAATTTACCTTGCGAAAATTTATTTGAGTCCACTCATATTTTTTAGAATTTCAATGATAATAATGGTTAATTACCATTGATTCAAGTGTATTTTGAAGACTAGACTATTACTTAGCTGTTAGGCATTTTGTTAAAGGTGAAGAATTGGCCAACGTGGTACTGCCTTTGTGGCTACATGGAGGTAGAGTGCCACAACGTTTCATCAGAGTTTGGTACTACCGCTTTACCTATTATTGCCCCAATATCGTTGAGCTTATCACTGTCATGGTCTAGTTTGGAGGCTAAGGAAGGTAAACTTATTACGTCAAATTGTATTCTTAGAACAAGCATGCTAGCGCACCATTAACTTATTTCGTGTCTTTTTATCAGGAGAGCCACCAGCTTGTTTGATATTCTATGATAATAAAGAAATAAGAGAGTGTGGTGCAAATTTGATATTAGAACCTAATGTTTAAAAAAAAATTTAGTAAAGTTAAGAAATAACTAACTAACTAGAATATCCAATGTGGTGGCACAAATTTACTTAATCGTTTTAGATAAATGCTCACATGGTAGTTTATACGTGTCTAAAAGCCGAAGTACGTCCCTGCTTAGACACGGTGAAATGCTTTTTTAAAGTGTCATTGAATGAGTGCCGTCTCTCGCTACGCCGCAATTGTTACAAACTTCAGAATAATTTTTAGTACGTGACGGGTTTTCAGACAAGAGAATATGATATGGGAGGGTGAAGGTATTAGATGAGTGCCAGCCATAGTACATGAAGAACCTTATAAAGCAACATGGGAGAACCACTTAGTCTCATCTGTAATGAATAGTGTCGGCGTAAGGTACAAAGCTTTCGCAAGGTTTTAGACAAGAGCTTAAACTGAATTGAATGTTTCTAGAGACTCATAACGCGGGTACATTTAAAGCGAGAAGATATAAATTTATTTTAATTATTATTATAAAACCATATAATTATCAATATTTTTTTTTGGTAGATTTACGCTTGTTATAAATATATTTAATATGTAGAATGTAAATAAAAATAATTTATATAAAAATGTGTGTATTGTAAAAATTATGTATTTTTACTTTATACAAATGGTAATAAATCTTTGTAACAGGTATTTGTACGTCATATTATATTAAATTTACAGCAATATACTGATACTTATCCATAAACAATTTGTTACAACTCGTATTTGTCTTGCGAATAAAATATTTTTCATTCTTTTTTAAAAAAATCATGTTAGTGAGGATCAAAATCAAATTTAAAATAATTAACTCGTACAGACTTTTTAACAAATCTGATTAAAATTAACAAAAAATCAATCATTATAAGACTCACCAAGTATGTTTTAAGTACACCCAGTAATATTAAAATTTGCATGGCTAAATAACTAGCTTATTTGTTAAGTCTCAATTAACTAATATTTCTTACACATAACCCTCGTATTGGTTTGGGTTCCTTTGAAAAATAGACCAACTGCCGTTCTGCCAGGCAGGTCGTAAGAGGTGACTGCTTGGCTATATGTGTCACTATTATCGTAACTACTGGTGGTAGAATTAAACAACGTCTCGCCCGAGTATTTGGTACCACCGCCTTACATATTCCTGCCGCAATAGCGTTTATGTTTGTCATTGTCGTGTTCCGGGTTGGTGGGTAAGGTAGCCGGTAGACTTATGCATGTGGCATTACCATCCTGCCACACAGATAGCAACGCACAATTACCACCTTTGGTGTCAATAGGCGATGGTTTCTCTTTCCATCAGGAGAGCCTCTGCTTGCTTGCTACCTTATGATATGATAAAAAAAATACTTATAAGTTTAGTAAATGCATGATTAGCCACTCATTCACACTTGATTATTAAATTTAAAACATACCTAGATTCAAACATTTAAGCAAATTATATTTTTTTATATCATAAGATAGCAAAGAAGCAGATGGGTCTCCTGATGGAAAGAGTCAACCATCGCCTAAAGACACCAAAGATGTTTATTGTGCGTTAGGTGAGGTCTAAAACCACATGCATAAGTTTACCGGCTACCTTACCCTAATACAAGAACACGACAGTGACAATCACTGACGCTATTGCTACATCTTATTTCTGAAGCGGCGTAGTAAATCACGTGAATTAGCATAGAAAACGTGTGACAGCCGAGGCGGCCCGAATATGCCCGATTGTGTTATGTTGAAGCATATAAAAGCCGACGGAGCAGCCATCAATTCATTCCGTAGCTAGCGGTCTAGCTTGAGAGATGGCCTATGCTATCCTCAAGTGAATACCGAAGTGGGTACGAGACGAGAAAGCCTATGCTGTCCGTCTTTAAGCTCACGTTAGTGAAAGATATTGTATGCACATACGTAGCTAGGTATTTGTATAGACTAAGACCTATACTGTTTTGTAAGTTTAATTAATAAATAACTGCAACCCATCAGTTGTCTTAGTCACCTCGTTACCTTCCATGGTACATTGTGACGCCCAACGTAAATTCAAAATATTGAAATGACTGAAACAAAAGAGAAACAACGCGAAGAAATTGTTGCATCCGTGAAACAAGAAGTGGAATGCGGAACAAGAACAAGAGGAAGTTTTTAACAATTTTAGAAAAGCATTAACGTTTTAAAAAACTGAACAGCAACCTACCATACATAATTAAAACTGATGCCAGTCAATATGCTATCGGATTAGCTTTAGTGCAGGGGGAGGGCGAGAAAAAGCATTTTATTGAGTACGCCAGTCGGTTACATTCATATCAGCAGTGATGCAGCAACTGACCTTTTGCCTAGATATTCAACAAATACTTAGTCCTGTGTATCACCCTGAACCTAATGTGGTGGAAAGGAAAAACAGAGATTTAAAATTCCAAATTGGAATCATGGTCAAAGACAAGCACGACAGATGGCCAGAAACCTTGCCTGCAATTCGCTTCGCAATGAACACTGTCTTCAACGAAAGAACAGGCTTTACAGCAGCTTATCTTACTTACGGAAGAGAAATGAGAACTACATTTGAAGTAGCTCATAACTTAAGTGAAATAGTCCAATTCGAAAATTTTGTGCCCGAAATTACTCCACAATTAAGGAAATTGGCACATGATTTAGAAATAGCAAAAGAAAATATTGAAATTATGCAAGACAATAATAGAGCCAAATCCAATCATAAGCGGCGCCCTGATCCTGGCTTTAATAAAGGAGATCTAGTTTTGGTTGAAACTTATTCGATCAGTCGTCAAGAAGGTGGTTTTTCTGCAAAGCTCGTACCTCGTAGAGATGGCCCATACTGTATCACTAAAAAGATTGGAAGCTCAATTTATGAAATTGCCACTTTGAACGAGCCTGACAAACCAATAGGAAAATATCACACATCGGCTATAACTCGTTTTGAAAACAGAGATTATGACTGTCCAGATCCAGTTCTACCAATTAGACGAAAAGGACGACGACCAAAGAAAAAGCCTTCGATTTCGGATACTGGTACTCTCCCGGGACGTCATCGAGTACCAGATGGGGAGAATGAAGCGGCGTAGTAAATCACGTGAATTAGCATAGCAAACGTGTGACAGCCGAGGCGGCCCGAATATGCCCGATTATGCCCGAACGCACCGCTCGGAAGCATATAAAAGCCGACGGAGCAGCCATCAATTCATTCCGTAGCTAGCGGTCTAGCTTGAGAGACGGCCTATGCTATCCTCAAGTGAATACCGAAGTGGGTACGAGACGAGAAAGCCTATGCTGTCCGTCTTTAAGCTCACGTTAGTGAAAGATATTGTATGCACATACGTAGCTAGGTATTTGTATAGACTAAGACCTATACTGTTTAATTGTAAGTTTAATGAATAAATAACTGCAACCCATCAGTTGTCTTAGTCACCTCGTTACCTTCCATGGTACATTTCTAATTTATTTGAAATTTTGTGAAAATATGTATTTTTACAAGCTTTTGTTTAATTTAATTATTTAGAGATATGATAGATGTCATATATCATGTCTATATACCAATCCTGTCACCCTATTATGCACCGTAAATATGTTTTTTTTTAATTTAATGAATTAATAACCGAAACTAAAATGAACATAACGAAATGGTTCTGCAGATTTATGATGGATGTCATAGGTATAGTATACTAAACTCAGCCAAGTTTATCGTAGGATAGCTCCTAAAGTTAAAATACCGCGTGTGTTTCCGACAAATGTTCACCCGATTCGATAAGTAATATGAGTTCGTTGAATGCTCTGTGTGACAATTTTACACATGCAGCTAGAATTGCACCTCTTTTTATTTGCATAAAAGACCCCTTTCATTGTTTGCGAAGTAGATTTACTCCACACCTTACATTACACTTACACTTAAGCACTGCTGACACTAGAGCTATAATGGTTGTACTCTAATTTGTAAACGGAAAGGCGAATTATATAAACGAAAAACATTTGTTGGCACTTTGGCATTAGTGTTAGAGGCATTCACACGTGTCGAATTTAGTTCAATTGTAAAGTATCAGTATCATTCATATTTCTATTCGAATCGTTTTTTATTATATTTTCTTTTTAGATTATATTTTCAGTTAAAACTAATGGTTTTACAATTAAATTGGTGCATAATTTTATAATAATGTGTTAGCTGCTTCCATTAGTTTTAACTGAAAATATAACCTAATGTAAATATTATATGTGATTTCTATCAGATTCCATTAAAATACTTTCGTTTCGTTTGCGTGTGCGTGTGTGCGTGTGCGTGCGTGTGCGTGTGCATGTGTATGCGTGTGCATTCTGGAAATGCGAAACGAAGCAATAAGCTATATTTTATTCTATATTTGATTCTAAATCCGGCGGCGTCGTACGACTGAAAAAAGAATCTAAATATTTAGAATAAAAAATATATTTTATTGCTGCGTTTCGCATTTCCCGATGCACACGCACACACATGACAACACGCGCACGTACGCACACACGCAGGCACACGCACATTTACATACATCAGAAAAAAAAATCCTAATGGAATCTGATAAAAGTCACATATAATATTTACGATTTGCAGCTTGTAAAAATCATAACTGTTCAGAAAAATATTTTATAAAATCTTAATATACGTCGTTTTACAAGTATTATGATGGATGTCGCGTACAGGCACAGTTTATCGTAGGAGCGCTTCTATTGTCCGCCTACCATGTGTGCTTCCGACGAATATTCCCTCAATTCAACAAGAAATAC
This sequence comes from Apodemia mormo, assembly GCA_036924255.1. Classification (NCBI taxonomy): domain Eukaryota; kingdom Metazoa; phylum Arthropoda; class Insecta; order Lepidoptera; family Riodinidae; genus Apodemia; species Apodemia mormo. Next base: position 21,748,172 of record JAUPFN010000008.1, read on the forward strand.
TTTATTAATACTGAGTAACAGCGTGCACATTTTAACCATTTCAGTTCAAATTGCATTCCCTTATTTGCATAAAACAGTTTGCTTTCGTTGTATCTTCTAAGTGGATTTACAACCGCACCTTCAACTTGAGCACTTTTACATTAGGATTTAATGATTGCATTAATTTACGATGACAAATGGATACTTTAGTCTTTAATAAAGTGTTACTAAATATTTTCATGACGGTTCCTTTATAAAGTACTCTGACGTCAATAGATTTTAGTTTTCATCGCCATTTTACCATTCGGTTCACACCACAACAAAATTGTTTGTAATCCCCAACGCTATATGCTTGGGTGTATATGGGTTTTTGGTACAAAAAAAATGCACTTAGATAAAGATTTATATATTCGTTATCACTACGTTTACTAAAAATGTATTTTTTTACAAAATTAGTCTTGAGGAATTTTCGTATAAAAATAAATAAATTGGTAGAATGTGTGTCAGGCCACGCGCAATTTAGTTTTCGAAGTTGCCCATTACAACATATTGCAGACTAAGAAGAAGGATTTCATTGTTTTATATAATGAACATTTAACTTATTTAACGTCAATGACGGATATATCCACATTCCATACCACAGGTTCATTGCCTATAAAATCTTCTCCAAATACATTTTATAAGTTAGTCGACTATTACTCAAAAACTTGTAAAACCTTCTAAACCGCGATAGTTTTCGTTTTAACTCCATTATATTTTCTACTACCGTAAATTTTTGTCACCCCCAAAAGCAACAGTTTAGCTGGAGGAAGTGTCCAAGAAGCCAAGTGTAACTCTAACAGAAATTCGTACTTTGAAGCTTAATATTTCACAAATGATTCACTTAATCGAAAAATTGTTTTCACAAACCTATTATTTTGTTTAAATATATCCAACGATATACACTACACTATGGGGTAAATGAAATAAAAAATATAATTCCCACTTTCCATGTAGAAAAGCTATCATAAAAATACATTTTTCAAGATTTTATGTTATCACTTTGTTGCCATTAATAATATATTGTATATTCATGCCAAATTACAACTTTATAGCAGTAAGAATCTATGAGCTAGACTGCGGACGGACGGACGGAATAGCGAAACTATTAGGGATTCCTAGGTGGTAGAGTTCTGCATCGGCTCCACCGGGTCTGGTACCACCGCCTTACCTATTCCTGCCGCAATAGCGTCAGTGCTAGTCACTGTCGTATTCCGGTTCGGAGGGTAAGGTAGCCGGTAAACTTATGCATGAGGCATTAGACCTCGCCACAAGATAGCAAAGCATCTTTGGAGTCTATAGGCGATGGTTGACTCTATCAGGAGACCCATCTGCTTGTTTGATATCTTATGTTATAAAAACAGGATTCCTAGTTTACTTCGAAACCCTAAAAACGAACGAGAGGAACAATTTGGGACCGACGGCACTTAGCTGGTGCGTCTTCGACATGGCTTTTGCTGGCTGGCGGTTGACTAGGCTGGATTGAAGACGGCCGGCCGATCTGGTCGGAGAAGTGTTCGGGATCCAGGCACCCTTCTTATGGCTCCACTGTCATGCGGAGTAGTAAAGTGAAGCAACCAGTTCCTAGAAACACAGGGCTAAAAACGTTACCCTGCTATTCCTCGAAGCATGCCGTCGTACCACGTGGTCGGTGGAATAAATTAGGCTTACAGCAGTAAATCAACGAGCATTTTTTAAATTTTATATTAATATCCCAAGAATGAGGATATGGTGATACTTTATTTTTTAAACACTATTACACGTTCTTTCGAAATATTTTTGAAATCATTACATTATTCATTCTAAACTTACAGAAAAAATGTACTTTTAGCTGCAAATTCTAATTTACAAATAAAATTATAAGAAAAATTCATATAGGATCTTAGCTGTTAAAAACTATTTAAAATAAAAATAATAAAAAAATAAATATTCACGGGACAAATTACATTAACTGATCTAATCCCAAAGTAAGCAAATTATTTGCTTATATTATGGGTGTTAGTCAACGATACTAATACATAGAAATTAATATATTAATACTTTTACATACATAATAAACACCCAAACCCGGAAATACAAACACTTATGCTCATCACACAAATGCTTGTCCCCGTCGGGGATCGAATCGAAGGCGTGGGTCAGACGATGCGGCCCCTCCATGCCTTGTGATGTCTTTGGCGTTACAAGGATCAGAGTGAATTATATTATCACTAAAAACGGTATCTTTTTTATGTTAATCAACATGAAAGAACGAAGGAAACTATGACTAAGTTATCAGTCTACGCCGAAGATTTACGTCATTATAATGTAAGTGGCCAACCCCTTCGCTGAATCATGACAAGCTTCTGTTAGCCTTCTATTGCTAATATGTTCATCCTGCTTTTGCATCGGTTTGTATCGTAAGTTAAAGCGAAATATACTATTGCCAACAGAGTACATTTGGCCATTTAGTTCATTGTAGCACAACCACGAAGCTTTGTCACGACCACGTGCCATGAAATTTCAAAAGAAGAAAATAAGTATATATATAAGTAGCACCAAATGCGACGATGTCGTAACATGCGACTGTTATGCAAGTTTATACTCAAATATTTAGTATAATAGTTTGTATGTACACTAAAGATGTTAATGATGCGTTGCAATAAACGTGACGGGAATATAATGCCACATGCATAAGTTTACCGATTACCTTACCCTCAAAACCGGAAAATGATTGCTACAAGCACTAAACAGGCGGCAAGAACCGATAAGACAATTGTACCAAACTTGAACGATGCAGATAAATTTAAAATTAATCACGGTAACTTAGTGTCTATTGATGTCCTGTTTACTCTGCCTGTCTCCAAAGGGAGCCAGCATAATGATATTTTGTATTCAGTGTAATCTATAATAATAGTTAATCAACAATCTGATATTCCAAAAAGGGCTCTTTAAATTACAAATTTAATTGGTGTTTTAGAAAAGAATATTTGATACTTTCTTTGAATTTACATTCTTTAGCCACTTGACTATGAATACTATCTTAAAATTCTATCCAAACAATAGGCGTTGCTAGCCTCTATTCAATAGTTCAACAATTTTGTAAATTGCTCAACAATTTATTTCTTTGTATTGAAAGTCCTTTATGATTCTTAATAAGATTCCTTTTGTTTGAAAATAACAATAAATTGGCTACAAAAACTTATATTAATACTAGCTTTGTCCTTACTTACTTATATAATACCCTGACTTCGTCCGCGTGGAAACATTTTAAAAAATAAAAGTACTCTAAGTTAATTCTTATTACCGTAGTTTAAATGATCGACATTACCGAGGTTTCACCTGCATTCCCGTTCTCATGGGATTTTCGAGATAAAAACTATTCTATATCCTTTCTCGGGTCTCAAACTGTCTTTATATCAAATTTCACCCAAATAAGTTTAGTGGTTTAGGCATGAAGAAGAAACAGACAGACAGGCAGACAGAGTTACTTTTGCATTAATAATATTAGTATGGATTATTTATGATATTTTAAAACAGATTATTCAATTGTGTAACAATAAAATAGATGCCTTGTCTTGCTCTGTAGAATTTTGCTTATCCCTTATTACATACGTATATAATATACGGCTTATCCTATTTTATCGAAACGAGGGTTTGAAAAGTCAAAAATATATGAAAGTAGGATAAAGTTGGGAAGAGGCCACTACGGAAAATCTATGGTATTACACACACACAATAAATCTGTGGTATTACACACGCCAACCCCATTTACAATATTGAAGTAAGTTAGGGGTTGGGATTCGGTTTGAATTAAAGTTCCCGATTATAATCCTCTGGTTGTTCGATGAATTAGGACGAATCTCTATTTAATATGAAATATATTCAACTATAAAATTATAAAAACTTTCGTGAAACATAATTAACTAATAATTAAAATCGGCTACACTCACGTTTAATCGGTGCAGTTTCTAGTTTCGGACCTGCATGAGGTCCTTCCTCAGGGTGATTTACATGTTCGCTCACAGTGTCTAGTCTGGAAGTTCCAGATGAGACGAGACTTGAAGTTCCAGACGAGACGCTACTAAGCAAAAGTCTAAATCATTTCATATAGATCCGAAACTAGTGAAACTAGTCGGAACTGATTAAACGTGAGTGTAGCCGATTTTAATTATTAGTTAATATTTTAAACAGTATATAAACGGGTCAAAAACGCGTCACATATATAGAACTTACTTGTAAAGCTCGACGTTTCGGCTAAATTACGTTGACCGTGGTCACGAGCGGACTGGAGCAGCGAGTTTTCTCCAACGTTCACGTCGGGATCGATCGACGGAAGAAACTCGCTGCTCCAGTTCTCTCGTGACCACAGTCAATGTAACTTGGCCGAAACGTCGAGCTTTACAAGTAAGTTCTATATACGTACGTATTCTGTCAGATAGTTTGAAAAAGGTGAACGATTTGCTATACGTGTCACTATCATTGTGACTGCTAGGTGGTAAAATTTCGCATCGTCTCGCTTCGTTATATAATGCCTACCACAATCATACCTATTGCTATAGTAATAGCATAATTTCACAAATATTGATGCAATTGCGGAAGCAATAAACCAATGATTGTCATTGTAGTATTCCAAATTGGAGGATAAGGTAGCGGGTAGACTTATGCATCTGGCATTGCCATCTCCCCACAATAGCAACATACTATTATCATCTTTAGGGGTTACGGGCTATAGTTTATCTTTCCGTCAGGAGGCCATCTGCTTGTTTACCATTTAATAATATAACTAGATGGTAATGCTAACTAGATGTTACCGTTCTGCAGTTCTGCCACGTCTTGACCGGACTTGGTACCAATATCTCACTTAATCTTGCCGCTATAGCGTCGGCGCTTTTCGCTGTCACATTTTGGATTAAATGGTATGGATTAACTTATGCACATGGCACTGAACCTTGCTGCAACGTGTCATTAATATCTTTAGTGTTTATAGACGATGACTGCTACCTATTTCCAACAGTAGAACCATCTGCTTGTTTTATAAGCTATGAAATAAGATATATGAATAAATGTAGTAACAGAATGAGAGCTGGAATGGCGTAATGTGATTCAATTAATTGGGTGCTCTTCAAAGATCAAGTCGAGAGTCACAAAGACTACAAAAGTCGGCGTATTTGAAAGACAAAAATTCGGAGCGTTATTTAAGTTAAAATAAATAAGGAAGTGCCACTAGCGACACTCAGTGGCCATTAGTTATAGTGCCGTAAATTGTGGGATATTAAAGTATATGACACAAAATACGAGGGCACATATAATAGTGGCAAGTTAGTTGCTAGCCAACTTGTTACATAGATATGAAATATATTTGTTAGGTAGCCTTTAGGTGCCACACCTAGAAAATATTTTTTTTTGTAGTTGACTTACAACCCTTCGTTCGTTCGTTTTTAAGCTACGTGCGTACGATTCTTTAACAATAATGCGCCTGCGGCATTTTAGACACTTCCAATAAATAATGTGTTTAAATCTTATCCCTTCCTTAAGAAACATTATCTCAAGCATAGCGGTAATTTATATACACCCGTACGTCGCTAAAACCTTAATTAATTATTCATCCGGGACTATATTATATACGGCAGTCGTGACCATCACGCGACCTTTACGTAAATTTTGTTTAGAGTGACAGTTACATCGTTTTTTATTCAACTTAATCATGGTGTTCGGATGTCGGTTAATTTATACATTATCCTTTTAAAAAGCGTTCATTAATGCAACCCAAAAACCTTACTCTATGTACTTACTGAATACTAACCGAATTAAAGTTGATAAATGGAGTATTTGGGATTTCTCACCACAAAACAACCAATATTGTCAAAACTCGGAAAATAATGTAATTCATATTTTCCAAAATGTACTTTCCAATATTATGGACTAACATAGATCCAATCCTGGGCAACGTTTTTTTATCAGAAAACTGAGAAAATACATTTTGAATTGCCTGACCCTGGAGTCGAATGCAGGACCTCATGCGATCAACACCGACACCGGACCACTAGACCACAGAGGCGATACCTACTTCATATTTATTTATTAACTTGGACAGGAACTAATTTGCGGCTATTTTGTTGTTTGAGCCACTATACCTTTGCATAAATATTAAATTACTAAATGAAAATCTGATAAAAGATTTTATAGTTGTATTTTTAAAACAATTACTTCAAAATTCTATTATGATTTTTGTTAAAATATTATATTCGAGAGCATTAATATTAACCCATATTACTAAGGATTTATGCCACGGATGCTGTTCTAGGAGATTTGCGTCCATGGAATTAATTGGCCTTAATTCTGCTAGAAACAGCTCCTGTTAATAGTTTTCTTGGCATGTCAATAACTATATTTGCCAACGAATAGAATCGACGGAAACTAACGTTAATTAATTTAGGTTTATACAAAACTATCTGCGCCCGTGACTTTGTCCACGTGGAAAATTTTGTAAAATAAAAATCCCGTCGTTTTTTTAAAAAAAATCAAAAATATGAGAAACCTAAGTTATACTTCTTAGTACCGTGGTTTAATAGATAGACAGTCCCGGGAGTTTACCCGCACAAATCCCGCTTCCGTGAGTTTCCGAGATAAAAACTATCCTATGTCCTTTTTCGGGTCTCAAACTATCTTTGTACCAAATTTCATCATAATCGGCTCCGTAGTTTAGGCATGAAGAAGAGACAGACAGACAGAGTTACTTTCACATTTATAATATTAGTATGGACTAGCTGACTCACGTAGTTTCACCCGAAAGTAGATTTACGTGTCATTTATATAATTGTTCGTGCTTACTTTCATCACCTATTTCAGTCCCTTAAGGATTGGTTTTATTTTTTTGATTAGCCTATGTCTTACCCTGGATTTTCCATTGAGTCCATACCAAATTTCATCTAAATCAGTTCAGAGTTTTATCCGTGAAAGCATACAGACAAACAGACAAATAGACATTTGCATTTAAATATTAGTATGGATACGTTCTATGATATAATTGACAACTGATATTTAAGATAAAAGGCCTTAGGTTCGAATCTAGGTTACGTTATCGTGTTTTCAGTTCTTGTTAAAATGTAACTTGTATACTTTAGCGATACGCTATAATATGTAAAGCAGAATAATTTCTAGAAAAAGAAAAGTAACATATAAATATCAAAAATGTTTTTGATCCGTTTCCTTATGACAGGTGAGGGTTCTGTTAAATAAAACGAAATTTTTTCTCGCTCAAATATATTTTGTAAAAATAAATTGCATACTTAAAAAAGTAAGGTTGTTGTTTTTCTTTGTTATCGACGGACGAACATGCCGAGAAGGCTATCGGGTCAAGCATTTACTTGTGGGGATTCGAGCCAGTGTGTCGTGGCTGGACCGGTCAGACGTCGGCATCCAGACGACCGAAGGGTAGGAAAACGCTTCAGTGTAGGGACAGAACCGGCTGTAGGAAGCTACACCGCTTATTTTTTTGCCTTTAAACCTGGTGTCTGAATCCTGGAACCGCACACAAGGATTCTTACACAACTTTATTTCGAACCACTCCCTTCCCTCTCAGCGATTCTCGACGCCGCTCGGAGGTGAAAGCGGGTAATTATCAATCAGGTCTCTAATCCAAGGAAATTTAACAACACGCAGATAAATATCAAGTTGCGCATCTCTTCCGAAAAATTAAGCAAATCACTCGTAATTCCAAATCTTCTTCTTGGATCATAGATGATAAAAACGGAAACCCAATAACTGACATCGAGCAAGTGGGAGAAAGATGGAAAGAATACTGTTCGGACCTATATAAAGATAATACAGAAACTGATAAAGATGGTGATAACAAGATAACAATTGCTTTGGAACCAGATATCCTCCGTTTAGAGGTAGGTAATAACAAATCACCAGGTTCTGACGCTGTTACTGTAGAAACACTTAAAGCTCTTGGTGACACTGGTGTCTCAAACCTGGACCTGGATATTGAACACCTGCAAATAGCCCCAAGACTGCTTGCACTCCTCAATACTTCCATCACATAAATAAGGATCCTCAAAAAATTGTAGTAACTACAGGACTATTGCTCTCATATCGCACGCCAGCAAGGCTTGATACACGACGTACATAATCGCCTCAAAGCATCCCTAACTAGAAAATTCCACAAGAACAGGCGGGTTTTATCAGGGGAAAGGGTACTCGCGAGCAAATAGTGAATATAAGACAAATCATTGAAAAATGCTACGAGTTAACACTCCAACAGTGATATGCTTTGTTGATTATCAAAAGGCTTATTTTTGTATTAGGCTTATTTGATTACGTAAGTTGGAAAACTCTGTGGAAGGTTCTTGAAGAGGCGGGTGTGCCGAGTCATCTTATTTTATTGATACGAAAACTTTATGAGGCTAGTTATGGTACAGGAAAAGTAGGCACTACTATATCCAGCAGTTTCAAGTTCGAAAAAGGAGTAAGACAAGGGTGTATTCCATCTCCTATCCTATTCAACATATACAGCGAATATATCATACGTGAAACTTTAAAAAAATTGGATGGCGGAATAAAGATTGGAGGGTATAAATTATCAAATTTACGCAACGCCGATAATACCACACTTTTCGCTTCATCAAAATCTAAGATGAAAGAACCGCTGGATCATTTAGAAAAAATAAGTTCGAACGCAGGCTTTTCTATCAATAAAATTAAGACAAAAATCATGGTAATTGACCGTTTTGCATCTTTGCCATAATCTAATCTACAAGCGACTATAAAACTGTAACAGAGTTCACATACCTTGGTTTCAACATCAATAATAAGAGAAGCTGTGAAACGGAAATTCGCCAACGCATTGGAATGGCGAAAACGGAAATGACACAGCTAAGTAGAATATGGAAAAATAGAAACATCTCCAAAAGTATAAAAAATTTTACTTGGTACGAATTCTTTTTCCATTTTTCCATTATTCTATACGGCGCGGAATCATGGACGCTAAAATCCGCAGATAGGAAAAGAATTGACGCATTTGAAATTTGGTGCTGGCAACGCATGCTCCGAATCCCCTGGACAGCCTTTCGCACTAACACATATATTCTTAAAGAGCTGCAACTCAAACGTTCCTCGAACGTTCCAAAGGACTCTCCAGTACTTGCGTGCAGTGAATACTGCAATATTTTGGGCATGTAGAAAGAAGAAACCCCAACATCCTTGAAAATTAGTTGTTTCAGGCAAGGTTGAAGGGAAAAGGCCAAGAGGACGTAATCAGAAGAGATGGTCAGACCATATATCCGAACAACTAGTGATCACTACAAGTGGAAGAATGTAACAAGTATAATTCAGCGATGGAGTGACGATAATGAAGGATCGACTGGAGAGAGATTAACCAAGTCATGGAAACGAAATAATGTATTATCGGCACGTGGTGGGACAAAACTATCGTGTTAAATTCTATAGGAATCGTATTTAAATTACAACGCGAATATAGCCGTAGCGTAACTGGACTTTATACCAAATTTCTAGGAATAGTTATTGACAAGTATTACAATTGGAAATCTTAGCGTAATAAAATTGATAGATTTGTATATGTTTTAATACGAATACGAGATATCACAAACATAAATGCTACTTTGTTGGCTTATCATGGATAGATTTCATCTATTTTACAGTATGAAATCCCAATTTGGGAAAAAGTCAGTAAATTTTATTATCCATACTAATATTTTAAATGCGAATGTAACACTGTTTGTTTGTCTGCCTCTTCTTTACGCCTAAACTACAAAACCGATTAGGATTAAATTTGGTACAAAGATAGTTTTAGATCCAAAATGGGACGTAGGATAGTTTTTATCCTGGAAATCCTACGGAACGGGAACTATGCGGGTAAGACCCCGGGACTTTGTTTAAAAATTTTCGCGAACGAAGTGGCGGGCAACGCTAGTTTTAAATAAAAAGACTATTCTGATCAAAGGTGATATATTATTATTCATAAGTTTCTTTAAAATATAAAACATCAGCCACTGTTTTATACGAAAAGTAATTTTCTCCGAATTGTTCCGCTTTGAAAAACAGCCATTTTCGGACTCGGAAAGCATTTCTTAGATCTTTATAAATCGGTCTGAAGATAGCGTTTCTTTATTGTGTCCAAGATTTCCATTACTCATTCTACTTTGTCAAATCAACAATATCTACTTATAGATGGAAACATTTTTTTTATGTTTTAATTTATTCATTGACAATATCACAGAATTGCGTCACTTGCAAAATGAGTAATATTTTTGCTATCCTATACATATTTTTTTATATCACTAGATAGTAAACAAGCAGATAGCTCTTCTGATGGCAAGAGCAACCATCACCTATAGACACCAAAGATGTTAATGGTGCATTGCCATCCATATGATGGGATGAAAATGCCACATGCTTAAATCTACCGGCTACTTTACGCTCCAAACCGGAACAAGCCAATGACAAGCGCTAACGCAGTTCCGGCAAGAATAGGTAAGGCAGTGGTACCATATACCCAGGCGAGACGTTGCGGAACTCCTAGCACGATTTTTTACGTTTTACAAACCTACGTTGTGGAACCACCTAGTAGTCACGATTGCAGTGACACGTATAACCAAACGATCGCTTTTTATGAACTGCCTGGCAAAATAACAGATGACCTATTCTTCAAAGGGGGTCTTGGATAAGCACGGACAGAAAATGTTGATCATATGACACGATAGTTATTGGTCATATGTGTAATGTATGCACTATAAATAGACACGCCTACTCGTGACGTGAGCGATAGTAGGGGCGCGGTGAGCAACGACTCGCACCGCACTCTCTGTCTGGCCGCCGAGAGAGCAACTATGTCGGTGGAAATGATTTATGTTTTATTAGTGCATGTATCAAAATATATAACAACTTGTAACCACAGTCTACATAAATAGTGATAGACAGCTTTTGGTCTTTCTACCCAATTGCAAATAAGACGAAATTAGGGTATTTATTTTTATGACTGCCCCGTTGGTGGAGTGGTTAGCGAATTTAGCTACGAATCAATGGGGCTCGGGCTCGATTTCCTATGGGGACAAATATTTGTGTGATGAAATATATATTTGTATTTCTGGGTTTGGGTGGTTATTATGTATGTTACAGTATTTATTTATGTATTTCTATGTATTAGCATTGTTGACACCCATTACGCAAGCTAATAATTTGCTTACTTTTGGATTAGATCAATTCGTGTAATTTGACCAGCGATATTTATTTATTTATATAAAACCACACATACATATCTTCACACCAAATTCCTTACGAGGTATGCAGAAAGAATCGAGTGCCATATGTTACGATCCTTGCAGATATGTCTTGCTTCCTCCACGTTTATATTCTCTTCACATAAACCCGCCGATTGTGAAGGCTCAAGAGAGCACCACTTTCGGACTTCTGATCAATGTGTTCATGGTATGTAAGTCTTGGTCTTACCCAGTATCCTTTTACATTTGCACTGTATATCTGTTTTGGTAACCTTTTATCTTGTCAAAAATTTATTATTTTATATGTACTTAAAATATTTCAGCTACATATTGTAATTCATATAGGATACTTATGACTATCACAACTCTATATCCAAAATAAATTTAAAATAAAGAAAAAGTATTTTCATGCCCGTATCCCCGAAGAAGTTCGCACGCAGGCAGAGGTACACAACAAGTGCACCCACAATTAGCCGAATATACTAAGTTCCACAATGTGATAGGTGGCCAGCCTATCGCCAACGAGCCACTTATACAATCCCTGACAACGATATTTTTATCAGGAAACTTAAAAAATACATTTTTGAATTGCCCGACCAGGAAATCGAACCCTAAAACTCAAATGGTCAACACTGACATTGGACACGGACAGAGGCGATAATGATGACATTAATAAAATAAATAATATAACTTTCTTTCCAAAAGTATTTAGTGTATAGAAACGGATATAAACAAATACAATAAAAGGTTACATTGAATGAGATTGAAGAATATTGGATATCCATCGGTCTGAAAATGAATTGACAGTTTTATTCCTTTTTGAGTCTCCTTGAAAATATTTCCTCATCTACGAATCAATAGCCCCTTACCACCTCGAAGTGATAGATGCTTGACATTCATATAGAATTAGCTTAAGTCACTTCACATTTATTGGTTATATATTAAAATTTTCTTCACGATAAAACTATTTTAACCAAAATTGTTACTATAAAAGGCCTAAAGGATGATGAAGTAATGACATTAAGTAATTTATTTTTATCAAATTAATATCCTTTGCAATAAAATTTATAATTAGGATTTTAATGCCTAATTAATTTTGACCTCGGAAATCGGATAATTTATTATATGTAGAACTAGCTGCAGCGTGCAGCATCCTTCTGATGTAAAGAGATAGTCGTCGCCTAAGGGACCAAACTTCGCTTAACAGACTAGTAATAGAAAACGCCCTGCGGGCGCTGCGGAACAGATGCTTGGCTCGAGCGCTTTTTATGTCTAGTCCCTTAAAATAATAAAAGCGCATTGCCATCCATGTGATGGAGACCAAATTCTAAGAAAGAAAATATTTATTTGCAAGAATATGGGTGTTACAAGTTGTTAAAAATAAATTAAGTTACCAACATATTCTACCATTATATGGTGTGCAAATATTTAAAAAAAATCATTATATAACATTACATTTAAAACATTATATCGATTATTTAAAATTACTACCGGATCGAAACGCGGCCACACACTGAGAAGATCCGGCGGAAGAAACTCAGCGGGCTGGTCTTTTTTCTCTATTTTATGTACTTGTTATAAATGTACAATGATGATTCCATATTACAAAAGTTATTTTTATAATTACAAGTTTCATATTTTGTGCAATTAAATTTTTTATAATTTACAAAATGATCACTATTTACAAAATTTTACTAGGCACATTGAATTTTTTTAAGAACAATTCAACAAACTTATATTTCTATCTAGAAGTATAAGTCTTACGGTTGCCTTGTTATTAAACTTAAATACAATAGCAACATAAGCACTTTTGTTGAAGGAAAAGGTAAAGTTGATGTACCCGACCGAGATGTTGAAAAAGTCTACCACTTAACAGCCACGATGGTAGTGGCTTGTTTGGCCAGTTATTCAACTTTTACAAAATTTTTTAAATCTATTCAGATTCTTCAGGGTTTCAGATTAACATGGTTAATATTGCTGTTGAGAACTATACACATAGAAAATAAAGTATGTTAAAGCTTATCGATTTTCATATTGAAAAAATTTAACTACTAATTGCTAATCAAACAAAGTTACATTGTAATAGTTAAAAGAATGACATTAAAAAAAAAACAAAATGGGAAAGGCATTTCAAACACATACAGGGTTGCAGCGTATATCCAAAATGGCGATGGTCGTCATTAAGTCAGAAAGCTCTCATTTAGGCTCGTGACGCGTAAATAGCGACGGAAGGAAAGCGGTCTAAAAGCCTCTGGTACTGCTGCAGCTTGCAAATTAGCCACGCTCACTGCATGCAAGTGGAAACACACGAGGACGAACTAAGAGATTACTTTTTGCATTACGAAAATGTTTTATTTAAATATGTATTTTAAAGGGTTTTATGGCAGTTAAGCAATTAATGTTTTTCATGTATAGCTAAAAATTCTAACAAGAAAATTTTATTTGCAACAAAAGTATTGAAATATTATTTCTTGTTATAGTTACTTTCTCCATGTTGGTCCAGACTTATTTTCAATAATGATGTACAATTGGCATTGGCTGTGCACATTTCTATTAGTATCGACTCGTATACCGTGAAATTAATCAGCTTGAAATATTTTCTATATAAAATAGCTTCGTCCCATAGCGGCAAATTTTTTTTCCACAATTTTCGTTATATAATTGCTAATGTTCAGAAGACTTACCAGATAGGAAGTATTCAGCACCAGTCATGAATAACTACAATACCAGAGTATGCACTTTTTGAGGGTACCTCATTTCTATTGCTAAGATGCTCTATGTTGCATAGCCCAAAACTATTGAAGTCAAAATAAAAGGAATTAAATTAGTGACAAACGAGCAGAAGGCTCACTTGATGTTAAACTAATCACCATTTCCACTGTCTATGAACAATTACAATAACCCTAAATAAAAGAGGCCTAACAGTTTTACTATGGGACCTTTAATAATGAGTGTTATGCTCTTTTCTTAAGGATGCCTAAGTCGTATCCATTCAAAAAACTTCTGCTGATACATAATTGATCATATAGAGGAGAAGTGTCATGTGTAATTGCAAAGTTGTGAATTTTCCACCTACATGTTTATTTTTACGCGACAACACGTACCCAAGAGCGAGAATAATTTCTAGAAAGCTTCAGGTAGCTGTATCGTGAAGTCTGTGAACGTCAGCTGCGGCTCGGGCGGTGAATTCAGCAGTAGTGGCCTCTCATTCATGTAGAAAAAAATTTAGTCATTTTCTCCCCATTGAAAATTTGTCAAATTATAGCTTGTCCAATATCTTGAAGAAAACAAAGAGTCAGCTGACTATATCGTGGTGAAAAATACGTAAGCTGGTCACACAAACATGTAAAACAAAATTTCTTCAGTCATATCTTCTCAACTGAAAATTTGCCAGATAACAGTTATCATGATATTGTAAATAAATACGTCAGCTGTCTGTATCTCGGTAGAAGAAATGTCAGCTAAGCCCTTAAAGGTTTAACACAGCCAGACAAGAGCGTATATCGCCTACTTAAACGCACCAGCTGACGAGTTTTCTCGCAACATATTGCTATGTGATTGTTTTATTGCTTTTAGGATCATATTAACTATGAACTTGCTTATCCGGTATAACTCTCGGTACCGAAATCTGGTTACATGTGTATTTTAAGAACAAATCGTTTGCAGCTAGGTATATATATATATATATATATATATATATATATATATATATATATATATATATATATATATATATATATATATATATATATATATATATATATATATATATATATGTTTATTTATTTATGTCTGTGTCTAGATGTATGTATATTGTAATTTATTGCTAACAATATCGTATTTACTATTAGTTTACGAATATTTATCTAAAAAAATGACGTATCTAAAGATATTCGACATTATTTTTCATACTTTAACTGAAACATATAATCTTTTTGTAATTGTTGAATCGATTGAATTGAAAAAGTTTAATCAATATTCCTCTTTTCCAGTCATATCTTTTCAATTGAAAATAAGTCAGATTATAGCTTAAATGAAACTGTTTATAAAATAAATATTCAGCTCATCTGTATTCAGCCATCAATACAAAGCCAGCAGGCAGCTGGCTGTATATTGATGGGATAATTGTCAGCTGATTCCCTAAAAGATGTAACACCGGAGCCAGACTGGAGCATATGCGATATATGACTACTTGATTCTTTTTATAACCTTCAAAATTGTATGAAATATTAGCTTACAATTTTTTATCCAGGAGGAAAGCACGCATCTAAAGATATTAAAACATTATGCTTCATGCTCTAACTGAAACACAATCTTTTTGTAATATTTCATTTCAATCAATATTCCTTTTTTTAATGATGTCTTCTCAATTGAAATTTTGTCAGATTATAGCTCACATGATATTGTTTAAAAATAATACGTCAGCTGGCTGCATCTTGGTAGGATAATTGTCAGCTTAACTAGTCCTTAAAGGTGTAACACCGGAGCCAAACTGGAGCTTATCGCCTATTTAAATGTACCAGCTGAAGAGTTTTCCCCCGGAATATTGATACCTGATTCTTTTTTTATCCTTCAGAATCACTTAAAATTTTAGCTTACAATTTTTTATCTGGGAAGAAATCACGTATCCTAAGTTATTCGACATTATGCTTCATGCTCTAACTGAAATATATAATATTTTTGTAATATTTCAGTTAAATCAATATTCCTTTTTTCAGTCATGACATCTCAATTGAAAATGGTGGGATAATTGTCAGCTGATGCACTTAAAGGTGTAATAGTCCAAGATCCCAGAGCTGCCAGACGTCACGTATTTTCTGACGGATGAAATGTGGACGATAGAGTAGTGTTAGTATGTACTATGATCGTATGCCTACCTGCTAGCTTGGTCAAACGGCCAATTTTCAGATATCAGGTAATCAAGGTACATAAAAACATTACTTACTTCACGTAAATTCTCCTGGCTGATTTTCATATATGTTTTCGAGTGTATAGTTAAAAATAAATTGTCAATACTCCCAGACACTTTCCGTTGGCCATATTGCTTGACAGACGCTTTAAGGGTCTCAAAATAATTAGTTAACTTCACGTAAATTCTGAAGCTCCATTTTTATATATATTCATCCGACAACAATTTTAAAACCTTTGACAAGAAGACAGACCGATCCAAGGGGCCAATCATCCCCTAAACTAAATTTTAATATCTCTGTGAGTGGGAGCGCGAGAGCATTATCTACGCGCATGAGACTGAGTTAGCCCGACTGCGCTGTTAAGGCCATGAAAATTACTTGAACAGATATTTTATAATTTTTAGAACTTTTGTTGACAAGTAAATTATGGCAACAAAAATAAGAAAAAAATTGACATATAATAAATAATACTAAAGTTAGCCGACATTTTTATTTTTTTTTTCAATTTATTAATTAGAACTAAAAAATATTTTTTTAAAAATAACACTTAAGGTTTTTCAAATTTTTTACAAATGATTTTTTTTTAAATAATTTTTTCAATTAAAAAAATTCTAAAAATTTTTAGATGTCGGCTAATTTACTTTCATTTTTTTTACTAATTATATTTAATTAATATGATTTTTAAATAAAATAAAAAAATGGTCAGGTGACAGCTAACTTTATTGTAATTTAAAGGCCCTCTTGAGGCCAACAACTAAATTTTTTAAAATTTGGGAGTGCCAAATAAGTATTCAGTATTCTGCCGTGCTCCCTTGAGTAATATTGTTCTGTGCTGCCGTGTCTGTTGAGTGCAGCTGTGACTATGTGATATGTGGCAATCCTGTTGCCAAACGAGCACTAATCCAATCCCAGGCAATTCGTTTTTATCAGAAAATTGATAAAAAATATTTTTGGATTGCCTGATCCGGGAAACCAACCAGGGACTTTATATAGTCAATGGCAACACCGAGCCTACAGATAGACTGATATACAATAGACAACAAAGGTAATTAATACAATAATTTATTTAATGAACAACCACATCAAAAATACCAACGGCAATCCTGTTGCCAAACGAGCACTAATCCAATCCCAGGCAATTCGTTTTTATCAGAAAATTGATAAAAAATATTTTTGGATTGCCTGATCCGGGAAACCAACCAGGGACTTTATATAGTCAATGGCAACACCGAGCCTACAGATAGACTGATATACAATAGACAACAAAGGTAATTAATACAATAATTTATTTAATGAACAACCACATCAAAAATACCAACGGGATTCGAACCCGGGCCTCGTTGATTGCGTAGTCTGGTTCGCTAATCACTCGACCAACAAGACGGTCAAATATACGACTTTAGGAGAATTGATTGAATATTGAATAGCTTAGTGTAAGAAAATGTAAAAAAAATTGAAATATTCCCTTAATACGTTCACAGGCTTATGACTGACAGCTTTTTGGAATTTTTAATGTATGTATTATAATATGACCTTAATGCTGGCATATTTAGCAGTCGCCCTTCGCAGTGTACTTGTCCCAAATCTCAAAGGATTAGTACATTGTATACGTATTCACGGACGCGTACGCGTGATACTTTTAAATACTCGATACGCTTTTGCCTCTTTGACATTACTAAGTCGTATGTGTAATCGGGGACGCGTACGCTTACAGTACTTCTAAATATTCGATACTCATATATTCTATGACTGAATGCTTAGTTTGGAGACTTCTTAGTTGAAACCTAGTATAGAAACCTGTTCCCGTAAATACATCTCATCTCTACTTAACAGCGCAGTCGGTCTCACTCAGTCTCATGCGCGTAGATAATGCTCTCGCGCTCCCACTCACAGATATTAAAATTTAGTTTAGGGGATGATTGGCCCCTTGGATCGGTCTGTCTTCTTGTCAAATGTTTTAAAATTGTTGTCGGATGAACATATATAAAAATGGAGCGTCAGAATTTACGTGAAGTTAACTAATTATTTTGAGACCCTTAAAGCGTCTGTCAAGCAATATGGCCAACGGAAAGTGTCTGGGAGTATTGACAATTTATTTTTAACTATACACTCGAAAACATATATGAAAATCAGCCAGGAGAATTTACGTGAAGTAAGTAATGTTTTTATGTACCTTGATTACCTGATACCTGGAAATTGGCCGTTTGACCAAGCTAGCAGGTAGGCATACGATCATAGTACATACTAACACTACTCTATCGTCCACATTTCATCCATCAGAAAATACGTGACGTCTGGCGGCTCTGGGATCTTGCTCTATAACACTGGTGCAAGATTGGAGCTCACATCGCCTTCATCGCCTTAAATGCACCGCTGGCGAGTTTTGTCCCGGAATATTGCTATCTGATTCTTTTTACAATCTTCAGAATTGTATGAAATATTAGCTTGAATTTTTTTATCTAGAAGGAAATCACGTATCTAAAGTTATTCGACAATATGCTCCATGCTCTAACTGAAACACAATCTTTTTTTAATATTTTAGTTGAATCAATATTCCTTTTTTTCAATTATGTCTTCTCAATTGAAAATTTGTCAAATTATAGCTCACATGATACTGTTTATAAATAAATACGTCAGCTGGCTGTTTCTTGGTGGGATAATTATCAGCTGATGCTCTAATTGAAAGATATAATATTTTTGTGATATTTCTGTTGAATTTATTTTAGTCTTAACGTTAAATACATCATTTTCTCCTGGATAAAAATTTGGAAGCTGATAGGTAATATGATTTCTGAGGTTATGAAAGGAAGCAGCTAGCAATATTCCGGAAGAAACTCGTCAGCTGTTGCATTTAAGTAAGCGATATATGCTCCAGTCTGGCTCCTGTGTTACACCTTTAAGGGCATCAGCTGACAATTATCCTACCAAGATACAGCCAGCTGACGTATTTATTTATAAACAGTATCATGTAAGCTGTAATCTGACAAATTTTCAATTGAGATAACATGACTGAAAAAAGGAATATTGATTTAACTGAAATATTACAAAAAGATTATATATTTCAGTTAGAGCATGAAGCATAATGTCGAATAACTTTAGATACGTGATTTCTTCTGAGAGTACTGAGAGTCCTTTCCTCCCGGATAAAAATTTGCAAGTTCACAGGTAATATAATCCTTAAGAAATAAAACAAATCAGCTAGGAATATGTTGAGCGAAAACTCGTCAGCTGGTGCGTTTAAGTAGGTGATATACGCTCATGTCTGGCTTCTGCGTTACAATTTTAAGGGCTCAGCTGACAATTATTCGATCGAGATACTATTATATATATATATATATATATATATATATATATATATATATATATATATATATATATATATATATATATATATATATACATATATTATTTATTTATTTACAATATCATGATAACTGTTATCTACCATTTTCAATTGAGAAGATATGACTGAAAAAAAATTTTTTCCATGTTCTTGTGACCACCTGACGTATTTTCGACCACGATATAGTCAACGGACTTCTTTTTTCTTCAAGATATTGGACAAGCTATAATATAAAAAAAATCAGTCGGGAGGAAATGTTTTTTCGACGTGCCTGGGAGGCTTCTGCTGCCTAACCTACCCACCTAGCCGCAGCTGACATTCACGAAGCTTCATGATACAACTCTATGAATTTTTCCGAGAGGAAATGATCAACCAAATTTTCGCCTGGCTCGGAGACCATTATAGAACAAGTCCTCTAAATAATTGATGACAATATCTACTGGTATATTAATCTATATTTAATATTATAAATGCGAAACATTGGATGTATGGATGTATGGATAGATGGATGGATATTTATAACTCAATCACGCATAAACTACTGAACGGATTTGGATGAAAATATACGTATAAGTAGATGATGACGGGAAATAGCATATAGGCTACTATTATCACGAAAAAATGAGTAATTCCCGCTAGATTCACCAAAAAATAATAATGCAGCGGATTGCACGGTGCAGCTAGCTAGAATTTTTTTAAATTAAAAAGTATGTTTTTATTAATTATGATATTTTTATTCAATGAATATCTTTCATTGAAAAAATTGAAAAAATCACTAACTGCGTCCCGCTGCATTATAAAAGTTTTTCATGAATTTCACGGAAACAAGTAATTTTTCTGTGATAAAATGTAACGAATGAAAATTTATCTTATGTGCTTTTCCAGGTCATCATCTACATGTGTACTAATTTTATTAAAATTGGGTTAGCCGTTTATGCATGATTGAGTAACAAACATCCATCCGTACATCCAAACTTTTACATTTTAGTAGCTGGACCGTGTAGCCCACCACATTATAAAACTTTTTAGTTGTATTTAAAAATATCTTATGTGCTATTCTAGTTTATCATCTACATGTATGCCAAATTTCATCCGAATCCGTTTAGTAGTTTTTGCAAGATTGAGTAACAAATATCCATCCATCCATCCAAATAATCAAACATCCAAAATTTTCATTAATAATATTAATATAGATATAAAAATATAGATTATTATTTATATCAATAACCCGTAAAGACGTTCCGATTCGTTCATATGGACGTATTAGCTTTTTTGAATTTTGATGAATTTTGAATGTGGATGCTTGATGAAGTTTGTCACTTACACAGACCACATGAATACTAATAGGCACACCATTGGGAAGGAAACGATACGCCGCACATATGAGCAAGTCAAAAATGTCATATATTTGTATATTTGTAGATATATTAATGAAAGAAAAAATATAAATAAACCATGTTGTACTGTTTTATCGTACCGAATGAGATGACATTGTTTAAAAATTACCCTTGGAGTAATTTTATTTCATAGGTAAGTAGTATAACTCTGTATTTCTGCGTGTGAATGCAAACTACAATAACAAACTAAAAAATTGTCTTGAAAGGCGTATCCATTTAATCCGTGGTCAGTTACAATTTTCGTAATTCACATTTAAATTAATCGAAACATCTGCTTCCCTAGCTTCTGCATAAAAACCCATATAGTTAATTAGCTTCAGGAAATGAGAAAACTGTACTAAAAGGTATAATAAAAAGAAAAACTATTTAGCGATAAGTTAATTAGTAAGGAAATGCACTGGCACACTGTGGAAAAGAATTAAGCGTATTTTTCAGCGAAAGCACTAAATGTTACACGACTTTATACTTTTTTAGACTTTGTTTTATACAGAAAAATATTATGGTTTTATTTTAAATTCTTTTTGGTTCTCTTTAGTAAAGTGATGCTTTCAATTCCTAGGGATCCGTGCCTAAAATTTAAAAACGGGGCCCCATTTCTAAACCTGCGCTGTCTATCGGTCCAAAAATAATAATTAGGGGATTTATACGTCAATATGGGTCTTCTACAAGTTTTGTAAAGTGTCACTTTGTACCTAAGTGACATTTTACTATTTTTGTTTATTAAAAAGTATATTTCGCTTAGTACCATTTTGGCTTTATTTATGACTTTAATAAATTGCTTATACGTACATAATACTTTATCCCACGTGTTGGCCCCGGCCTCCTTTGAAGAATAGGCCAACTGGCGTTCTGCCAGGCAGGTCGTAAAAGGCGACCGATTGGCTATACGAGTCACTACCATCGTGGCTACTAGGTGGTAGAGTTCTGCATTGTCTCGCCCGGGTCTGGTACCACCGCCTTACCTATTCCTGCCGCAATAGCGTCACTGCTTGTCATTGTCGTGTTCCGGTTTGGAGGGTAAGGTAGCCGGTAAACTTATGCATGTGGCATTAGACCTCGCCACAAGATAGCAACGCACCATTAACATCTTTTCATCATTAGTGTCTATAGACGATGGTTGACTCTATCCATCAACAGACCCATCTGCTTGATTGCTACTTATACGTATATATATATATATATA
Organism: Apodemia mormo; assembly: GCA_036924255.1. NCBI lineage: Eukaryota > Metazoa > Arthropoda > Insecta > Lepidoptera > Riodinidae > Apodemia > Apodemia mormo. The sequence goes on from JAUPFN010000008.1 coordinate 21,770,245, forward strand.
TATATATATATATATATATATATATATATATATATATATATATATATATATATATATATATATATATATATATATATATATATATATATATATATATATATATTTCCCCTATGTTGGTCCGGTCGTTCTTACGATATAAAAAATAAAGTACGTTAAACACCATTCGATATATAAAATTAATCTACATTTTGAAAATACATATGTTAAAATACTGTAGTTTTTTACAATCTTTAGATTTTTAATATACCTAAATAATATCTCTACATAACTACAATATAAATATGAATAAACTAGGTGTGTCCGGGACTTCAATTTTCTAAAATAATAGTAGCCTAAGTTACTCCTTATTACATAAGCTCCTTATACATCTGCCAGTGAAAGTTCAGTCAAAATCGGTTCAGCCGTTTCAAAGATTAGCCAGAACAAACAGACATACGGACAGACAGAAATTAAAAAAAAATGTTATTTTGTTGTATGTATCATGGATACATCCATATGTATTCAATAAAAAGTGGTTATTTTAATATTTATTACAAACCGGCACTCCAATTTTATTTATTTGTAGAGATGAATTGAAATTATATACAACATACGAACCCTTTTTGTCTATAACACAATCTATATAAGTTGTCTTATTACGTACGTGTCGTTATTATATCTTAAGTTTTCACAAGTTTCAGGATCTACAAACATGTTGGAACACACCAGCATGGAAAACACCCTTTGGAGTACACTATCCCAAAACATCCCTATTTTTATTACGAAAGTTGCATCTATAAAAGTACATAACTTACAAATACAGACTGACTGGTGAGTTACCTTCGATGCTCCTGGAGAATACTCGGTACTCGATTCTAGTTAAAATGAAATAATAAAATTAGGGGCTTAATTTTTTACCAATATTTCTCTAAAAGTAAGACGTGAAATGTGGATATTATACTCTCTAGTACGCGCTAGTCGACATCAAGGACAAGCCGCCGCCACCTCCGCTATTGTGTTGATAACGCGCTTCGCGATACGTGCGTCATAGGCAATATAGGATTCTCGGTGTACTGTTTAAGTTTACTAAGAAGTATTTAAATATTTGTTTTTAATGTTATTTTTTTTCATCATATATGATCGCCAACTATCACGTCCTTAAATATTGATGGTAACTCACCAATCAATCTGTATACATAAGATATATTTCGGGGACTTTTCGAATTACTGTTCCGAGTGTATTTGTATAAACTCCCAAGATTCGACTCGCTTTCAACCGACCACACGAAACTTTTGCATATAGTTGTATATAGACACTCTCTATATTATCTATATACAGCTTTATGTACATGTTTTCCATGCATAAAATTATACATACGAACTAAAAGACTACCTGTGGTTGATTTTAATTCAACCTACAAACTAGCTTGTACCATATTTACACTCTGTGTTACTTAAACATGAATTATTTACATAACACTTGGGGAGTAAGCTTCCGTGCACATGATGTATATACCTATTTCAGTTACAAACATATTTAAATGTGACTATAAAAGATAACAAAGTATTTTACATCAACCATACACAACATAAGTAAAGTGGATGAAAGCTTTCAATTTATCATAATACGTGAATAAAACGATACAAAGGATATTGAAGATATTCTTTATTTTGGGTACTTACCAGTGACTTGTGAAATATAAATGATCTTTATATTGTATGTTGTTAGAAACAAAAAAGTCGGTATAAAACCTTACAGGATAAACATAAAAATAGACTTCAATGGTTATTGGATATTAGGATCTATTGGTCTGGCAATCCGTAAATTGCCAACTTTTTAACTTCCCGCTAAAGGAAGTTACTGATTTACCCCCTGACTTTCGAAATTTAATATGTACCCTAGATCTCCGCGTGTACAGGTCCTAGTATCCTTTTCCAACTATTTTCACGATGACTTCATTATGTATGTTTGAACATTTATTTATTTATTTATTAAGGAAAACTTACAGCTTACTGTAACACATGTGATTACAATCATTTTTAGGTTAGTTCTTAAGCCAAAACAGTTTTCACCACTAGTTAATACAGCGTGTGTGCTATAGAAATAAAAATAAAATACAAAATCGAAAATGGAAAAAACACAGAAATTACTAAGAAAACTGCTAATAATTTTGATACGTTAAAGAATATATTATTTATTTTACAAATTTATTGATCATGTACTACTTTTTTAAAAAGAGAAACATACATTTTTAGTTTATAATAAAATATATCAATGTGAAAATAATATTTATTATATGTATTACAAGCTCTTATCAAGAACCGATTCTGGGCATACTTAGTTCGGCAAATAGGGACATAAAACACCATTTTGGAGCGAACACTCAGACGAGGACAATTAAACAGAATGCATGTGAGGAGAAAGGAGAGTCTATGTAATTATTTATTATTTTAATAAGAAAATTGGGTCTCTATGTTCACAGCGCAACTCTAAAGTCACAGGTTGTGATGTGATTCGGTTACCAAATATATAATTTCCGTGTCCGTGTCCGTGTCCGTGTCCGTGTCCGTGTGTATGTGTATGTATGTGTTGTATGTATCTGTGTGTGAGTGTGTGTGTGCGTGAGTGTATGTGTGTACCGGTTTGATTGACCGAAACAGAGTAGATGAAATTTAATTGGGTTTCTCTAAACTTAGACTTTTAGAAAATCTTAATGAATTCGGTTTAGGAGATATTGAGAAAATTTGAAAAATCCTCAAAACATATCAAAAAAACAATGTTTTTTTTTTAAAATAACTTCCATATTAACAAATCGATTGACGACAAACTTTAATATTAATGTACTGCTCTTTTCATTGAAAAACTGTGTCTAATGCCACAAATTGCATCAATATCGGCTTATCCGTTTAGAAGATGTTGACAAAAAATTTGAAAACGTATTTGTATAGTTTTGACATAATCATTCGATTTTTGACCTCCTACAATATAATAAGAACAAGAAAATTGATTGATCGTTCGGGATGACAAAAAATTTGGAAAAAGTTTTTCTGCAACTATACTCGTCATTTTTCTATCAATCGGTTTTATAGCTAATACTTTGGAGCTCAAAAAGTTGCGCTGAAAGGTGTTTGCAAGATTCAATGTCGTTTATCGCGTTCAAAAATTTTAATACTCTCACTTTTAACAATCTACATTTTAACATACTTTGAGCTCAAAAATCTAAGCTGCGGTAATTTTTTTTCTCCTTTGAACTTAAAATACGTCAGCTTTTATTTATTTATTTCCATTCCAAAATGTTTAGAATATGTTAGATTAAAATAATAGTTTGATCATCGTGGACCCTGTCGGCAATGGAAAGGTAGAAAGAAATAATTAAATGAAATATACTTATATATTTTATTTAATTATTATTATAATAAATGTAATTATTTATTATAAGAAATATTTACATTTATACATCTATACATTTTTTATATCATATCTCCAATCTTCATTTATATCATAATAGCATTTATTTATCAATAGATTTTTTAATTTTATTACAAATTGATTAAATTTCGATTCATTTTTTATTAGTTCGCGTATTTTTTTATAATTTTTATTGACGTTACGTAAGTACTCGAAGAGTGAAGTTTTAAACGGGAAGTAGGCAAATTTAATCAATTTTTATGTCGTAATTTTTTATCTGACTGTTTGTCTTCTCTTTTTGTATACCAATCCTGATGGTTTCGTACAAACTTGCACATTTTTAAAATGTAAATACATGGTAGCGTCAGTATTTTGTGGTGTTGGAAATAAGGCTAACAACTGACGGTGTGATCTCCATTCGCTAAAACTCTAATTAGTTTATCTGGAACTTTCAGAATGGCCTGCAGAGTCAACCGGTTAACAGATGTTTTTAAAAATTTTCTTTTCCTATTGTGTTTTTAAAAAATTGATTCGCAAGACACAACCTAAATGTTTTACCTATTGAAGGTGTTTTGATCAGTAAAAATAATAATTTAAGTCTGGCTTTGCTAATCTTGACACAACTGTTACTAGACCTCTCCGGCTGTGGCGGTATTTCTCGGGAATACGTTGAAGAGTGCCGAAATAAGCTTGTGTCTGAAGTTGAGAATCAACTAGCCGATGTCTCGGAATGGGGTCATCAGAACCTGGTCACTTTAAACCCCAAGAAGACACAGTTTTGCGTGTTCACCGATAAAAAGACACCCTGTTTCGTGTCACACATCTACATATTTGGGGATACTCTCCTGACAGCCTCAGCTAGTGTTGGGATTCTGGGAGTCGACATATTGAATTACGTTGTTTCGCCGTCATTGGAAGGTAAGGCTAAACTAGCCTCCAAAAAGCTCAGCAGAGCGAGTCAATAATACTTTTTGCTGGCCCGTCGCCTTCAATTTTATAAGGCACAAATTCGGCTTCACATTGTTACGTGAACAACGTCACAAATCCCCTTAAGGTCAGAAGTCGTTTGCTGCTTTCATCATCGACCGGTCCGAGAGGCCGAAGACCTCAAAATGTGTATTGTAATTCCAAATTTTGCTTACAAGTTATGAAAAATAAATAGACATCAAATTCTGTATTTCTATTTTCTTTTTTGAATGGAAATGGTCTGGCACGGAAAGGCAAAAGATAAGGAAAAATGCTTCTAAAAAAATTAAGTTACAGATTACCAAATAGATTATTATTATTTGTCTCATGTCGATAAAGAAATTAAGTCCATTTTTCTTCTTATTCTGAATCACCGCTTTTTTAACGGTCCTCGCTTGGACTATGGCTCTTATGCTATATTGCCCTTATGCTATATGCTACTTATATACCGATAGAGCTCAACTTTTACAAAAATTGGAGCAAGATCAGCATGAAGACCGTACTTGAACTAATTTTGTGTTACTCTTACTGACACTGCGTTAAGAATATAAACGTTACTATGTATGTATTTCGTGGCTTGTAATGTAAAAAGTTATGATGTCTAGAATTTGCACAAAAACCTTTTTATTCAATCTTTTGTACAAATATTTATTATCAATGAACAAAAAGGATTTTCTTTAATAATTAAAACTTGTAATATTATATAGAAAATTGGTTAGTTTTTGAAAAATTACATTTCCTGTTAACGTAACTCTGTATTAATTTTGAGTTGTCGAGTAAAAATATATGTTACTTTCAATAAATCTGTAATTCAGCTAGGCGAACGGCGGTCTAACCCTCAGGGGCGTTTACAAAATTTACCTCTCTTTATTGGCAACAAGCGACAAACTGTTGCCTATCGAACTTTATCAGCTCACTAAGAGCATTACAACTGGGATAGAAACTGAAACCGACAGAAAATACAGCGACCATTTAGAACTACTAGTTAATTAGAAAGTTTTGGTCTAGTTTCGTAGGATTTTACTATTTGTTTATTGCTTTATATATTACTGTTATTTTTCCTACGAAACTATACGTCAGTCCGTAAAGGAAAAATTTACTTTGGTCGAAATATTAGATAACATAATCTGGACTTATTAAAATTTCAATTCTCAAGTTAAAAAAAGTAATGATATACTCGTATGCATGCTATTAATGTATTAACTACACAGTCACAAAACAAATAGATACACATAGACTTTTAATGTGTACAGAAGTCAATCTACATACAAAGGGCGCTCGAGCGACGCACACATAAGCATCTTTCACGGACGCGATATCTAAAATGATTGGGTCTTCATTTGGGTTCAGACAGGCTGTTCATTTTTCATTTAATTCAGGGTAAAAAGTGAATGATGCTAACTGCAAATCTCAATATTGTTAGATCGATTCATTAGTGAATCCATTCGGCACTCTTGTTTTATTTTGTGTTTAGACAATTCTCTTCGAATGAAAAAAAAGATACCTATTGAAAGGCGAAAATGACTGAAAAGTTAATCCTCTCATATCACATTAGCGACAACATATGTCCTAAATTCAACAGGAAAGCATTTGATATTTGAACACTCTAGACTCAACTATTCCTCTAATTGTATCAGTATTATTTTTTATTTTTTTTATAGAAAAATGGGGCAAACGAGCAGCATGCTCACCTGATGGTAAGTGATTACCACCGCCAATGGACAGCCACAAACAACATCAAATGTCTTGCAGCTGCGTTGCCGGCCTTTTAAGAAGGATTATGCTCTCTTCTTGAAGGTTCCCAAGTCGTATCCCTTTGGAAACTTTAAATTTTGCCGCGATGTCAGATGGTGAAATTCAACAGCAGGGTGAAATCCAACCAGTTCGCCGGAACACTCTCCATGATAGATGCGGTAAAAGATGGTAAGCGAACTTATATCTCTATGTAAAGCCAAAGAGTCAAGTCGATTGGAAACGGCCTGGTCGTCAACGATTCGAACCTCTCTATGCTGAATGAGATCCTGAGGCTCCCGTCCAGAGGAGAGAACAGTACTCCATGTGTGGGCGAATTTTCGATTTGTAAAGTTGCAAACGATGAGCCGGCAAGAAGTACTGTCTCGCTCTATTGAGCACACCGAGCTTTTTTGAGGCCAGTTTAGCCTTTTCTTCCAAATGATCACAGAACTGAACTTTGTTCGATATATCAACGCCAAGAATTCCAATATTGGCTAGAGAGTGATACGACAAAGAGCGACTTTTTAGCGGTGAACGCACATAGCTGTATCTTCCTAGGGTTAAATGGGACTAAGTTGAGTCGACCCCATTTCAAAATTTTATCGAAGTGAGTCTCGATTTCAGACACGAGCTTGTCCCACTTCTCATTAACATATTCCCGAGAAATACCGCTATAACCGGAGTACTGTCACTGCATAGCAATGAATTTTACATTTGTTTTGTTTTATTTCCATGTAAACGAGTGATTATTTAGAAGCCATTCCCTCACTGAGCTATCATTATTTGAAAACTAATTGCTTGTCGAAAATTGTTCACTGATCCGAAATATAGGATGAAAAAAATGTTTGCTACGCCACTAAGCCTCTCTGCCTCAATAGACTCTGTATTGTAGAAATTAAACAAGAACTGAATAAAACATCAAAGTGTAGCTTCTTTTAATATGTTACAAGAAACGTTAAAAAGGTTACTTTGTAATGATTTAGCCAACCAAGTAGTTTTCAAGTTGTTTAAAATTCTATGTAACCACAAAAACCGCACACCGCCCCTATCAAAACAGATTCCGTAACGAGACGTCAGTTTTATTACATTGGCCCCGACAGCGCAAAGTCATCAAATAAAATTCCAGTCTGAGATCTCTCCATTGGGTTATACGAAACCATCAAGTGAAGGTATCTCATTTTAAGCTGAAAATTGTTAAAAAGGAAAAATGGAATCTTCACAAGATTTTTTTATTTTCTTTTACAATTTCCAGTTGTGATATTATTGTTGTGATTCATGAATCTTTATTATAATAAGGATATAATGTATAATAATATTTTGTTATAATTTTTGGTATGATTTATTCTGTAATATATTAATACGTGAAGGAAAAACTTTGTACCCCTTTTCAAAAGAATTACGCAAACGGTGGAGTATAAAATTTGGCACAGTTAAAGCTTACATAGCAAAGAAGTACGAAAAATCTAATATTTTTAATAATATGAATTAGAAATACGTTAAGTTAATAAAAAGAAAGTATACACACTAATTCATTTGATGACGTATGTAAATTTAAAAAAAGATTTTATAGTTTAGTGTTTGGTCCAATTCCGTTCACAATTTCGCTAGTCAAAACAGAGCAAGAAGATGGTTCTCCTTGTGGAAGAATATAATCATCGTATACAGACACCAAAGGCGTTAATAATTTACTGCTGTGCAGTGGCAGGGATGTAAAGCCATGTGTATACATTTACCAGCTACTTTTCTCTCTAAACAAGAAAACAACAATGACAAGTACAAATAGGCGAGAATAGGTAGTACCAAATCCAGGTAATGCCTTGTAGAAATCTTTTATCAAGCAGTCACGATAGCAATGACACATTTAGTTTTCATTCTCCTTATAGGTACGAACTGCATAAAAGGGAGATATATATTCTTAAAAGTCTATACCCAAGCAAGGGAACTAATGTGTAAATGGAGAAAATAAAATATAAAGTTAATATGTTCCCACATTAATATAGATTCTTGAATCAGAATAATAATTCATAACTGGAAATTGTAGGCAATAAATCAGCTGGTATCAGCAAAATGATGTTCAGATTAAATAAAACGGTGGCACAATTACCGAGGTGATTAAGCAAATGAAGATATAGAACCATTATTACACCGATTTTACTTTGTCAAAGGATTTTTATATAAAATTTTAATTAATCTATATTAATATAATAAATGGGAAAATTTGGACGTTTTTGTGGATGGGTGGATGTTTGTTACTCAATGATGCTAAAACTACCAAACGGATTTGGATATAGTTTGGCACACAAATAGATGACAAACTGGAATAGACATAGGCTACTTTTTATCCCGGAAAAATGACTTGTTCCTGCGGGACTCACCATTTTTTGATACTGCAGCGGACTGCACGCTGCAGCTAGTTTTATATAATTAATATTAAAAATTGCAGACCCGTGCATCTTAGCACGCAAGTAGATTAATATGTCGCCGATATAGTTTTTCATACAAACTTTCATTCCCTATTTCAGCCTCTAAGTGGTTGAAATTTCCTCAAAATCAATTCAGAGTTTAAGCCGTGAAAGCGTAACACAGAGACAGATTTTCACACCGACAGACTTTAGCATTTATAATATTAGATTGGATATGTATGGACTATGGAAAGTGTAGAAGTATGGAGATATGTATTTAGTGATAAATTAATTACATATTTACATATTTTCTAAGTTTAAAGTCAATCTGATACAGTATTGCCAAGTGCCGACGATGAAAAGTACGAATTAATGTTGTAGTTTATAGTTATGATTATGAATTAATTAATGTTGTAGTTTATAGTTATAGGTATTACCACCCGGCCCTGTTGATCGAGTTTCTAGCAACCCTGACTAAGCATTCGATGGGGTTAGAGTTCTATTTCTGGCAGGGAAGCACTTATTAGTATAAATATTTGTACTTCTGAATTTCGGATTTATACATAGTTATTGTACTTTTACGTATAAGTATCGTTAACTGATATCACGGATTAAATGGATACGCCTTTCAAGACAATTTCTTATTTTGTCAGTGTAGCTTGCATTTACACACAGAAATACAGAGTTGTACTACTTACTCTTCATCTCATTCGGTACGATAAAACATAGTTTATTAAATTTTTCTATTTTTTCACGATGTAATATAACATATATAAATAATATAATTTTATTATATTATATTGTTATATAATTATAACAATATAACATAATAAAATGTATGAAATTTGTGACAGTAATAGCCTTTGACGGAGCTCGGGTTTGATTCCCGGCGGGGACAAACATTTGGGTGATGAGGATAAATGTTTGTATTTCTGAGTCTGGGTGTTTATTATGTATGTAACAGTATTTATATATGTATTTTTATGTATTAGTATCGTTGAATAACACCCAAAACAAAAGCAAATGATTTGCTTAATTTGGGGTTATAAAAAATTAAATTACATGCATTAGAAATACATTAAATTAAGAAAAATAAACATTACATGCACTACATTCATGTGACATCCTTACATGATAATATACATACACATATTATTTTCTTTACGGATAAAACCTGCTGTCAAACTTGAAACAAATTTTATTGTTTAGTCTTTGGTCAAATTTTGCCACAGGTGACAGTAATATTAAATATGCCACTGGCAGTACATTAGTAGGCAGGAACCATCGATCAGTGCTTTAAAAACGATGCTCCGTATACAGACTACATTCAGATAAATAATGGGTGCAGTGCATTAAAATTCTACATTTCGTATATAGCGAGGAGCTGACTGCATCAAAGCACATAAATCTCTAAAAGGAAAACTAGAGAATACAATTTAACAAATTCTAGACGTTTTATGAATTGTTTTATAGAGACATTTATTGCCTTTGCAGGCTTCAGACTATATAGATCGATAATGTTATCGGTATCTTTTATGTCATATTCATCCACAATAAAGACATGATGTGAAATATATTTAAATTTTTCATCTTTGAAATTATACCTTTTTATAATGTTGTCAATAAATGAATATGAGTTCCTGTATTTATCCCCATGTAGATCTGGGCTCTTTTTTGAATGACAGATCAAGTGACTTATTGTAGGTGTATTGTAAAATGCAAAAGAAGACTTATGTTATGTCACTAAAATCGTGACCAATAACTAGGTGGTAAGTCTTCTGCAAATCTCGACCGGGCTTGGTAGCACCGCCCTACTTCCTGTCGCAATAATGTCGGTGTGTATATGTATCTCTTATAATCGATTTTTATTTCATAACAACCATAGGCGACGCCCAGGATGTAAAATCGTTATTATTGGCAGCGCAATAATTTTGCGCATTATGGTTGATAAACAAACTTTTCTACCGGCGTGGCGATCCAAATCTTCCGTAAACGCAAACTTTTTGCTTCAATCGCTTTTGCCTTCTTGGTAATGTCTGTTAAAAGTAAATATCACATGAATAGACACGCCATTTTGTAGGCAAAGTGTCGCCGCGCTTATGAACAAACGCTCCTATTACTGTCAAAAATGTCATTAATTTGTTGTTATATCGCGAAAAAATAGAAATAAAACATAGTGTACCGTTTTAACGTACCGAGTGAGATGACAAGTTTTAAAAATTACCCTTGAAGGGATTTTTTTTCATAGTAAGTAGTATCATTCTTTATTTCTCTGTGTAATTGCCGACTACACTGACAAACTAAGAAATCGTCTTGAAAGGTGTATCCATTTAAATCGTGGTTAAAAGTAACTGTGTATGAAAAGTCGAATGTCATATTTTACTCTATGCAAATTCAGCCAACGTCACGTAATGCTAGTAGTGTTTTCAACCAGCCGCGTATCAAAAACACCAAAATAAAATAACTTGACGCGACAAATCACGATAAAAATAATGTCCGTTGTACCATAATGATGTTTTTAAACGTAAGGCAGATTAAATTGTTACTTCAATCGGGTAAACGAGACACTACTGATATGGCGCGTAACAAAGTTAGTTAAGGCGAACTATGCATTAAAAATGACGGAGAGTATTTTTATAAATGTAAAATAAATAATGATAATTTCTATATTATTTCTTAATCTTAACATTAATCAAAAGAGTCACTCGATGAGAATGTATAAAGCAGATTCCTATCACGAAACTAAATTAATCGTGTAACGTAATCATTTACAAAATTATGGTATTCTACGGCTGACATATTACAAGTTTGTTTATATAATGTAAGCAATTTTGACACCTGCATGTAATGTCTTAGCGTTTATTATTGCGAACCCGGAAATTAAGTAATATTGCTCTTTATTGTGTCGAGTCTCGAGGGTGCCGCGCCAAAACCAGATGCGCGTTCAGGCTTTTAAAAAGGTGATAACAACTTGCTTATGAAATATATAATAAGATCCATCACACCTGAGTCATACGTAAAGTTGTTTGCTAAACTCATTACGGAGCTTCTCGGATGTAAAATATATTGCCCCGTAACGTGCAAATGCGGGTATTTATACTACTAACTATCTATTTACTTTTGCTACGTTTTTCATTATGTATCTCACACAAAGTATCTCTAGCAAATTTAATGTTTACTAGCTGACCCGGCAAACGTTGTTCTGCCTTTTTAACAACTCTTATTTTTTTCTATATTTTCTCACTTTTTAAACCTTCCCTGTACTTCAACAATTAATTCAAAACCAAAATTAGCCATATCGGTTCAGCCGTTCTCGAGTTTTAGCGAGACTAACGAACAGCAATTGATTTTTATATATACACAATCGTGACTTGAGACGGCACGAACGGGTAAATAGAAAGAAATTAAAATTGGCAATTGCTGTGATTGGGATGTGTTTCCACTCATGTCGCTCTCAGACGAACCGCTCAGTAAAGGTGAATTTTGAAAGCCTTTAGATGTTTGATGCACTCTGCCTAAACCGCTACAAACTGGAGTGACGATATTATTCTCTTTGATAATATAATGTGTTATTGTTTAAAAACCTATTTAACACTCTCGAACAGAATTTTTAATCGTCTCATATTGTAACAACTGTACATATGTATTTTTAGTAACTTTTAAATTCTGTCGGTACCTTCAGGTTTTGTCAAATTTTGTGATAAATAACTCATTGAAATTAAATTTACCATTTTAAAAATCTTCATCTGTCCATCGGTAGATACCGTTATAACTCAAGACATTGCTGGTCTTGATGAAAAATATGAGAGCACGTAATAAAGCTAAAGATAGGCCACATATTGATTTTATCGTGATTAATTTACGCCCTAAGCTAGCTATTCCCGTAATTTGTGCAACAGATCTCATTATTCTTTTTTGTTCTCTATTAATTATTAGTTAGCAGGAAAAAACTCTTTACCGAGAAAAAACTTGCACATTGTACTTATAGTAAAGGATCCCAAGATGATTAATGGGGATTTACTCGAGCGTCAAGTGGACCAATTGGATTTTGTAGGTTAGATAATAGGAAAATTATAAGGTTATATATATTTTTTGAAAATCTATAGACACTTTTTTATTTCAATGAAGAGGCCATTGAAATTAAAAAAGTGCCTATAGATTTTCAGAAAATTTAAATAACAGTGACATTGAAATACTGATGCGCATTAAGTTTAGTGATTTAATTGCGAATTGAAAAGAATATTTAGAAAGCTTTTATTTGGTGCAGAACATCAACAGGGGTCGAGGTATATCTCCTATTTTAATCTGTTACGTGAGAGTAAATTCCAAAATCACCTCTAGGGCTTCCATTCTATCGTATAAAGCTTACTTTTTCTTGTTCACGTTATTTTGTTTGTAAAATAAAGTGAAAATATTAAGAAATAATATATTTTACACCAGATGCGTTAATATGTATTTATGTTATCGTATGTAGTTTAGTTAAATTTCAATCCCACGTTCATAACAAATGTAAAAGTATGTTTATTCATTTCTCAAAAAAAGCTTAATAGATTAATCTATACGTATAATAAAATCATAGGAAGGTCAAAACTGTACATTAAATATCTTTTTAAAAGAATACTTGGGGCGTGATCTACAATCGATATCGAAGCCAGAAATATAGTTTTTAGAATTTTTATCTGTTTATCTGTTTGTCTGTTTGTCTGTATGTATGTCCGGGTTAAACTCAAAAAGTACTGCATGGATTTACTTCAAATTTTGTATGAATATTACTAACAGGTCAGGTCGACATATAGGCTACATATTATCACGCTAACACCTACGGGGAAGGAACAGTGCGGAGTAAACGAAGTCGCTGGCAACAGCTAGTTAATTAATAAATAAATAAACTGCACTAGTCCAATCTCAAATAATACAAAAGGACAAGTTGCAAGGTGCACAAACATGCTATGAAAAGACAAAAGTTCCTCCAAATGTTTTAACAACAGCGGTTGCGGTCGAGATTTAGCTTTCAGTTATTGGTAAATACTTTTACTGTTCATATTGCAATATCGCCAGTTATTGTAGTCTGTGTATGGGAGTTGACTATTAGTTTAAGAAAAAATATTTAGCTTTAAATAGCAAATGTTAAGAGATACGTAATGAATTGGATATTCTATTCTTCATTGTTCACAAATGCATTTTCTTTTGGTGAAAATACAGACCATTTATTTTAAATAAATAGATTTAAGTAAATAAATTATTTACTTTTTGTACAGGTATCTAATGACCTGCTACCTAGGAAGCAAATAACAACTGAGTTGACATATTCATGGTTGTCTATTAGCTTGAGATAACAAATTTTGACAGATACGTAATATTTTTTATGTATTCTGTTCTTCATTCTACACAAAATACGTTTAGAAAATGTCAAAAATATAGACCATTTATCTACTTTTAACACATTTCTAATAACCTTCTACTTAGAATGCAAATACCAAAGTCTTACAATCATCATGATTGTTTATTACGCTACAAGTTTTATGAAAGAGGTATGTGTCGACTCAGGATGGAAAGTGTCTCATCACGATTGTATTAGGCGGCAACCCACCCCATCACGACTGTACGAGCCAGCAAACCGCACGACACTCGTTTTATAGTTTCGAGCGGGTCATCCACGCGCTTACGGTCCGTGCTTACCATCCGCGCTGGCAAAAGTGTCACTGTAAAATCACACTAAGTGTTTTTTTTTAAATCTCACTTGTATTGTGCTAGTTGCACAAACAAAAATTTTGACGTGGCTTAAGTATTCCAATTAAACCTAAGCTTAACTCTAACTTGTTTCGTGATATAGATAACAGCATAAAAAAAGTCGTGGCTGGAAACGAGATTTTCTTTTATTTTTCAAGCTTAGGCATTTTTTGTAAAAAATTTTTGTAAAAACGAATTCATGAACTGGAGTTATTGAATTCGTTATACAAAAAAATTTCAGACTACATACAAAATATACACACAAACAAAAAACTGATATTATGAAAGTATCGGTCGTGAACAGTAGGATGTACCACATTAAAATAAAGTAGTCCCTTTTTATAAATCTCCCATGTAAAGACACAACCACCACCATACGAAATGCCCGATAGAACAGACACAACAGACAGCGGTTGGCGTCAATGACCTTCTAAAATTGGTTGGCATATTTTTAAAAGGGGGCCCAGACTGCATTATACGGGAGTTAAACCATATAATATATATTTACTTTTGTTCATTGCGTTCGGATTCCACGTAAAGTAAATTTAAGGATTATTGTAAATATATAGAGGCCTTAAAAGAATACGCAAGGAAACTTAGGAAGTTTGACTTTTTTTTCCAACTTCCTACGCCTGTAATTTTAATAAGTAAGATTGATTTTTCATCTCTTTAGTTGTTTTATTTCTAGCTCGCATTTTAAAACTATGCTTTTGATGAAATTTACCAACAAGTAACTAGCTATTTGAAAATTATTTTATATATGTGAATAATATATGTAAATATTTTATATATGTAAAATAATATGTGAATAACCAATACAATTTAAAATTCCAATTTAAAAAGGTTAATTTGAATAGCATCAAAAATGTATTTCATCAAAACATCATAATAGCGAATTTAAATATTGAATAGACCTGAGATTAGCTTTCGGTTAGTTTAAACATTAATATGTTATAGTCAATGCGGATCCCGCTATATTTAATGGATATAATTTTGAAATGTATTCATTTTGATACAATAAATCTAGGAAACTGCTCTATATACGTACTTCTATAATCGGGTCTAGATGCACTATAAACATATGGTTTTATCATGGGATAGCTCTTCTTATAGAAAAATAATCATCGCTTATAAACACTAAAGATGGTAATGGTGTGAGACATCGTATCGTAAATACAAAATATAGTAACAGATAAACACGAAGAAATAAATGGTGATTATTTAAGTTTTTCTGCAAATCATTTCAAAATATTACGAAGAAACAATTTTATTAACATTGTGAGAAATCCATGATAAGCCGACCAAAATGTCTTTCTTCTGCGAAACGAATAAAAAGTTACGCCTAGTTCTTATAATATAAATCAGAGTTGTGGACTATGCTTAAGAAAATCGTTGAGCACCAAAATTTCGATTTGAAAGATTTTTAAGTTAACATATTGCTGTCACAATTACAAACTAGAATTTGTGTAATTTCATTAGTACTTACTTATGAACTGTGCTACATAATAAAAACTTCGAAAACCATTAGTGCCAACATGATATCTAGACATTAATATGTGAAGCAAAAACTTTGTACCCCTTTTTATGACAATTACGCTAACGGATGACTAGAAATTTTGGCATAGTTTAAAAATACATGGTGCAGGATGTGCTCTTTATAAAAATAAAAGCTAATATTTTAAGTAACATGCATTAGCAATGCATTAAATTAATAAAAATAAACAATACGCACACTACCATTCATTTGACATACATAATAATATACACACATGCTGTTTTTTTGTAGTTAAAATCTATTGTAAAACATAAAAGATTTCATTATTTATTCTATGGCATTTTCTATGGTCGAATTTTAACTAAAAGATGACCCTAGTATTACTTAGCAGACACGCGCAACGGACGCAAGATTCGCGAAGTGAGGAATCGTAAAGTGTTTCTCAAGTGGCTCTTTTACTGTTATGCCTCCTGGTGGGTGCGAGTATTAACTCTCATGACCAGTCATTGAATAAGAGTTTCAATAGACATTACAGTTCACTAAAATTTACTGGATTGTCATTGAGCGAGAAAGTGATAGTTCTTGTCGCTGACTTTTACCGATCAGAGAGTAAGAAAAGCAATAAAGAAAGTAACAACTTATTTTTTGATACCCGGGCCAGATATTTTTGGGTTCATTTGAGATATGGGGGTGTTAACATACTACAACAAGACTGCGAGTGGCTACGGAGATTTCAATAAAATCAGTTAACCTAAAACTGTCAACTTTTGTAAATAATCCCTCGATTTCCTAGGTCAGCAATAAAAATTTTTATATCTAGGTAGCAATCAAAATTCATTTTTATTGTTACTTTAAATAAGAAGCTAAATTAAATTAAAAAAAGCTTAGGAACGAATAATGTTCCAAAAATTTTTCGAATAATTTCTACTACAAAATTTCCGCATTGGTATTCGCAACCAAATTTATAGTCCATACCTGTACCATCTTGATATCTAGAAATCTATAACCGGGCCACATTGACACATTTCCTCTTTTTGTAAAACCAGTATTAGAGTTTCCGAACAGATAGGAAAGGAGTTTTGTGTAAAGTAAATTACGTAAGATCTCAGATATTGCAGATATTCATGGACAGAGGTGCTTATTTGTAATCAAGTAAACCTTTTATTACTCTTCCTTTCATAAAAAAAAATGAATAAATAAAGAAAAAGTTAGCTATACTAGCCTCTTAAAACAGCGTTTGTTGTTTTGGCCGTTATCCAACTGCTTGTTAGGAAACTGGGGACTTACGTAGAGTCGCCGCGCCATTGTTTCTTGTTATGTACATTAGGTACTTTGCTTTAAAACTCATAGAATCAGATGGATTTATTAGTTGAAGATTGATTTACTTTTCATACTTTTCATTGAATTGATTGGTGGTCTCGTAGGATAATTCAATATTTAATGCTACACCTTAGCACACTAGACTTCTCAAAATGTTTATTAAGCAAAAATAGCACTCCTAATCTGTATAAAAACAAATATTTCATTGTGTTGCGGTCTCCAACTATGTGTTGCGGTGCTATACTTTGTTTTTGTCGAGATTTGAATAAACACTTTTTACAAACATTTTAAATTTCTCAGACATCGTATTGATTGCATATATCCTAGACGCATAGGATTACCTTGAATTATCTACGTTCTATCAGGCAGTTTGTAACATGTGTGTAATGGCAAAATATTTATGTATGTAGAATTCTGCGGAACTATACACCACCCTTTCCTTTTTTCCTATCATAACGTCAGCACCTCTTATTTAAATAATTCTATATTCAGGGAAATTCTATAATTTGTGTGCTTAAAAATGTAATTTTGTATCTTTGCCACTTAAAAAACAGCGCATTTTTATTATTTTTGATGATATCAAGCAAGGTTGTTTGTTAGTTTCCTCTTAAACAGTAAGTAGGTATAATGAGGAACTAATTAATGAAGCTGTATTTGACACTTACGTTAATCTAATACGGTACTATACTACTCTTACGGTAATATAAAACTTTCATTAAATCTTCAATAAATTTTATTACCTTTTCAGTGCTATTGTATGACTATAATACAAACATCTACGCTCATCACATAAATGCTTGTCCCTGTCGGGGATCGAACCCGAGCCCTGTTGATTGCGTAGTCAGAGTCGCTAACCACTCGACCAACGGGGCGGGGCTTAAAGCCTTTGTTGAACAACGACAAGGTCTTTTTCACTATTATTATTATAAATAGTATTGTAATAACTTAGTTCCGCAGCCCACTGCGTAATCATTTTTTTTTTGTGAATGCCATGGAGCATTGTACAAAGTAAAATATACAATACTGGGATAAAAATATCGCTAGGAAAATTCTCGAATTGACCTAATCCCAAAGTAAGCAAATTATTTGCTTACGATATGAATGTTAGTCAATGACACTTATACATTGAAATACATATATCTTTATATATAAAAATCAATTGCTGTTCGTTAGTCTCGCTAAAACTCGAAAACGGCTGAACCGATTTGACTAATTTTGGTTTTGAATTAATTGTTGAAGTCCAGGGAAGGTTTAAAAGGTGAGAAAATATAGAAAAAAATAAGAGTATTTAAAAAGGCAGAACAACGTTTACCGGGTCAGCTAGTTAAATATATTTATTAAATACTTAAACCCAGAAATACAAACATTTGTGCTCATCACTAAGCATTTGCCTTTCCATTAAGAGAGACATTTTTTTGCAATCTTACATGAAAAAAGGGTTCACATTTTGAATGACCTATTGATGCGCAACCTATATAATATCAAACAACAAGCGGTCTAAAAATATACAGTGATATTATATAAAATCGTACCTTCACTTATGTTTCCCTCAATTGTGGGGAAAAACATATGCACATAGGGTGAAAACCCAACAGTTAGATTTTACAATGATGATGTTATTGAAGGTAGTATGTACTATGCTGTCATACTGTAAAATGTTAAATCAAAACGGTTAGATGTTGTTTTGTTTTTAGTTTAAATTTGTAATTGCCCAGATGATGCTTATATAAGCGAAACCGGTTGGATAATATATATATATATATATATATATATATATATATATATATATATATATATATATATATATATATATATATATATATATATATATATATATATATATATATATATATATATATATATATATATATATATAAAAGTTTATTGTGAAACAGTACAAGTCTTATCGATATAAAATATTGTATAAAAATATCCAAACAACTAGAATATATAAGTTAAAACTGCGAATGAATCCTAGCGTCAAAGCTACCACATCTATGAAAAATTACCAATTTAAAGCAATATTTAGAACCAAATATTGTTACTGTTTTCCTTAGAGCATGAAGCTATTTTTAAGACCAGTTAAACTTTTTGTTTATAGTAACCACATCCATATTTATATTTTTTTATATTTATCCTAAAAGCTTGTTAATTATGTCATCGATTTTACGAATTCAAATACATCTGAAAACTACATAAATAGTTACCGGATTATATGCATTAGCATATTTGCATATGCATTTGCATATTTAAGCCATCCTTAGCGGTAACAGCATATTTTTCTTAAGATTTGTTATGGTGCATATTATTGATACATTATCAATATTTTTCGATAGTTGTACTAACTGTACGACATAACTTTTCCGAAAACCATAAGTGATAACACAGAAACAAGTTTCAAGTTTTGTCCAGTTACCTCAGCGGATATGGACGTATATTGTGAAGTGATCCCTTTCTACTATAAATATATTTTGAATGATCGAAGACACCGTCTCACCACTGAATAAGTGAAACAGCACTTGATTGTTTATATATTATAAAAAACTTATTATGTGATTTAATGCTATGTTACTTCACTTATTATCGTCTATCAAAGGATAATATTATATTTATTGTATGCTGATTTTAAATAAAAATATATAAAATTACTTTTTTGGGGGTTCCTTATACTTATCATTTAATTTTGCATATTTTACTTATTTTTATGCATATTTCAAGCATTTTTATGTTGCATATAATCCAGTCCTTATACATAAATATGCAACGTAGTCTGCATAATTCCGTCCAAAACTGAACAACAAAACAATGCTGCTAGTGGGTTAATTAGTTACATTGACAGATACTTTTTTTTATATTCCCTTCATCGCCCTCTCAATGGGTGATAAGGTCTAACATACTGGACAGTAGTAGTTCTAACAAGTAGTTTCTAATGTGTCTCAGGGTAAGTGACATTAGCATATTAACTTCTAATTAACCAACCAATTCCACCACCAAGTAATTCCTCTGAGACACAGTTTTCTAGATAAAAGTGATTTGTGTATGTATCACATTTGAATGTTTTGTATATTAAAGGATAATGCAAATCAACGGAGAGCCCATGTTCATGCCATGGCCCACAATAATAAGAGAATACGATCGCATATAGGCACCGAAGTTGTTAGTAATGAGTTTCTATTCACGTGACAGGAATGTTATACTACATATATAAGTTTAACGGCTAGGTTACCCTTTAAACTGAAATGTGATAGTAACAAGCTCAAATAAGACAAGCTAGTAATCACAAGTAACACGTTTCGTAAAAGATACAGTTATTATGAACAGTTGGTTAGATTGCTATTCTTTCCTTCGTCATCTAAAATTTATAATTGAAATCATTATAAATAAATAAACATCAAAAACCACACAAAAACTATCAAACAGGCTGGCAACTCAAACAGATGTCGGAGCTCTCTAATTTATTCTACGATAGCACTTAGTCTACCGCTACTGTATTGCAAATTAGCTTCTGATCTAAAATGCTATCTCAAAGATAATAGAATAACAGATGAACCACGTTTTACTGTGACAAATAAACGTAAAATTGATCTAAAATTATAATTAGACCCCTTTTTAATCTGTATGAAATTACATATACTCCAAATATAAAAGCTCAGTCATACATACACCATGTATGTATGACTGAGATGAATTTTATTAAACATATATATATATATATATATATATATATATATATATATATATATATATATATATATATATATATATATATATATCTGATGTCAATATCCAATCAATTTAGGCAAATATTCGATTTTAAGTAGAGATGATGAAAAGATGTTAATGGTGCGTTGCTATCTTTTGGCGAGGTCTAATGCCACATGCATAAGTTTACCGGCTACCTTACCATCCAAACCGGAATATACTACCGGATAAGCACTGACGCTATTGCGGCTGGAATAGGTAAGGCGGTGGTACCAGACCCGGGCAAGACAATGCAGAACTCTACCACCTAGTAGCCACGATGGTAGTGATTGGATAGCCAATCGGTCGCCTTTTAAGACCTGCCTGGCAGAACGGCAGTTGGCCTATTCTTCAAAGGAGGCCGGGACCAACACGGAGGCACATATATAATTATTGATAAATTCACTGAAAGAAATATTTTATAACAGAAAAATGGTTAATTTAAAAAAGTTTTTGATCTAAAATAATGCTATCAATGGAAAGGAATAACTTTAATATAATAACGTAAGCAAAGGTTTTTAAAAAGCTTCCACTTCACAAAATTAACGACGAACTCTGACATTTTGAATTATCAACATTTTTGTAAACAAAAGCAACAAAATGTATAACTTCAATTATATTTAAGCTTTGTTAATAAATTTCAACCTGAATTCAGTTGACTAAGAATGAAAATAAATTTGCGCACTAGCATAGCGTAATAATAGAATAGCGTAATAAAGTGAGAAAATAGACTCGCTTCACATGAACGCTAAACTTTTTCCTTCTCGTGTGTCTGAATTCAATCCCATAAAGTACTTTAATTTCAAAACTGACATCGTTTTCTAGGGTTCATTTCACAATAAATGTTTAGCTGTCTGTATTAGGAAGTTATAATTTGGCATGGTAACGTATTAGTAACTCTAATGAAGTGATTAACTAAAATCTTGCAAAGAATGACTTTCCGTAAAATGAAGTTGTTTTTTTCCCATATAATCAATTGGACAGTGTGTGGTTTGATAGGATATTTAAAAATATTGCGGTTATGTATAAAAAAATGAGTAAGGTTTTGGTTAGTAAAATATTCAGTTTTTTAGAATCTAGTGTCAAATGTGAAAAAAATTCTAAGCTATATTTAATATCTATTGAATTTTATGATATAACATTTTTAAGTTTCGTCTTTAAATGTGGCTTTGCTTGCAGATCCTATAATCTGAAGAAAAAGGAGAACTGTAGCCACAAAACTTGTCTAATCAACATTAGAACAGAATTTTAGATTAATACACAAAAGTAATGCAACTTGTAATTTTTAATACTTACATTAAATATATTAAACTAGTTATTACTCATAGTTTTACTAAATTTTCAAAAACAGATGGGGATTTTGAAAAACCTTCCATCGTAATCTGACAGGACACTTCCGTCGTAATCTATATGACAAACTTTGGCCCACTCAGTCCTGTGAATGGAGCTGCGCGTTAATAGATTGCGCAATATGTTATCCATTTGTTTTTTTATTTATACAAGCAAAATAACCAAAATATAGTACATATTATTTTATCCTAGATACGCATTTTTAGTTAACTCAATTCATAAAAATACGCTTGGCTATGAAAGTTGATTAGGAAAATGTTTGAGAGTGAAATGTCTATAACAAATTTAACTTAATACTAACATTAATAAAATAACCAAAAATTAACATTTGCTACTTTTTTACTGATAAAATGACTGAGTATTGCTCATCAAAAGATTTACTAATTAAAACGTACAAAGCAATTAGCAACTTAAATGACAGACTTTGTAACTTGTTCCTTTATACAAATGAGATACAACAATCAAATCCCTACTTGATTGAATCTCGTTTTACAAGACGAGGACTTCCGCCTAAGTCGGTGAATTTGAATTTCTAGTCCAGTCATCTTAGGGTGTTATTTAACAAAATTTAAATAATAATCATTTCAAACAGAACTGAGTATTATTGTGAAAAAATACACATTTATTAACAAATGGCTTTGCTTGCGGCTTGGTTCGTATTAAGAGTTTTTTAAACTTCGAGAATAATATTATTTTATATCACTAGGTATTAAACAAGCACATGACTTCTAATGGAAAGAATAACTATCACCAATAGACACCAAAGATAATAATTATGCGGTTTTCCAATTTTAATTCCTTTTTCACCACAAGACAAGATGCATAATATTTTCGTCGGGTTGGTCCAGACCCCTTTGAAGAATAGACTATACCTACGCCATTCTGACAAGTACTTGACAAGTACAATAATTGGCTATACGTAACACTAGCATCGTGACTACGAGATGGTAAAATTCTGAAATCGACTTACCAATTCTTGTCGCAATACCATCAATGCTGGCATTTTTTCGTTCTAGTTTGGAGTACAATGGAAGCTGGTAGACTAATGCGTGTGGCTTTATCATCCCGCCAATTAATAGTAACGCACCGTTAAAATATTTAGTATCTATAGACCTTCTTCTTCTTCTATCAGAAGAACCATCTGCTCGTTTGCTGATAATATTATCTCCTCCATGACAACGCGAACGCAAGTTTTCATGATGATTGGTTAAGAAACTTAGAGGTTGTTGACAATTTTTCATTTGATTTTCTTTATTAATATGTCTGCAGGAATATTGACTATGTATATAATATTATTTTCAACCGACTTCCCAAAAGCAGGAGATTATTATTTTTGGCTTAATGCTTTTCTCTTTTTTTTTATATCATAAGATAGCAAACAAGCAGATGGGTCTCCTGATGGAAAGAGTCAACCATCGCCTATAGACACCAAAGATGTTAATGGTGCGTTGCTATCTTGTGTCGAGGTCTAATGCCACATGCATAAGTATACCGGCTACCTTACCCTCCAAACCGGAACGCGACAACGACAAGCACTGACGCTATTGCGGCAGGAATAGGTAAGGCGGTGGTACCAGACCCGGGCGAGACAATGCAGAACTCTACCACCTAGTAGCCACGATGGTAGTGACTCGATAGCCAATCGGTCGCCTTTTACGACCTACCTGGCAGAACGGCAGTTGGCCTATTCTACAAAGGAGGCCGGGACCAACACGGCGGAAAATTTTCTCGAACGAATGTTGATCATTTATGAAACGATTTTAAAATTTATTTATTTTTTTGTTTGGAATGGACTTCTCATTTTAATTTGATGAAAATCTGAAGCAGAGTTCCTGAGATACAAGAAATGGCAAGTCGATTGCAACAGTTTTACTACATATATAAATTATTTTATTGGTATTATACGCTGTATATTAATTATCGAATAATAATAAGGTAATCAAAAACAACACTGTAAAACTGTACAAAATATGATTGATGATGGTCAATTAACTCAATAATGTATCAATATCATAATCTTTTGTGCTATGTTAAATCAATTTTAATATTTCTTATGTTTTTTAAGAAAAAAGATTTTTTCCTGCATTTACTGGCCTATTTATTCCGATCGTGAAATACAATTTCATTGAAATGTACACGTTTAGGAAAAAACGTGGGGAATATAAACGCAAACAATTCAGTAAGCCAACAAAATCATGTATTCAATTTGTGTGGAGGATTACTCCTTATTTCGTTTATTTAAAACGTAAACAGTACGTGTTTGTGACAAATTTAGAATTTATATGCAGGTTTTCTGTATTCTTTGCTTCTCATCATTTGAATTTTATGTGACAGATTTATAATAGGGATTTACTGTTGCCTGCGACTTCGTCCGAAAAATTTTAACTCTCTACCGAACAAATATTTAAGTTCATGACAAACACAATTTTCTTTTAACTGTTATTAAGTAATTATCTTAAATTTTTCTCACCTGATTTCCTAGATATTAAATACAAAAGAGCTTTTTAAATCTTACAGTTAGTTTGAAAGGTTAGAGCATTCAGGTAAACTATTTATTTATTTTATTTATAATATTAAGAATACAGCACAATGGAAATCCACAACTGTGCGATTCTCGAGGCACTTTTTCCTCGCACTACTCCTCTGTTGAACCAATCACCGGCATGGGGTTTTCCGAACGGATACGACATAAGGACCTTCAAGAAAATAGCTTACTTTTCCTTAACAGGCCGGCAATGTAACTGCAAGTCTTCTGATAGCGTAATTGTTCATGGGCGGCAGTGATCACTTATCATCAGCTGAGTCTCTTGTCCGTTTGCGCCCTTTTTCTATAAAAAAAACCCAGTAGAATAGAGAAAACAAAGCAACTATTTATTTTAGCATACAGCTAACAACGTTTTGCTTTGTCCTTTGAAACACTACGTAAAGAGTCGCGCCCGAATCAACAGCTACTTATAGTAAAAAATAGTTAATTTGTGAAGTGGCGTCTGTTCGCCCTAAGAATCTCCCTTACCAGAATCAGTGAAACTATGGACACAGTTGAGTAGATCTATTGGCAGAAGAATCGCGCTGATTACCATCGCCTAACCCGACACGTGGACACTCGATGAGACGGTAAGTCACACACCCAGTAGACTACTTAAAAATACAGATTATGAACTCAAAACTAGTTGATTGAAAAACTTTTTGTAAGTATGCAAAAAAAAATCATTAAGGCATAACCTATCCTTTCCTATTTTTTTTTTTTTCAACACAAGCCACAACAACAAATGTGTTTTAAATATTCAAAAAGTAAAAAAATCTTTTTTTGCAAAAAGAAGCAGATGACTTCTTCCGGTGAAATAAAACGACCATCTCCAAATAACACCTAAGATATTAATGGTGCGTTGCTAACTGTATGGTGGGGTGATAATGATGTGAGTTTACTAGTTAACCGGAATACAAGAGAGAGTTTTTTTTTATATTATAAAATAGCAAACAAGCAAATGGGTCTCCTGATGGAAAGAGTCAACCATCGCCTATAGACACCAAAGGTGTTAATGGTGCGTTGCTATCTTGTGGCGAGGTCTTAAGCCACATGCATAAATTTACCGGCTACCTTACCCTACAAACCGGAACACGACAGTGACAAGCACTGCCGCTATTGCGACAGGAATAGGTAAGGCGGCGGTACCAGACCCGGGCGAGACAATGGAGAACTCTACCACCTAGTAGCCACGATGTTAGTGACTCGTATAGCCAATCGGTCACTTTTTACGACCTGCCTGGCTAAACGGCAGTACGGGAGTAACGGCAAGAATTGGTAAGTAGTATTGAAATCATGGCGAGATATTACAGAGCTCTACATACAATTTAGTAGACGGCAGTAGCAGTGACAAGAAGGTATAACCAATCATTCGCCTCATGAAATTCCTCGGGGAATGGTAGATAATTTATTCTTTAAAGGAGGCCTGGAGTAACATGGAAGAAAACTAATCCATATCCATTTACATACTAATTCACACTAATATTTGTCTATACCGCTATCACGGATAAAGCGCTAAACCGACGAATGAAATGATTTGATGAAATTTAACATGGAAATAGTAGAAAAATTGCTGTCAAATCAGTTTAACCTTTCTTCAAAAAATAACCCCTAAAGGACTGAAACAGGAAATGAAAGTTTGTATGAAATATCAACGACATGATAATCTACTTTTGAGCGAAGCTGTGCGGACCAACTAGTATGTCATATACCCGTAATTGGTGCTTTCTGAGGTATCCCTTGGCTCATATTTAGGCCCTTTTTTATTTAATTTAACCTTTTCATTAATGATATAGCATATTATTTGAGATGTTACAATTTTTTTTTAGAAATAAATATTCACGGGACAAATTACACTTTCTGATCTAAACCCAAAGTATGCAAATTATTTTCTTGTGTTATGGGTGTTAATCAACGATACTTATACGTAGAAATACATATATAAATACTGGAATATATTTAATAAATACCCAAACCCGGAAATACAAACATTTATGCTCATCACACAAATGCTTGTCCCCGTCGGGGATCGAACTCAAGCCCCGTTGATTACGTAGTCAGGATCGCTAACCACTCGACCAATAGGGCGGCCAAATTTTTACTATAATAACGTGAGTGACGACATTAAGATCTTTCAGAAAATATGTAATATCGACGACTGCCATCTCCTACATCAGGATCTGTTAAAATTTTTAAGGCTACTACGACCGAAATAAATAACGTAATGTATTGCAATCGCCTTTATGTGGAAAATTACATTTACTTGGTTTCAATACACACAGAGATCAAGTGATTATAAAGCTACTACGACCGAAATAAATAACATATTAATATTTTATAATGTATTGCAATCACCTTTATGTGGAAAATTAATAAGATACTTGCTATTAAACTACAAATTTAAAATCATTTGCTGCACGTAAAGGCACATACAAACATGTGCCTTAACGTGCAAAACTAAATTTACTTTGTTTCAATACACATTTATACACACTTAGAAAGCAAGTGAATCAAAGACTAGAAAATCGTATTGACAATATTTAAAGAAAGCCAACATGTCTAGAGATACACCTCTATACCCATAAAATACTATTAAGCTACAAGTTTAAAATCATTTACTGTATGGACGTAGTAACCTTAAACATTTTTCATCCGTGTTGGTCCGGGCTTCTTTGAAGGATAAACCAACTGCCATTCAACCAAGCAGGTCGTAAGAGGCAACCGATTGGCTATACGTGTCACTATCATTGTAAATAGTAGATTGTAAAGTTCCACAAAGTATTATCCGGGTATTTGGTACATAGTAGAAAGATATATATAAATAACCCTTTTTGTAGAACATTTAATTAATTATCTACAAAAATATGTTAACCGATTTTACAATAAACTTTAAGCTATCTATAAAAATCTGCAATGCATCTTTAAAACTTTCCATTAATTTACATGTTTAGAGCTAAAATTTCGATCACTAAAAGTTCAAAAAGAGAGCTAAGAAGAGAGGAAGAGAAAAAAAGGAAAAGCTCTGTTCATCAGGAGAGCCATCTGCTTATTTGTTATCCTATAATATAAAAAAATATAAAACCTATAATATTAAAATATATATATATATATATATATATATATATATAATAAAAAAATATTAAAAAAACCGGCGACCCTGCAGGCCACCTCTGAAAGTTCTGCTAAATTGAGATAGTTTTAACTCAAAGAAGTAAAAACAATAAGTACAGATTTTGTTCATCTCAAATATCTTTAAGTCTAGTTTGTTAAAAAGTATTTTAAATTTTGAAAAGCTGTATATTTTAAAAATGATGACGTTTGAATGGCATTTATCGCAATTATTAAGCTCTACATTTTACATAAAAAGCAAAGCGCATGGCATGGCACTACCTACCTTTTCTCGAAGCGCTCCGTCGTTATTTTGAACCCTCATAACTTGGCTTTGGAATATATTAAACCAAATTCTGGGGATATGATGTCAATATAAAACTTATAAACTCTTATACTTCAGATTTTACTGATACCTAAAAACACCGATTTCGTTACTGACTCACTCACTGATGATCATGAAAATTCTTAGGGTAGTTCATGAAGTTTTAGAAAGCTGAAAGTCTGTGAAATTTGGTATATAAGCTAGTATTTCTACACAAATAGTAGAAATATATATATAACTTGGAACTTTGACTTCCAACCCCCTTAAAATAAGGGATGGAATATTGTATGACACTTCCGTAAATTTGGATACCAGAAATATAAAAGTTGATATAGTGACTCCTTGTTATAAATAATAAAATATGTAAGTATAAAAGAATTTGTAGTATATCCGCCTCCCCTTCTATGAATTAAGGAATGAATGTTTGTATGAGTTTTGCCCATAGAAAATTAATTTCATTCATCTGAGAATTATACAAGTACAGACTTCTGATAACAAATTGTACAATACGTATATTAAAAATAAAATTGAAATCCCACCAAAAACATTTTCGTGAAAAATGTTGCCACGATAAGACTACACATGGCTTGCATTTTCAAAAATTATCTCATGTAGAACCAAGATCCTAACTCCACACTACTTCACTCTATAAGCCCTAACTTCACAAACTCTGCACTATGTGGTTGTTTCGTTACTACGAATATTATATTGTAACAGAAAAGAAATGAAACGTAAATAAATATTTCTTCTTACATCACATGGGCTGTGATGGTAGTGAAACGACCAAGCCACATATTTTGACTAGGTGCAAGGTGCAGAGTTTGTGAAGTTAAAGCTTGTAGAGTGGGGGCGTGTAGCGTTAGAAGCTTGGTTCTACATTAGATTTATTAATTCTTAACAGTGCAAGCCATATTGTGGTCTCGTCGTGGCAACATCTATATTAACATTATAAATGCGAAAGTTTGGATGCTTGGATGGATGGATGGATGTTTGTTGCTCAATCACGCAAAAACTACTTAACGGATTTGAATGAAATTTGGCACACAGACAGATGATGACCTGGCACATAGGCTATTTTTTATCCCGAAAAATTTAGGGATTCCGCGGGATTCAGCAAAAACTTTTAAAATGCTGCGGGCTGCACGCTGCAGCTAGTTTTACATAAAAATGTTTGGTGGAATTATTTGTTCACAAATTTACAAAATAAAGTTATACTTTGCACAAAAATATATTTCCCGGAAGATGAAAGAAAATGAGTTCATGTTATAAGCACGTCAGCTTTGGCTATAAAGTCAAGCGAAACGCTTCAAAAGATGGTTTGTGCCTGATATCGACATGAGAGCGGTTACTAAAAGGGGCCAACTTAAGATTTTATCACCATTTGAACGATGCACTGAATTAGAATTAAAATATAATACAAAAAGTCATAAGTACGTAGAATTTTACGCCTCTAAGAAAGCTTCTTAAAAATTTACGTTCTACACAAATAAAATAATGAGCAATACGAAAATATCTTTGAGGTGGCATTTTCATCCATGTAATATTTATCTATTAATACGTTTGTACTGTTTCACAATAAAGTAGTTATAATTTTTTATATAATAAAATAGCAAACAAGCAGATGGCTTTCCTAATGGAAAGATAAAAAACACCACCTAAAGCCAACCAAGATGTTAGTGGTGAATTGCTAGTCTTTTGCATGTGCATGTACCATGCATAAGTTTACCAGCTACTCTCCAAACCGGAACACGACAGTGACAAGCGCTGACTAAAGGTGTGTAACTTCGGAGGAACTGAATCAATGGTTCTGATTCCGGGGCCGGATACGATAAGCTTATTTATTCCTTCAAATCCTATCGTATCCGCGGAATTATTTATTCCGTCCAGAATGGTGAGCGACTGAGCGTGCTGCGATTTGAATTAAAGAGAGAGAGAGAGAGTAAAACGCGACAAGCGATAATCAATCTGAAAAACTGCTTATATTACATAGTACTGTGGTAGGGGCGACAAAAGTATATAGGGAAACGTTCATTTAAAGATACGATCACGCTGAAATAAAAAAAGGACGAAGTGAGCCGAAGAAATAAAGGAATCAATAAGATGATCATATCCGTGCCTGGAGTCGGAATAATCGGAATAGACAAATACGAGATAAAATATTTAGTTTCGTTTACACAAGCATCATCATGGTATTTACAACTATATTAACTAAAAACACACAAATGGTTGATGGTTAGACACCCTTTTGAATGCATTTGTAAGCAAAACCGGTTGAATATTATTTATATTTACTTTTTTTTATATCATAAGATAGCAATCAAGCAGAAGGGTCTCCTGATGGAAAGAGTCAACCATCGCCTATAGACACCAAAGATGTTAATGGTGCGTTGCTATATTGTGGCGAGGTCTAATGCCATATGCATAAGTTTACATTAGCCTCCAAATCGGAACACGACAGCGACAAGCACTGACGCTATTGCGGCAGGAATAGGTAAGGCGGTGGTACCAGACCCGGGCGAGACAATGCAGAACCCTACCACCTAGTAGCCATGATGGTAGTGACTCGATAGCCAATCGGTCGCCTTTTACGACCTGCCTGGCAGAACGGCAGTTGGCCTATTCTTCAAAGGAGGCCGGGACCAACACGGCAACACTTGGTTGTGAAACATAACAAGTGTATATATTTATCTATTAAACATTGCTTAGAAATGGAGTTTCACTAAAGGCTGATAGTGGATAAAACATATTGCATTGTATTCTTTTAAATTTTTCTGACATAAAACGATTTGTTATTGATTTTCTTCTTTTTGGTGCGAATCTTTTTCAAACAAACAAAAAACAAACTAACACCAAACATCTTAGTAAAACGTTATTATTATTAATAACCTTACAAAGAACATGAAGATACTATGATATATGATATAGCCCCAAAAATACTGTTAAAATAAGTGCTATAGTGTTATAACAATAAAATAATAAGTGTTCTTTATAAAGTCATTATAAATCACACATTTAATTATCATCGTGATCATCAGATGAAAACAAGTCGCTTCTCTATTGTAGTTTGGCATTTTAGCCACGAGGGCAGTATTGACTATTGACGTCTTTTATGCAAAAATGGTGGTGGTTATATCAGCCTGGGCCGATTGCGTACCTTAAAAACAAAAATTTCAAAAGAATTGGTCAATATTTTAATAAATATTAAATTACGAAGATTTTCCATCGATATAAATCATGTTAATCTGATAGATTGAACAAGCCAGATTTATCTAACCATTATATTTGATTAGAGTCATGGCATAAAACCAAACGGTTTATTGTGGTGCTTTAATATTTAGACTCGCTTAGTGACACGATTTAAATAGCAGTACACAACATATCGTAAGCCCAGTTATCTCATTTATGTTAATGTATTGCTGCGATTGACCGCATTATTATGACGGCCATTCAGTAACAGTTTATTTAAAAATAAATGACTGCAACTAATTCTTCCCTTGTTAATTCTGGGAATAAAGGTTTAATTGCTGTTACTTCAACTCTACTTGTACATCTGGTTGTATCAAATCCTACACAATAAATTTGTTAGCAAAGACAAACATGGCTATAATTTTATATTTTTATGCTATTAGATTTCGTATTTTATTTGAAATTGTTATTTTGTGTCTGACTGTAAATAATAAACTTAAATTTACAGCTCAGTAAATGCCTTCAAGTTAATCTGATATAATAAAAAAAATATATTTCCTGTACAAATTATAGGAATTGATCGAATCTGTAAAATGATTAATAATTAATATTAGCCATAGATATAGTAATAGGCAGTAATTAATAATCAACAAATAATAAATATTTACGGGACAAATTACACTTACTGATCTAACCCCAAAATAAGCAAATTATTTATTTGTGTTATGTGTGTTAGTCAACGATACTAATATACTTATATAAATACTGGAATATACATATTTAATAAACACCCAAACCCAGAAATACAAACATTTATGCTCATCATACAAATGCTTGTCCCCGTCGGTAACACATCACACAAAAATAATTGAACCCGAGCCCTGTCGATTGCGTAGTCAGGGTCGCTAACCACTCGACCAACGGGGCGGTCAAAGTAATTAATTACTATAGTTGTGTCTCATTTGTGATAAATTGAAACTTATCGATGAAATTATTTTTATATTATTTTACAACTATCATGTTCGCATTTTATGTAAGCAGTTTAAGACAGTATTGGGTTTTTGGGTCAGTAATTTGAAAGTTTTGCATATGGATATGAATATTCCGATCATTTTACATTTTTTTGGAACGAAACGCGACGGTATCAATAGGTATATAAACCACATGAAGTTAATTAAATAGCGACAGAGTAGGGGATCGTTATCCTCAAATTTTCAATGCGAGGCTGATATTTCGTTGGCGCAGATAAAATTATTTCCCTAATCTAAAGGTTTCGCATCACAGTTTTACTTGAATATTGGCTTAATTTTATATTGCTCAGCGTTTTGAATTTTTTTTTAATGAAGAGTGTCAGGAGTACTAAGGAAGTATGTTACTTAAATATTACGTCAGTGTAATGTGAATAAAAGAGACTAGCTAAGTAAATATAATATATATATATATATATATATATATATATATATATATATATATATATATATATATATATATATATACACAAAAACAAAATAAGTTAACGTATCTTAGTAGAAACTCATTTTATGAAGACACTTGATTGTTATAATAAATAAAATCAAAATAATTATTTAATTCAATTGTTTTTTAAGCAAGCATAATGAATGTATGTGACGAAGAAATTCAGTACATTTTACAGTTTTATTACAAAAAAGGTAAAATGCGTCGAACGCTGCTAATAAAATTTTACGGACCTAATGCGGTATCAATAAGAGTAGCACAAATGTGGTTCAAGCGTTTCTAGTCTGGAAATTTTAGGGCGTAAGATGATGTTCGCTCTGGAGGCCCTGTCACAGATAAAATCAGTGCCATCTTTGAGAAAGTGTAGCAAGATTGACATATTAGTAGCTACAACATTGCTGAAAAAGTGGATGTTGATCATAAAATACTTTTACGTCATTTACGAAAATCTGGGTACAAGAAAAAACTTGACATTTGGGTACCACATGACCTCACTGAGAGAAACCTAATGCAATGTGAAACACGTTGCATTTGCGATTTTTTGTTGAAACGTAACAATTTCGAACCATTTCTTAAATAGTTGATTACGGGTAATGAAAAATGGATGTCTTACAATAAGAATGTGCGAAAAAGATAATGGTCGAAGTATGGACAATCCCCACAGACCATTGCAAAGCCTGACTCGGAACAAAGTGATGCTATGTGTATGCTGGGATTGGAAAGGAATCGTCCACTATGAGCTTTTGCCACCGGGTAAACTATAGATTTTGACATCTAGTTTGACAACTGATGAGGTTAAAAAACTATTGAGAAAAACCGACCGGAGCTGGTGAATAGGGTGTGGTGTTCCACCATGATAACGCCAGACCGCACTCATTTGTAGCCACGCAGCAAAAATTGGGAGAGCTTGGCTGAGATGTTTTGCATCCTCCATATAGCCCTGATCTTGCTCCATCAGATTTCCATCTGTTTATATAAAGCTAACCTCAAAAGAACACTGTGAACACTACCTGTCAAATTTTTTAATCAAAAATCTCAAAATTTCAACAAGAATGGGATCATGGCACTGCCCACAAGATGGCAACAAGTCATCGATCAAAAGGCACATACATATTATAAATAAATAAAAAATAAAAATATTTTCTTTTTATGAACAATACGAAAATACTTTTTCCCCGACCTTATATGTAAATAATAAGTGTGAATTTCATTTTTTATTTAAAAGTTTTTTTCATATGGGCAAGGAGATGACTATAACAAGAGATTTATAACTCAAACAAGTAAAATTCAAATATGATATTACTTATTACTAAAAAATAATAGTAAGGTTTAATGGCATACCGATATGAGAAAATTAGAATGCCTAACGTCACAATATCTCGAAAATTGTAGATATTGGTTTTCTATATTGATTAATCAGTCGGCCTTGACGGCACTAACGTCGTCGTCGCAAAATAGTTTGCTGTAAGTTATGTCGGCATATTTTTCATGAAAAAATGTACGTCATTAATTTTATTAAATATCTCAACTAAAATATGTAGAAGCGTGAGGTATGGAACTGCTGTAATAATTTTTTTGTATATGTGAAGGCTTTACATCAGTTCAAAGGTTACTATATTTATAGAGCCCATATTTTAAATTTAATATGGTATGTGGTATTCTACAATATTACATAATGTGAAGTGACACTTAAATTTTGTTTCGTATCATGTGATTCATTTGCTATTAATAAACAGTTCAAGACGCGCATCGTTCACTACGTAAAGAATTCCGCACAATAAAGTTTTGTGAAAACCTCTAATTATAAGCTTTATTAAAATTGGACTTATATTTAGTGTTTAAGGTACGGATTAACCAATTTTATAAATGCCCCGTGTTGGTCTAGATTCCTTTGCAGAATAGGCTACCTGCCATTCTGCCAGGCAGGTCGTAAAGGTGATCAATTGGCTATGCGAAGTCACTACCATCGTGACAACTGAGTTCTGCATTGTCTCGCCCGGTTCTGGTGCCACCGCCTTAACTATACCTGCTGCAATGGCGTGATTGCTTGTCACTGTCGTGTTCCAGTTTGGAGAGTAAGGTAGCCAGTATCTTGTGTATGTGGCATTAGACTTCGTTATAAGATAGCAATGCACCATTAACATCTTTGGTGTCTAAAGGCGATGGTTGACTTTTTCCATCAGAAGACCCATCTGCTTGTTTGCTATCTTATGATATACAAAATAAAAAAATAAATAAATTCTCTTTAATAAATTTAGTATAAACGTCTAAATTTTATAGTTAAAATAGTTGTTTTGTGATTGTATGAATTCAAAAACTTTACCCAGGAACTACATAAGCTTTTTTTATATCTTACTAGCTTGCATCGTGCAGCCCGCTGCATTAAAAGTTTTTGGTGAATCCCGCGGGTTCACCTAATTTTTCTGGGACAAAAAATAGTCTATGTTCTATTCTAGATCATTATGTACCCGTGCGCTAAATTTAATTCAAATCCGTTCAGAAGTTTTTACGTGATTAACAAACATCCATTCAAACATTCAAACTTTCGCATTTATAATATTAATATCTTGTAATATCAACCAAGCAGATTGTTCTTCTGATGTAAAGGGACAACCATCGCCTTATAGACACCAAAAATGTAATTGGTAATACCGTTTACCGGACTGCGACACTCACAAGCATTTACGCTATTGGAGCAAAAATATGTAAAGTAGTGATAACAGATTCGACCAAACGTTGCAGAACCCTACCGTATAATAGTCACGATGAAGGTGCCATGTGTAATAGCCAATTCTTTGCGTTATACGAACTGTCTGATAGAAAGGCAAAACATATTCTTTAAAAGCTTTACCCGAGTGTTTAACCCAACATTTCGCCATCTTAGTGTATGAATTTCGAAAAATCCTTTCTTGTTCCTCATATACTTTGTAACGACAACCCATATGTTACCCATACCCATAAAAAGAAGACGTATACAATATACATATGTATACGAAAAGACATTAACCCAAAAAAGGGTTTAAAAGTGTAGTAAGTAAAATAAGTTAACATGTAAGAACTAGTAACTTGTAAAATTAAAGGCCTTGTCCATGATAGGGGTATAAGTATTATAATTTAAAAAAAGACAACCCATATGAAAAAAAAAAAACAACCTTTGTATTACAAAGGCTTAGGATGGGCTCTGATATGTCAGTCAGTGAGTCAGAACTGTTATCTTTATATATATAAATAATAACGTATAGGATTTAAGCTGCCAGTTCTCCTATGTTAAGAAAGACACTGATGTATAACCATTAAATATGTTATTCACGTAATACGTTACGTAACGTAATTACTTAGATAATGACGCGTATTTTGACTAACGATTGTCCACGTAGCAAGTATATGAAATGTTGTGCTATATTGAAAGAGATAACCAGTTACCTTACCCTTTAATCCAAAAAGCTATAGTGATGGGCACTAAAGTAATAACGGCCGAATTAAAAAACGCTGCTAATATAAATAAATAAATAATAAATAAATATTCAAGGGACAAATTACACTAACTGATCTAACCCCAAAGTAAGCAAATTATTTGCTTGTGTTATGGGTGTTAGTCAACGATACTAATACATAGAAATACATATATAAATACAAGAATATATTTAATATACATACACCCAAACCCGGAAATACAAACATTTATGTTCATCACACAAATGCTTGTCCCCGTCGGGGATCGAACCCGAGCCCCGTCGATCGCGTAGTCAGGATCGCTAACCACTCGACCAACGGGGCGGTCAAAATAGCTAAGTAAATCGCAATAAACTTTAACACATATAAATTTTACAAAAATACTTGAGGGTTATAGAAGTAAAATTTAATTCTGTATATTTTACAACAAGGCTACCATATTATGATCGTTCCTTTCTCTAGACAATATTTTCCACTAATGCGTCGTGCACTCCATGGGTACGTCCTCGATTCTGTCGTAGCAGGGCCGAGTAGCGATAATTTTCTGAAAATGGCCGTCTTGTCGACACCAGAGCCTTTGCTACGAGCTCAGCTGAAATAATAACTACATTATGATTTTAGACGACCCACCGCTTAAAGTGTTTGAAGGTAGCGTAATGTAGACGAAGGCATGGCTTTGTGAAAATATGTGCCTTTTATGTCGAGTGCTTAATGCCTTTAAAATATTATGTTATATTTTTGATCCTTAAAACGTTTTAGTGACTAAAATTAAATATGTAATTGATACATTTACAAGTACACAATTTTACAGATAGTTAGTAAAAACTTTTAAAATATAGGAAATATAAGAAAGATTTCAGTTCATTAATTATAAACTATCATTATTTATAACTACTGAGTAACGATAGTCAATTTATTCGACATTTTTAGGTATTTCGAGTTATATATATTCGTATATATTATTCGATGTCAACGCAACGAGATCTATAAGTATATATTACCCGATTTTTCAAATGAGTAAGACCCTTCACTCATAAGATCTAAACATAATTAACTTGAAAAGTATATAAAATAGCTTAATTTAGACTTAAGACTTAACTTAAGATTTATTGTCAGTACACTTAGTCACAGATCTCTAATCATAACAAATACATTTGCTGCAATACTAATATCAATGTATAAAAGGGTACGTATTTAAGTACGTTTAGTCTACCACTACATTAATATCGCAAACATAGGATTCCTTGATATTCAACATTATAATTGCTGTTATTACGATGGATTTGCTTAACAATGGATAACTGAAACTTATAATACAAAGGTTTACTAGTCATTACGAATTTATCACTTGTTTTTAGTACAAAATATAACTTATTACTTAAATAATCAAAATGCTTGCGGAGAACATAATCATAACTATGATATAAAATTGAAATATTTTATATTAAAAAAGTTCTTTAGGAAAACAAAAAACAAAAACTGTAGACGCGATTTACTCGAAATATGACAACAAGCCCATATCGTCTGGTTATCGTTAGGTTAGCAGTATGCATCATTAACACCTTTTGTGAGTAGGCAATAGCTGTTGTTTAACTCTTTCTATCAGGAGATCTTCTTTTTAATACCATTAGATAGCAAACAAGCAAATGGCTCTCCTAATGGAAAGAGAAACCATCGCCTATAGACACCAACGGTGTTAATGGTGCGTTGCTATTCGTATGGCGGTATGGCAGTGCCACATGATAAGTCTACCGGTTACGTTACCCTCAAAACTAAAATACGACAATAATAAGCACTGACGCTATTGCGGCAGAAATAGATAAGGCACTACTACTACTGTACCAAATATCCACGCGAGACGTTGTGGAACTTTACCATATTCTATCTGCATGTTCAGCATTTTATGTATTATAAATACTTTATTATTAAACATAAATTAAATATAATCACACACCTGAAACACCCTATTCACTCGTAGTACTTGAAACCTTAAATAAATTATTTTACAGATCAAGTGTGCTTAATAAGATTTTTAATTTTATAAACGTCTAAATAATAACCAATTAACTAAAACATACGTCTTGTTAGAGCTACGTTAGAGCAAGCATTAAATAAACAACTTATATTTGCGTTGTTAGGGTAACAAAGAAATTAATTTCCCTCGTCTGAGCTTTCAGAAGTAATTATTTGAAAACAGATTGCGCCTGTCACTCTGCGAAACAGTTAACTTACATAATAATTTATTTAACAAAATTTTTACAGAGAATGATTTTTGTGTCTTTCCCACTAAAGAAAGTTTTCAATTTCGCCCCAACTTTCGATAATCGGGTTTTTTTAACTTCCTGCTACGTATATAGACAAGGAAGTTACTGACTGCCCCGTTTTTAGAAAATCGAGTTTTCATCAGATGTCCACGTTTTGAAGTCCTAGGAACCTTTTCCGACTGTTTTCACGATGACGTCAGTATGTTTGTATGTATGTATGTATGTGTGTGTGTATGTGTGTGTGTGTGTGTGTGTGTGTACGTGTGCGTGTGCGTGTGCGTGGGCGTGTGTACGTGTGCATGTAAACATCGCATAACTTTTGAACGGCTGGACCTATCGAAACATGGTTGATGGAATTGGATTGGATTCTGCTCAACTTAGACTTCCTGAAAATTTGAACCAAGTCGGCCCAGGAGATTTCAAGAAATTTTGAAAAAAACTCAAAAAAAATTTTGGCGAAACACTATTTTTTTAATATAACTTTCAGATTAATGTGCCGATTGAGTACAAAATCTAATCAGCTCTATTCCTCAAAAAAATACATGTAACGTATAAATTTCATCAAAATTGGTTTATCCGTTTAGGAGTAATCGTTGACGAAAAATTTTGAAAAAAGTGTTTTTTCGACATAACTTCGAAGTTTTTCAACCAACCATTTTTTGTTATTCTACGATATTTTAGTACTGAAAAACTACGTCGAAACTACGTCTACTTTTCAAAAATTAAAGTCGAATCTAATTTTCAAAAATTACAGCTTTTCAAACATTAAAATTACGTTACGTTTGTAAACTTACTGAATATTTTTTAAATAACTTTCACGCTAATACACCTATTGACCTAAAAATCTTATCAGCTTTTCTCCTTTAAAAACTGCGTCAAATACCGTTAATTGTATCAAAATCGGTGAATTCGTTTGGGATTTATCAATGGAAATAAAGAAATTATTATTATTATTAAAAAATATTTTTTTTGAAAGAACGTTGTCTGACATTGCTGCGAAATTTTTCAACCTATGGATTATTTGGCTAAAAAAATATTTTAGAACTTAAAAATGAGTTGGAATAGTTTCCAAAACATACAGCTTTTCAAAAATCAATATACTGCCATTTTTAACAAAGTAGTTGTTTGAACTGAAAAAATCTATGCTTATAGTTTTTACTATTTTGAGCTTAAATTAACTTAATTTAGCGGGAAGTTACAGGGTTGGCCTGCAGGGTCAACCGTTTACATATTTTTTTATAGAAAAAGTAGGCAAACGGACAGGAGACTCACTTGATGGTAAGTGATTACCGCCGCCCATGGACAACCACACTATCAGAAGATTTGCAGTTGCGTTGCCAGCCTTTTAAGAAATAATAGGCCCTAAATTGTATCCGCTTGGAAAAACCCCTGCCGGTTTTTCGTGCCTAATTGTTTCCACAGAGGAATAGTGCGGGGAAAAAAGTTCCTCAAGAATCGCACAGTTGTGGATTTCTAGGCATCGAGATGGTGAGGACGAAATTTTGAATTTTGTCGCCTGTCCGATGGTGAAATTCTGCGGCAGGAATTAATCCAAACAGTTCCTCGGAACACTCCCCATGATAAATCCGATAGAAAATGCAGAGTGAAGCCACATCTCTACGTAATTTCAAAAAATCACGCTGTGTTGGTCCCGGCCTCCTTTGAAGAATAGGCCAACTGCCGTTTTGCCAGGCAGATCGTAAAAGGTGACCGATTGGTTATCGAGTCACTATTATCATGGCTACTAGGTGGTAGAGTTCTGCATTGTCTCGCCCAGGTCTGGTATCACCGCCTTACCTATTCCTGCCGCAATAGCGTCAGTGCTTGTCGTTGTCGCTTTTATATCATAAGATAGCAAACAAGCAGATGAGTCTCCTGATGGAAAGGGTCAACCATCGCCTATAGACACCAAAAATGTTAATGGCGCGTTGC
The DNA here is from genome assembly GCA_036924255.1 of Apodemia mormo. Taxonomy (NCBI): domain Eukaryota; kingdom Metazoa; phylum Arthropoda; class Insecta; order Lepidoptera; family Riodinidae; genus Apodemia; species Apodemia mormo. The sequence goes on from JAUPFN010000008.1 coordinate 21,810,639, forward strand.
TATATTGTGGCGAGGTCTAATACCACATGCATAGGTTTACCGGTTACCTTACCCTCCAAACCAGAACACGACAGTGACTAGCACTGACACTATAGCAGCAGCAATAGGTAAGGTGGTGGTACCAGACCAGGTCGAGCCGATGCAGAACTCTACCACTTAGTAGTCACGATGGTAGTGACACTCATAGCCACTTGGTCGCCTTTTACGACCTGCCTGGCAGAACGGCAGTTGGCCTATTCTTCAAAGGAGCTCGGGATCAACACGGGGAAAAATGGCTGTTAATATGGGTTCCATTATTTTGGAGTACAAAGGATTTATCGCTATAGGCCGATAGTTAGACGGATCTGAGCGATCGCCGTTCTTAAGGATAGGGTGCATTAAAGCTGACTTCCAAGAAGAAGAAGACAACGCCAGTTGTCTTCTTCTTCTTGGAAGTCAGCTTACCGGAAGTCACCGGTGGAATAATTTCCAAAAAAAGAAGATTATCCCACCAGCGGGCGTGCGGTCGTCACGTCTCGACGTCGACAATCTTCACCAGATCTCCACGTTTTGACTATTTTCAAGATGGTGTCAGTATGTCTGTATGTATATACGTGTGTTTATGTATATATATGTGTAAATATAAGCCTCTCATAACGCATAATGTATCAAAACGCAGTTTCGAAAGAAGACTTCGAAATTTTTCAAGCAATCGATGTTTGGCCTTCTTATTAATACTTTTTAATAAGTAATCAAAATCGAATCAAGTTTTCAAAAGTTACAGCTGTGAAATATACTAAAATTATGTTGTTTTCAATAAATTTACTTTTAAAAAAGTATCATCATGCCCGTATCCCCGAAAAGATAGGCTTATCACAAAAGAGGTGCACCCACGATTAGCCGAAGATACTTAGTCCCATAATGTGATAGGTAGCTAGCTAGCTATCGCCTACCAGGCACTTATCCAGTCTCAAGCGACTTGTTTTTATCAGAAAACTGAAAAAAACACATTTTGAATTGCCCGACCTGGGAATCAAATCCGAGACCTCATGCGGTCATGCTCCGGACCTCACCGGAGCACATAGGCGACTTAGATTAGATTTAGAAATTTACTTTTAATTTTTAAATAACACTCGGACTAATTTACCGACTACTGGTTACCAACCTACTGTTACGCTTTTACGGCTAAACCGCTGAATCGATTTAAAAAAAAATTGGTATGAAGATAGTTAAATGTCAAAAATTAGCCCCTCAGTAGGGGATGAAAATTTGTATGAAAAACAATAGAGACATGTAATAACATGTCTTTACTAACATGTCTCTTTGATAGATTAGGTACTACTCACGGGCAAAGCTGTACGATTCAGCTAGTTTATATTGTCAGTGGAGACTTGTATGGATAATATCATAACATGACATAAGAGGAAGACTCAACTTTCCCGTTATATCAGCTTAAAAAATAAATTACACCGATGGAGGTGACTCAAAATTAGAATGTTGAAGTAATTTATTTTTTTTAATTTATGATACTAAAGGCATACATGATAAAAGGGTTTGTTAACGAATCTGTCAAATAATGACAAAATACTGTATTGATGGTGTTGAAGTTATAAAAGCGATTTTACAATTAAGTCGTTTCTCAATTCAATTAAAATAAATCGCCGCATTTTAGTCTGGAATGATTTTGAGACTTCTAAGACGCAAAAGCCGGGTTTATCTGGAGTTGCAAGAAAATTAAAAGTACTCGGGAGAACTGATTGCAGATTTTCATAAAAGTATTTAGTAATATCTTAAGATTACGTAAGTTACGTAGTAACACTGTTATTTATTTATTTTAATTCATACGATAGCAAAGCTATAGCTCCTCACATTATCTTGTACAAAATTGTTGCTTTGCTTTGATCGTATTATTATAGGTACATATAGATATATAATACTTTATCCCACGTGTTGTTTCCGGGCTCCTTTGAAGAATATACCAACTGCCGTTCTGCCAGGCAGGTCGTAAAAGGCGACCGATTGGCTACGCGATCGTGGCTACTAGGTGGTAGAGTTCTGCATTGTCTCGCCCGGGTCTGATACCACCGCCTTACCTATTCCTGCCGCAATAGCGTCATTGCTTGTCGCTGTCATGTTTCGATTTGGAGGGTAAGGTAGCCGGTAAACTTATGCATGTGGCATAGGCCTCGCCACAAAAACGCAGCATTAATATCTTTGGTGTCTATAGGCGATGGTTGACTCTTTCCATCGGGACACGCATCTGCTTGTTTGCTATCTTATGCTATAAAAAAACTTTAACTGATATATTCAAACAAAGGTAATATATTTTAATAATTTAGACATATTGTTTAATGGAAAAAAAGTACAAAAATATTTTATTTGACTCACATATCTAAATTTTGTGTAAACTAAACAAATATGTTTTTTTATATTTTTTGTGCTGTGCCCATCCACAATTTATACTATTATCTGTTTTTATTTAATTATATTCAGAGACGTTTGCATTCTTACTTGTCGTTGGTGTAAAGGTTGACTAGTTGAGTATCTTCACGCCAGTTTCCCCGAAGAGGTAGACAGAGGTACAATCAGTGAACCCACGAGTAGTTGATGATACTTAGTTCCAAAATGTTAAGTGACAAGCTATCGCCAACCGGGCACTTATCCAATCCCGGACAATGTTGCTTTTATCAGAAAACTGAGAACACACATTTTTAAATTGTTGACTAGAGTATAACGCAAAAAGGCGTTTTTTATCAGAAAACTGAAAAACATTTTTAAATTGTTTATTAGTGGATAATGCTAAAAGGCATTTAGTTCGTATGTTGTGCAAATTTACTTTAAAGTACAGTGCAGTTGAATAAGTAATTTTTTCAATTTTTTTTTTCACATGATTTATTTTTAACAACAGGAACAATTTGTTTAACATATATTGTTTATTAAATACATCTTAAAAGGAATAAATACATGCAATTTAAAGCACTCATGTGGTCTGTAATTTAAACAGTAGCCTATTTATAACGTTTTATTACTTTATAAAAAAATCGTTACCAAACAAAATTATTTTTTCTTTTGTTCATCATTACAAAGGGAACCAGTTCTTGCAGGGTAAATAGAGAAAACTGTTCATTTATAGTCCTCCTAGTTCAACATGATTTGCCGGTTTGTCGATTGGATAGATAAGTGGTGGTACCTATCGCTGCATCTCAATTTCAATTTTATTGCATACCAGCAGCTGTTGCTCGCAACTTCGTTCGCACGGATTTCGTTTACATCGCACAGCTCCTCCCCCGTAGGTGATAGCGTGATAATATGTAGCCTATATGTTGACCCGACCTGTTAGTAATATTCATGCAAAATTTGAAGTAAATCCATGTAGTACTTTTTGAGTTTACCCCGGACATACATTGACTTTCCTACGGTTTTATAATATGTATAGATTCTATAATGGTACAAGGGATAATTTAATAAGGCTTAACGTTAAATAGTACCTTATGGGAACAGTGGCTATTAAGAGGAGGAAGAGATTTTGGATTTACGAGAAAAACCGAGATAAAACCTTGTTGCAATTCATTTGATTTATATAAATTATCGAATACAAAAATTAATCGATATTGTTAGTACTGGCAACCCAATCTATTTGTTGTGATAAGATAGTATAAAAGCCGTACGTTAATGTCATTTCTCTTACTTAGAATATCGCCTTAATAGAAGACGGACGTATATATCTTCCAAGTGAAAGAATAACAGTAATATATATATTCTCATATACTGTGACTCTGCATTTCATTTATTCGAAAATACCAACAGGTTATGGGTCCCAGGTATACTATAACAATTTTTATTTTTTTGCTAAATGACCATTGTAAAAGCCGTTAAAAGATAAACCGTTTTGTTATAAAATTTTAAACAATTCTAACTATGGATAAATTGAGGGTAAAACGAAATATTAAACCATTCGACGGTGAAAAATATAGCATCTGGAAATTCCGTATACGCGCGTTACTTACCGAGATGGATATAATTAAAGTTATTGACGAAAATCCAATAATACGTTGTGAAATTTGGAAGAAAAATAATCAAATAGCTAAAAACACCATTGTCGAGTACTTAGCGGATTCATTTATCGGATTTGCAAAGGAAGATTTAACGGCGAGAGAAGTATTAAAAAGTTTGGACGCATTATACGAAAGAAAAAGTCTTGCCACTCAGTTGGCGTTACGTAAAAAGCTATTGGGACTTAAGTTGCAAGGTGACACTCCGCTTATAAAGCATTTTACTGTTTTTGATGATTTAATAACGGAACTACTGGCGGCTGGCGCAAAACTAGAAGAGACCGATAAGGTATCGCACCTTCTTCTTACTTTACCTACGACGTATGATGGAGTTATAACAGCAATTGAAACCTTATCTGAAGATAATTTAACGTTGGCTTTTGTTAAAACGAGGTTGATGGATCATGAGGTTAAATTGAAAAATGAGGGTAGTGATACATCAAATAAAATATTGATTTCAGAAAATAAAAACCAAAATTTTAGTACAAGAAAATTCGAAAATTCCAAACCTAATTTTAACCAAATAAAATTGAAGTCTAAGAAGAAATCTTTCATCAAATGTCATCACTGTGGCCGTAAAGGACATATTAAAGCAAACTGCTACTACTTTAAACGTAATAGTCAATATAAAACAGCAAGCAGATCACGAACAGTGCAAGCGGTTGAACTAGAAGACATGCCAGCAATTAGTAACTCATCTGGGTTTGCATTTATGACTGGAAAATACGAAGGTAGCACAGAAGTCAACAACATTACTTTTATTTTGGATTCTGGTGCATCGGATCACATAATCAACGCAGATCATCTTTTTCATACATGTGAACAATTGAACCCCCCACTTAAAATTTCAGTTGCTAAACATGGCCAATTTATTTTTGCTACAAAAAGAGGTACGATGCAAGTCGTAAGCAATACTGGTATTCAAGGCGTTTTAGAAGACGTACTGTATTGCCATGAGGTCCCCTACAATTTGTTGTCAGTATCAAGGATGCAGCGAGCTGGGATGACAATAACTTTTGATCAAGAAGGCACAAACATAAGCAAGGGCGGTAAAATTCTGATGCGAGGTAAGTCAATTAATAATAATTTAATTTCAGTGAATTTTAAAGTAAACACGAATCTACCCTCATCTCAAACATGCATTAATGATAATATTAATAATTATAATTTATGGCATCAAAGGCTCGGCCATATTAGTAAACAAAAGTTTTTAACGTTAAAACGTAATCGTATGATTGATGATATAAGCTTCATTGAGACAGTGTCTCCAAATGACGTCTTGTGCGAAGCTTGTATAAATGGAAAACAGTCGCGATTACCGTTTAACAATTGTAAAAATAAAAGTTATATTAAACGACCATTATACGTAGTACATACTGATGTGTGTGGGCCGATCACACCTGCTACCATTGACAATAAGAGTTATTTTGTATTATTCGTTGATCAATTTACTCATTACTGTGTTGTATATTTATTATCATATAAATCAGATGTATTTGTAGTTTTTAAAGATTTTGTTGCTAGGAGCGAGGCTAAATTCAATTTAAAAATAGTTAACTTATATTGTGATAATGGTCGTGAATATTTATCCAATGAAATGAAAAACTATTGTATTTCTAAAGGAATTTCTTATCATTTCACAATTCCACGTACGCCACAACAAAACGGGGTTTCGGAACGTATGATTAGGACCATTACAGAAAAAGCCCGCGCAATGATAAGTGGTGCTAAACTCCCAAAGTATTTTTGGGGAGAGGCAGTCTTAACTGCTGTTTATTTAATAAATATTTCACCTACGCGAGCATTAAAACAAACCGTAACTCCGTTTGAGATGTGGCATAATAAAAAACCGTTAATAAAATATTTAAAGGTTTTTGGTTCTACTGTTTATGTACTTGATAAAACTAGTAAAGCTAAATTTGATGAAAAGTCGTGGAAAGGAATACTAGTAGATTATGTACCAAATGGCTATAAGGTATGGAATGTTGATTGCGAAAAATTTGAAACTGTCAGAGATGTTAAAGTAGATGAGGTTAATTTTCTGCAGTCGAGACCAGTTTTAAGGTTAAAAGAGGACGGAAGCGAACGTTTTCATAACAAAACTGACAGTGCCTATAAAATGCCAAAGTCAGTATCTACAAAAGCTCAAACTGGTCTTGACGTTCCTAAATCTGATGTACCCGATGCTAAGTCTGATGAATCAAAATCGGATGGGTCAAAATCAGATAATTTAAATGGTTTAAAATCAGATAGTTTGAAATCTGATGAAATTGTTAGTTGTAAATATCGCAAATTAAATGAGTATTGTAACACTCCAAAGCTTAATCATCACCATAAAGCAGATTTGGATAATTCTGTAGATGGATTGAGAAGGAGTGAGAGGATTAAAGGTCGTCCCCCTATGTCTTATAGTGAAATTGATTTATTATATACTGAAATGGTTTCTTGCAAACTACCTACTTCATATAAAGAGATTAAAAATCGTGTTGACAGAACTCGATGGGAGGTTGCGATCAAGGATGAATTAGACTCACTATTAGCAAATAATACGTGGACTCTAGTGCCCAAGCCTCACGATAAAAATATAGTTGATTGTAAATGGATTTTTAATATAAAAAATGATGAATTTGGTAATCCTTTAAGGTACAAAGCTCGCCTTGTTGCAAGAGGTTTCAGTCAGAAATATCTTAGTGATTACAATGAAACATTTGCCCCAGTTGCTCGTATAGCAAGTTTTAGGTTTATAATTAGTCTTGCAAATCAGTATAACTTATTGGTCCATCACATGGACGTTAAAACTGCATTTTTAAATGGCACATTAAAAGAAGAAATTTTCATGAGTGTGCCAGAGGGCATAAATAGTAAAAAGGGTTATGTTTGCAAATTAAATAAAGCATTATACGGACTAAAGCAAGCGGCTAGATGTTGGTTTGAACTATTTGACCATTGCTTAAAAGAAAAAGTTTTTATTAATTCATCAGTCGATAGATGCATTTATATATTAGATAATGGAGGTGTTAATAAAAATATTTATATTTTACTGTATGTCGATGACCTTATTTTAGTTTGTGCTGATCGTCGCTCTATTGAGAGCTTGAAAAGCTATTTAATGACTAAATTCAAAATGATAGATTTAAATGAGATTAAATTATTTTTAGGAATTAAAATAACTAGATATCATAATAAAATTACTTTAGATCAAAGTTCGTACATTAAATCGATCTTAAATAAATTCAATATGTCTGACTGTAACCCTATTAGCACACCTCTAGAAACTAAGCCTAATTATGAGGCTTTAAATATAGATAGTGAGTATAACGCACCTTGTCGCAACCTTATTGGATGTTTAATGTATGTTATGTTGTGTACTCGTCCCGATTTGTGTATTAGTATTAATATTTTAAGTAGGTATACAACTAAAAATAATAAAGAATTGTGGCAGTGCCTAAAAAGAGTGCTTAGATATTTAAAGAGCACAATAGAATTAAAATTAACGTACAAAAGATGTGATAGCTTTAATCATATATTAAGTGGGTACGTAGATTCAGATTGGGGTGGTAATGATGTCAATTGTAGAACAATTGACAACAGGTTATTTGTTCAAATTGTTTGATAGTTGTACAATAAGTTGGTGTACTAAGAGACAAATATCTGTGGCGGCCTCTTCAACTGAGGCTGAGTATATGGCATTGTTTGAAGCTGTAAAAGAGGCATTGTGGCTTAAATCTTTGGCTCTTAGTGTTAAAATTAATATAGTCGGACCAATTGCTATTTATGAGGATAACAATGGTTGTATTAGTATAGCAAATAATCCAACTAGTCACAAAAGGTCCAAGCACATTGACATCAAGTACCATTTTTCTAGGGAACAGGTTGAAAACAATACAATAAAATTGTTTTACGTTCCTACAGGCGAACAAATTGCGGAAATGCTGACCAAGCCGCTACCAGCTGTAACGTTTAAACAGTTCAGAGATAAAATAGGATTGTACTAATTATGTTCTAAAATATTCTTATTTGTTTTGTATGTAATGGTCTGATTAGGTTTTCCTGGGTTTCCCTAATCCAAGCAACAAATGTTGGACCATTTTCAATGTAATTTTCCCAGGATAGCTTGGAAGATTTTATATGTCTGATCATTTGTAATAACTTTGGTTTGTATACATTATTTTAATTATTAATTTATTTGATACTGATTTTGATTGATGATTAATTTTTGAGGGGGCGTGTTGCAATTCATTTGATTTATATAAATTATCGAATACAAAAATTAATCGATATTGTTAGTACTGGCAACCCAATCTATTTGTTGTGATAAGATAGTATAAAAGCCGTACGTTAATGTCATTTCTCTTACTTAGAATATCGCCTTAATAGAAGACGGACGTATATATCTTCCAAGTGAAAGAATAACAGTAATATATATATTCTCATATACTGTGACTCTGCATTTCATTTATTCGAAAATACCAACAAACCTCAATAACTGTTTTCACTGACCCGACGATTGAACCCGGGACCTTATTTTATAAGCCGTATATGCTAACTACGAGGCAACTCTTTTGTCCATATTTGATAAAAGTAACATACATTTAACAACTACATACAAACATTTTCCAATTACAACTCGTAATCATAAGCTGAAGTTCATTATTCCAATGTTCGTTAGTTCTTAATGGGATTTTCTGATTCCGTTCCTTATATATCAAAGACAATTATATACATTCTTCAAGTAGATGCTTCAGATGCATGAATATACCACAAAGTATTCCTGAAACTAATTCTAAGATCTTCCATTAGCAATAAATCGGTTTAAATACAAGCGAGTGCAATCTGAAGCAATTGGCTATGGCGTAATTGAAATTAATAGTTTGAACACTGCTAATTTAAACTTTACCGATAATTGTTGAAGGAAAAGTGAATAGTTAAACTCTGTAAAACCCAAGTCTGGGTAGGCTAACCGATATGGAAGGGAGAAAAGCGTGATGTGTGGAGAGCAGTAATCGTGTATATTATACATATAGTATGTATATGTACGTATACATACGTTTATATCTTAAATAATGAGTTTTAAGATATGCCTGATATTATTATATTTGAAAATTGTGCTTATTAAATATAATATAATATAATGTAATGTAATGTAATGTAATGTAATGTAATGTAATGTAATGTAATGTAATGTAATGTAATGTAATGTAATGTAATGTAATGTAATGTAATGTAATGTAATGTAATGTAATGTAATGTAATGTAATGTAATGTAATGTAATGTAATGTAATGTAATGTAATGTAATGTAATGTAATGTAATGTAATGTAATGTAATGTAATGTAATGTAATGTAATGTAATGTAATGTAATGTAATGTAATGTAATGTAATGTAATGTAATGTAATGTAATGTAATGTAATGTAATGTAATGTAATGTAATGTAATGTAATGTAATGTAATGTAATGTAATGTAATGTAATGTAATGTAATGTAATGTAATGTAATGTAATGTAATGTAATGTAATGTAATGTAATGTAATGTAATGTAATGTAATGTAATGTAATGTAATGTAATGTAATGTAATGTAATGTAATGTAATGTAATGTAATGTAATGTAATGTAATGTAATGTAATGTAATGTAATGTAATGTAATGTAATGTAATGTAATGTAATGTAATGTAATGTAATGTAATGTAATGTAATGTAATGTAATGTAATGTAATGTAATGTAATGTAATGTAATGTAATGTAATGTAATGTAATGTAATGTAATGTAATGTAATGTAATGTAATGTAATGTAATGTAATGTAATGTAATGTAATGTAATGTAATGTAATGTAATGTAATGTAATGTAATGTAATGTAATGTAATGTAATGTAATGTAATGTAATGTAATGTAATGTAATGTAATGTAATGTAATGTAATGTAATGTAATGTAATGTAATGTAATGTAATGTAATGTAATGTAATGTAATGTAATGTAATGTAATGTAATGTAATGTAATGTAATGTAATGTAATGTAATGTAATGTAATGTAATGTAATGTAATGTAATGTAATGTAATGTAATGTAATGTAATGTAATGTAATGTAATGTAATGTAATGTAATGTAATGTAATGTAATGTAATGTAATGTAATGTAATGTAATGTAATGTAATGTAATGTAATGTAATGTAATGTAATGTAATGTAATGTAATGTAATGTAATGTAATGTAATGTAATGTATATAAGAAGGTACATATTAATTTATATTTTTATATAATTTCTTTAGGAAGACTATAATGTACATCTACTACATGTACAGTTTTGTGCTAAATTTTTAACACCGCTAGCTTTGGTAAAGCATTAACGTAATCTTGTAATAATATCTAGATTTTTATCTGGTCGTTTTTGTATTTAAACATTTTAATAGATAATTTTAAAATTCGCTATTTGTAATTAAAACATTACAAAAAAACATTGATATTCTGTCTTAAACAATAAGAAACATATATATATATATATATATATATATATAGAATGTTAACTAACATTTAAAGAAAGTTTTACGAATTCATAAAAAATCATACTTTCTGCAAGTTAATATTTTCTTAAATACAAGCGCTTCTTTTTCTATTTTTTCATTTTCTTTTACCATTTCTCACATCTTTTTTACTGAGTTTCAAAATACTTTCAAAGTATCTACGTTTAGATATGATTTTAAATAAATATATGATTTTTGCATACAAAGACTTTATAAAATACAGTGAAGCACGTTTTTTGTGTTGGTTTAACATTGTTTGATGCACCTGCACATGATAATGATGAAAATTTTGGAATTTAATTTTTGGGAGTGATATATATGAATGTAAAATACTCAATACTCATCATTTATTGCATTATATGTTACAAATAATTTTAGGTATTACAATAATTAGTAGGTAGTGAACATATACACCCTATTAGGGTATTGCAATGTAGGACTGGACCGATCCGTTCCATGAAAGATTTATGTGATTGTCATTAAGGAAGTCGTAACAACAACGAAACAGTGTAGTAACGTTAACAGTATAGTAACATTTTTCTATCAGGAGATTTTTCACAAGTTTTATAAATATACGGTCATTTTCTTCTGATTTAATTTTATCTGGTAATTTGATATATATTTTCACATACATTATATTTGGGCCGGAACTATGCATTTTTAATTTTGATTGTGGCAATTCTAAATTATACTTAAATCTACTTTCGAAGCGTCGTGGAATATTCATTTTTAATTTTTTTTAAATATGAGGATATATTCTTATAAATTTAATTGCTTCCATAATGCACATTGACGATAACGTTAATATTTTTAGGCTTTCAAAATATGGTTTGCAGCTTTCGGGGTCTTTGATATTCTTGAGAAATACGTATATATTTCTTTTGGGAAATAAATATATCTTGTATATTCACACTACTTCCCCATAGTAGAATGCCATATGTAAGCCATGAGTTTGCATGATAACCATATAATCGCCGTGTTGGTCCCGGCCTCCTTTGAAGAATAGGCCAACTGCCGTTCTGCCAGGCAGGTCGTAAAAGGCGACCGATTGGCTATCGAGTCACTACCATCGTGGCTACTAGGTGGTAGAGTTTTGCATTGTCTCGCCCGGGTCTGGTACCACCGCCTTACCTATTCCTGCCGCAATAGCGTCAGTGCTTGTCGCTGTCGTGTTCCGGTTTGGAGGGTAAGGTAGCCGGTAAACTTATGCATGTGGCATTAGACCTCGCCACAAGATAGCAACGCATCATTAACATCTTTGGTGTCTATAGGCGATGGTTGACTCTTTCCATCAGGAGACCCATCTGCTTGTTTGCTATCTCATGATATGACATGCATAAGTTTACTGGCTACCTTACCCTCCAAATCGGATCATGACAGTTACAAACACCAACGCTATTGTGACAGGTAAGGCGATGGTACCAAATACCCAAGCGAAACGTTACATAACTCTACGACCTAGTAGTCACGATGATAGTGACACGTATAGGAAATCGTTTTCTTCCTGGTAGAATGCTCACAATAATATTTATATTTGCCCGTACAAAACTATGTTTATTACAAGTCACTACTTCTACTCACAAATCGATACTTACAATAATTTTGAAGTTCGTTAAATTTTCATACTTGTCGCACCTGAATTACTCTTGGATCTACTCGAAGAGCTCAGCGAGTCCACTCTTTATAACTTATAAGACAGTAGTTCTCACGACTTAACGCACAAACCAATTCATGTTTTGTTATTGAAAAAATTAAAACAAGTAAAACTTTGAAAAAATTTTACAAGATTGACTGACACTCCTTCAAACGATTATCAAAATACTATTAAAAAAATTCTGATCAAATATATTTCTAAGAAGTTTTTGATTTAGAGTTTACTTCACGAATCAAAATAAATTCAATGAAATTATGCAAACATTTTGAAAGTTTTCATATTATTATTATAATCTACTTGATATTGTTCGCGAGTTTACAAGTGCGGAGTTGAAACGAGCAATGCTACAAATTCTACAAATTGTCTACAAGTTAACTAATTTAAATCAGCCCCCGAGAATCTTACAAATGTCCAGGTAACGCGTCGAGAAAATTAATTTGGGAAAACTTTACTATAAAATATGAAGTGATTTCTGAGTTAATAAAAGGTTAAGATTAATGTTTTTATGAATAATATTTAAAAGACTTTTAGTTAACTAGACCAAAATCGTACAAGGCATAGACGCTTTATTAAATTAAAGTGCGAAATATATATATATATATATATATATATATATATATATATATATATATATATATATATTAGGGTGCTTCATTTGGGACGACAAATTTTTTTTCTTACTCCATTGACGAAATACTGTTCTAAACATAGAATAAACATACAAACATAAACATTCTAAACATAGATTTCCCATATAATTAACCCACAAAAATATTTTTTTTTGCTTAAATTATCTATAGCATAGCGACATTTCATGACATTCATTTGACCATGGGCGGAAGTTGTAGAGGGATCCTTCCTCTTTAAAAGCTCTTACTGCTCATTTCCAATTTATGACCTATCTCGCCAGTAAAAATTTGAACATTCGATTTTTGCTCAAAAGTCGTGGTTTTTCGATGTTTTCTCCTAAACTACTGATCTGACACCAAAATTGCAAAGGTCTTTTTGCGAAAAATTCAATTTTCTACAAGATAAATTAATAGCCGAACCCTTCAAATGAATTTTCGCTGAGATACATTTGATCAAGCGACTTTTGAGCAAAAATCGAATGTTCAATCTTGAAAAAATTGTTGAATCTTTAACCTTTAATTATATGGGAAAACTTTAAATTCATCCAGCGAGTACTTAGAATTGAAATTAAGAGCTATCCTTTGGTGAAAATTTTTTTTTCTATGTTTAGAACAGTATTTCGTCAATGGAGTAAGAAAAAAAAATAGTCGTCCCAAATGAAGCACCCTAATATATATATATACCGTAGGATGAATTACACAAATTGATCCAACCCCAAATTAAACAATTTATATGATATAATATGAGAGTTACTCGTGATCAACTATATTACTCAATACATGGAATGATTATATAAATATTCAAATACATCCAAATCCAGAAATAGAGACATTTACGCTTCTCGTACAAATGTCTGACCTGTCGGGAATCGAACACAAGCACCATTGATTACGTAGTCAGGATTGCCAACGACTCATCCAACGAGGAATCGAAAAATGCTTTTAAAGTACTTTACGACGAGTGATAGTCATCTGACTCTTCGAAACTTTGTAGTATTTTTATTGTTTTAACCTGCTCTGTCATTCTGATTTTTTAAGTATTGTATTGTTTGTGCCCAACAACACAGAAGTGTAAGAGAAATCTAATGACATATTATGTGTACAGATTGGTTCTGCTGTTGAGAAGTTACAAGCTGATATATAAGAACGGACGTACGTAAATACCAACAAAACTGACTCTAAGTGTTAGCAAAACTAAATTTATAACATTCGATTCCTAACATAAGATTAAATCAATTTCGGAATGCATACCTTCTTTAAGAGATGGTCAGGTAGTCGCGTGCTTGAGATTCGAAATCTGGGTGTTGTTATGGACGCATGTTCGAAAAACATACCTCAAATGTGGTTTGTGAGTGTTTTTATCGACTTAAAGTTCTGTATCGTATTTGTGACTTTATAACCACTGAAGTTCGTATTCGTCTATGTGATAGCAAAAAGCAGAGGTTTGTAAGGGCTCGCAAAGTTATACTACCTATTAATATTGTTAAGAAAGTATTTTTATGAGAATTACATATTTTAATGTATGGACTTTATTTATAATTATCTAACCTAAAAAAAGCCAGCGTATTTTTACCCAATCATTATATTCCCATCAAATTCGTCGTCAGGCTTTGGTCTAGAAGGGCGCAGGAAAATAAAACCAAAATAAAAAAAAACTTGTCTCTAAGACTAAATTATTTTAGTACTTACAAGAAAAATACTTTAAAATTTTCTTGATTTATTAAAAACACGATTTTTATTATTATCAATGTTAGCTACACAGAACAAATATAAAGGTTATGTACTAAAATTTTACATCATATTTTCTGGTTTACCTGTAATATAGTACGGTTTACCTATAATATGTAGCAACTCGAAATCCATCTAGCGCCACCACTTCGCTCTTAAAGCCTAATATCGATAGAAATCAATTTTTTATTTATGGTAGCTTTCTTGCAAAAAAGTTTTCAAGGAAAAATGAGTATTAAAAATGAATGTGGATCTTAAAAAGAAAAACACATTTTTAACATTTTAATAAAATAAATACTTTTTTTTTCTAAAATCGAGAAGTTACTGGTCTCACGTTAATTTTCAAAATAAAAAAATGTTTTATTTAATTAACCTTCAAAATTTTTAGGATTAATTTCGAACTTACCGCAGGCATTTAGAGTTGACGGTAGAAACTCACCGAATAAATTTTTGGAATTTTTCTCTCAGAAAAACCCTCGGGGTTCGATTCCAGACAGACAAATCAAAAATGTGTTTTTTTAATCTTTTAATAAAAACAACGTTGCCCGGGATTGGAAAAGTGCTCGGTTGGTGATAGGCTGGTCACCTATCACGTTGTGGAACTAAGTAATATCTTCGGCAAATCTTGGATACACACGTTGTACCTCTGCCTACCTGTTCGGGGATACGGGCACGAATATACCTTTTTTTAGCTTTTTACCCTCGGGCTAAGATTGAAAGTTGATCTCAATACAATATTAATCAATTAATACACTTGTACTGTTTCACAATAATAATATTGTGAAAAATCTGTAAACGGCTGACCTTGCAAGCCATCCCTGAAACTTCCCGCTAAATTAAGGTATTTTAAGCTCAAAAAAGTAAAAACTTTAAGCACAGATTTTTTCAGTTATTTTACTTATTTATTTATTTATTAATTCAAATATCCATAAATTCTAAAGTTCTAAGAAATATTGAAATGTGTCAATTACTAAGTCACAAAAACAGCAAGAAAACACGAATGAACCAACGAAACAATCATACATGCAGTCTATATTAATAAAAATGGCAGTATATTGATTTTTGAAAAACTGTATATTTTGGAAACGATGATCAAAGTGATGAAATTTCAAATTTTTCAACTCATTCAAATCAATTTAACTATTGCTTTAGCTAAATAATCGGTAGGTTAAAAAAATTCTAAGTAATGTCAAAAACATTTTTTTTTCATTGATAGTTCCCAAACAAAATGACCGATTTTTATCCAATTAACGGTACTTGACACAGTTTTTAAAGGAGAAAAGCTGATGATATTTGAAGTCAATCGGTACATTAGCCTGAAAGTTATTTCAAAAACATTAAGTTTGCTAAAAAAAACATAATTTTAATATTTGAAAAGCTGTAACTTTTGAAAATAAGATTAAATTTTGATTTTTAAAACGGCATTCGACGTAATTTTTTTAGTACTAAAATATTGTAGAATACTAAAAAATTATTGGTTTAAATGTTTCGAAGTAATGTCGCAAAAAACTTTTTTTTAAATTTTCGTCAACGATTACTTCCAAACAGATAAATCGATTTGATGCAATTTATGCATTAAACGTAATTTTTTTGAGGATATAGGCGATTAGTTTTTGTACTCAATCGGTACATTAATCTGGAAGTTATATTTAAAAAATCTGTTTCGCCAAAATTTTGTTTCAGGTTTTTTCAAAATTTTATCAAAATCCCTTCGGCCCATTTAATTCAAATTTTCAGGAAGTTTAAGTTGAGTGGAATCCAATTGAATTCCATCAACCGCGTTTCGATCGGCCCAGCCGTTCAAAAGTTATGAGATGTATACATACAGACATACATACAAACACCCACACACGAACACACATACACACACACACATAGAGAGAGAGAGAAAGAGAGAGATACAACAGAAACTCTAACGTCATCGCGAAAAGGTTCCTAGGAACTCAAAACGTGGACATCTGGTGAAAATTCGATTTTTGAAAATCGGAGCAAAATCAGTAACTTCCTTATCTACATACGTAGCAGGAAGTTAAAAAGTACAAGTATATTAATAGATTAATATTTTATTAAAATGGAGTGAATGAAAATGAATTAAATCCACCACGTTTGGCGTGGTAGCATTTTAACTTGTTACTTTTATAATAGATGGTGTTAGTAGTAATAAAATTCTAATACAACGTATATCTTCTATTTTATTTTAATATTTATAAAAAGGTATTTTAATGATAGATCATATCTAGACATGAATTTAAACTACCATGTCATGTCCCCCCTCACCCCGTCTTTGAAGAATATACCATCTACCATTCTGCCAGGCAGTTCTTAAAAGGCGAACGATGGGCTAAACATATGCCAATAACATCGAGATTTTTTCATAGATTTTATTTTATTTTAGGTATTTAGATAGAACATTATACAATATATATATATATATATATATATATATATATATATATATATATATATATATATATATATATATATATATATATATATATAGCACCATTTTATTATGATTTACCAAGATGTACTTATATGAAATATGTTTCCCATTTTTTTGGAAAATAACCCCAGTAATAAATCGGAATTTTTTTCATCGATATATAAATTTAATTGATGAACAAATAATAAGATTCTTCAAAATAATTGCGACAAAATTTTGTCGTTACAAACCGGCATATTTTATAATTTTCCTTCAGCTTGTTCTCCTATGATTGTTAAAATGACACTATTTGACGTATCATCCAAGTCTACCAAATTTAGTAGACTTTTACTGGGGACACATTTTATCGCCCAATTATCAATCTGGACGTACAGTATATCTATGTCTCACCTCCGCTCAAATAGTGTCACAATCAGCGAAGTCAGTGTATGTCGATGGTCACAATTCAAAACGTCGTAAAATTACTTTTATTGTACTATTCGTATCGTATTATGCCATAGTTTTATCTCGAATGGTGATCAACCGCTGTTTTTAATGATTTGATACTATATCGCGTTAGTGACATTAGTGGTGTTGGCCGAAAAAGCGAAAAAAATAGGCAGGAGCAATTTTAAACCCCTTTTACTCAAGAATCGTTTTTTTGACTTGTGACACTATTTGAGCGGTGGAGCGATGTGTTTGCTGAGCGGCTTACCATTTTAGGGAACGTACCCATACTACGTGACCCGTTTAGGGGGGGGGGGGGTCTTTAAAATACTACGGTCAGTCACAGGAGCGGGGGGGTGGCTCAGATTTTTGTCACGTAGTCGATTTTAATGAGAGAAATTTAATGAATGAAAATAATTGTTGTATTCGTAAATTAAGTTACTGTAAGTTCCATACTGTATAGCAATATGTTTTCACGAATGTTGTTCTTTTTCATAATACATTAAGTATGCATGCAGTCTTATGCAATAAAGACGAGTATGAGCCAAATTTTTTTTTTTTAAATTTTTGCCTGTGAAATGATTAAAAATCATAATTATGAATTACTACGTGAAAACTAAACGGGGGGGGGGGGGGTCTTGGCATATACTACGAGTGGTCACCGAGGGGATTGAGGGGTCGAAAAATCTTAAAAAATAGGTCACGTAGTATGGGTATGTTCCCTTACCATCATGCTGCTATATATAAACATCATTATTTTTTTTTTCTTTTTTATGCATGTAAATATGCTATAAAAAATTCAATTGCCAATGTCTTTTAAATGTATCAAATTATGTTTTCTTTTGTTTACTGTATTTGTTGGATTTTTGTTTTGTTTTTGTCTTATTTTAACGCTTGCTCTATTTATTTACTGTATATGTATAATATTGTGTGTTAAATAAAATAATTCCTATTATAAAGACAGATTAAACATATAATCATTTTTCGGGTTTCACCACAATGCGATAAAAGTTAGAATCAACATAAAAGTCAAAATATAATATAAATAATTGGTCCAGAGAAACAAATTAGTGTTCATCACTTATTACATTAATTCATATATATATATATATATATATATATATATATATATATATATATATATATATATATATATATATATATATATATATAGATACGATTACGATAGATTCAACATAGTCGAATATTCTGATCCATTGCATTACATTACATTCAACATAAAGACTTACTTATTCGACAAGTATCAAATATAGAACCGTTCTGGTGGACTGACAAATGTAGAATGCTTGTCTCACCCCGCCAAACCGTTACGGTAAGGTTTAGTTTAAATTTTAACGGCCTTACCGTTAAAATTTACACATCCATTATTATTGAAATATTAGTTAATATATTTACTTAATAAATCATACGCATTTACAGACTGTTATTAAAAATATCCTAACAGCTCTGGCCATCTGACTTTTAGTACGTCCTCGTACGTAATCAAGATATTGTTTAACCAAACCGTGGACCCTTTATTAGGTAAACATTTTTTTTAAATTAAATATAAAATAATAATTTTCAATTTTATAAGAGTTTAATTAATCACACTATTCAAAGTAAATCAACTATTATAATAGCATTTTTTTGTTTATTAGTTAAATTCGAGAAACATATACGTATATTTTTTTACACTATAATGTACATCTCCTAATAAATCTTAAAACTAATTGTAAAATAATAACTTTTAATTTAATAGGAGAATCATACGTGTAAATCTTTTTCTTATTTATATATTAAACATTTAAGTAGTCACACTATCCAAAGCAGATCAACTATAATAACATTTTTTTGTTTATAATTTAAATATGGCGATTATATATATTTTTTTTAAACTATAATGTACATCTTATAATTTTAGTTATTATACTTTATATTATGTTTCATTATAATCATCTATTTATAAAGTTACTAACAAACAAAAAGTGCACAAGTTTTGCTTAACGTCTAAATACATATCGCTATATTATAATAATAAAACATTAAAATACGATTAAAAGTTCTAATACAATTATTATTTATGACACTCACTTAGATGTTTACATAATATTAAGTTTTATTCTTGATGAGATATTTGAGTAGTCACTGTCAATCATATCATCATTTTTTGTTACAAAATTGTAAATTCAGCATTACTAAAGTTAATTCACTCCCTTTTTCATCATCAAAACTAACAAACACGTCTGTACTCAGGTTTAGCCACGGATACAGTGTATTTTGCTTCGTATTTACGTTTCCGTATTGGATTATAGGCATGACTTAGGGCAAACCTTCCATTGAGCAATATGTTAACCTTCTTGAGACCTTTATGAGACCTTCTGCTTTACACTAAATTTCTTAGATGTACCATTGTTAAACGCTTACTTCCCTTGAATCCTTTTCAATTCGTCTGCTTTATATTTCGTTCCTACTTTACGACTCTTATTATGCCTAGCTATATTATTTCTTGTTGTATTTCATTTAACTAATAATTACCCTCTGGTCGCAATTAGACTACAGACTAATAAAATTTCATCTAGGCTTGACAAAAAACTTTAGCCGTAAACAAAATATTTTTCCCCGTGTTGGTTCCGGGCTCCTTTGAAGAATAGACCAACTGCCGTTCTGCCAGGCAGGTCGTAAAAGGCGACCGATTGGCTATGCGAGTCACTTGCAAGTCACTACGATCGTGGCTACTAGGTGGTAGAGTTCTGCATTGTCTCACCCGGATCTGATACCACCGCCTTGCCTATTCTTGCCGCAATAGCGTCAGTGCTTGTCGCTGTCGTGTTCCGGTCTGGAGAGTAATGTAGCTGGTAAACTTATGCATGTGGCATTAGACCTCGCCACAAGATGGCAACGCACCATTAATACCTTTGATGTCTATAGGCGATGGATGACTCTTTCCATCAGGAGACCCATCTGCTTGTTTGCTGTCTTATGATATAAAAAAAACAGTAGTAGGTGGATATGTGTGTGTGTATTATGAGACATTTACACAAAGCGTGTGCAATGTCTATTCTTACTAATTTTCCTGTGTCTGTTCCTATTTAATCTAGACTATCAGTTATAGTTATATATAATATTATGTTGACGATAAAATTATGTAGATTGACTCCAAGTGAATTGGACAACCTAAATTCAACGAAATGTTCTGACTCATTGTATTATGTATCTATCTATATAATATAATAAGTGACAAGAATATTTACGACAAATATTCTCGTCCCCTATTCTATCATTCTTACCAGAAGTCGTAGGCGCAAGAGCATTAAAATAATTCAATCGAGAATTTCTACTTGATCATTTACCGTTAAAGGGGCCAGAACGATAAGTAATAAGTTATTCCAGAGTTCTTTATAACCCTTGTAGATAGCCAGTAAAATATCATTTGACTTTTGGAGTTAGAGTGCTAGTAAAAAAACTAATGTTCTCTTTAATAATGCGGATTCCCATACAAAATGTAATACTTCTTGGTGTGGTTATATTTATAAATTTTAAAAAAATACCTACCACAAACACACGTAAAAAATTCCCCGTGTACTGTATACAACGTTCGTTACACTAGTTTTTGTATTGGATGAATTCCCTTACGGTTTCAGTTTTATTATGATTCCAACATTCTCACGGAACGTACACTTGCGCACATTCAGAAGTATAACGATTTTTTTTTGATTCGTCACATTTCCGGGACCAGATTATCGTCCTTATGCAAGATAATATTTCATCAATGTTAAATGATATTTTATCGATATTAAGAACGTTTTTAGCAGTCGGGCCTGTCAGATGGCAACTACGCATCAAATGTGTTTATTTTATTTCCTGGTATGTATGTTAATTTTTCAATCTTGAAACTTTCTTAATCTTGAAACTATGTCAACATCAAATACAGTTTAGTGTTTCCTAACGTGTAATAGTCTGAATGGTTCTTAGCACTTTACAATAAGTGACAATTTTGAATGAGATACTAAGTAAACTTTAATTCTACTATTAAGGCGCTACCATGTCATCTCCAACTCAAACTAGAATTGTCATTACTCAACTTGTAGAATATGTTGAAGTCTAAGCTTTTGTGTTTGTTTTTTAATAGTAGGTACCCCTAGGTAGGTAGTTAAGTCCGTAGATTCTGCACAGTTGGGTCGTAAAGTGCTGTCTATTCACTAGTGCAATTTTGGTCTCAACAAAAAGAGGATTTCTCAAGAGTTTATCTAATCACCAACATTATTGATTTTACTAATTAAGCTGTTAATCAACTTGCTATATTTTTTGCACTTTATGAACCATCTAAAGAAATAACTTTCATAAAACGTCTAAATAAAAGCAAACCCACATAAGATCTGCAAAAGTGTTGCTTCATTTTCTGTAGTATCTGCAAATACCAATTATGTACATGCAATTATTTTTTTATGCATTATATTACAAAATTGATAACCGTAGTCATATATCTCAGATTAAAATATTAATTTAGAAAGAAGTAAACTGATTTCGATCAAAAAATATTCTTTTTATAGAATAACTAAATGTTGCTTCTCTGTACTTTCCTGAAGATACCTAGCATTTTTAGTAAAATGAACTTTGACTTAAGAATGCTTTAAAATTGTATGAATCAATATTAAGAAAAGTATATTAAAAATTATTAGATTTAAAACATTTCTTATAAAATAGCTAGAGTAAACATTAGATAGGGAACATATCTTGTACTTTATCCCGCTGGTATATACTCTTGAATAAATTCACGTGTAGATAGTATACCTAATAGATTACACAAACATAACTTAAAACTGTTACTTTGCTTACTTTCTGCTTCCTTGTATGTTTATGTAGGATTTAATTGCAATTGCAAATTTTGTGCGTAAACCGCAATATTACGTATCAATATTTACAGTTAATCTGGTTCGGAATGCAGCACTGAAGTTGTAATATTGCTTACTACAGTTACTGATAACTTCTAAGATATTAAATTATTCAGGAAATAACGGAAGGAAACCCTTATTTATCAATGCTTAGAAGTAAATGCTATATTTTATTATACATTTCTCATTTTAAAGACGCTAATCAACCAATGTGATAGGTGAGTTAATCGGTGTTGTTAGTTAGTCTATCACATTGTGAGACCAAGTATCTTCGGCTAATCGTGGGTGCACTTGTTTTTGTACCTCTGCCTACCCTTTCGGGGATACAGGCGTGAAGATACTTTTTTTTGATGTTTAGTGCTAATCAATTTTCAAATCCGCTCTTCTCCTAAACGGTCCAATCCATTCTAGAAACCATGTTTTTTTTTTTTTTTTTTTTTTATATCATAAGATAGCAAACAAGCAGATGGGTCTCCTGATGGAAAGAGTCACCCATCGCCTATAGACACCAAAGATGTTAATGGTGCGTTGCTATCTTGTGGCGAGGTCTAATGCCACATGCATAAGTTTGGTTATGTGTTGGTATTATAAAATATCAGCCCTTATACGGATGATCGCGTTGCCTTATTTACCTTAGCTTTGAGTAGCGTTTCTTTTAGTGAGCTAAAATATTGACGGAGTATTTCATAAACTAAAGCATTCCTATAATTGTTTCTGTAATCGTTTTTTTATCAGCATCTTATGAAACATTTCATATAAGATTGCAAAACGTGGTCGAAAGATGTGGCAAGAATACGAGCGTAATAAAAAAAATTCAAGGTATCCTTGAATTTAATACCATATTATTTGAAACTAGCTGTTGCCCGCGACTTCGTTCGCGCGGACTTCATTTACTCCGCACAGCCCCTCCCCGTAGGTGATAGCGTGATAATATATCGCCTATATGTTGACCCGACCTGTTAGTAATATTCATGCCAAATTTGAAGTAAATCCATGGAGTAGTTTTTGAATTTACCCCGGACATACATTGACTTTCCTACGATTTTATTATATGTATAGATATCTTAAAATTAAATGATATAAATGCCACTAAATTATTAAGTATGTTTCAATATTGTTTAACACTTTCGAATTTACATTTATTTAATTTAATTTACATTTATTTAATATCAAATTTAAAATTACACAGCGTAGAGCGGTTCGAATCGTTGACGACCTGGCTATTTCGAAACGGCTCGACTCTTTGGCATTGCGCAGAGATGTTGGTTCACTCATTGTCTTCTATCGTATCTTTCATGGAGAGTGTTCCGACGAGTTATTTGGATTAATTCCTGCCACCGAATTCCATCATCGGATATCGCGTCAAAATTTGAAATTCCATCCTCACCATCTCGATGTCTGGAAATCCACAACTGTGCGTTTCTCTCGACACTTTTTGCCTCGCACTACTTCGTTGTGGAACCAATTACCGGCAGGGGTGTTTCCAAACGGATACGACTTGGGGGCCTTCAAGAAAAGAGCTTACTCATTCTTAAAAGGCCGGCAACGCAACTGCAAGACCTCTGGTATTGTGGATGTCCATGGGCATCACTTACCATCAGGTGCACCTCCTGCTCGTTTGCCCCCTCTTCTATATAAAAAAAAAAATTAACAAAGTTGTACATATTATTTTACTAGCTGCAGCGTGCAGCCCGCTGCATTATATTGGTGAATCCCGCGGGATCACTTAATTTTTCCGGAATAAATAGTAGCCTATGTGCTATTACAGGTCATCATCTACCTGTGTACCAAATTTCATTCAAATCCGTTCAGTAGTTTTTGCGTGATTGAGTAACAAACATCCATCCAAACATCCATCCATACATCCAAACTTTCGCATTTATAATGTTAAAAAAAATAGATTTATTGGCATTTAATTTTCTCAGCATTATCTATTTATCTATATACATATAATAAAATCGTAGGAAAGCCAATGTATGTCCGGGGTAAACTCAAAAAGTACTTGCATGGATTTACTTCAAATTTTGCATGAATATTAGTAACAGGTCGGTTAGTCGCGGGCAACAGCTAGTGACATTATAAAATACTAGCTGTTGCTCGCGATTTCGTTCGAGCCGACTAAGTTTACTCCGCACAGCTCCTCCCCCGTAGGATATAGCGTGATAATATGTAGCCATTTACATTAGGCATGGCTCATTTAACAGTTAACATATTAAATATCGTACTAATTTTTTTTTAACAATTAACAACTGTTATTTATATTAGCTAATACTGTTAAAAGTAATTTTTATGCATCACTAAAATTACCAAAAACTTGATTTATGATAATACTGTTATGAAAAATATTTCGAGAGACCGTGATAATAATAACTGTTAAAAGTTATCAAAACTATTCTAGAGGACCTTTTTTGGTAGCTTCGTGTTTTTACTGCTTCTAATACTTATTATATTTAGACTACTGATACAATATAACGTAAATAAATAACTGTTAAATATTAATTAACTTTAACAACATAACAGTTAATCTGATTTAACAATAATTTCCATGACTAATTTACATGCGATTATTCTCAATTCACATTTTAAGTAGTTTTACCCGTAATTGGTGCTTTCTGAGGTATCGCTGGGCTCCTATTTAGGTCTTTTTTTATTTTATTTAAACTTTTCATTAATGATATAGACTATTGTTTGAGACATTAAATTTTTTTTATAAATAAATATTCACGGAACAAACTACATTTACTGACCTAACCCCAAAG
Organism: Apodemia mormo; assembly: GCA_036924255.1. Lineage (NCBI taxonomy): Eukaryota > Metazoa > Arthropoda > Insecta > Lepidoptera > Riodinidae > Apodemia > Apodemia mormo. The sequence goes on from JAUPFN010000008.1 coordinate 21,835,725, forward strand.
TAAGCAAATTATTTGCTTGTGTTATGGGTGTTAGTCAACGATACTAATATATAGAAATACATATATAAATACTAGAATATATTTAATAAACACCCAAACCCGGAAATACAAACATTTATGCTCATCACACAAATGCTTGTCTCCATCGGGGATCGAACCCGAGCCCCGTCAATTGCGTAGTCAGGGTCGCTAACCACTCGGCCAACGGGGCGGTCAAAATAATCAAATATTCTTATCCATTGCATTACATTACGTATTGCATTGCATAACATAACGACTTACTTATTCGACAAGTATCAAATATAGAACCGTTCTGGTGGACTGACAAATGTAGAATGCTTGTCTCACCCCCGCCAAACCGTTAAGCTCATCACACATGATTAAGATACTATAATATTTGATCTTAAAATGCCCTAATATAAAATATTACAGTATCTTAACATATCACACATGGGTAAGATACGATAATATTAGTCTGCGTCGTTGGAGTTCTTTATACAGGTTGATTAACCATGAGTGATACGGCCTTACTTCTTGATTTGTTAGACAGCTCTCAGACACAGAATACGACAGAAGTCAATCTTGTGTATGTACTTCACTTTTTAGACCTAAACGCGGCGGTCGCGCTAGGGTTGTCACTTTGGCTTATGCACAAAACACACACTAGTATCTTACTCCAGTAAAGTAAAGTTTTAAATCAAAATATATCACTCTTCTTTACATTTTGCATATAATGTAGTCTTAATGATATAAAAATGTATGTGTATGTGTAAAGGTAATTTTGTTGGCAACCACCGGCAAGTGTTAAAAAATCGTTTTTTTCCTTTTCTGAAAAAGTTCTGAATAAAATGCGTAGAACTTAAAATTTTACATCAAAAAGGTTATATGACTTTTCCTCCTCTGGTCAAAATTAACCGAGTTAGAGAGGTTTTTAAGTTTAAGGTGAATGATTTTATAAATGACTACCTGAGCCCGTGACTTCGTTCGCGTGGAAAAATTTTGAAAATTATAGTAGCCTAAGTTACTACTTATTACATCAGCTATCTGCCAGTGAAAGTCCTATCAAAATTGGTCCAGCCGTTCCAGAGATTAGCCGGAACAAAAAGACAGAGAGACAAAAATTGTAGAAAATATTATTTTTGTATATATACCGTTATACATCTGTATGCATTTAGTAAAAATCAATTATTTTAATATTACAAACAGACACTCCAATTTTATTTATTTGTATAGATGATTTAAATTTTAAATATAATATGTATAATGACATAAAATAATCAAATGTGAAATAATAATACGATATGAAGTTGATGTTCTTTTTATTTTAAACTAGCTGAGCCCGCGACTTCGTCCGCGTGGAAAAGTTTCGAAAAAAGTAGCCTATTTTACTCCCTGTCACATCAGCTATCTGACAGTGAAAGTCCCGTCAAAATCGGTCCAGCCGTTCCAGAGATTAGCCGGAACAAACAGAAAGACAGACAGACAAAAATTATGAACAATGGTATTTTATTTGTTGTTGAGTTGATGACATAAATAAAAGTATCTTCACGTCCGTATCCCCGAAGAGGTAGGCAGAGGTACAACAAGTGCACCCACGATTAGCCGAAGATACTTGGTCCCACAAATGTGATAGGTGGCAAGCCAATCGCCAACCGGGCACTTTCCGATCTCGGGCAACGTTATTTTTATCAGAAAACTGAAAAAATGCATTTTAGAATTGCCTGACCCAGGAATCGAACCCGGGACCACAGAGGCGATGATGACATAAATAGCGTTCTAAATAAGTATATAATAATAATAAAATCGAAGTTCAAAATAAATAACCCAGCTGCAAACAAACCAAAAATAATTTAAACAATATGCCGCGGCAGTTTGTTAACGGCGGCGGAGAATAGCATTAACATTATAAACTAGCTGCATCCGCTCTCGCATTGAACCGAAACTACCGAGATTTCGCGTCCGTGAGAGCTGTCTATGTGTGCGTTGCTCACAGACAAGGTGTATCTAGATTATCTTCTGCAGTTATTTTGTGTCTCAGACAACTATTTTGACATAGATATGAAAGATTAAATATAGATGATATATGAAATATCCTTCTTGACTTATAAGTGGTGTAACTAATACGACGTTATTGATGTTTTTTACAATTTTTTTTTATTGATGAAAATATTAAAACGTTATATGTTCTTTAATAAATCAGCTATATTTTTTGAACAAATGTTTTTTTGCCGACATTACTAATTTTACACTTGTGATATGAAGTTAATAACCAGCGCGATCCTATTCTCAGTTGGAACGCATGCACCGTGCAGCCCGCTACATTATATATTTTTTTGGTAAATCTAGCGGGATCACCGGCTTTTTCGAGATAAAACGTTGCCTATGTGCTATTCCAGGTCATCATCTACTTATGTGCCAAATTACATTCAAATCCTTTCAGTAGTTTTTCATCCAAACGTTCCAACTTTCGCATTTATAATATTGTAATATTATAGATTATGAGGCACTGCCGTTGAGCATATCCCCAAATAAAAACATCCTGTATTTATATTAAAATACTAAGAAATATATATTACGTATCATAAGACGATATGAAATATATATTTCCATATCGTTGGGTATCTTAAGATACTAAAGGTAAAATATATATTATCTTAGTCGTGTGTGATGATTTGTATGGTGAGCGATTTCTGAAATTTGCTAAGATATATTATATTAAGGCATCTTAAGATCAATTATTATAGTATCTTAGCCATGTGTGATGAGCTTTACGGTAAGACGGGATTCTACTCACCCCACCGACAAACAGATGACAAGTGGCGCGGTTTAGTTTAAATTTTAACGGCCTTGCTGTTAAAATTTAAACATCCATTATTACAAAAATATTAATTATTTTATTTTCTTAATAAATCGTCCGCATTTACTGACAGTTATTAAAAATATCTTAACAGCTCGGCCATCTGACTTTAATTACATCCTCCTACGTAATCAAGATATTGTTTAACAAAACCGGGGACCCTTTATTACAATAGAATATTTTTAATAACTATGTGTATCCTATTTACACGCAGTTATTAAAACATCCTAATATTAAAAACATCTTGTTATAGCCAATCACTAAAATAATCAACTCGGAATAGTATATTTCCTTAAGTTCAATAAAAATACTTTTTAAAGCTATATTTTACATAAATACGCTAGACCCTCTTGCTAACGAGCTGTTCATGAATATTCCTGAATATTCAATAGGATATGAATCACAATAATTTCTGAACATTTTAGAAGGTAAAAGTCTAAAGTAAAGCTGTCGTTAAAAGGATCATAGTAACTTAAATAATATAACATAATTTTAAAATCTGGGTATCACGCCATCGTGCTGTAACGGAATATTTTAACGTGCCTTGATTTCGTGTTATACCTACACATGGCATTTGACCGATTTTTATAACATATCTAGTTGATTTATTTAACTTTTTTGTATGTAGTAATAAACTAGTAAAGTGTGTGTCGAGCCACGCGCAATGTAGGGTTCCGAAGTTGTCCATCACAATAATGCGCATTAAGAAGAGGGTTTTTATTTACGTCAATGGCGAATATATCCGCACCATAGGTTCACTGCCTACATCTCTGCCTCCTTCTTCTGAAGTATGAGCGTCAAAGTATTCTATTTATTTTTTTCGTTGAAACGTAAAAGTTTTTGAATATTTTAACTGCAACAAATAAGCCAATAGAAAAATATGTAATGGTGAAATATAACCCAGATTCAGTATTGTTTGAAGTCAATACATAAATAAAACCCTAAAATTAACAATTTAACTAGCAAAGTCTAGCAATGAGCACTAGTCTTTTACTTTATTCAACGATTGTTTTAAATGTAAAAAGTGCGTATAAAACCAAAGCATAGAATTAACATAATAATAAATTTTAAAATGTGTAATCAAAGGAAAGCGAATATTACTTTTATTTAAACCCACATTCAAAATACATATTCATCAGTGTACTGCATAAAACTCACGTCGGTAATAAGCTGTGTATTCAAACTACATGTTATTTCATCTTTTACAGTCTGAGCATGCAGCGTAGACTATATCGAAACTAATGCTTCTAGTACGGTAAAAAGTAGAAAAAATACTACAAAAAGGAACTGACAAAGTTATTAAGGTTTTAGCGTGGATTAAAATAGCTTTTAGCGATATACAAATAAGGCACACTATATGTTTTGAACTAAGTACATTTATATTTTCGTGGGCTTCATTGGAAGAAGGGAGGTCAAACACTTAAGAGATACAAGATTGTAGACGAGTTGAGGCAAATGAAGCAAGATCTGTGAATCGCTCTTATCTTGAAACTAAGGAAGCGCCTTTGAGAGTTATACAAGTATACGTATGTTTTATAAAATATTACGTTTTTCTGTTTTTTTTTAACGAGTTCTTTGTTGTTCCTTTTAAATTACATATAAAAAAATATTCACATAAAGCTAGTCGAAGTCTAGTAGGTAGTACATGTTATTTGTCAATAAAAAAATCAAGTGTTTCAGTACAGCAAGAAATGTCCAAAATTGTTATCGTTGAAATTAAACTTTGTCTAATACCAGCTGCGCCCCGCAATACGCTGCATGAATGTATTTTTTTTATTTTTTGGTATGTGTATTGCGTTACTCCAGGTATTTATTTGAGCCTTTCACATAATTCCTTTTAGACGTAAATTTTGCGTGATCATGTAAAATATATCCCCATACACAAACAACAAAAACTTTATTCATTTATACAACGTTTGTATAGTACAACACAAGGGCGTTGTTAAACTTTGGGCTTGCTTTCAAAGCGTAAGCTGTGAAAAAATCAAACATATGACTATTTATGTCACTTATTTACAACTAGCTGTTGCCCACGACTTCGTCCGCGCGGAATTCGTTTACTCCGCACAGCTCCTCCCCCTTAGATGATAGCGTGAAAATATGTAGCCTATATTTTGACCCGGCCTGTTAGTAATATTCATGCAAAATTTAAAGTAAATCCATGCAGTACTTTTTGAGTTTACCCCGGACATACATGCAGACAAACAGACAAACAGACAAACAGACATACAGACATACAGACGTACAGACATACAGACATACAGACATACAGACATACAGACATACAGACATACAGACATACAGACATACAGACATACAGACATACAGACATACAGACATACAGACATACAGACATACAGACATACAGACAAACAGACAAACAGACAAACAGACAAACAGACAAACAGACAAACAGACGAACAGATGAACAGACAAACAGACAAAAATTCTAAAAACAATATTTTTGGCTTCTATATCAATTGTAGATCACGCCCCAAGTATTCTTTTAAAAATATATTCAATGTACAGTTTTGAATTTCCTACGATTTAATTATATGTATAGATAGATTTTTGACGATTTCAAAAGTTAATTAATACCTAAAGGGTACTTCCCGTTGATGTATAATCATAAAACTTATGTACCCTCGGTATGCGAGTCATACTCGCACTTGACCGGTTTATATATATAGGGTTACTTTTAAAGACCCGGCCAAATTGTAAAATTGGGAACTAAATATTGAATTGAAAATGCGTTTTAATGATTAATGTAAAATTATTACAAGATAATATAAAAATAGCCGTTTTAAAATATCCCACTAAATTCAGAAATTCGATGCACCGAGTTTGTGAACGAATTCTGTAAAGCCGGCAGTGTGTCATTTTACATTTGCCTATAATAATATAAAATAGTAATTATTATGTAATTTGTCGTGTTAAGTATATATTTCTCGGTCACTTTTAATTTGGTTAAAGACATTAAAAAAATCTTACATAGTTCGAATTTTATTTGAAATTTGAGAGTTCACGTTAAGTGGTTAACATTTAAATTTTCAACTTAAAATTAAAAATACAAACTGGCAATTTTTAAATTTCTAATTAGCTTCAGAAAATGCACTAGACTCTAAGCTTTCATAATAATAATAAAAACGTTGTTCGTCATTGTCTATTTTTTGCTGAAATCAGTCATCAAAACAGCGAGATGGAAAATCTGCAAAAAGAATATTTCTTAGTTCCTAAGTAGCTTAATCCGAAGTAAAAATCAGCCATCGAAGACATAAAAAAAGTATTTTGGACGTTACTTTTCTGGCTACTTCGGTTAAACAAGTCATTATCGTGCATAATTTAATATATTTTTTGGAGGCTCTACAAGACAACGGGCAAATTTCAAAATACATTTTCATTATTTCACATTCTTTCACTTATTGGATGAAATCTTATGTTGTCTGCATATATTTAATCATATATGTCTCATGAATATGGTATGTGTAATGTTAATTTTTATTATTTTATTGCATTTTTAATGCATATTATATAGAAAGTTTTCCAAGGTTCGCCTCATTGTCTTAAGAAATGGTAAAAATTTGTCCTTCACGTATTAATAGAGAAGATAATAATTTCAGTACGGTAAAATTGTGTTTAGTATTTAAAACTTTACCTCAAGTTTTACCTAACTAGCTACTAGCATACAAGCAAATAAGAATGTTAAAGTTGGACAAACCAGAAAAGTTATTAAAAGCAATCCTAGGAGCTATTTGAAAAATAATAAAACATCAGAGACGGAGAATGTGCGAAGAAAGGTAGGCTTATTTTACTGGCAACAAGGCGTGAAGTCGACGCATCACCTATTTCTAAAGAAACGCAAATAACGCACATTCAAGAGAGCTTGTGAATCGACACATAGATATGCCTCACTATGGTCGAGTCAACAACATGTTATCCTGATGGATTTCTGTAAAATTGTAAAAATGATTTTTATTTTAAACTTTCCAAGGTTTGCAGAAGTTTATTCAAATTATGGCATGGAGTATTATGTTTGGATGGATGGATATTTGAACTTTACTTATTGTTTACTTACTGTTGGCCAATTTGGTATTTAGAGCGTCATCCGATTTCTGGAGAGAACCTATTGTCCAGCTAGATAGATAGGATAGATGTATTAGATGGGCTTTGATTCGAATATATTTAATAAGTTATGTACCCAGTCGTTAAATTAAATAAATTCAGTATTTAAATGTAAGATTAATTTTGAAACAGCAATGTAGCGGTCTCATTCATGTCACATATCACTGCAAAAATTTTAATTGGTGGAAAAACTGCAGGATTTTGTAATTTCACGAATATTATATTTTCATTGTATCGAATTATGAAAAGTCAAAAAATTCTAGCTACTTCAGACTGGCATGAATCATTCGAACGGGAACCAATAATTAATAATGTTGTAAACTCTTTTTGAAATCAATTACAGTTTTCACCAGAGATACTTCTCTTATAATAAATAATTATGATTTCCTTGGTAAAACTGTATGTAAATTATGAACATTAAAAATACTGAAAAATTGAAATAGTTACATGAATCAAGCAATGTTTTCGGAATATCTAAAATATGCGCGCAAAATTTATCGGTATAGCAGTGTTAGTGATTACTTAATGTTATGGTGTTTTGGACGAACAAAGTCCTGTAAGGCCTAATTTCTGACCTAAATAATAAGTGGAATAGTAAACATAATAGTTACGACTCGACGTTCGCTCACGACCAGTGTCTCTAGTGTAGAAGGCCGAAAAAAGATACCTCGTCGCCACCAATTTCAATGCTGTTATGGGAGTATATGACATATACAATATTGACTGTGACAGGATCATTACGATTTATTGGAAACTAGGTACCATCAGAAAAATGTGACCCAAACAGTACGAGTACAAAAAACTGTGATAAACCCAGTTTTCAAAGAGATATGGGGTATAGATCAGGGACGTAAACGGAAAACTATGACCAGACATATGCTTATAAGTCGGATCTTAATGATCTTTTGGGATAAGATTAAATCTATAAGAAGTCAGAGTGGTTTAGTAAATACAAAAACTATGAAAGGGAGATTGGAATCGTTTAGTGTAAATTCGCACTTACTTTCCATAGTCTCCGTTCTCACTACATGGCATCAAGTGGCTCGTGTAGATTTTGTTCTATCACGGAAATAAGTGCCTTTTAAACCTTTTCATTTGATATTGATTTATTTTTTATGCCTAATGGACACACACACCCTTGTATAGAACCGTCGAATACCCTTAAGACGTTGCATTATTGCTACCTTGTGGCCAGTGTGTTAGTTCGAATAATCTTAAAAGATAAAATAGGAAAAGATATCCTACTTTCGCTAATTTGAGAGATGGTTTATTTTTTTAAACATTACAAGACAAATATAATGCAATCCCTCAAGACTTTAATAACTTTATAACTTTATGAGCCATGTACACTGAGTACTGATTATATATTTATCAACAAAATAAAAAAAAATGTAAATATAAATAAGTATCTGCTTTTTTATTTTGCTTGTTTTTTATAATTATCAAAATAAACAAAATCTATATTACTTAACATACTTAATTGTCACACATAAGCATACTATTTAGTTTCATTCACACTATTTTGCTTTCGTCTAAATTAATTCTTGGGTGGTGTATTTTACCATTAATAATACTTTTAAGTATTTTTTTTAATAAGTATTATATTTTTGTTGCATTTTATACAATAATTTGTTTAAAATTTAACGTCTTACCTACCCGACAATTTTCTAATTTGATTCGTTGGTCATAAATATATAAAAAAGTGTCAACTTATGGCAGAAAACAAAAATCGTTGCTTCATTTAGAAATAAGAAAAAGCTTACAAGTTTGATTTGCTTCATGACTTCCAACTATATTTTATTTTAAATTTACTTGCTATTAAAATTGTCCGTTGAATTCTAATGTGAGCCTATTATACATTAAATTAATTTGAAACTTTCGGTTGACGCTTTATCCTTGTAGCACTTTTAGGCCGATATAGCAGCAAATGATGTCGTATGTTGGTAAAGTCAAGAAATATGTTAAAGAAATAAAATTAATCAATAATAAAAGGAAATATAGTGAATAAATTTAATTAGTGATAGTGCCATACTGCATTTGCATCTGAATAGGCCAGCACGCCCGGGGAGATACCACTCTCTTGACACCGACGTAAAGTAGCAGCTTAACTGCTGCGTTTCGATCGGTTTGTGAGAGTCCCGGAGGCCTACCCCCCAATACACTATGGATGCGCGATTTAAAACAAATCTATCCCAGGGGGGTACCACTTGCACCTGCAGTGGAGAATCCCCCCTGGGCGTCCGTGCTCTAGATTCAAGCCTGATCAGGGATGCTCAGGCTGCCCTGCGTATTCTGGGGGGGAGGGGGGCATAATTGCGCTCATAGTCAACCATGTCAGGGGCAAACAGAGCAAGAAGGCCATGGCACCCCCTACCACGCTTACTGTGGATTTCTGTAACATCAGGGGGCTTCATTCCAACCTGAACGCCGTCCACTACTATCTCGAGATGGTGAAGCCAGCTTTGCTCTTCTTGACCGAGACACAGATATCTTCTCCGGCTGATACTTCCTACCGCTCCTACCCGGGGTACAAACTAAAACATTCCTTTGTACCGCGGGCTGGTGTGTGCCCATACGTCAGAGAAGATATCTGTTACCGGCTCCTCGGCAGGCTTGAAGGTCAGGACCTATCTATCCGTTTGGCAAAATAGGTTAGCTGATTGGGACGAGATGCGGTCTTTCTTTGCATCCTACCCATGGGGGCGGCTGTGCTTCTCGCTGGATGATCCGAATGCTGTCGCTGACTCTATCACCGATGTGGTGCTGCAGGGCATGGAACTTTTCATTCCATCTTCTGCGGTGCACATCGGTAGCAAGTCTCAGCCTTAATTTGGTCGCCACTGCAAAGCGGCTTTACGCCGAAAGCAGGAATGCTACCGAGCTTGGGCTGCTGTGACGGCATCTCGTGATGTAAAAACTAGCGCATTACGAAAGGATTACAACTCTTCCTCGAGGTTCTTCAAAAGAGCTATTGTCAAGGCAAAAGCGGAACACATTGGCAGAATTGGTGAGAAATTAGTTTGCCTTCCTTCGGGCACTCGTGCGTTCTGGTCTCTCGCCAAGGCTGTCTTAGGGTATTTCTCCCAACCTTCATTTCCATCCTTGCATAAAGACGATGACTCTCTGGCCCATACCGCAAAGGAGAAAGCCGATCTTCTGGGCTCGTTCTTTGCAGCCAACTCGACTCTGGATGATCAAGGGAACGCACCGCCTACCATCCCGCAGTGTGATAGTTCTATGCCACAATCACAGTTTCGGCAGTCATCTGTGCGTAAATCACTACTTTCCTAGGACATCCACAAGTCGAGTGGGCCTGATGGCATCCCTCCGATTGTGCTTAAAGTATGTGCTCTAGAGTTGGCGCTAGTATTGACGCACCTATTCCGGCTCTCCTATTCACTCAGTGTGGTACCGAATTCATGGAAAACAGCTTTAGTGCATCCCATAGCTAAAAAAGGAGATCGCTCTAATCCGTCAAACTATCGGCAGTTAATTTAGACAAAGCGAGGGCCTTCGATCGGGTATGGCATAAAGCGCTTCTCTCAAAGCTGCCTTCCTATGGGCTTCCCGAGAAATTATGCAAGTGAATTGCCAGGTTTTTGGCTGATCGGAGCATCAAGTTCGTAGTCGACGGTGCATGCTCCGACCTCAAACCTGTCAAACCAGTCAATGTCAGTGTTCCCCAAGCCTGCGTGATATCACCGACACTGTTTCTTCTGCATATCAGTGATATGTTGCGAATTAGTAACGTACATTGCTATGCGGACGACAGTACAGGTGATGCTACATACATATACATACATCTACATACATACGGCCGTAGCATTATTTCTCGGAAACACGTCGAAGAGGGCCGGAACAAGCTCGTGTCTGAACTCGAGACTCGACTAACCGATGTCTCAGGATGAGGTCGTCAAAACCTTGTTACATTTAACCCCAATAAGACGCAGCTTTGTGAGTTCACCGCAAAAAAAACACCCTTTGTCGTATCACCTCGGTTCGAGAACACTCACCTGACAGTATTGGAATACTGGGAGTCGACATATCGAACAACGTTCAGTTCCGCAGTCATTTGGAAGGAAAGGCTAAACTAGCCTTGAAAAAGTTTGGCGTACTCAGTAGAGCAAAACAGTACTTCATGTCAGCCCATTGCCTTCAACTTTACAAGGCCCAAATTCGACCTCACATGGAGTACTGTTCTCACCTCTGGGCCGGAACTCCTAAGTACCAGCTTCTTCCCCTTGATCGCATTCAACGTAGAGCGGTTCCAATCGTCGACGATCAGGCGATTTCTAATCGGCTTGACTCTTTGGCGTTACGCAGAGATGTACGTTCAGTCTGCATCTTTTACCGTATGTATCATGGGGAATGTTCCGAAGAGTTATTCGGACTAATTCCTGACGCTAAATTTCATCATCGGACATCGCGTCAAAATTTAAAGTTCCATCCTGACCACCTCGATGTCTGAAAATCCTCAACCATGCGCTTTTGTCGGCACTTTTTGCCTCGCACTTCTCCTTCGTGGAATCAATTACCCTCGGGGTGTTTTCGAAAGGATACGACTTAGGGACCTTCAAGAAACGAGCTTATTCATTCTTGAAAGGCCGGCAATGCAACTGCAAGACCCACGGTGTTACCATGGGAGGCGGTAATTGCTTCCATCACCATCACGCGCACCACCTGCTCGTTTGCCCCCTCTGCTATAAAAAAATAAATAAAAAAATATAAGCCCTAAACGTATAACACATAAGTTTGTAATACTCTTAAGTCTTAGTTTTATAAATAAAGCACTAACAAAAATACAATTACTCGAGTTTCTAACTCACATATCAGATTAACCTGGCCTATCAAGTTCTAAGTATCGTAGCTTATTGGTAATAGAAACTATTGTGGGAATTGCTATAAAATGACTCAGAGATTGAAGCCTAAATCAAAATTAAAAATCAAATAAAAACGGAACTAGTATAGAACTAGAAAAAGTATACCACCCCAAAGAGAAAATGAATTTTAAAAATCGGTTCATTATAACTGGGTTTAGAGGTAACAAACATAATTGATGACCTCCTCCTTTTGGAAAGTCGGTTGCAAATATTATCGATGGGGTAGAAATTATAACACATTTTCAAAAAAACGCGCTTTTATATTCGAAGTGATATCGTAATTCAGTTAAAGCAAATAGCTGCTGCCTTATCTAAGGTGATTTTAAGACTTACTATTAAGACGCCACGCCGGGCTAATCCCGGGTTGAAAGAAAATTAAAACTGATTGGATTACATATGATTAACAGATAAGTTTGAAGATGCTTATTAAATTAATGTATTTTTTAACTTTTGTCTGTAATTAGCTTATAGTTTCTTTTCATTTTACTCGCCTGTTTGCTATTTCATACATATTACAGCTCTAGTACTAAGAATTTCTGACCTTACGCTGTGGACGGACGGACGTGGCGAAACTATAAATGTTTCTAGTTTACTTCAAAACCCTAAAAAAAGAAAATGATGTAACCTACGAGTATTGCCAAAGTAGATTTTCAAAAATTTATTACTTCAGGTGGTTTGGTTGTAATAAAATCAAAGCTTTAGCCCTATTTTTCAGTCGATCACAAAAGATACGCGGAAGTCGTAGTCAACGAATTAGTGTCGCCACAGAGAAAGACAGCACTTAATTTATTGAATTTTACACTTCACGATATTAACCGATTTTCAACAAAAACACGAGTAATTTTAAGAAATATTACTCGTACAAGGTTGTAATAAATTTCTTCTTAAATATTATAATATTTTAGCATATAATCTCGAGGGTTGTAAACATTAAAACCATAATGAAAGGAAATAAATTGAGTGCGAATATAACTTAAATGTCCCAAATGTCATCCTCATATGTTCATTGATACTCTTGGTTGTAACAAAGCCCTAAAGGTCAATCACCAATGGCACATCCATCAAAGTAGTATAAATTATTCTTATAAGTTTGGGCCTTATCTTATTCCTTCATTCCTAGACTATGGTTTTCAACTGTCGTATGCCATACTTAACGAGCAGATTGGGGTAAGCCGTTGATATAAAAATCCTAAGATGCACAGTCCCGAACAAAACTGACACTCAAAGGTGTCACTAATTTCAATTAAGTAGTTATAGATTTGGCAAAAACATATATCTTTGCATATCCAACCTTAAGTACAAGATTTGTAGTTGTTTTTACAAAGCAATGTACGAAAAGAAATAAAAGTGGCAGTGTCGCGACCGACGCGATTCTATTTGAATTGAGCGCACAATTTTAAATTGTGCGCTCATTTTTGGAGGACGCTTTTGAGACACTGATTGTGTATCTTGGGTTTTCTATATCAATGGGGGTAAGCATAGTAGGTTTGAAACATTGTTAACTCACAGGATGTTACATGTGACATTATGACAGCTGTCAACTATAAATTAATTTGCACAAATTGAGCAATAAGTGCAATATTATTATTATAATGATAATAATACTTTATTTCAGATAATTAAAACATCCATAGTTGTTAGTAAAGCTTACATACTACTTGTTAGTTTAGATAAAATTAAACTATTATTAAATTAGCTCTATGCACTATTTCTGATCACCCTCTGAATAAATTTCTTCCATAGTAGAGAGGTGTGATATCTATCAGCAACTGCTTTCAGTATCTGTTGCGACTGCCACGCCACATTATTCATAGATAATGGCATGAAAGCCGTCCGTCCTATTCTGCCCAAACAACTCTGATACACTGCATAACGCGGCAACCTCAAAATCATTCTGAAAGTATTGTTATATAGGACACGTAGGACATCCAGCGCCTTCTTGTTATAGTTAACCCATACCCAAGTAGCACGTTAAGCTGTATATAGGCTGCATTTAGGTTCATTTTTAAACTTAAAGCTATATACGAAGCCGTACAAAGGCTGTAGAAGCGCTTCTACAGCCGATATAACACCAAAAAGGGCCCCAAGTTATACAGCTTATAGCGTTATGTAGGTTGCACAATAGCTATACAAGCTGTTATAAACTGTACAATGGCTGTTATTTGGCGTATAAAGCAACTATAACACTAAAGATACTCTCTTGTAACTGTCTTGTACAGCTAAGAGTCAAATAGGCTGCACAATAGCTGTACAAGCTGGTATAGGCTGTACAAAGGCTGTTATTCGGTGTATAAAGAAACTATAATACTTAAGATACTCTCTTGTGCAGCTAAATGTTCTTAATAGGTGTTTGAAAATGATAAAAGTAACTAATCTGTTTTTGATATTGTATAACATTATATCTGCAGACGCCATAATTAAAAATATATTAATAAACGATAAATTCTTGGACTTGGAGCAGTATTCAACGTGTATTCAAAGTGCAAAATCAAAATCATTGTAAAATCGTGTATGTTTTCTCTCAAAATATTCACGCGCCAACGAAATAATCACGATAACACAAATAAAATCATTCCAAAATACGGTAAGTGTTTGTGTTTAAGGTTAGAATATACAAGTATTTATGGTACAATATTGTATATAAAGGCATAATGATCATAATATAAGTTGCTTGTCAAGATATAGCTTTAGCTATTGCTAAATATATCTTTTATTTAACAATATATTTCTTTAATGTTGTTTTTAATACACAATAATGGCGGCGTTTTGTTATACAGCCTAAAGTGTATTTGGAGGGTGATATACTGCAAATAGCTGTACTGAATCTCTTTTTTGTTCTATTATACGGCTATTGGCTTTTAATTACCGTCCAAATACACTTTAGGCTGTACTAAGTCCCTATATAAATCTGTTGTACAGTAATTGGCTTTTAATCACTTAACTTATGTTTAGAGATGCGTACAAAAATTGAAGAACCCTAAATACAAAACATATGTTTGTCACTTGATTTCGCTATTGTGTTGTATTGATGTCGGTCGTTTGACTTGAAAGAAAGAAAGAAAGAAAATATTTATTTGCAAGAATATGGGTGTTACAAGTTTTTAAAAATAAATTAAGTTACCAACATATTCTACCATTATATGGTGTGCAAATATTTAAAAAAATTATCATTATAAAATATTACATTTAAAAGATTCTATCGAATATTTAGAATTACTACCGGATCGGAACGCGGCCACACACTGAGAAGATCCGGCGGAAGAAACTCAGCGGGCTGGTCTTTTTTCTCTATTTTATGTACTTGTTATAAATGTACAATTTCATATTACAAAAGAATTTTTTATAATTACAAGTTTCATACTTTTACTTTACAACTACTTTACAACTAAACCAACTTATTGTTAACTATAACTTATGGGACATGTATTTCAATCATGTTTTACTTTATTTTTCAGGGAAATATGCCTTATAAAATAATAAAAACAATTGAGAGAAGCCAAAACCGTATTTGTATCGTACCCAGTTTGTGGGAGGATAAAGGTGAATTATAATGACCAAGAAAACAACTTGATATAACTAAATTGATCAAGAACGAAAAATCAAGCCCTTTAAATATTGGTCTATCACAAAAATATTTTTAAGAAGAATACGTTATTTCGTGCTTGTGATTTAATATTATTAGTTCTTCAAAGAGAAACACATACTCTTTTGCCTGTAATTGTATCTAAGTATATAATATTTTTAAAACGATTGTAAGTATACATATATACAGGGTGTTGCATAAGTGGTACAGTAAGCCGCAAGGGGGTGGCTCAGGGGGTCATTCTTAACAACTTTTGTTTAACGACTTTTGGAAATTCGCGAAAAAAATATTGTTTCTCCATAGAAACTTTGTTGGTCACGTGACTTTTCACAATGGAAAAACAAAATTGTTTTTCGGGAATTTTCACAAATCGTTGAACAAAAGTTGTTCAAAATGACCCTCTGAGTCACCCCCTTTCGACTTACTATACCGCTTTTGTAAAACTCCGTATAGTAGCAAGTTAAAAATAAAAAAATACATATTTTCTCAGTGTAATGATTTTTATTTCTCTTTTTAACTCTTTTTTATATATTCTTTGAAGAATAGACCAATTGCCTTACTGCCAGGCAGGTCGTAAAAGACAACCGATGGGCTATGCGAGTCACTTCCATCGTGGTTACTAGGTGATAGAGCTCTGCATTGGCTCGACCGGGTCTGGTACCACCGCCTTATCTATTCCTGCTGCAAAGCGTCAGTGCTAGTCACTGTCATGTTCCGGTTTGGAGGGTAAGGTGGCCGGTAAACTTATGCATTGGGCATTAGACCTTGCCACAAGACAGCAACGCACCATTAACATTTTTGCTGTCTGTAGGCGATGGTTGATTCTTTTCATCAGGAGACGGATCTGCTTGTTTGCTATCTTATGACATTAAAAAAAATCAGTTATTGTAAATTACCAACCAAGTAACCTTAATGAAGAAGATAAGCCTAAAAAATAATAAATCAGATAACCTACAATCACTTTTTAATGTTTTTGTTACGGAACCCTTTTCCTTGAACATTAATAAAAATGACGATTGTAGGTTTACCTGAATTAGTAATTTTTCAGTTTTATCTTCATCACGATTACTTGGTTGGTAATTTATAATATTTAAATATTCCTTTTCAATATTCCTCATGATTTTTTCCACATGATATCAACTATGTAGATATAAAAACAGCAAACAACAATTTTCTCAGTAATACAGCCTTGAGCTGTACTATAGCTGTATATGCAGATTTTTTAACACCATTGGCTGCATAACAGTCTACAATTACGCCATAAATATTAGCTGTAGAACGGTGATTACATATCCCATTTTACAGAAACAAGCGTTGAGTGATACTATAATAACACTTAAAGCTGTAATAAATTCCCGTGCTAAACAAAATACAGCTAATGTACAGCTTTAAGGATTAAAATCAGCCTAATGAGTTACAAATTGCTTAAAGCTGTACAATAGTGTATTAATATTCAGATATAACGCCTAAAGCTTACGCGGAACTCTAAGAAAGGCCTTGTACAGCATTAGGCTGTATATAAACTCATAAAGGTCTCTTATACCGATAAAAGCATCTTTTTACACCATTGTACCGCTGCAATAGAACTTTAAGTTCTATATGAGCTGCTTTATGGGTATTAAACATGCTTGATTGCTGCTTGGGTAGACTACCCGTGTAAAAGCTCTGACAAAATGCCTTGAATAGCGTAATTTTTACATAGTCGGTGCAACGAGCAAATCTATGGGCCAACATATTTCCTCGTACCGCAAGTGCCCTACGCTCCCTTTCAATATCTGCATTATCTTTAAGGTCGTCGGTAAGAATATGCCTGAGGTATTTGAATTGGGAAACCCTGCTGATGTTTACACCCTTCAGAGTTAATTGAGGTACCGTTTCCGGGCATTTACCAGCGGCCTTGAAGATCATGTTTTCACATTTTTCTACATTCTATATGAGTCCGCGAGACGCAGCATACGACTCACAAACCCCCAACATCTGACGAATTGACCCCACAGTTGGACCCAGGAGCACTATGTTATCCGAGTAACTAATGTTATTGATACTTATTCCATCAATACTACATTCCACACGCATAAACATAGGGTACAAGCATAAACTTTGTACCCTTTTTTTAAGTCAATCAAGCAAATGGTGAAGTATACAATTTGACATAGCCCCGTTAAAGCTGGTTAAAATACATATTGCAGAAGACTACAGGAAACTAATATTTTCAAGTAAAATGCATTTATTGGGAGTAAATTATAAAGTATTTTTCACAATAACTTGTTCGTATTACTTAAAACTATATATCAATTCAATTAAAATAAATTGCTACTGCCTTTTAGTCTGGAATGATTTTAAGACTTAGGTACTTCTAAGACGCACAAGCCGAGCTTATCCGGAGCAGCAAGAAAATTAAAAGTGCTCGGAGAACTCGTTTCAGAGTTTCATAAGAGTATTTAGAAATATCTTGAAAATGTATTTCTGTTTACTTAGTTATTCTGCAAATAATAATAACATATTTTTCCGTTAATATTTGATAAATTAACGGTATTTTTATATATTGTTATGATTAACAAACAAAATGTGAGAAGTGGTTAAAGGAGACTGATACCGTTGCATACAAACTTGGGCCCCTCTTGTAATAAGATGAATATTATGTTAATTAATAGCTAGTTTAACGTTATATAAATACTGAAAATTTTACAGATTTTAGCATTCTGAGAACAGAGATATAAGATATTCACTAGAAGTAAGGTTACGGTACTATGGTATAGTTTAACTCACTGTAACCGTTTACTATTATATAAACAACTGATACTTGTAATACAAGCAACTACGCTTCATGTTTATAAATTGACACAATACTAAAACACAGATTTTTGGAAAACACAAATTAAAGGATGCCTCTCTGTAGGTAGGTACGTAAAATAGCGAAGAGTGAAGTCCGCGACTTGCGAGTGCGACTTTTGCGAGCCGTCCGTGATGTCAGTTGTAATTGTCAATTTTAGCTGTTTTAAATCCACAGACACTAAATCGTATTAAGTTTGAAGTAACGTAATCAATCGATTATATAAATTGTATCGATCATATTTTTTTCTTTTTATATTATAAATGGTTTGTAAAATAATGATGGTACTTACTGTTGATTATACTAAATATTAATCAAAAATACACTTTTACATATGTTTACGAGCTTATATTTCGATTAAAATTGTTTACATAAATCGATTATAATTTTATCGATTATATAATTATAGTACCACAAACTTATTTTCGTGATTTCTTTTTTCTCAGAAAGCGGATTAAGCTAATATTTTGAACTTTGAAATAGAAAAATAGTATCATTTTTTTGAACCATACTTCAACCCTTTACATTTGGGCCCAAAAATCCCCCTCTCCTTTATATGTGCTAAAGTTTTGCTACAAAAAATAAAGTCATATTATGTGGTTTTTCATTTACTCATCTCTTGGTCATCTTGTGTCATAAGCCACGCTTATACGTTTCGTTTCAACTTTTAAATTTTGCTCATTTGAACAAAAATTATGATGTAATTACTTTAGCTCAATGCAAAGAAAAAACAATGTTAACTTTTTGACGGTTGATGGAGGCCATCACTGAAAATGGCACTAAATTGAGATATTTTAAGTACAGAGTTCAAAATTCACAAGTTCAAGTTCAAAAACAATGATCGATTTTGATTGTTCGTAGGCATTCAACCTAATTTTTTAAGCTCTTTGTCTTATCTGCAAAGTCAAGTAGTTGAAAATATCCAAATAATGTCCAAAAATATTGATGATTCCCGAATTAATCAATTTTTATTCGATTTACGATATTTGATGCGGTTTTTAAGGAGAAAGGTGTTGATTAAACAAGACTTCAAAACATACGACCTGCTTGGCATTTGGTCTGTTCTTCAAAGGCGGTCCGGATCAACACGCGGTAAATCAGCAAGATCGAATTGTGGCAATCGAACACATTTTTGCCGTGTTGGTCCCGGCCTTCTTTGAAGAATAGACCAACTGCCTTTCTGCCAGGCAGGTCGTAAAAAGCGACCGATTGTCTATCGAGTCTACAATACTACCATCGTGGCTACAAGGTGGTAGAGTTCTACATTGTCTCGCCCGGGACTGGTACCACCGCCTTACCTATTCCTGTCGCAATAGCATCAGTGCTTGTCGCTGTCGTGTTCCGGTTTGGAGGGTAAGGTAGCCGGTAAACTTATGCATGTGGCATTAAACCTCGCCACAAGATAGCAACGCACCATTAACATCTTTGGTGTCTATAGGCGATGGTTGACTCTTTCCATCAGGAGACCCATCTGCTTTTTTGCTATCTTATAGATATGTTACAGGGTCATATATTCAAAGTAGTAAAGACAGATCCTGTAAATACTCCTAATCTGATGCTTTGCCAGTAGTGTTTGTAACTTTGACAAGTTTTTAGTGACACTATTTGCACTCAACATACTGTATTGAACATTGATTTGATCCTAATAATAAATCAAGATACAAGTTTCATTATTTTTCTTTTTTTTTAATTTATTATTTTTTTTCAATTATTTCATGATTTTTTTGTGCATCTAGAATAAATGTGTTCTTTTTCTTGTTACAGCTCCTGGTTACTTGCACTTGTTTTTGTTACTGGTCTTGATAAATCTCCGCACCTGACTTTTTGATGAGCAAAGAAATTGGTACCTGTAGTATGTCAACTCAACGTTATTATATCGATATAGGTAATATAAGTACGATATTTGTATAAACTTATATATTGCTACTATTTCAATTTATTATAAATAACAAGCTGTGCCCTGCAGCTCGCTGCATCGTTAAAATTTTTACTGAATCAACCCTTCGGAAACAACTTGTTTTTTTCCGGGATAAAAAGTATCCCATATGCTATCCTAGGTCATCATAAATATGAGTACCAAATTTTATCCAAATTAGTTTTGAGGTTTTTCATAAAAAAGAAACAAACATCCATCCATCCATTCATACAAACTTTCGCATACAAAATACTAACTGACCCGGCAAAAGTTGTTTTGCCCTACCAATTACTTTTATTGAATATTTTGGTAAGGTACTTGAGAGAGAGAGAGAGAGTGGGGGGGGGGGGGGGGTGATTTAGAGAAAAATTATCCTATGTCTCAAGTTGGGCTACACAGTGGATATCCATAACATTTCATTGAAATCGGTTCGCTACTTTCGGAATCCATCGCGGACAAACGCCGTGACACGTAATTTTTATATATTAAACTAGCTGCACTGTGCAAACCGCTATTTTATAAAAGTTTTTGGTGAATCCCGCGGAAACACCTCATTTTCCTGGAATTAAAAGTAGCCTATGCATGTGTATTCCTTTATGCCAAATTTCATCCAAATCCGTTCAGTAGTTTTTTATGATTGAGTAATAAACATCCATCCATTCAAACATCTGAACTTTCGCATTTATACTAAAGATTATTAGGAGTAGTCGGACTAGTAGGATAGATAGATAGTACGATTTCTACAAAATTAGTTTTATAACTTAGGCCATTTTCGTACTGTATAACCAACTTTTGAATGTCTTAAATAAAGGAAGAAATTAATTTGAGTTGCAAACTTCGAATAGATATATAATAAATCTAAATTATATATAAATAAAAAAAATCTCTCCTAAATTTTTTTAAGTTAAAAATACAATATAAAGCTATATTTTACACGCTAGACCCTCTTGCTAACGAGCTAGTCATGAATATTCCTGAATATTCAACAGGATATGAATCACAATAATTTCTTACATTTTAGAAGCTAAAAGTCTAAAGGAAAGACCATCGTAAAAATCACCTTTTATCTATATATACAAAATATTAAACATTTTGAATAAATAAGTTTAGCCCAGCACAGCGGCTTGCACCGTAATTCTTAAATAATTTTAAGTCACTAAATACGTTTAAAGTGACAGCATTTAAGACGTTTTGACATTTACTAAACATGTTTAAGGGACTAAAAGCATTTTGGTGCAAGCCGCCCTTAGTGTTTAATTTCGATACGCCATTTTCTGAACTAACCGCCGAGGGCGCTATCTGCTGCCTGCAACCGTTTGGTGATTGTAAGTTCAGAAAAATTGAACGCATAGAGGGCAGTATCGTCGGCGTACAACGCCAGCTTGACGTGCAGCTCGCGTTGTACGTCACACGTGTAGGGGAAGAATAACAAAGGTAATAATAAAGAGCCCTGTAGAACACCTGTTGTGATCTGCCTGTGGGTGGAGATGGAGCCCTATATACGGAACTGGAATCGGTTGTTGGATAGGTATTCTCATGTGATGAGTACAAGTCTGCCGGGCACTTCCTTTTCCCGATTATTTCTATTACTAGTTATTACGCGCAGCTTTACCCGCGAGAGCGAGCTCTATATAGACGATAGCTAGATTAACATGTCGTCTGTATAGATTTAATTTTCATTGCCTATGTCAGCCTCTTAGGGGTTGATTTTTGAAAAGAAGTTAGCCTAAGTTTGACTCCGGTTCAGTAGTTTAGCCATGATAACATAATAGACCAGAGAGACAAACTTTCGTAAACTTTCGCTTGGTAAATATAAATAAATATATTATAAGTATAGACAGTTATTGGTTGTTATAGTGAGATATAGTATATAAAATAACATTTATTTATTTTCAACCGACTTCCCAAAAGGATGTTCAGTTGTATGTTTTTCAACTTCTCGCTACGTATGTAGATACTAATTATGCCCCGATTTCCGAAAATCGAGTTTTCACCACATATCAACGTTTTGAGGTCTTAGGAACCGTTTTCGAACATTTTCACGATGATGTCAGTATGTCAGTATGTATATGTGTGTATGTGTGTTTATCTCATGACTTTTGAACGGCTTGACCGATTGAAACGCAGTTGATGACATTTGGTTAGATTCCGCTCAACTTAGACTTCATAAAAATTTTAACCAGTTCGGTGCCGGAGCTTTTCATAAATTTTTAAACTACAAAAAAATTTTGCTGTAACAGTATTTTTTTAAATTCCAGATTAATGTACCAATTAAGTACAAAATCGAATCAGCTTTTTTCCTTAGTATACTGCGCCCAATGCATGGCAATCGGTTTATCCATTCGGGAGTTTTCTTTGATGAAACATTTTGAAAAAAGGGTTTTTTCGACGTAACTTCGAGATTTTTAACCAATCATTTTTTGACTTTCTACAATATTTTAGTATTTCAAAAACTACGTCAAATGTAGATTCAAAAATCTAAATTTAATCAAGTTTTCAAAAGTTACAGCTTTTTAAATATTAATATTTTGTTGTTTACAGAAAACTTACAGTTAGTTTACTTTAAAATAATTTCCAGGCTAATATACCAATTGACTTAAAAATCTAATTATTCTTTTTTTTTTAAATGCGTACAATACTGTAAATTGAACAAACAAAACAACAAAATCGGTTGATTTATTTGGGATTTATCAATAACAAAATTTTTGAAAAAAGAATGTTTTTTCGGCGTTCTTCAGCCTGTAGATTACGTTGTTAACAAAACCTTTTAGAGCTCAAGAATTGCGTTGAATGCCATTTGAAAGATCAAAATCGATCATTGTTTCCAAAAACACAGCTTTTTAAAAATGAAATTACTGTCATTTGTAATAATATTTAGATTTTTGCGCTTGGAAAAAAATCTATGCTTAGAGGTCATAGATAAATGATTGGTCTCGCGGCGCTTGACCAGAGCACAAGGAAATGTGCAAAGAGATGATAGTGAGTAGTGTGCGTGAAAATTGTGTTGCCAGTTGCTTAACTGTTACCCGAGTTAACGGGCAAAATGTTTTATACTACGGTCTATTAGTTTAAATTACCTAAATTTATTTCAGAAAATACTTAAAAATTAACAATTACTTAAAAGAACGAATGTATCGATATATTTGTGAATAGGTTAAACGTAGGTTGTTTTTTCTTATAAGTCCAAGGTATATCTAGGTGAATATATATCTGGGTGTTTCTTATGTATTATAACTTTATAAATAAGTGTTCTTATAACTCAAACACTGAACTATATTTGGTTAAAAATTGTATTAGGTTTCTGAGTTAAAATTTTCATCTTAATTGAATGAACCTATGGAGGACAATCGCACCCGACGGCCTTGGCTGACGCTTGGGCAAATTATTAAGTACCAAATAATATTAATCGGTCTTTAAATTACAACTATTCTCAGTTTCAATAAAATCTATTTAGTAGCTTTTGTGATGTGTGTACTAAGAAAGAGACAGACAAAATACCCAAAAAAAATATTTGCGTTTATATTTATATTTAAGTTCATTTTGTTAGGTATTCAATTTATTCTTTTTTAAAGGAAAAGATGGACAAATAGCTTATGTGAAACTTTTTAATTTTATCACTCACGTTTCGTCAACTTTGTTGAATTCTTCAACTTCAAAATTAAAAAAGTTTCACGTAATCTATTTGTGCATCTTTCCCTTTAAAAAAGAATAAATTATTTGCGTTTTGTCGCGTATCCCTCATCTTCTTGATATTTTTTGTAAATTTTTCGATGTACAGGTACAAAAGTTAACATTTCGGGTACCTAAATAGTACGAGAAAAAAATGTTTGCTTTCCCATAGTTAGCCATTTTCGTCTTACTATACAATTCATTTTGTATGGGAAGACGAAAACTGCTTTTTATTTTTTGGCACGTTTTCCTTGGGGAAAGTTGTTCAGTTTCATTTTCGTTAGCTCACATTTTTACACTTTATGAACATGCACATAAAATTAATAGACAAACATTAAATAATATAGAACTAGATTAAGTGCATGTAGGCGCACCCTATGCGCTATGCAAATTTCATTTGTGCAAGAGAAATGACTGGAAAAAGAGTGTCATGTTGTCTATGATAGTTTTCACTCTAGTGGAACGTCGTATCGATAGTAGCGCCGCGGTCATTGCTAATGCTGTCATGGTAACCGAAGATCGCTAGCGAACCACATTCACGACGGATCGCTAATGTCCGACATACATCATTCTCAAGTGTCTCGCTATTATTTGTAAATTCTTGGATTGTCGTAATGAGAAACTAACTACCTAATAACATTTACATTACTATTCGTTGGAGATTTCTGTCTGCGCTTTTTATAAGCTTTTTGTCTTCGGCTTCGCTTGCGTTAAATTTCCAAAAAAAAAATGATGCAGCTAGCTAGGGTACGTCCCTTCAACTATCTCCACTTAAAAAAATCACTTCACATCATCAATTCGTTGCTCCAGTTTTGCCGTGAAAGATGGAAAAATAAACACACGCACATACACTTTCCCATTTATAATATTAGTGTGGATAATTGGATTAGATTAATGAAATAGATTACGTAATAAGAATTAATAACAATAAATTCACATCAATAAAATCTCAACCATGGGGTGCTTGGTTCTTATGTACGCGGCAACACTGAATGTCGTGTAATTTTATGTTATTTTACGTTGTTGTTATGTTAGTTTACGTTATGTAATTTTACGTTATTTACGATATTAAACTTTAATTATTGGTTATTTTACACACTTTTGATATTTATTTAAGCTATTTATATATTAAATTATTTAAAAATTATCACAGCTGTTTGAAATCACTTTTGACACGTCTAGGGTTGCTAGCCCAAAAAATATATATATTGCATAGTTCTTGTGGTGGCACATATACATTTTTAACGCAATAAAACTACAGCAACCGATTTCCCAAATTCTATATCTATTGAACCCTGCATCCGATCTTCGCCATATTAAAATGATACCGAATTTTCAAAATCGCTTTACAGATAACAGAGTTCTGAAGTAACAAATATAAAAAAAACTGTAAATAGGTTGATTCTGCATCCCCCATCCTCGAAACTTCCCGCGAAATTGAAGTAGGGATTTTAAGACAAAAACTATACCTAAGCCTTAGATAAATAATTGGTCTCGCTGTGCTCGACTAGAAACTAGACCGACGTACTTGTAAATTCGGCAACTAATCCTACGCCGAAACCGGCGTACCCGATTCAGCCATAATACAAGCTCTATGTGACGTGTACATGTACCGAATGTTTTATAAAATTTTGATCATAATTAGAAGTAAAATGCCAAATTGACGTCACTGAGAGAAAACAATTCAAATTCAAAAACGGAAAACCGGGGAAGTATTAGTTTTAGTTCATTCTTTACGTTGTATTTGCTACACAATTTTAACTTTAATTACGTATAACTATTTATCATAAAGTCAATAAATCCAAATCATCGTAGATAAAATACGGGAATTGCAATAGTAATACTTTAAACCAACTACCTATAAATCTTTTTACATAAATTATTTACATATATTCAAAACAAATACATAATACTACAAACTTTTTTTCACCCTAAATAAGTGTTGTTACTTTATATTAAAAATCTTAATATCTTTCAGTACCAGATACTACCACAATGGATTTTGTTTATGAAAATGTCACTTTAAGAAGAAAAAATATGTCCATGCTCAATGCCTTGATGGAGTGCTTTGAGTCAACTACTTCGGATTATCTTGCTAGGAGTCTACCGGATTTATCAGCAGTAAGCGACAACACAAATAAGGAATTGCGTGAAGAATTAATCATAACAATCCGACAATCATATTCCTGATAGTGTTAAATCTTTACCTCTTAATAAATTCCGCAAACAACTACTTGATTTACTACAAGATAAATCTTATAATGTAAATGATTTTTTTGCTGATAAAATCAAATATTAATCTAATAATAACTCTTTTATTGTATCATTATAAAAAAACGTTGTAATTAATAAATTTAAACTAACATGAATTAAAAATTACTCTCTTTAAATTACAAGTATGTTGATTTATAAAATTGTATATTAAAAAATGTAATTTATGCACCATATATGATAGAACATGTTGTTAAATATACATTAAATTATACAACTGGTAACACCCAACTAAATTGTTACAAATTACCTATTATCTTTCTTCTGTCTCTTCTTTAAACTTTGTAAAATGTCAAAATTTTAATTAAACAAAAAATGAAGTTTGTAGATTATAGAAATAAGTGTTGTGATGTGAAATAATGTTTGTAATTTATATTATGTAATCATAATTTAAAAAAAAACACAAGCTGAGTTTCTTCCGCCGGATCTTCTCAGTATGTGGCCGCGTTCCGATCCGGTAGTAATTTTAAAAAATTGTCTCAAAGCATTTTTGGTTTTAATAATAAATTATTATAATTTTAAAATATTTGCACACCATATCATGGCAGAATATGGTTGTAACTTAATCAAATTTTAATAACTTGTAATTCCCATATTCTGGCAAATAAATAATTTTCTTTCTTTCTCTCTTTCTAGGATATATGTAAATCGATTTGGGTGATTTGGTGTCACTTTCATGCCAAAACTAGTCGCAGCACCGAAATAATAAATAAATATCGCTGGGCAAATAACACTAATTGATTCAATCTCAAAATAAATAAATTATTTGCTTGTGATATGAATGTTACTAACGATATTAATATATAGAAATACAAATATACATACTGAAACATGTCTCTTCGAAGATAAAATAAAAAATATATTTTTGAAATATATTTAATAAACCCACCCACTCGACCAACGAGGCGGTCAAAGAACGAAATAAAATACGCAAAATATGATGAGAAAAACAAGTTATATTATTACTTTTACAACGTCACTCTACGATTTATTAGATTTGGCCAAAAGCGCGGTAAACAATATAGTCTAAGAGTTAGTCAACCATCCATTTAACGCCTTTCACACAAAGCTAGAAATTTTTAAATATTGGTCTTGTTTTATTATCGGTTGATAATATTGGTCTTGTTCTAGTGGATGATTTACAGTTTACAGTTCTTTAGACTTGAACATCGTATGTAAATTGCAACTGATTAAAATGGTAGCCTTGTGAGAGCAGATTATTTAGTTTTGGCCTTTTCTAAATACTCGTATTAAGGTATACTAATACAACAGCAACATACCCTCCAGAACGGCATTTTCTTTATTAAACGTCAATAAAACAATACTTTAAATAACTAGCTCTGAGAGAAATGGACTATTCAGATGCCTCACTAGCTCTCCTAGTAACGGAACATCAGGAATTATTCTGAAATATGAAATCTGTGTCAAGTCAATGTCGATTGGTTGAAAACAATTATTTGAGTTACCAGTACATAGGGTAAACAGACAGTCATTGGACACTGAATAGTTATTGGACAGTCGCTAATGATTTTCAAAAAATAAGATAACAACAAACAAATAGCGACATCTATAGTTATTGATAAAATCTATTAGTACTTAGCATTGTTTTAGTTCATAGATTTTATAACATATGACAGTAACAAAATGTCAAAATAATTATATCCCGGCGGCTATCACGGAAACGGACAATCGTCTTGAAAAATAATTTTTTTTATAAGATTGAGTCAAGTGTTTTGTTACGATATTAGCATAGCAATATTATTGTTTCGGCTGTTTGCAGATTGGTAAGATATCATACAATTTACATAATTAAATGACTTTTAACTCATAAATGTTATATTTTGAGGTTATTTTAATCTGTCCAGTGACTGTATGACACAATCTTAAAAAAACTGTTATTGGACAGTGTCCAATGACTATATTTTTTCAGCGATTTAAGTTTCAACGATTTTTTACTTTAACTTAATATCATTTAAATTCCTTATAGTAATTAATACTTTCAATTTCAAACATCACGGAATTTTCTGTCAGTTATTGGATGCTGTCCAATAACTGTCATTTATTGTGTCCAATAATTGTTTGCTTGCTGGTCTCAAAAATTCCTAAGGGAAAAAAGATAAATTATGACCCAAATAATATGAATTTAGCACTTAGGGAATTACGGGAAGCGGAAAACCCTAAGATAAGAGAAATTTCCCGAAAATATGACGTTCCAAAGTCCACTCTCCATTTTAAATTAAAAAACCCTGATTATAGGACTTCCTTCGGACCGCAACCAGTTTTAACGTTAAAAAATATGAATATACTCACGTTAAACCTTAATCGTTAGACGCTAATTCCCATATTACCCTTTGTGGTATTATTATTAAAGGTGATTTTGTCAACCTTTTAGTTGATAATGTTAATTATGCCCACGATTTTATTTCTCTTTTCATAATACTATTGTTATTTAAAAAATATATTATTATTTTGACATTTGACTTTTGACAAACCGCATCTAAAGTTAAAAAAAATGCTCTTAAAAATAATCTCAAACAATAGTTTCTGATAAATAGCTTGAAAGCAACTAAAAAGATACTACAGTCGATCTAACAATACTGAATCGATTACGGTTTCTATGTATAAGGGCAAAAATGTAAGTTCTCGGGAGAGGCTCTCAGAGTTACAAATTGATTTCTTTTCCATGGTATGATTAAGATTTATGAAACTGCACATCGATTATGAAAGTTATGTTCTATATTTTAGTTATGATGTTTCACCTGTATGTATTTTAGTTTCTCAACCTCCCGCAACATATGTAGATAAGGAAAATACCGATTTTGCCCCGATTTGTGAAAATCGAGTTTTCACCAGATACCCATGTTTTAAGGGACCTTTTCCGACTATTTTCACGATGACGTCAGCATGTCTGTGTGTACATACACATGTGCGTGTGTATGTGTGTGTATAAATAAATAAATAAAATTAATATTCACTGGACAAAATACACTTACTGAACTAACCCTAAAGTAAGCAAATTATTTGCTTGTATTATGGGTGTTAATCAACTATACTTGACATATAAATACATATATAAATACTAGAATATATTTAATAAACACCCGAACCCGGAAATAGAAACAGTTATGCTCATCACACAAATCGACGGTCCCTACATATAAAAAGACATGTCGAAAATGTAAAAAAAATAAATATTACATATATGGCCTTAAATTTTCCAAACGCTCATATCTATATAAGATTTTTTCTTTTATTTTATTTATTTCGCTACTTATACAAATCGAATAAGAGAACAAATATTATTATCATTGTAAACAATAGGTGTCGTATATGCGGATATCTATACTTATCGTTCTATACGGTGTTTTAAAATGCGCATTTTAACATTTAAAACGCCGTTTAAATGGACATGTCTTTATTTATGTATTTTTAATATTTTTCGATGGTGAAATTAAGTTGTTAAAGGTATGATATTTAAAATGAAATACGTTGTTGTTTTTCATAAAACATTTATATTTCATGAATTTATCAAATTATGTTTTCAGCTTTTTTTGTTTTCAGCGTATAAAGAGGTATCTCTGACTTGTCTCATAAGAAGGTCCATGTAAAATAATCATCTATCAGTTTTTCCGGGAAAATATTAAAAAAATAAATATTTAAATACTATTATGGACTCCCTAAACATAATAACTCATTGTAGAAAAAAAATAATAATTATGCATAGAATAATTTCAAGAGCGATTTGAACATTAATTATGCTCTCCTGTAAACCTCAGTTTTTGATATGTCTCTTTATACGTAGGGACCGTCGCAATGCTTGTCCTCGTCGGGGATCAAACCCGAGCTCCGTCGATTGCGTAGTCAGGGTCGCTAACCACTCGACTAACGAGGCGGTCAAATGCGGTGTATGTAGTTAAACAACTCATAACTTTTAAACGGCTTGACGAATCGAAATGCGGTAGATGGCATTCGACTGGTTCCGCTCAATTTCGACTTCCTAAAAATAGGAACCAAGTCGGCCCCGGAAATATTGAGAAATTTTAAAAAAGCTTTTAAAAATTTTTGGCGAAATGGTATTTTTTAAATATAACTTGCAGATTAATGCACTGATTGAGTACAAAATGTGGCGAGCTAGACTACAAATGCATAAGTTTACCGGATTCACCAAGAAAAGAGAAAACCTGGCACTCGGCAGCCACTGCTGTGGCACGCTCGCTTCGCTCGCTCGCCTTCGCGTGGTGGTCACTAGTCTAACCTGACCTAACCCAAATTGTTCAAAATACCAAAAAAAGGGATCTGGCTCATGGCGGCCAACAACGCCATTGCAAGGCAATGTATAAAATACCACAAGTTGTAGAACTTCATTACACAGTATTCGCGATGTTAATGAAACGCCTTCTCTTGCCTGTTCGAGATGCTTATCAGTACAGTAATTGATTTGTGTTTCAAAATGATATTTTGATATTACAAAGAGAAAATATTTGTATTGTTGTATTTTAATAATATTATGTTGGTAACGTATAAACTCAACAACTAATGGACCGATCATAAACATTCTTTTACTATTACAGTAAAACAGTTTACTTTGTTTTTTTGTATTAAGACCAACTGTTTTCGCGTTTTAACGTGATAATATTATGATCTATCACTTGTTCACATTTATTTATCATCAATAAATCAATCAACTCTTTATTAGCTTAAAGTAGGGTAACAATATGTTAGATGTTATTAAAATACAAATTATGAACTTAAACCTACTTTGCCAGACAAATGGCGTGCTAATTTTAAATAGAACAGGCTTCACCAATTTCAATATGGTTCTATTAATATACTATTAATTATATAAATTATGAGTGAAGTAATAATTATTCTTTTTTAATACATTACTAATGCTAGTTAAAAAAGTTCCATTTTAAACATTCAAATAATTATAAAAAATATATACAACTATAAAGCAAACAAAATACAAAAAAAAGCAATATAATAACATAATTCAAAAAATTTGACAGTAAAATTAAAAAATATGTTTATATTAAAATGTCAATGTAACTAACAATTACTTAAACTGATATAAAAATAAAAACAATCAAAACAAAAACAAAATTCAAAATAAATAAAAGAAAATGTCAATGTAATTGAAAAAAATGAATTTAAATTAGTATAAAAATAACAACAATCACAACAGAAATAAAATTCGGAATAAGTAAATCAAAAAATGTCAATGTAATTCAAAAGTTTAAATCGTCAAAAAAAAAATTAATTAAATACAATAATACGCTTAACTATAAAGAAAATTTTTAATTTTATACTTAATACATTCACATCTTCTATTTGTTTGACATTAATTGGTAATTTATTAAAGATTTTAGTAGCCATCCCTGATATGGTTTTACTGAAAATGGCTGTTTTATGTGGCAGTGCACTCAAATTATCTTGACACTTGATTTTAAATTTTGAAATAAATTATATTATGGTCTTAACAAATACAACAGTTTCCTAAATATAGAGGCACGTTAATGTTAACAAACTATGTATAAATACTAATTGATGAAAATTGATTTACAACTTTCTAACATTTCAGTTTAAATAATAAATTGAAGAAGCATTTCTTATGCATCTTTTTTGTGCTATGAATGCATACTGTGCATCTGAAGAGTTGGCCCAAAATATCACACCATATCTTAATGATGAAACCACATATGACTTATATGCGATTAAAACTGTTGAGCGGACAGTGATTTTAGAAATCATGTGCAGAATGCAGAATATGCGAAGTGGTTCAGTTTGCTACAGACAGCCTAAATATGTGATTTCATAGTCCATTAAGACGTATTTGGGCTCAGCTTCAGCTTAAGCAGATCACGTAATTTTAGTTTTCAATTTAATCAGGTGCACCAATGCTAACTAACTTATATATAAACACTTAAACACACAAACTCATTTATAATATTACACTAGCGATTGCCTGCGGCCAAAATTCGATCATAGACTACACAATAAAATCTCGTTCAAGTTTGACAAGTGACTTTAGCTTTAAATAAAATACTAAGTACATATGTGTATATAATCATATATATCAAGTGAATGTAGTATGTGCAATAATTATTTCTTTTAATTTATTGTATTTCTAATACATTTTAAACTACTCAAAACAAAATAGGACCAACTTTGATTTTCACCTTTAAAATGAAAATGATTTTTATAGTTTTTATGGATAGTTATAGATAGATAGTAAAGTTTTATTCATTATTTAAACAAAGTAAATGATTAAAAAATATACACATAACAATGAAAAAATAAAATTTACCTTTAAAAATTCGAATTAGAAGTTTTGATTTTTAACAAAAATTAATATTGATGGTTACACAGGGGTGTGTTTTGATATCGGGTAATATTTCCTAGAATATGTACGCACTCTCTAAGCCTGTTTGGGACACTTCCAATCAAATGGGTGATGTTTTCTTGAGGTATATGCTCCCAGCAGGATTTTAATGCGTTTATGAGTTCCTGTTGACTATTCACTTTACTATGAGTTTCTTTCAAGTTTCTTTTCAATTGGTTCCACATATGTTCGATTGGATTAAAATCGGAGCCTATTACGGGCTAAGGTAAAACTACGGTATTGGCTTCAGGTAGGGTCGCCTGCGTTAGGCGAGCAGCATGAGCTCGAGCATTATCCTGCATGAGTACAAAATTATCGTCCACTCTGTGAAAATGGAGTAATATTGGGTCGGACCACACGCTCGACGTAGTTGGCAGCATTTACGGTACCTTCGCTAATAAAACCGATCAGTGTACACGGGGGTTAGGAAATCGTTCGCTTTGTCTTCTCTACACATGAACGCGCCTATCATCACTCAAAAACTTCACTTTACTCTAATCTGTGTAGAGCACAGTCCTCCAGTTGTCCATAGTCCACTCCAAATACTCATGTACGAGCCACAAATGAATTGCACGATAAGCCCTTGTCAATTTAATGCGAACCACGTGCATTCTGGATCGCTATCCACCTCCATAAAATCTGTTGCGGTTCGTTTGGTTACTTACTCGTATACCCGTAGCTTACTGTAGTCGATTTTGTAATGTGCGAGCAGTAATGACACGCTCTTGGCGGGCAGTTAAGCGAATATATCGATCTTCTTGAATAGTTCTGGCCCGCGTTCTTCCCGATCCACTTCTTCTAACAACACTATCAGTCTCCTGGTAGCGTTCCCAAGCATTTCTGATGGTTAGCCGCGATACACCTAGGCGTAGTGCTAATGATCGCTAAGACTCTCCCTCTTGCTGCAATACCACTGCTACAATAAAGCAGTTTCCATCTCATATGGTGCTGAATGCGTGACATCGTTATGAAATTTAATAATTTAACTCAAAAAAAAAACAAACAAATCAAGGAACGTTCGTAACGACAGTCTAAACAGAAGTGAACAAGAAATTGTGTCCAGGGTAATTTTAACTTAATTTGTTTAAGTCTACCCATTTGAGGGTAAAGATTAAAAAAATGTTGTTCAAAAAATAATATTAAGAATATATCAATATCTCAAGTTTATGATAAGATACTTGAACTTGTTCAAAATTAAGTTTTAAGTGGCATACAATCATTTTTTGTAAAAAATTTGGGATGGGCCCTATTTTGTTTTGAGTAGTTTATTTAAAATTATTAGGTTTCTGCAATCATCCGCAATATTAACTTTTATTGTGCCAAATTCTATACTCCACCGTTCGCGCAATTATCAGAAAAATGGGCACAAAGTTTTAATTCACGTATTAATGTATAGATATAATAAATGCACTGCTGCTCTCTATTTAGCCGGTGTAATCGGGGGTCTTTAGTCGACGCTAGACTAGACTAAAGACGCGCAGGACCGCAGTGTGAATTGCTCAAGAGCTCTTTTGGTATGGGTCCTTTCGGACCGCAATGGTGGAACGGTGCGAATCGCCCAATAACTTATTGTATGGGTTGATTCACACAGATATGCAATGGAGAAGTTACACAAGTGTATACTATTATTGCGATTATTTTTGCGTTTATCTTTTTTGTCGTATTAGATGGATAATACTCAGATTGAGTATTATCCATCTATGTTTATGTTATGTTTAAATCGTACATTTTTTGAAATCAGATTATTACGTACAATTTGGCATTTTTATTTTTTTGCTAACCACCTTGCTACTGATCTGTACGAATGGATATTTGGAATCTTTAAATTGACATGAGTAGAAACTGAACCAAGAAAAGAGCATTTGATCGTTTAACCCTGTGGTCCGAGTCGAGCCATTTCAAAAAATACCTTGGGCCATTCTCACCGTTTAATCATTGCGGTGCGAAATGACCCATGCCGAAAGAACTCTTGGGCAATTCATACCGCGGCCCGATTCGCTCGCGGTGCGAAACGACTAAAGACCCGTAATCGGGAGCCGTTCAATCTCGAGGAATGTGAATGTTACGAAAATATGAACTATAATTTCTGTTTGCACGTTCCAATTTCCTTTCCAATGAAACGCTCAATATTTTTTTGTCATCAATGCCTTAATAAAACTCTCATACTCAAATGGGCTTACAATCTGCTTAAAGATAAATATAAATATGTTTTATTATGTATTCCATCGTTAATACTACGCTTACGTGGATGTTACTGCATTTTTTCTTATTAAGGTTTCGGGCGTGCCGATGAAATAGCTTTTTAAGTATTTCCCGTTTTTCAGTTACTTTAGCAGTGAAATGTAATTTAAAATGTGCTACAGAAAAATGTTTGCTTAGGTTTCAATACTTTTGTAGAATAAAAATTTCCATTCACACTTCGGTAAGTATTGTTCTTGCTTTGCTTAGGTTTAATACTTTTTGTTCTAATGTAAATGTTTCCTGTTCGTATTTTTCTTGTGCGTGTGTTGATCCGCGCCTTCTTTGGAAGATCCAATTAAATGCTATAAGATTAAAGCATCTTGTAAGTGGCAAGAGAAGGCTATTACGTGTCACTAACATCGTAACCTCGCAACTTTATAATATTAAATTATAATTATAATTATAAAAAAAAATATAATAAAATAATTATAATAAATTATAACAAAAAAAATTGGTGACTGTAGGTAATGGTTACCTCTTCCCATCAGTAGAACCATTTGATTGTTTGGTATCTTTTAAAATAATAAGAAAATCAAAAAACATAACTATAAGCTAAAGAATTGTTTATGTATAAGCGCTATGAAATAGTTACTAATAGGCCATTTCTCTAAACCAAAAAGAAGGTAACTCACCAGTCAGTCTGTATAAATATGAAAAATTATGTAGATATGGGCGCGTGTGTATAATCTGGATCCTACACATAATATAGGCTCCTTTTTATTATCAAAAATCGTACCACTGGGATAGACATTATCGACGCTAAAAGCAAAGTCTTAGACAATAGCTATATATAAATATAAATCTTGCCTTTTTGTATCACGTAATAACGTTCATTGAACTATTCTATACAATAAAATCTCCTAGTACAAGCACGCGCCTCCTATCTATAATGGGCAACAACAGGATTTTTTAAGCAGTTATTTTGCACCTTATTTTAGTACATGGTAACATGATCTGATGGGAAACTTAAAAAAAACATACCAGTTAGAATGAAAGTAGTTTTTTAAAGTATTTGTTTGTTAAATTTTTTTTGCAAAATGCGGAGCAATATGTTATCCTGACAGTCCTATTCTCAGTTGGAATGTATTACTCTTCGAGTATGACTGTGTTCCGATTTGGTAGTAATTATAAAAAACATCGACTCGTCAAAAGCTCCTAATGGTTCATTTGAAACATTTTTGACGCCTTACTGCCAATAAGAGTTTACTGTAGTCTATGGGCATCCACGATACGAAGTTGTCACAGGCCCACACTGAGGCTTATCAGTGAGAGTGTAACACAGACATGTCAAAGATTATATTTTCGATCAGCCAAGGTATAATCACGCGAGCGAAGGCATAGGTAAATGCTAAAATCAAATAAAATTAAATTGTAAGTCTCGTGGCCTCTCGGCGGAGCGCATAACCTCATATGCTTTCTACCAGGTGCTAATCTCGTCCGTTGTTGTGATCTGCTAAGGCTGCTGTTACCTTCGGTGTGAATTGAGCCTTATACTGTACGTAATGTACTTTATAAAGTGCCATCCTATTCTACATACAATAAAAAACAGATCAGTAAAAAGGTCGTTCAACTGCGTTTTGGTCTGCTCATATTTGAATGACAAGATTAGGAATTTATATATAATCATTATATTGTGCTATAGATCTTATTGTTTTCAAACAAGTGTGTCCGTGTGTCCATATGTTCGTGTGTCCCTGTGTCCGTGTGTCCGTGTGTCCCTGTGTCCGTGTGTCCGTGTGTCCGTGTGTCCGTGTGTCCGTGTGTCCGTGTGTCCGTGTGTCCGTGTGTCCGTGTGTCCGTGTGTCCGTGTGTCCGTGTGTCCGTGTGTCCGTGTGTCCGTGTGTCCGTGTGTTCGTGTGTCCGTGTGTCCGTATGTCCGTGTGTCCGTGTGTCCGTATGTCCGTATGTCCGTATGTCCGTATGTCCGTATGTCCGTATGTCCGTATGTCCGTATGTCCGTATGTCCGTATGTCCGTATGTCCATATGTCCGTATGTCCGTATGTCCGTATATCCATTTGTCTGTATGTATGTTTTTCCACAAATTCCCGGGAACTAAAAGCCATATCGAGATAATTCTTTTTTAAATCAGGCATATTCCAACGTAGGGAAAAGTCCAAGTTGGTAGATATTTAAATTTGGTTTAATATTTTTAAATACTTTTATTCTGACGTGTATTATCTATCATAAATCTTATTTGCTCGTTTAATTTACGCGATTTGCACGATTTGTCATGAATTTCTTACAATGAAATAAATCAATTTCCTGTTTAAAATACTATTATGTAAAATGAGTCTGAGACGAATTTTATTCATCGCATTGCTAACTTTTCTTGAAAAGATTAACTTTGCTTTCTGTTTTAAATACAAATATTTTAACACTTTAAAATATCTCTTAAAAACGACACGTTTTTATCGAAACTCAAAACATCGAACGTGATCAAAATATTAGATTCCTAATTGATGTTGGCATTTCTTACTTCATAACTTTGTGTGTATATTTTATATAATATACTAAAGTGAAGAGGCGGATCTGAATAAAATTTAACATACTGGTAGTTCACGCCCACGCTTCTTTATCCGGGAAAATAAATAATTAATAAATAAATATCAATGGACAAATTACACGAACTGCTCCAACCCCAAAATAAGCAATTTATTTGCTCGTAGTATCAGGGTGTCAGTCAGCGATACCAATACATAGAGCTACATATTTATACACTCAAATAGATTTAATAAACACCCAAACCCAAAAATTCAAACATCTATGCTCATCATATAAATGTTTGTCCCTGTAGAGAATCGATCCCGAACCCTATTGATGCGTAGTCAGATCCATTAACTACTCAACCAACGGTTTTTTTATATATAAGATAGCAAACAAGCAGATGGGTCTCCTGATGGAAAGATTCAACCATCGCCTATCTATAGGCAGGACATATATAATTTGCTCAATTTGATACCAAAGATGTTAGTGATGCATTGGTATCTTGTGGCGAGGTCTAATGACACGTGCATAAGTTTACCGGCTAACTAACGGGGGGTTCTAAACCGGAACACAACAGTAACGAGCATTGATGCTCTTGCGGCAGGAATAGGTAAGGCGGTGGTACTAGACCCGATCCGATCGCCTTTTACGACCTGCCTGGCAGTACGGCAGTTGGCCTATTCTTCAAAGGAGCCCGGACCAACACGGGGCGGTGTCCCTCCCTGCTCCCACCCGCACCTGGATATGCCCATGAATGAATTCATGAGTAAAATTATTTTCTGCTTTATTGTTCGAGTTGCTAGTGTCTTCAATTATAAAATACTAGCGGCCCATCACGTGCTTCGCTACGTATCGCCATTTATTGAATTCATTTGTTACAAAAACTGTGATAAATGAAGAACCGCTATACCGATTTTGTGCAAGCTTTACATAAACTATCTACTAAATAATCCGATCAAAGCCTAAAAATTTGGTTTGGATAGGTAAGCCCGTTCTTGAGTTATAAAATTACAACGAAAAGTGACATTTATATATATATGTATATATATATATATATATATATATATATATATATATATATATATATATATATATATATATATATATATATATATATATATATATATATATATATATATATATATGTATATATATATATATATATATATATATATATAGATAGATAGATGAAATCTAGATTACGAATTTTAGACTTGACAAAAAAAATATTATTGTATTTTTCTGTCTACAATACCTCATTTATACAGCAACGACTTTCTTTCCTTAGGAAAATATTTAAAACTATCAGAAATCATAACCCATCTCGATACTCAACAGTAAATCTTAGTATGGTTGGTTATTCTGATGAAGATAGATAAGTTGCTTTATTACCTTACCTTAGATTGAGATGTTGGCCTTGTGTTCGTTATTTCATCTGAAATAATATGGGTGTTATTATCAATATAATGAATAAATAAAAATAATAAAATAAAAATCATTTATTTACATAAACTCAACTTATACTAAATTACATAGTTGTTGGACTCTCCTTTTAAGTAAAAAATACCTGTACTAGGAGGCCCCGCTCTTCTATTTCTACTCAAGTTAAGTATATACAAATAACTACTTAATTTACTAACTTACTATTAACTAACATACTTTGGTGATTTTTATGGTATTATAACAAATTAAAATTTACAGTTAAATTGACAGGTGTTAACATTGGTGCATTTCATTCTACTTGCACATCTACATGTGGGCATTTCAATTGAAAAAAAAAAAACATATATTAGTTAAAACAGTGAAATCTACAATATCTACAATAATAAATAAATAAATATTCACGGGACAAATTACTCTTACTGATCTAACCCCAAAATAAGCAAATTATTTGCTTGTGTTATGGGTGTGACTCAACGATACTAATATATAGAAATATGTGTATATATAAATCCCCGAATCCCCGAAGTAGTAGGCAGAAGTACAACAAGTGCACCCACGATTAGCCGAAGATACTTGGTCCCACAAATGTGATAGGTGGCAAGCCTATCGCCAACCGGGCACTTTGCGATCGTGGGCAACATTGTTTTTATCAGAAAATCGAAAAATTTTCAAATTGCCCGTCCCCGGGAATCGAACCCGGGACCTCACGTGGTCAACGCCAACACTGTACCAGTAGACCACAGAGGCGATATATATTTAATAAACACCCAAAACCCAGAAATACAAACATTTATGTATGCCATCGATTGCGTAGTCAGGGTCGCTAACCACTCAACCATCGTGGTGGTCGAACAATAGCTCCAGAGCATTATGCTCAGCGCTATTATGTGGAGTTCCTGTAAATGTTTCATTAAACTTTGAAATTTATTCAATTCTTATTTCTTGTTTCATTCCAAAATCTCGTGACTCAAAAAAAGCTATCAGCAATATTAATATTGGATATAAAAAAGTTAATTCTACATCTTTATAATCATTATTCATGAGAACATGAATTTTAAAAGAATTTCGGAGAATAGTTAAATATCATTAAAAATAAAGATAATTTTATACAATATGTGTATAGCGAAAACTTCGAATTTTTCTGTTAGAATTTCGTTAAATATGTTATAAATTAATTTCTTCTTTACATCTTTTTTTTGTTATAAGATCGTCGTATCCTACGAATAAAGGCGTAATTACAAATGACCAACTTTTCAGGAGGAGGTTTTTTGTGTTTTATTTAAATATTAATTGACAGATTTAAAATATTAACATGTAATATATATGCAAAGGCTTCTAGGTTTATTATAATATTGATTATCAGTCTTATTGTCTCATATTTATACTAAATTTGTCCCTTAAATCTTTATTCGCGGGGATATAATAGATTATATTAGACATCATAGACATTATGCCCCTTTTCTTCGGAAAATGCAGGGTCGTAAGAGCACTAAAGGCTTTTCTAAAAAGAATCCTTAACCTTTTTATCACGTTTTTATTAGATTTATAAATGTTAGTATGTATGTAACGGAAACTTTGAGCAGCTTAAATTTGATCCACTTCCCACACACACACACACACACATTTATTTCAAGCTTTGCCTACGTAACAAGGACCGGTGGCAATACAATAATTTTATATTCTTATCCCGTTATCCTGGACAGAATTTTTATCATAGTATAATAATAAATTAACATTATCAAAATTATTTTTTATTTTTTAGTTCGGTCTACCATAAAAGCGTGTATTTTTAATTTTTTTAACTAACTAATTTACTTTTTAAAATTAGAAATAAGCAAGGCATGACAAATAGTAAATTAAAAAATTATAAGAGATCAAGAACTTTAATGTCAGCTGAATCAAAAGCCGTTTGAAACCCAAAAAATTATCAATAATTAACAAACAATATAAAAAGGATAAATTATTTGTAAGATGCTTATTAATAAGTATCTTCACGCCCATCTCTCCGAAGGGGTAGGCAGAGGTACAACAAGTGCACCCACGATTAGCCGAAGATACTTGGTCCCACAATGTGATAGGTGGCAAGCCTATCGCCAACCGGGCACTTTCCAATTCCGGGCAACTTTTTGTTTCTCAGAAAACTGAAAAAACACTTTTTTTATGTGCCCGACCCGGGAATCGAACCCGGAACCTCATGTGTTCAACGCCAACGCTGGACCACTAGACCACAGAGGTGATAACTATATGCTCATTAATAACTGAAAACAAATTATTATTAAATAGTATTCTTATAGTATTTACGCTGATAGAAAGCAAATTTAAAAACATTGTGCGACAGATTTAAAGTTTTTGGGCAAAGTGTTTGGTCGCATGCTTCGGGACCTGTTTTGCCCTTTAGCTTTGATTCTCTTAGAATCATAACTAAATAAATATTTTGAAATAAACTCCTTTCGTTATGTTTTAAATTTTTCTATTTTGAAATATTGGTAGTCCGTGTTTTACCCGTTCTGCTTCTTTTAGCACAATTGCGTTTATATTACCAGCAACAGGAAATTCATTAAAAGAACTTGGAGATAGAACAGTGAAACTGGAACCAAGACTATCTAAAATAATGTCAGCAGTTTGGATAGACATAGTTGGATAGTATTCATTTGCATCTTCCATTAGCTGATTTTCTGATACAGAGCTTGTGTGGTTTTTAATTTGGAAAGCTGTGACATTAACGGTATTAGCAGATAAGTTTGGAAGTATTTTTTTACAGTAGGTATGGGCCATTCTGATCTGGAATGGATCTCCCCTTTTGCTTCCTGGCAAGTAGGCTGTCCGAAACAGGCTGTAAACTTGACATGTCATTATCATAATCAGTAGCGGCTTTTAAAAAAAATTTTGCATCCTCAGTAGGTAAAATACTTTCAAATGTGGAACGCCTCTCTCGTTCTGCTACCCTAGAAATAGGCTGTACATCTGAGGTGGTGTCATGGACAACTATGTCTGATACTATTTTACGTTTAATCTAAGGTTTAGTTATGTTTATTTGATTTTTTTTATAGAAAACGGGGGCAAACGGACAGGAGGGTCACCTGATGG
Source organism: Apodemia mormo (assembly GCA_036924255.1). Taxonomy (NCBI): domain Eukaryota; kingdom Metazoa; phylum Arthropoda; class Insecta; order Lepidoptera; family Riodinidae; genus Apodemia; species Apodemia mormo. The sequence goes on from JAUPFN010000008.1 coordinate 21,877,493, forward strand.
TAAGTGATTACCGCCGCCCATGGACAACTACACTGTCAGAAGACTTGCAGTTGCGTTGCCGGTCTTTTAAGAAAGAGTGAGCTCTTTCCTTGAGGCCCTTAAGTCATATCCATTTGGAAAAACCCCCACCAGTATTTGGTTCCACAAAAGAGTAGTGCGGGGAAAAACGCCATGAAAATCACACAGTTGTGGATTTCCAGACATTGAGATGGTGAGGATAAAATTATGAATTTTGTCGCGGTGTCCGATGGTGAAATTCTGAGGCAGGATTTTCAAATTTTCAGGCAACCATATAATTTTCAGGAACTTCTAATTTTTGTTAAAAATCACATTAAATATTCGTAACAATGGTCTGCTATATTTTATAACTGCATTACATGTTGACGATAATATCCCGTTTTCGTCAACTTTTTTTGCAGCCTAAATTATGTCATCTTCTTTCTGGAAAACACAACGAAATTTAATAGATATTATATTCGTAAATAATAAGGTAACACCTAATTTTAAAAACGACGTTTCAGTTTCAGTTACTAAATTTGTATTATTAGTGTGCAGTAATAAGTTGTTCCGTCAAATATCGAACGAATATTATTTAACTTAATAGAAGTATTATAATTTATCTTAGTTAAACACTATATTCTGAAAGTTTACGGTTTTTTTGTTTGATAATTCTGGTCATAAAGAGGGTAGTTCAAGATCGTATTTTGCTAAATTTGCATTTACCTTACTAACACTACTGCTAATTTGCTACGTGGTCTATTAAATATGAAATTTCTTTTTCATTTCCTCATGGCACCGGAAAATGTGTTTCATGGTAGCTGAATTAAATTTATAAATATATATTTTACATTACATAATATTTTACCAAAGATGTCTTTCCTTATGCTAAAAAGCCACATCCGCCATAATGGCATCTTATAAGAAGTCTGAAAACCTAGTCTTAAATCATGTATTCATCGCATATTTTAAGCTATCTGGAATCATTAATATGAGAACAGTATATTAAGGCAGTAAGTTCATACATACAAATTGTAATAAGTACCAAATAATCAATAAATAAAAAGCGTACATAGAATAAGGACACAAAAGTAATTAGGGCTCCACATCTTCTCTATTATAACCAATTTGACAATTCCGTCGTATAAAGCCACTACAGCAATAGAGGCCCTTTTCGACGGGGTTAAGCAAAATACACTGAGTGCTGCACTGAATTATAAATGAATCAGTTTATTTAACAATTCCAGATGGATTCTTGAATAAACAACTGCCTTATCCTAATAAAATGCGAAATTTCATGAATATACATGAATTATACATACACAACATAAAATAGTCATTAAATATATAGGTAAAATAAATGAACTTCTGACAGTAGAATGTGTACTTATTTTGTACTTACTTTGTCTGTTCTTTTTTGTAGTTTTATGGGTTATTTTGGTTTTAGACATTTCTATGTCCACTAATTTGTATCCTCGTTTATTGATTTTGTTTTGTTATGCGTTTATATTTAAGTAGTGCTAGCGAAACCAAACACATACGCGCACCACGCTCATACGGCGAAAAGTGGAGGTATGTCACTTGCGACCCCCTCTGCCACCTCAAACACTCCAGGAAAATAGTCACCGTGGCCACTGTTGCGGTTTTTGGTGGACGATTCGAGCGGCAACAATTGGGGCTTAATTTAAAACATTTTTTTCTTAATGATAAAATTAGTTTTTTCGTGGTTTCTTGAATGAACGTTATGTAAAATGGCGTGTAGATTTCAAATCGGCAATAAAATAAAAACCCACTTTGGTTTTTGTGGCTCTTTTCGTAGGATACGACGAGATAGCAAACAAGCAAACGGGTCTCCTGATGGAAAGAGTCAACCATCGCCTATAGATACCAAAGGTTATAATGGTGCGTTGCTATCTTGTGGCGAGGTCTAAAGCCACATGCATAAGTGTACCGGCTGCCTTAACCTCTAAACCGGAACACGACAGTGACAAGTACTGTCGCTAATTGCGGCAGGAATAGGACCCGGGCGAGACAATGCAGAACTCTACCATCTACTTTATAACTATATCTACTGCACTGATAAATAATAATCTTCCAATATTAGTAATAACCTGTATTTTATAAAAAATATTCATAATAGAGCAGAAATTCATAGTTTATATTAATACAAATAGCGATTTGATTAAGTTAATAAGATTTTCTTTTCTTTAGAAGTTCGATATCATTGTATGTATAAAAAAACCACATAATCGTCTACTATGACGACATTCTCTTGTCCGATTAGGGGAAATGTGTATTTAAATTTGTTTCGTTACTACTAAAAGCCGGCGATAAATTGTAATTTCTAATTGTTGTTGTTGTATTTATTTGCGAAACGACGAAGTGAATGGACATCTCAAAATGTACAAACAATCGAATCATCCTGTAAATCAAATACCAAAGAGAACAAAGTTCGGCGTGTGCTGTAAATCGCTCTCGAACTAACATTAATCGTCCGCAACGAACGAACTACTTCCAACGATTATTTCATTGTAACTGTTTTGTCGCCGAAACTACTGTTTCCAAGTAATAACGCTTCAAAACTCGAATGGACAATCCTGTTACTTAAGTATTAATTTAATATCATGTTTATAACACAATCTATACCTAATAATGCAGTACTCTTAGCTGCAGCCATTATAAACTGCGTTTGATCTTATATATTTATTAAGAATCCAAGTTATTATGTAGCTCTTAGTAAAGTTGGTCCTATTTGACTCTATGTACCTACTTGCATATTAAGAGTATAATAGACTTGTTTTGATTAAGAATGAATCGGATTTATTAGTTTCGATGATTAATTATGATAAGGGGATAACAAAAAACTTAAATATTTAATTTAAATGATAACGTTTGATAATTTTTTTTGGATATAATTTCGACAAAAATAGACGTTAAGTTATGTGATAGTAAACGCAAATTTTGTTACGTCATACTGTGTTAAAAAGTCATATTTTTTTTGTCATTTTCATAGAAACCACAGATAGCCGGAGAACTGGCAACGAATTTTGGGAAGGTTCTTTTAGCAGATTAGAATTGCGAAAAAATATAATTTTATTAATTGGCGATAAGAGGCTTGCCACTCTGGCCTACTTTTTTTGCTACTGCGCAGTATATTTTTGCAAATTAAATTTACAAAAAAATCCCAAATATATATATTTTTGGCAACTTGACTCTTATTTCCTCTTTAACTAGTTTTTTGTAGAATTCAAAAATATGCAAGACATTTTGTCGCTTATAAAATAATACTAGACACCTTCAAATACATTTTACGAAAGTTTCCAATAAATTTACTCAATATTTATTTGTTTATTTAATATTTTATTGTGCACAACAAAATATTAAATGAACAAATAATTATTCTCCCGTGTTGTTCCGAGCTCCTTCGAAGAATATATGATATATGATATTCAAGGGACAAATTACACTTACTGATCTAACCCCAAAGTAAGCAAATTATTTGCTTGTGTAATGGGTGTTAGTCAACGATACTAACACATAGAAATACATATATAAATACTGGAATATATTTAATAAACACCCAAACCCGGAAATACAAACATTTATGCTCATCACGCAAATGCTTGTCCCCGTCGGGGATCGAACCCGAGCCCCGTCGATTGCGTAGTCAGGGCCGCTAACCACTCGACCAACGGGGCGGGAAGAATAGATCGAGCATTCTATTCTTCGGCAGATCACATAAAAAACTGAAAACTGGTTAACCCTGCAGGTCACCTCCGAAACTTCCCGCTAAATCGAGATATTTTAAGCTCAAAGGAACAAAAATAATATCTAAATAATAATAGACTTTGACTTCAAAGAGTTCAAAAATCTAAAGTTTGTTAAAATGACAGTACGTATTTTGATTTTTTGAAAAGCTGGTATTTTTCAAAATAGTGATAGATTTTGATATTTCGAATGCCATTCAACGCAATTTTTGAGCCTAAAATGTTTATTACCCACAAAATCGATATGTTGAAAAACGACGAAGAAATGTCAAAAATAATTTTTTGTAAAAAGTTTCGGCATTGATAAATACCGAACGAATCAGTCGATTTTGATACAATTGACAATATTTCTTAAGTATTAATATTTGAAAAGCTGTAACTTTTGAAAACTTGATTTGATTTTGAGTTTTGAGACGATATTGTTATGTCGAAAAAACACTTTTTTCCAAACAATTTCGTCAACGATAACCCCTAAACGAATAAACCAATTTTGATGCAATTTATGCATAAGAATCAATTTTTTAAGGTAAAGAGTTGATTAGATTTTTTATTCGATCGATACATTAACCTGGAAGTTATTTAAAAAATACTGTTTTGCGTTATTTTTTTCTTCAATATTTCGTAAAATCTCCTTAACCGAATTGGTTCAAATTTTCAAGAAGTCTAAGTTGAGCGTAATCCGATCTAATCAACGAACGACGACGACGAAAACGACGAAACCATCTGCGTTTCAATCGGTTAAGTCGTTCAAAAGTTATGAGATTTTTACATACACACACATTTTACATATACATACATACATACAGACATACTGACATCATCGTGAAAATTGTCGGAAAAGGTTCCTAGGACCTAAAAACGTGAAGATCTGATGAAAATTTGGTTTTCGAAAATCTGGGGCAAAATCGGTAACATCCTTATTTACATTCATAGCGGGAATTTAAAAATTGACCGATTGGCAAACGTGTCACTATCGCCGTGACTACTATGTGATTGAGTTCCGCAACGTCTCGCCCTATTTCGACTATTTTAGGTATATGGTACGACAGCCTTACCTATTTCTGCCGCAATATTGTCAATGCTTGTCGTTGTCGTGTTCCGGTTTGGAGAGTTAGCCCGTAGACTTGAGCATATGGCATTACCATCTCGCCACACGGATAGCAACGTACTATTAACATCTTTGGCGTCTATAGTCGATTGTACTCCTTCTATTAGGGGAGCCATCTGCTTGTTTGCTATCTAATGATATAAGAAAAACATAAACAAAAGAATAAAAACTTACAAAAGATAAACCTTGCAGGTTTTAAAAACTTTATTAAACATTTTGAACATAATATGAGACAGACACCCAGCACCACTATTTTTGAAATTTTAACAAATACCTAAACTTTTAATGTAATTTGTTCTTAAGTATTTGTGGGAACTGTTCATAAGATCAATCTTCTTCTCTTTAAAATTCAACAATCGTAAGTTTTGGCGAGAGAAGAAGAAAGGTAGGACGTTTATTGATAAATATACAAAAATTATACACTTGTTTAATTAAATAAATTTACCTATCACCTTATTTTCTTTCACTATCCTATATATACACACATTTTTAGTTTCTCTCTCTCTCTCTCTCTCTCTCTCTCTCTCTCTCTCTCTCTCTCCCTCTCTCTCCCCCTCTCCTAAAGAGCCATGGTCTTGCCAGTGTTCCTTACCTTTGCTTTCATCTTATGATATGACCCGACTCCCACTTTCTCTTTTAGTTGTTGAATGAAATTCCGTCTAGGTCTTCCCCTTCACTTTCCTTCTATTTTCATTCTAAGATAGTTTTAAAAAGTCGTTATGTCTACACAAGTGACCAATCATGTTTTCTATTCTATTTTCGATCATTTGTAATTATTTTTTCGTCCTTCATTAAAGATCTTAGGTACTTCTTTATCAAAGTTCTTCTGTGTCTAAATGATTATTTCCATTCAACGCTAGAACCATATCTGAAAAGCGTTCAAACTTTCTCTATCTTTCTGGGTTAGTATCCATATTTCAAGGCCATATAATGCAATACTCCAGATATAGGTCTATATAAGTCACTTGCATAATTGTGCTTTTTTGCCCTAAATAGATCGTTTTGGAACGAAGTTCCTTATCGCGCGTTGTGAAGGGGGCTAGACGGAAAAAATTCTTACGAAAAGTTGTCACGACACTTTTTGCTATAGTAAGGTATTGTAAGCACAGAAATATCCACCCACTTCCCTTTAGCTCGTGCATTGAAAGAGTCTATCTACTATTTGATTGAGTTTACTTTTTTCTAGTGTCAAATGGTCGACATTTATACAGAATTTCGGCCGAATGTCGAATTTCGACCAAAAGTTGAATTTCGACTGACAATCGAATTTCGACCGAGTGTCGAATTTCGAACGAGTGTCGAAATTCAACCGAGTGTCGAATTTCGATCGGTTGCCGAGTTTCGACCGCCCGCGGGTCGATATTCGACCGGGTGCAGAAATTAAACCGTGTTCCGATATTCGACCGGGTGCCAAAATTCGACCGCGGGGCGAAATTTGACCGAGTGCCGAAATTCGACTGGGTGCCGAAATTCGACCGTGGGTCGAAATTCTACGAAGTTCCTTATCGCGCGTTGTGAAAAGGGGCTAGACGGAAAAAATTCTAAGCTGTGCGGCGTGCGGATGTTTCTCTCTCTCTCTCTCTCTCTCTCTTATAGAAAGCAAGCCAGATATTTTCATTTCTATTTCACATTGAACAGTGTGGTGTCGCGACGATTATTTTTGTTGAGTGTATGCAGGTTTTTTGTAAATAATAATAAAAGGAACTTCGTTTCATCCGGGTGTCCCCTGATACCTCTCAAGTTTTTTTTGCTAATAAAAGCTCTCTTAGCCATTTAAATTCTAGATATTATGCCAGCAAAGCATCTGTAATTTGCTCAATTTGATACCAATGATATAATTTGTGCGTTTTTATCCATGTGGCGAGATGCTAATGCCAATTGCATAAGTTTACTGGCTACCTTACCCTCAAAACTGGAACAGGACAATGTTAGACGATTCTGCTCTGCTAATTTAGTCGACCGTAAGTACAGTTTTTCGCCAAATCTAGTTAACACTATATTATTACTTTTGCTTTCAGTTATACTTAATCCATGGCCATTATTGTACTTTTAACCACCGCGTTTGTTAGCTATAATTATTTACACCCATAGGCACGGACCATAGACAAATTCAAATACTGCAAATGCGACAAATTCAAATACTGCAGTTAAGAATTTCAGTTCACTTCACTATTGAGACCACAGATCACATGAATACTTAACTAACACGTTTAAAGATACAAATCAAATATTCGATTGCCACAGATACCATGTGTATATATGAACGATGTTTATAGTACAAATTCCTGAAATCACTGGTAATGTTTACTTTAGGACCGTCGTATTTATTTGCAAAACTCTCGAGGGGTCGTCTGGTAACGTCGGCCTAATTTCCGAATGAAAGCTGAATAAGCATTCGATAGCAAATTGGACAAATATTTATTCTGACAATTGACGACATTATGATCGAGGGAGGAGCCATAAGTACGTTCCATTTGAACTAAACACATCTGATTTTCGACTAAACTTTTTCATCTTTCATTTAAGCGAAATTTAATGGTCTTAGATCAGTCTGAACAGATTTACCATAACTTGGTGTACAACAAATGCGGTTTTCTTTAGATTTTTTACCGATATTCCTATTTATTTTTTATTAGATATGTGACCATTTTAAACAAATCAAATTGTTTTTAAAGAAAATTGTTATGTGAAAACCAGTTATTAAAATTGTATTTTTGCCAAAGTCACAATATTTGGCATCGATAATGCACTAACTTATTTTTAGAAATCAAAAATCCATAGATATATATTATAAATGCGAGAATCAATCTGTCTGTCTGTTATGCTCCTAAAGCTAAACCGCTGAACTGATTTAGATGACATTTGGCATACAGTTAAAGATCGGAGGTCAAACACAGGCTAACTTCCTTTTCAAATCATGGTTGACTTTCAAGATTTTCAAGATGTTATTTTTAAAAAATATATCGATGACATGTTAATCTATTCACGGGTATAACTGCGCGAGTAGCTTGTCAAAAATACTTTATTTAATTACACTTTTAACTATGACTACTAATAAATATTTGACGCATCAACAATTTTATAGCTACTACCGAATTGGAAACTCAGCCACATACTAAAAAGATCCAGTTTTGTTTTAACATTAGTTAACTGGTAAGTCTATTAATTATAGATGATTTATTGAAGGAACTTCATTGTAGAAAGTAGAAACGTATACATTGGTTAGAGCTTCTGTGAAGATCATACATGCATTGAAACATTGCTTTTGTTCCTTGTATTTAGCGAAATCATAATCTACCTTAATTAAATATTTTTACCGTACATTCACAAAATTTTTAAATTTGAAAATTCAAAGAACTGTAATTCCGCAAATTGCAGTTAAAATATTAATTTCTTTGAATTTTTCTCTTAGGGAGGTCTTGGATTAAGCCAGTAAATTGCCCATATAGTCCTTTCTTGTAATACCAATATAATAGAAATTCCATTGCTACCCTTATTTTTAAATTCCTGCTACGTTGGGAGTATGAGGAAATTTCTGATTTTGTCCTGATTTTCAAATATTGGCTTTTTCACCAGATTTTCAGGTATTGGTCCTAGAAACCTTTTCCTACTATTTTCACAATAATGTCTATTACTTTTGAACGGCTTGACCGATCGAAACGTGATTGATGGCATTCGTGATGGCATTCGATTGAGTTCCGCCAAACTTAGACTTCTTGAAAATTGAAACTGATACGGCCCAACCAACGGAATATTGAGGAATTTTGAAAAAACCTCAAAAAAATTGCAATCCGTGTGATCGAATGGTAAGTACCTCTACACTAGTAGTAGTAATGGTAAGTTATACTACAAATACATACAAATTTACAATAAAAAATCTGTAAAAGGTTGACCCTACAGGCCATCTCAGAAACTTTCCGCTAAATTAAGGTGTTTTAAGCTCGAAAGAGTAAAAACTATAAGCATAGATTTCTTCAGTTCAAACATATATTTTGTTAAAAATGGCAGAACGTTATTTTTGAGAAGCTGTATATTTTGGAAAAGATGATCGATTTTGATCTTTCAAATAGCATTCAATTCTATTTTTGAGATATAATATATTGCGTGAAAAATTTCGAAGCAATTTAAAAAAAACACGTTTTTCAAAAATATTGATAAATGCCAAACAAATTGACCGATTTGATCCAATGAACGGTATTTGACGGAGTTTTTAAATGAGAAAAGCTGATAAGATTTCTAAGTCAATTGGTGAATTAAGCCTGAAATTATTGCAAAAATAATGAAGTTTACTAAAAACAACGTAATTTTAATATTTAAGGCTGTAACTTTTGAAAATTAAATTCGATTTTGATTTTCGAAACAAAATTCGACGTAATTTTAGTACTCACCTATCATAGAGTAACACAAAATGATTGGTTGAAAAATTTCGAAGTTATGTCGAAAAACATTTTCTTCAAATTTTTCGTCAACGATTACTCCCAAACAGATAAACCGATTTTGATGTAATTTAAGCATTAGACGTTGTATTTTAAGAAATAGAGTTGATTAGTTTTTGTACTCGATCTGATTTGCCAATTTTTTTGTGTTTTTTTTCAAAATATCTTTTTTTTTTATAGTAGAGGGGGCAAACGAGCAGATGGTGCACCTGATGGTAAGTGATCACTGCCGCCCATGGACATCCGCAATACCGGGGGTATTGCAGCTGCGTTGCCGGCCTTTTAAGAATGAATAAGCTCGTTTCTTGAAGGTCCCTAAGTCGTATCCATTCGGAAACACCCCAGAGGGTAATAGATTCCACAAAGGAGTAATGCGAGGCAAAAAGTGTCGACAAAAGCGCACGGTTGTGGATTTCCAGACATCGAGGTGGTGAGGATGGAACTTTAAATTTTGACGCGATGTCCGATGGTGGAATTTAGCGGCAGGCATTAGTCCGAACAACTCGTCGGAACACTCCCCATGATAAATACGGTAAAAAACGGCGTAACGCCAAAGATTCAAGCCGATTAGAAATAGCCTGGTCGTCGACGATTCGAACCTCTCTACGTTGAATGCGATCAAGAGGAAGAAGCTGGTACTGAGGAGCTCCGGCCCAGAGGTGAGAACAGTACTCCATGTGAGGTCGAATTTGGGCCTTGTAAAGTTGGAGGCGATGGGCTGGTATGAAGTACTGCTTTGCTCTACTGAGTACACCAGTACTTAGACTCAACTGCCTCCGCCCAACGATGTGTCAGGTATACTAGAAGATCACCAGCTGAGCGGCCACGACGGAAACCGTACTGACGGTCACTAAGCTGGTGCTCTTCTAAATACTTCAGGAGCTGACAGTTTATAAGTGTCTCCATGACTTTGGAGAACAAGGAGGTTATGGCTATTGGCCGATAGTTAGACGGATTAGAGCGTTCACCTTTTTTAGGAATGGGATGCACTAAAGCTGTTTTCCATGAATTCGGTACCACGCCGAGTGAATAGGAGAGCCGGAATAGGTGCGTCAATACTGGCGCCAACTCTGGAGCACATACTTTAAGCACAACAGGAGGGATGCCATCAGGCCCACTCGACTTGTGGATGTCCAAAGAAAGAAGTGCTTTACGCACTTTAGCTGACTGCCGAAACTGCGGTTATGGCATGGAACTATCACGCTGCGGGATGGTAGGCGGTGTGTTCCCTCGGTCATCCAGAGTCGAGTTGGCCGCAAAGAACGAGCCCAGAAGATCGGCTTTCTCCTTTGCGGTATGGGCCAGAAAGTCATCGTCTCTGTGCAAGGATGGAAATGAAGGCTGGGAGAAATTCCCTAAGACAGCCTTGGCGAGAGACCAGAACGCACGAGTGCCAGAAGGAAGGCGAACTAATTTCTCACCAATTCTGCCAATGTGTTCCGCTTTTGCCTTGGCGATAGCTCTTTTGAAGAATCTCGAGGACGAGTTGTACTTCTTTCGTAATGCGCTAGTTTTTACATCACGAGATGCCGACGCAGCAGCCCAAGCTCGGTAGCATTCCTGCTTTCGGCGTAAAGCCGCTTTGCAGTGGCAACCAAACCAAGGCTGAGACTTGCCACCGATGGGCACCGCAGAAAACGGAATGAAAAGTTCCATGCCCTGCAGCACCACATCAGCGACAGAGTTAGCGACAGCATTCGGATCATCCAGCGAGAAGCACAACCGCCCCCATGGGTAGGATGCAAAGAAAGACAGCATCCCGTCCCAATCTACTGACCTATAGTGCCAAACGCCACGACAGCCTGCAAAAGGAGGCCGTGATGGGCGCGTGACCGGCACTTTGCTCCAGATCAGGCAGTGGTCCGACGCGCCAAGTGGAGCGTCCACCGATACCTGATAACGATCCGGGTCAGAGGTTAGCAGGAGATCCAACAGTGAAGGCGTATGGCCATCCACATCGGGAACACGCGTAGGCGAGGTTATCAATTGTGTTAGACCATACGCCAAGGTAAAATCGTGAACAGATCTCCCCGCATGATCAGTGGTGCGAGAACAAAGCCATTCAGCGTAGTGGGCATTAAAATCGCCCAAGATCATGATCTCTGCGGAAGGGGTCTGCTCTAACATGGAATGCACAGCCGTTTGTAAGCGCTCAATGAGCCGGTCAACTTCAGTATTCCCGCTATGGGACCTGTATAGGCACGCGTAGCTGCGTGGATGGTCGTCGCAAGCTACGCGTAACTAGAGGATGGATAGGTCCTGACCTTCAAGTCTGCCGAGGCGCCGGTAACAGATATCTTCTCTAACGTATGCGCACACACCAGCCCGCGGTACAAAGGAATGTTCCAGTTTGTACCCCGGGTAGGAGAGGTAGGAAGTATCAGCCGGAGAAGATATCTGTGTCTCGGTCAAGAAGAGCAAAGCTGGCTTTGCCGTCTCGAGATGGTAGTGGACGGCGTTCAGGTTGGAATGAAGGCCCCTGATATTGCAGAAATCCACAGTAAGCGTGGTAGGGGGTGCCATGGTCTTCTTGCTCTGTTTGCCCCGGACAGAATTGTCTATGAGCGCAATTTTGCCCCCCCCCCCCCCAGAATACGCAGGGCAGCCTGAGCATCCATGATCTGGCTGGAATCCAGAGCACGGACGCTAAGGGGGGGATTCTCCACTGCTGATGCAAGTGGTACCCCCCTGGGGTAGTTTTTTTTAAAATAGCGCATTCATAGTGTGCGGGAGGGGGGGGGGGGGTTAGGCCTCCGGGACTCTCACAAACCAGACGAAACGCAGCAGCGGAGCTGCTACTTTACATCGGTGTCAAGTGAGAGAGTGGTATCTCCCCGGGCGTGCCGGCCTATTCAGTTGCAAATGCAGTATGGCACTAACACTAATTTGGTTGACTGACTGCACCGGTGCTAGATAATTTTTGAACAAAAATTATCCCGCCAGTGGGTGATCAAAAAATCTCCTGGGCTGACCTGGTTAAAATTTTTAGGAAGTATAATTTGTGTGCAATCTAATCGAGTGCTATCAACCGCGTTTCGATCGCGATCGGTTCAGCCATTCAAAAGTTATTAGATTTTTACATACACACACACACATACATTCATACATACATACATACACACATACTGACATCATCATGAAAATAGTTAATAGTTAGTTCCTAGGACCTCAAAACGTGGAGATCTGATAAAATTCGGTTTTCAAAAATCGGAGCAATATCGGTAACATCCTTATTTACATACGTAGCGGGAAGTTAAAAATTGACCGGTTGGCAAACTGATCTGAAATCTAGAGATTTAGTGAAATCAGGGCAAAATCAGTAACTTCCTTATCTCGCAACGGGAAGTCAAAAAATATCGACAGAAATTCTATAATAAGAAAGTTCGCCAGGTAACCAAAATACGAATGTATTCCTGTCAACTGATTAACAATAAAATTGATATTTTATTGACTTTACTAACGTAAAATTCTTGATGTAAGTGGAAACAAGCAAATTTGTATCACCTTATCTATTCATGTCGTCAGAACATCCAACCTTGTGATCCAGTCACTAGCATTAGAGAAGTAAATTATTACTTTACATTGCAGCTATGTGCAGTAAAATGTTATATTTCTTGTAATAATACAAGTGGTATAGTAACAGAACTATTTTTTTAAGACAAAGTATTGTTCAAACTAGTATAAGTATTAATAACTTACCAAGATGATGAAATTATTATAATACTATTTCATTTCAAATTCTCTTAAGCCCCGTTTTCACTTTGATTATTTCAAGTGCGAGTGTTTAATGCAGGTGCTTAGTATTAAGCAAAAAGTACGTGAAGACAGCTGTTGATCAGTGCGAGTGATAAGTATTCAGCGTAGTAAAAGTGAATAGGCGCTTATTACTAATCACTCGCACTGCACAACGGCTGTCTTCACGTATTTTTTGCTTAGTACTTACGACCTGCATTAAACACTCGCACTTGCACTAATCAAAGTGAAAACGGGGCTTTACTTTAAACGAGTCCCACCTAGGCGCCTATGTTTTGCATATATTATGCGTCTTCGTTATAGAGGTTGTGTAGACGCCCACAACGAATCTACAGCTTTAATATAAGAGTCAGGCGTGTTGCTGTTAGATTATAGCTTTTTATCTTCAACAATTGAAAGATCTCACAAAAACATATAATTTTCCAATCTTTACATAATCAAAAGTTGTTGGCTTACTTTCAATATGTAATATGTATACATACATCATCTTCGATTGGATTGATACTATATACCTAGCGTAATGCAGAACGACAACTGTAATTGGTGAAGAAGATACTTTTTTATTGTGATTTAAATATCTACTAAGAATTCTTAGTAGATATTTAAATCACATTTTGAAAAAGGAATACAATTTAAATAACAGGGTTAGACAACGCCAATTATTCCTTATTGACTCTACAACTGAAGCAACGCCAATGTAAAAATGTTTCTAGCTTTTATCCCTAACTAAATTTTAAAGGTCAAAGCTTGCTTACTCGGCTCAAGGGAAAAGGATTTTAATTGGGGGTGGACAGTTTATTTTTATTTCCTTCTGAATCTACAGGCAAAACTGTGGCATTTCAGTCACGTCTGCATTGGATAATTTCTGTCAGTAAATTTAATATGCAATGAAATGAAACTTGTGCCGTGGAACTAAGGTTTTGTATTTTGACGAATATTTCGAGTGCTATGTAGTATTTTTAAATCTAGGAGGTAAGTATTTTATGCTTATCTTAACATATTATTATATAAATTACATGTTACGTTTATTGTCCGCTATGGATTCCTAAACTACCACGAGTAAAATTTTAGTGAAATTTAGTAGATATCTACTGTTTGGTTCCACTTAAAATATAGGATAGTTTTTATCTTAATTAACCCCCCTTCCCCTCCTAAGAACCCCACCACAATATCAGTATGGCTATAAAACTTTCGCTGGGTCAAATAATTATAAATATATTTTATAAACTAAAGGACCCAGCAGACATGGCTATGCCCGAACTTTTAATCATTCAAGAACACATCAAAATCTGTTTAGCTTTTTTTGGAGAGGTTTAGTAACGCACAAACATATGGGCTTACTTTTTACCTAGTAGCCATGTACTTGTCGTTACCGTAAAAACTCCTGTACAAAGATAGATGTTTAAAAAAAAGAAATCTAGTACAAAGTTTGATATTTCTGCATCCATCGGTTTAGGCTCTACATTGCCTATCGATTGGTTATTAAATAGTTTATGTTTAAAATACGATCAGTAGGAAGCGACATATTTGTAGACGTGCAGTTCCGTGGTCACTGGAAGGCAAGGCTAAATTAGCCTCAAAAAACCTGGGTGTTTTCATGCGGGTCAGGCAGTTCTTTACATTGGCCCATCGCTTACAGCTTCTTAAGATGCAAATTATACAGCATATGGAGTACTGCTCTTATTTATGGGTGTAGCTCCTCAGTACCAGCTCTTTCCTTTTGTTGTATTCTATACTTTCCATGGTCGCCGCTTGGTGAAATTCCATTATTATTACACAATTGGCTAAGTGTACTACTACACTTGTACTGTAATTTCACATCAAAACTGTTTTGATGTGAATTTATAATACAAGTGCTTAGCCAATTGTGTTACAACAAATATAAATAAATAAATATAAATTCACGGGACAAATTACACTTACTGATCTAACCCCAAAGTAAGTAGCTTATCACACAAATGTTTGTCCCCGTCGGGGATCGAACCCGAGCCCCGTCGATTGCGTAGTCAGGGTCGCTAACCACTATAGACCTTTTCGTTTTGATTCCTTTTTCCTTTTGATTGCATTTAACGTAGAGCGACTCAAATCGTTGACGGCAGGACTACTTCTAATCGGCTTTATTCTTTGGCGTTACGTAGAGATGTACAATCACTCTGCATCTTCTATCGGATCTGTAATTAGGAGTGATCCGAAGAACTGTTTGGATTAATTCCCGCCCCTTAATTTCACCATTGGTCATCGCGACATAATCCAAAATGTTATCCACATCAGCTTGATGTCTGGAAATTCACATCTGAGCGATTTTCGAGGTACATTTTCCCCCATACTACTCTTCCGTGGAATCAATTATGTGCAGGGGTTTTCGCGTTGATATTTAGATAAAATGAAATTCAATAAAATATTTTCTGTGACGCCGTCTATTTAACTTAATTATAAATTGAGTTTCATTTATTTTCGTCGATAATATCGATTTTAAATAAAATTTGTAGACTTAGGAAGGCAACTAAACGTAGTTGTTTAGGTGCCTTTATAATTTTCTAAACGCCACAACTTAACAACTTTGCAAAAATATTTTTACTCTTAAACATCGTTTCTGATTTCTTTCTGATTTCTTAGTTGTATTACTTAAATAATCTCCTCAGTAGTTAAGCAGCACCGCCTGCAAGCATATCGTTCTGAATAACTTCATCAGTTTTTATGGAAAGCTAACGTATCCAGAATAACATCTTTTTCCGCCCCGTTGGTTGAGTGGTTAGCGAACCTAACTACGAATCTATGGAGCTGTCTCGATCCCCGACAGAAACAAATATTTGTGTGATGAGCACATCTGTTTGTATTTCTGGGCTTAGATGTTTATAATGTATGTAGCAGTATTTATCTATGTATCTCTACATATTAGTATCGTTCACTAACACCTATACACCAAGCAAATAATTTCTTTTTTTTTTTTTTATAGAAGAGGGGGCAAACGAGCAGGAGGTGCACCTGATGGTAAGTGATCACCGCCGCCCATAGACATCCACAATACCAGAGGTCTTGCAGTTGCGTTGCCGGCCTTTTAAGAATGAGTAAGCTCTTTTCTTGAAGGCCCCCAAGTCGTAACCGTTTGGAAACACCCCTGCCGGTAATTGGTTCCACAATTTTGTGGTTCCACAAGGTTGTGGATTTCCAGACATCGAGATGGTTAGGATGGAATCTCAAATTTTGACGCGATGTCCGATGATGGAATTCGGCGGCAGGAATTAATCCAAATAACTCGTCGGAACACTCTCCATGAAAGATACGGTAGAAGACACAGAGTGAGTCAACATCTCTGCGCAATGCCAAAGAGTCGAGCCGTTTCGAAATAGCCAGGTCGTCAACGATTCGAACCGCTCTACGCTGAATGCTCTCTTACTTTGGGGTTAGATCAATTTGTGTAATTTGTCCAACAATATTATATTATTATTATTGCAGCAAGTATACAGAATTTAGCCACACTACAGGGCTTTGTAAACATCCAAGACTGGATATGTGTTCATTTTGTCGATAGATTGGCCACCTGCTACACAATGAGACTTAATACTTCTTAAGTTTTCAGCCTACTCTTTCGAGATTGTAATCAGAACGGCATGTTTTTACTAACTTTAACGCATTACATAGGCTTCAATATCCCAGTTATAAGAGAAACTATTAATAGGATAATATTGTTATCACTACCGTTTTTGAACTTGTAATCCCAAATAGCCAGAAAACTTAGTTATATAACATCCCACAATACCCCTTCTACGTGAATAATAATACTTCACTATATGTTTGGTGTCTTTATATTATAGTTTATTGAATTTTACTATCAAAATAAATATTCTGCTTAATTGATTGCTTAAAAACTCATTTTTTAGAAAAATATTGGTGTTATAAGTTATCACTCTGTGTTTCGAATTTCTACCATAGACTAAACAATATAATTTCTTGTAACACAAAAAAACATCAATTTACTGCTGATTTTGTACTTCCTCATAATATTTACATTAGTTTCATCGTGATTCATTAACTTAATAATCTAATTGGATTGCGGAAACTGATATTACTCCATCGGTGTTTGTATCTCAGCCACGTAAAAGACATTAATACTCGTACAAACTAGATCAGGCTAACTTACAATGTATTGTAATCGAGCAGAGTAGATCACGAATTACGTAGCATGATTATTGTTGTTCGAATGAAATTAAGCAAACGGCCATTAGTATTCAGTGGAAGATGTATTCAGTCAGTTACAAATCGTTTGAGTGCGTAGTTAACCTACCATATAATCAAACTAAGCAACTAATCGTTATGATAATTACAATCATAAACTGTGACTAATTACCACATACAGTGTTACCTATTAACATAATATTTATCTAGTATTAAATAAGTGATATGTTCTTGAACATATTCAAAACCAATTGGCAAATTTTAATTCCCTTTGATCGTTGTTGTAAACTAGCGCCCAATTCGACTTTTTCATTCAACGATTTATGTATTATACCAGCTGACAAGACAACAGCAACATCATAACATTCCAAAGAAGAATAAAGTGCAGCATGCTCAATATAAAGAAAATTCAAGAAGTTCGACACTTAAAAATCAGAGAAATAAAAAAAAGATTTACTTGCACAAGCCTTAACCGCAAAATGGAATTGGGCTGGAAATGTGGCACGTCTCCAGGACCAGAGATGAACTAAAATAATGACAACATGGAAAAGCTCAAAGGAAAAAGAATGAAGAGAAGAGCGTTTGCTAGATAGGACGAAGACATAACAAAATTAGCAAGACCAAACTGGATAAAAACAGCCTAGTCTAGACAAAATTGGCTATCTTTGGATTTGGATTGGCTACATTTTCCGGTGGAGGGTTTTTTACAAGTGAAACAAAAATTTCAAACTAGATTTACAAATTAATATATTTTACTTAAAATTTAGAAATAAAATGATCCGTTTTTAGATACTTGCAAGAAATATAAGGCTTTTTTATTTTCATTTTATTTATGTACCAGCCACTTTCGGATGTATATGATAAATAATATTATTATTACAGCAGAAACTGCAGAGTACGTGACGATAAAACTTTGTACCAACTACCATACCACTTTTTAAGACAATTACGCGAACGGTGGAATATAAATTTTTGGCACTGTTAAAGTTTACATTGCGGAAAAGTAATCGGTTATCAATTCTTAAGGCGATGACAATTTGTATAACATATAGTCCGGGGCCGATCCCACTGAAATTAATCAAATACAAAAGAAAATTATAGTAGGATGCAACCCATTGCAGATGGAATATAATAAAGCCAAAATAAGAGGCAAAATAAATTACGGGCGATTTAAGTTCGGGAAGTGTAAGGGGGGAGATTAAAAGGGTGAAAAACGGTTTACCACGATCGTCGGCAAAACTACGAGTCCTATCGAAAAAAGTTGACTGGCAAAGTTATCGGCAGTAAGGAGATCTACAACTTTTGTATTTGCACTTTTTTCATATAACCTCAAAATTATGCGAAAAATTTGAAAAACTGACATTTTGGTTTTTTATTTTCGTCTCCTACAAAAATAGATAACGTCAAAATATCTGATCTTTTTAAAAAATCGGTATTAGTTTTTTCTTTGAAATTTCTATTTTCTGATGGTATCAAAAAATATACAATACTATGGAAATTTTTTGCAGAAAATGGGAAATAATGAAAAAACTCGGATTTGAACATTATTTTTATCATCACTGCTTTTTCGTCTGAATCATTAAGTTCGTCGTAGATCTTTTCTTCCACGTTGGCGCATTTTTCAGAACGACGACAATTTGAACATAGATTTATGCATTTTAAACCATGTTTACAGCAGTCACAATTAGACTGTTACATCCAGTTTCAAAGTTACATCAAATAGTTTTCAGCAATGTTTCCAGAATCAATTATTTTCTTGCAAATGCCCAAATTGATAATATCACGTTTAAAAAGTACATAGATTTAACTAACGCTTAAGGTCATTCAATACTAGCCAACCTCATGTGTTAATATTAATGTTGTTTCCAGCCCCAACCTTTTGCTGTTAGCTTATAACTCAGTTAAGTTTTAAGTTGATAATATGCTATAGAACAGTGTTTTTCTGCTGCGCTTACTGTAGGTGAAAGATTTGCAATATAAAAAATGATTTATTTCTTGCTGACTGATATTTTTAAAATCTTAATTGATTTATTTATTTATCATTCATTTATTTTAACTTTATTGTACACCAAAAATATATCTACATTTTCGTACCAAACGCAAACTTAATGCCTTAAACTAAACTTAATTTAATATTATAATTTGTTTTTACAGAAGAAAGTTTACCCCAAACGAACAAGAGGATCACCTGATGGTAAGTGATTATCACCTACCGTATACCACTACCTTGGGATCTTGTAGTTGAGTTGCCGGCCTCTTAAGAACGAGTAAGCTCTTTTCTAGAAGGTAATTTAATAAAATCCCCTTAAAATCTTATGTTTGATACTTTAAAAATTAACTATTTTCGCATGTATTTCGCGATTTCTATATTTCATGGCTAGTGAAATGAGCGGTATTACCCGCCCGCTAGTATTACAAATGCGAAGTTTTGGATGTTTGGGTGTTTGGATATTTGGATGGATGGATGGACGTTTGTTACTCAATCACGTCAAAAGTACTGAACCGATTTGGTTAAAATTTGGCACATAGTAAAAAATGACCTAGAATAGTACATAGGTTACTTTTTATCCCGAATAATAAGCAGCATATGTAATAGTTTTTCCCGTGGGATTCACTAAAAACTTTTATGATGCAGCGGTCTGCACACTGTAGCTTGTAATAAATATGTTTAAATGTTCGCTCACAAAAATAATCACGACAATTACTATACTACATTTTTAAAACGTATAAAAATACTGTCTGGGATTTAGTGCCATTAAGCACAATTTATGGTATAAATATTACAATTTGACATGTTTTATCCCTTTTCCCTCCCTCAAAACTTGTCTATGCGAGCCATAACGACATCGTTGTCATAAAATTTTCGCACACAAAATTCTTTTTCGATCTTCTGCAGCAAAGTTATTATAGAATTACATACCACAATTTAAAAATACAAACAGAAGGAATACTCTTTTGTTTGTCAATTTTTTTAATTGAAATTTTATAGATTAATGTTAATGTTTTGTTTTCGTGCCATCTATTCAAATTTCAAGACAATGCGGGGCCAGATTTTGATCCTAGAAAATATGATATTTTTTTTAGACTTAGACTTATGCATGTCGCATTGCCGTCCCGTCACACAGATAGCAAGGCATTAATAAAATATATGTGTGTCTATAGGCAATGGTTTCTCTTACCATCAGGAGAGCGTTTCACTTCCATGTTCTGGTTTGAAGAGTAAGTCACAACCCTGCCACATAGATGGCAAGGCACAATTGATATCTTTGGATTTTTAGGGGCCATAATTGTCACTTTCCATCAGAAGAGCTTATATTCTTTTCCACGCATACAGTCTTTTCAGATTAGAATATATCACTTCATAGTGTTGTAACCAGTTTTTATTGCTTCTATTTAAGGCAAATATATGTAACTAGATATATAATTAAAAATGAATCGAAATCATAATGTTTGTACGCGCATAACTTCAGAATGATTGCAAGAAATTCAACTATTATTGTTTTGTTGTGTTTGTTATTGTTAAGACAAAGTTTCTATGAAATAACATGTTTGAAAATTGTACGGGATTTTTTTTTAAATTAATTCGTGTAAAGCCGGGACGAATAGCGAGTGGTGTATGAATATGTTAAAATGCCTTTGCCTCGGCGTGGGGACAAGATTTACCCCCAAAGAAAGCATGACATCACAGTGCTATATCTTTAAAATACTGCCTGGCATTTAGTGCCATTGAGCGCAATTTATCGCATAAATATTACAATTTTGACATATTTTTATTTCTTTGTTTCCTCTGTATATATATATATATATATATATATATATATATATATATATATATATATATATATATATATATATATATATATATATAATACGTGACAGTGAACGCACATCTGGAAGTGTTACGTCATGCCGTGGTAAAACGTCATCTAAATGTTGTTATTTTTATAAAAACCACAGAGTATGTAATTTACTTGTAGATATTACCAAGGCGTGATGTTAATAGGACGCTATGAATTTTTATAGCGTTTTAATGACATCATGCTAGAGCATTTTCGCGGTAAACTTTTAATTTCAATTTTAAGACGAATTTTGTTTATTATAAGTGTAGTTGTTTAAAAAAGGAGTTATTTAATTAATATACATAATAAGGTAAATTATTAAATAGTTTTCAAATTTATTCAATTAGCCTAATATATCAAAAACCAAAGCTTTTTACAGTAATCGCATATAGTATATGACATCTGACACTTAAGTGATTGAGTTGGTATAATATCATGATCAACTCTACCACTACACGCGCTTATTGGTTAATTTCACCGACCACACGAATACTAATAGACACACCATTGGGACGGAAATGTGTCGCCGCGCATATGAGCTAAAGCTCCTATCACTGTCGAAAATGCCATACATTTGTAGATTTATTATATCGTGAGAAAATAGAAATAAACGATGTTGTGCTGTTTTATCGTACCGATTTAATGACGAGGTGTAAAAATTGCCCTAGAAGTGATTTTATTTCATCGGTAAGTAGTATAAATAAATAATAAATAATAAATATTCACGGGACAAATTACACTTACTGATCTAACCCCAAAGTAAGCAAATATTTACTTGTGTTATGGGTGTTAGTCAACGATACTAATACATAGAAATACATATATAAATACCAGAATATATATAATAAACACCCAAGCCCGGAAATACAAACATTTATGCTCATCACACAAATGGTTGTCCCCGTCGTGGATCGAACCCGAGTCCCGTTGATTGTGTAGTCAGGGTCGCTAACCACTCGACCAACGGGGACCAACTTTGTGTTTCTGGGTATAAGTGCAAGCTACACTGACAAACTAAGAAATTGTCTTGAAAGGCGTATCCATGTAATTTGTCGTTAATTCAAATAACGCGCGTTCGTTCGCTTCCCCGGCTTCCTGTTACAGACATTTTACGCAAATTTTAAAGAAAAGTAAGAGGGAAGATGTTACACATTAAAAAAAACTGCAGCAAATTGAACTTTCTTGTGATCAGCTGCAATGCAAAAAGTTTCAAAGGTATTTTTTAGACATCACTAGCTGACCCGCGCAGCTTTACTTGCGACTAGAATAATCATACAAATTTCAGCCATCAGTGGGCGATTTTAAAAAAAATAGCCTATATGTGACCTCGGATCTCGAGCTATATCGAAGTAAATAATCGTCTTATTTAGCTAAACTAAAAATTATACGTTGAAGAAATAGAACAAATTTTAAGATATCTGAAAACTGAAAATCAGCAAAATTAATTTTGGAGATAATAAGAAAATAAAACGCGATTATCTTTATGCTACCGTCGCGTCTTAAGATTAAAGTAATTAGAATTAAGGACGACACTGACAATAAATCTGTAGGAATAATTTCTAAAATTATTAGCTAAGGGAATTAACAAAGCTTTTTAACTCCTTAGTAAAATTACTGCTTTAAGTGCTGTTTGCTCGTGAAAATTATACCAGCTGGTACGCGCTAATTTTTTCAAGTTAATAGTTATCAGTTTCCATACTGTAACAAGAATAAGCATTTTTACGCATTTTGAAGCTAATATAATATCTTTTTATTGATTTCTTCAGTTGCAAATTTGTCCTTTTTATTCTGTTTGTCCTTTTAATTTCGAAAAGGATAGGAACAGATGAAATTTAACTAAACGTAATTAGCCGATTAAATCGCATGCTGTGATAGGTGGTCAATTTATTTATTATGCAAACACATACTGATATTATTCAGTCGTCAACATCATCGGTTGACCAGAGATTCTGGTCCAATTCTTACCCAAAACCAATTCTTACAAAAATTATAGCATTATCATGGCATGTCATTTCATGGATTTTAAAATTGAATGAAAATATGACCTATCAAAATTAGTAACATGCTAAAAATGATTCTTTCCACGTACCCATCGGTCTGGCCCTCGTTCAAAGAATTTTCCATTCTGCCAGACACTTCGTAAAAGGTAAACAAACGCGTCACTACTATCGTGACTCTAAGGTGGACGTTTGGTACCACTGTTTTGTTTTTTTAGACGCAAGAGTGTCAATGCTTTTTACCATCTGTTGCGTTCTGGTTTGGAGACTAAGGTATCAACTTAATATTATCAACGTGAACTATTGTCGCTTGTGATTTGCCACAAACTGTAAAAACAGCAAGGTATGGCAATTATACACTAAGATGTTTCTATATAGAAAAACCCATTAAAACTATCTGGCCCGGAAATCTAACCTGGAGTATTTGACCTTATTTATATCAATTGACAGCAAACAAGCTGATGGCTCTACTTATGGAGAAACAACCATCGCATATAGATACCAAAGATGTTAATGGCACTTTGTAATCCGTATTGCGGGATAGCAAGTAATGCACATGTTTTACTGGCTATCCAAATCGGAACACAACAGTGTCATGCATTGTCATTATTTGCGGCTGGAATAGGTATGGTGGAGGTACCAAGCCCGGGGTACAAAATACATATTATTGTTAATTTTTTTTTGGTTCCACTTGTAACATCATGATTTTAAATTTTAGCTAGGGCAGTTTAGTGACATACAGAAACATAATATCTTCGTCCTAAATTAAACATTTTGAAATAACAATACTATAAGTAGTTTTTACGTAATATTGAATAGTAATCAAACGTGTGTGTCAGTTTTTAATAATCTATTCTATACATATAATAAAATCGTAGGAAAGTCAAAACTGTACATTGAATATTTTTTTGAAACAATATTTGGGGCGGAATCTACAATCGATACCGAAGCCAAAAATATAGTTTTTAGAATTTTTGTCTGTTTGTCTGTATGTATGTCCGGGGTAAACTTAAAAAGTACTGCATGGATTTACTTCAAATTTTGCATGAATATTACTAACAGGTCGGGTCAACATATAGGCTACATATTATCACGCTATCACCTACAGGGGAGAGGCAGTGCGGAGTAAACAAAGTCCGCGAGGACGAAGTCGCAGGCAACAGCTAGTATATTATATGATAAATTATAATACATTCCCCACCGATGGCATTCGTTACATTTTTGTGGTCAGTTTACTACTAATTTCCACAGCCCTATACCGAAGTAATGTATTGATGTTGGTACACACGTATCTAAGTCATAAATATTTACACTTTGATCTTAACTCGCACACGTAATAATAGCCGAAGTGATAATAACATTAAAACGCAAATCATACACAACTAATTAACATCCAAAATACGCTTTTTTTATGTCATTAGATAGCAGACAAGCAGATGGGTCTTCTGATGGAAAGAGTTTACTATCGCCTATAGACACCAAAGATGTTAATGGAGCGTTGCTATAACACCACATGAATAAGTTGTTTATTAACTGTATTTTAACATAAACACCTGAAAAATAGATTTGAAATAATGTTTTTTATATTACTTGGTTCTATATTATATATTTGTAATATTTTGTCATAAACAGTATAGTACTCCATAAAACGTATCAATTGCTATAAAGCCAATCTGATAACTGACTTCATTCTTTAAATAATCATTATCATTACATAGTATAAAACAAAGTCGCTTTCTCTGTCTGTCCCTATGTCCTTATGTCCCTATGTATGCTTAAATCTATAAAACTACGCAACGGATTTTGATGCGGTTTTTTTAATAGATAGATTGTTTCTTGAGGAAGGTTTTAGTGTATAAACCTTTCAGATATTCCCACGGGAACAAAAGCTGCGCGGGTGAAACCGCGGGCAGGTCGCTAGTAATGGTGTGACTGATATATTAGTATTCGCTAAGATATTAGTAATATTGAAAGGATTCGTGGATTAGTAATCCGGCGAACTGTAATATGCTAATATTTCATATTCGCCTAATATCTCTGTAACGGCTATTCAAAATGAATAGGATAATATCATTCGGTATTCGGAATAGTTCGGATTCACTAGATTGGCGCCCGTCGGATTCGTGAAAGTATTAAAATATTTTCACGATACGCCGCGTCGTACGTACGAATGAGTCAGACGTATTTCCTACAGTATGCTGTTGTTTTAAGGTCCAAATTACAGTGAAATATTAGTTAATACTGATATATTAGTTAAGATATTTTCCTGCCATATCAATATAAGATCTTATTACTGTAGCTTTAAGATCCAAATTACAGTGAAATATTAGTTAAGATATTTTCCTGCCGTATCAGTATCAGATCTTATTACTGTAGCTTTAAGGTCAAAATTACAGTGAAATATTAGTTAATACTGACATATTAGTTAAGACATTATAATATTTCAAAGTGAATATATTAGTATCACCTAATCTTGAGAAATATCGGTATTAACCCACCTCTAGTCGCTAGTTACATAGTATAAAACAAAGTCGCTTTCTCTGTCTGTCCCTATGTCCTTTGAGAAATATCGGTATTAACCCACCTCTAGTCGCTAGTTACATAGTATAAAACAAAGTCGCTTTCTCTGTCTGTCCCTATGTCCTTATGTCCCTATGTATGCTTAAATCTTTAAAACTACGCAACGGATTTTGATGCGATTTTTTTTAATAGATAGATTAATTCTTGAGAAGGTTTTAGTGTATAAACCTTTCCGATATTCCCACGGGAACAAAAGCTGCGCGGGTGAAACCGCGGGCAGGTTGCTAGTAAGCAATAAAAATAAAATATGAATGTATTATTCTTATGGCATAAATATATTTTCATAACGTTCCCACTAAAGACAGTTATCGAACTGCCCATTTAAAAGTAGATTTTGTTTGGTTATGGCACATATGTACATATTACTTCCCTATCAAAGTATATAATAGAGGAGCCGTTGAGATGACCTTAACCTATTAATATTTATCGATAGCATCCTGCAACTGTAATATATTTTCAACACTGAATATTGTCGGCACTTGGTAAAAATGTTAACGTGTATTTATATAATGTGTGTATATGATCGCCTCTATAGCCTAGTAATCCGGTGTCGGTATTGAGATCCTGGGTACCATTCCTGGGACATTTAAAAAAATGTAATTTTCAGTTTTCTGATAAAAACAACGTTGCCCGGGATTGGATAAGTGCCCAGTTGGCAATAGGGTTGCGGTAAAAAATGTGGGACTAAGGCTAATCGTGGGTGCACTGGTTGTGCCTCTGCCTATCATTTTGGGGATACGAATGTCAAGATCCTTTTCTTACATAATTTTAGAAGCAAATGTACCGTTTTACTTTATTGTTTTTTTTTTGACGCTACAACAACTGTACATATTTAAAGTTTATAAAATTACATTAAAGGAATAGGGAGAAATGCAGGTATGCAAGTACCGACTTCAATTACGAATTTTGACACGTTCATAACTTGATATGATCTGTGATAATGAGACGTAAACTCATTATCCTGGTGGTGATGAAAATTTTAATACTTGATGGTTGTGTAAAGAAAAAACGGATTTTAATATTCAGAAAGGTAAAGAAAAAAGGAGACAAAGAGGAATTTAAATCTATATTTTATATATATATATATTGCTTGCTTGTAAACATATATATATATATATGTTTATATATATATTATATATATATATATATATATATATATATATATATATATATATATATATATATATATATATATATATATATATATATATATATATATAATATATATATATAATATATATATATATATTTCGCCGTGTTGGTCCAGGCCTCCTTTGAAGAATAGGCCAACTGCCGTTCTGCCAGGCAGGTCGTAAAAGGCGACCGATTGGTTATCGAGTCACTACCATCGTGGCTACTAGGTGGTAGAGTTCTGCATTGTCTCGCCCGGGTCTGGTACCACCGCCTTACCTATTCCTGCCGCAATAGCGTCAGTGCTTGTCGCTGTCGTGTTCCGGTTTGGAGGGTAAGGTAGCCGGTAAACTTATGCATGTGGCATTAGACCTCGCCACAAGATAGCAACGCACCATTAACATCTTTGGTGTCTATAGGCGATGGTTGACTCTTTCCATCAGGAGACCCATCTGCTTGTTTGCTATCTTATGATATAAAAAAAAAAAATATATATATATATATATATATATATATATATATATATATATATATATATATATATATATATATATATATATATATATATATATATATATATATATATATATATATATATTTAATATAATAAATGCGAAAGTTTGAATTGAATGTTAGGACGTATGGATGTTTGTTACTCAATCACGCAAAAACAACTGAACGGATTTGAATGAAATTTGGCACAAAGCTAGATGATAACCTGCAATGGCACATACGCTACTTTTTATCTCGAAAATGTGAATTGATCCCGCGGGATTAGATAGATAAACACGATGCAGGTGAGGAGGCTTTTTGAAAAGTAGATAAACTGCCTCAATGCTAAGCATTTTGTAAAAGATGAGAATAGGCTTATACGTTTTTTGTTTTCGAAATGGCTATTACAGTTGACCTTATAGGTCGTTACTGCGTTACCGGGCTTTTGGGGTGAGCAAAGAGCTCAACCAGAGTTTAAGTTGACATTAGGAATACAAAGGTCCGCGCTGTACAATAGAGGTGTATAAAAAGGACTCGGAATCCCGTAAAAATGTGTTTTTTTCGAGTTAGTTGTATACTTATTTATTTTATCAAGAGATCGTTCATGAATTCAAAATTTTTCCTTCTGAAAATGTTTGACTCGACCGTCTATTATTTCGACTCTTAATTTAACAGGCCTTTTTTATTCTTATCGCAATATTGTCAAATGTCAGTGCCTGTTACTTTCGTGTTCCGATTTGGAGAACAAAGTAGCTTGTAAACATATGTATGTAGCTTTACCGTTCTGCCACGCAGATAGCAAGGCACCTTTAACATCTTTGGTATCTATAAGTGATAGTTGTCTCTTTTCATTTCTCCTGACGGAAGCTCTCAGGAGAGATGGCAGCAACAACCACCGTCTAATGCCTATAAACAGCAATTGTAGGCTTAATATTTAAAAAGCCCTTAATATTTAAAAATTCTTGTCTCTTCTATCTATATTCAGTGGCGGATTTACGGTTGATGCTGCCCTAGGCCCCGACTTATATGCCGCTTTTTTTGCTTTGTAAGGGAGTGATTATTGAAATGATGCTTGTAATTTACAAATACTTAAATTTTTATAGATAAAGATTTTATTGATAAAATACCAAAACACTAATTATTTCTTGATTTATAATTTACTGAATACTAGCTGTTGTTCTTTATTCGCGTGGCCCAAACACACCACTTCTTTTCATTTCATCAGGTAAAAAAGTAGCCTATGATAACTCGGAATAATGTAGTTTTCCATTCAGTCCAAATTCCAAATCAGTTTATTGAACCAATTTGTCTTTCGTGATTTTTGAATTAGCATTGCCCTTGACTTCTTTCACCTTGCAAATTTTGTCATTTCAAAAATTTGGCCGTCCCCAGAATTATGCCTCCCTAGGCCCGGGCCTCAAGGGCCTATGGGTAAATCTGCCACTGTCTATATTAATGTTATAAATGCGAAAGTTTGGATGTTTGGATGGATGGATGTCTGAACGGATGGATGTTTGTTACTCAATCACGCAAAAACTACTGAACGAATTTGAATGAAATTTGGCACACAAGTACATGACCTTTTTATCCCGGAAAAGTAAGTTGATCCCCCGGGATTCGCTAAATACTTTTTTGTAACAACGGACTGCACGCTTCAGCTAGGTTTCTAATAACTGTGGCACAGATTTTAAAAGATTCTCTAATTTCTTTTTTATTTTTTAATTGCCAAAGTACCAATTTTTGCATTAAAGCAGGTTAAGGATTAGGGCTATATAATATTTCATTCTAAGATTATCCGGCGCCGCTGGTCCGTACCGCTGGAGGGTCATAATGATGGAACCAGCGGGCCAGCTGCTTGTCAGGTGACGTCATTACTGTGGAGGTCGATGACGTCACACAAAGATAAGGAAGGGAAAAGGAAGATCTTCCCAGCCAGGCAAGGTGTACTGCCTGGGGACCGAAGTTCATTTGAGAAGCGTTGAAACTTGTATATAGTGTTACAAGATAAATAATTGTGATATCACGATTCAGGATTTTATTTTGAATTTCATTATTTCCATTTGTTATTGATTTTTGTTCATTTTTTATTATTTTTCTTGTAGCGTTTGTGATTGTTTGAGCCGCTACAATACTCTCCCCCAAGACCGAAGGTCGATCTAGTTGAGCCAGTGAAGCGTATGTGCCTTGAGTGCTCGAGTCTGCGGTGCATCGAGACGAGCCGAATATGCGCGGGTCCTCGGTGAGTCGGGACGAGTGCGCCTCCGCTGTGGTTTGCAATGAGTCGGAACGAGCGGGACAGAGTTGCTGCATGGAGATCCAGTGAACGTAGGCAGTTCGAAGTGGATTCCGGAAAGCGTAGTTGAGGCGTAGCTTGTGAAGCTGGCTGATGCTGTTCGGAAGCATAGGGGGTATCAGGAGTCGCTGATGGTCAGAAGGCTGATGCGTGTTGTTTTGCCAAGGGTCACCACTGTGGCATGTTTATAGCTGTTAGTGGTGATGATCACGTCGGGATAACCACTGTGGCGCCGCTGGTCCGTACCGCTGGAGGGTCATAATGATGGAACCAGCGGGCCAGCTGCTTGTCAGGTGACGTCATTACTGTGGAGGTCGATGACGTCACACAAAGACAAGGAAGGGAAAAGGAAGATCTTCCCAGCCAGGCAAGGTGTACTGCCTGGGGACCGAAGTCCATTTGAGAAGCGTTGAAACTTGTATATAGTGTTAAAAGATAAATAATTGTGATATCACGATTCAGGATTTTATTTTGAATTTCATTATTTCCATTTGTTATTGATTTTTGTTCATTTTTTATTATTTTTCTTGTAGCGTTTGTGATTGTTTGAGCCGTTACAATTATAACTTCTATTTAGTTAATGTTTATAATTTGTTCTGTTATTTGAAGCATTAACGATGTGATCGCAAAGAGAAAATGGGTTACAAGCCAGCAACACTACTAGCAAAGCTTCAATAACTGTGAAAAAGATGGATGGTGCGCTTATCGTGATGAATTATATGTCCATTGTGACTCATCTATCTTATTTATTACAGTTATTTGTTCCCTAAGCGCATAATTACTTAGTTACCGGGCGCAAACTTATTACATTATTACGACCTCATTAAGCGTATTTCAGGAAAACGTTTATTATTTAATTTATGGGAGCTATCACAAATTTAACTAACGTAAATTCATGGATCAAATAACCAGGCTTTGATTAATAGTATTAGAAGTGTTACAAATGTTTCTCCATGCTCAAAATAAAAAAATGTGGCATGGAAAAAGTCGTTATACTTCTTGGCCGCTTGTAAAGTTATAAATCCTGCATTAATGGAGCACACAGCACGACTGAAAAACAACATAGGTAGTTATATTAGACGTTAGACTACAGGTCAATGTTTTATTTGCAAGAATATGATTGCGTTGATATGCAAATGAAATGTATAGATGACATCAAGGAGCCTTGTGTTTATTGTTTCAAACTAATAAGTATATGCTATCAACAACATTTTTGCTATTGTTCTTTAAAAGTCTGTTGACTTACATTCCACGGGCAACTAGTAAGATACGTTTAGTATAGGAAATATTGCAAAAGTGCTTAAACCTGTTAAGAGCTCAAAAAATATACCATATGACCCATTCAAGTCATTTATTTCGATGAAAATCAAAGTTTGTCTAACAATCTTCTACGTGAGTTGGACGTAACGCTTTAAATTTCCGCAAACTGCGACAGACTTTCTCCGTCATAAACATATTAGGTATGTAAAGACGCAGAAAGTTTTTTTCTTTATATCATAAGATAGCAAACAAGCAGATGGGTCTCCTGATGGAAAGAGTCAACCATCGCCTATAGACACCAAATATGTTAATGGTGCGTTGCTATCTTGTGGCAAGGTCTAATGCCAAAGCATAAGTTTACCGGCTACCTTACCCTCCAAACTGGAACACAACAGTGACCAGCACTGACGCTATTGCGGCAGGAATAGGTAAGGTGGTGGTACCAGACCCGGTCGAGCCGATGCAGAACTCTACCACCTGGTAGTCACGATGGTAGTGACGCGCATAGCCACTCAGTCGCCTTTTACGACCTGCCTGGCAGAACGGCAGTTAGCCTATGCTTCAAAGGAGCCCGGGACCAACACGGGGGTACTTCTTATTCGGCTACAAACTTGTAATTCATCCAGTTTGTACTGTGGCTAAAGTAACCACTGACAGAGGTTATATTTTATTACCATGGCAAAACAGCTTTCTTATAATATAATTTAACTTAGCTCTGTTCCACGCCAAGAGGAACGGGAAGCAATATTTGATGACTAAGGTTTTATCGGGTTTGATATTAGCAAGGTAGTAATACCAAAATGGATCAGTCCTACCTATGGCAGAAATCCTAAACAGTATGTCCTTTATATTTGCAACAGTATGTAGAATGGTATCATTCAAATAACACTATTCTCACACGTAGAGAATGGTCCAACCCCTTTAAAAATAGACCTTTCGTGATTCTGCCAAACAGACCGAATGGCAAACGGGTGTCCCCACGTGTCACTGTTATCGTGACTACTAGTTAGTAGAGTTCCGCAACAGCTCGCCCGAGCACGGTACCACCGCCTTACCAATTACTGCCACAATAGCTATAGTGCTTGTCACTGTCGTGTTTCAGTTTACATATGACATTATTATCCCGCTGCATGAATAGCTTTTATTATTATTTTAAGCTATTGCATAGCTTCTATCGCGGGCCTTGAGCGTGGAGACCGAATCCAGAAATTCCGTAACGAAAAAAACCTAACACCCCCCACTTCGACCGGCACAGCGGTGATACTTTTTAGTTTTTCCATCTATCGATAAATACCAGAACTTTTAATGACTTTTTGAAATATCACGCTTGTCTCTTTAGTTCAGCAACCCGCCTTTAGGTGGCATTGGTTGTATTGGAAAACTACCGTAATCAGTTGTTTGTAAGAAAGTATATAGGTGTAAAGGTATTTATCATCTACGTACAACAGTGAATATCTGTACTCGTATAATTTGTGTACAAAGTGTTTTAAATATGAATAAACAAAGAAAAAAATACTGCATAAATAAAATAAATATATAATTGTAATTGCATAAGTTGATAAAAAATGCTATGCAATAGCTTTACCGCGGCAGTCTCCGAGTGCCACACGTCTTTTTTTTCTATAATATATATTTTTTGTATATTATTAGACTGCTGCTGTTTTTGTTTTTTCTTAAATAAAGGCCACATTTTGGAATGGAATAGTAGGTTAAGCTATCTCTTGCTTTTTTTGAGCTATCTTGTAGAAGGACATACGTCAAAACATAATAAAGCACCGTTTGACTTCAAAGTTGGATTTTTTCGTTAATTAAGGCCCACAACCCTTGTTAACGAAGTCTCTAATCGCAGCTTAAAGGATTTAATATTGTTAGAAAAAATATTAAATACGGCTACCGGGATGAACGAGTAGAAGTATTATAGCCGTAAGGGTCAGCTTAAAAGGATATTATATTACAAAAAAAATTACATAAAAGGTTTATGTGAAAGATGCCTGTGAAAGATTATCTTGAATTTATATTTGCTATGGTCATATTTGGTAGCCACATCTGCAAATAAAATAATGTATTTGATTTGTAATAAATGACTACCACTGTAAATAAAATGGTTATAAAATTTATACATCTTAGCTCAATAATCAAGTTTTTTGCATATCTGGTTAAGATAATCAGGAATAAATGAGGGAAAAAGAATCAAATTAAAAACAGATCGATTTCTGGATTGGAAAAAAATGTGATTAGAAGATCAAATAAATATCATCACGTCCACATTTCCTTAGATGTAAACATACTGTGACGAGTAGCTTACGTTAATAAGCCTCTTGGTGTGACAGATTGCTAAACTACTAATAAAATCGGTCATTTCAATAACCTCATAAATCACGCAACTAGAATTTTTCAGGAATCAATAAAAATTGTTTCAGGCACAAACGAACGAGTTTTAAAGGAATTTTTTATACTTAATTCAGTGCTTGAGTTGTAAGAAATTGAAATATCGAATAACCTTTATAGTTTATTAATAATACTAATGAAAAAAACCTAGAGAACTGTTCTCGACTTATGTTGTTTTAGCAAGAAATAGGGTTAGTAGTATATAATTTAACCAAAATAATCTCAGTAATCGTAATTTTATCGTTTATGTTTTGACAATTTCACTTAAACATTAACTTATTAATGACCGCCCCGTTGGTCGAGTAGTGAGCGAACCTGACTACGCAGTCAACGGGGCTCGGGTTCGATTTCCGACGGGGCATTTATGTGTTGAGCATAAATGTTTGTATTTCTGGGTTTGGGTGTTTATTAATATATTCTTGTATTTATATATGTATTTCTATGTATTAGTATCGTCGACTTACTCCCGTAACACAAGCAAAGAATTTGCTTACTACTGAATATTTATTTATTTATTATTTAACATTTGACATGTATTAATTTATCAAGTTTTAATATTTATAAGATAAATAATCATTCTCAATCATTTTCATCTAAATTATTTTCAACATTAGCACTTGGCCAGCTAAAACTTTGTTAAAAATCGCATGTGCTCTTCCAGAATGGCATCGCACGGGTAAAAAAAAATGATTAAAATCGATCCAGTAGTTTTGATGTATTCATTACTGCCCGTGGCCTGCACGTGTTAAATTTGGAGTAAAACAATTCCCCTTTCCCTATACCATGAAGATTTTCTGCTGTCTTTGGAATATCTAAATTCATATAGGTACTACATTTTTAGTTTTTACATTTTTACCTATTTCTTTTATTTTTACAATTAATATATTACAGAATGTCTTTATATACGACGTTCATAGCTTTCTTGCCATTACACAATATAAATATGTTTTCTTTAGAGGTTACTCTTGAAAGAGCGACATATAGTTGGCCATGTGAAAAACAGTCAACGCTCAAATCTAAGTCTGCAACGTTGAAGGTTTGACCCTGTGATTTATTAAGGCGAGGCATCGGAGCAAACGGGAAAAAATGTGCAAATGGTTGACCCTACGGGCCATCCCTGAAAATTCTCACTAAATTAAGGTATTTTAAGCTCAAAAGAGTAAAAAATATAAGCATAGATTTTTCAGTTCAAACATCTATTTTGTTAAAAATGGCAGTATTATTAATTTTTGAAAAGCTGTATATTTGAAAACGATTATGGCATTCAACTCAATTTTTGAGATCTTAAATATTGTTTTAGCTAAATAATCAATAGGTTGAAAAATTTTGGTGCTGTGTCAAAAAACATTTTATTTTTAAATTTCTTTATTGATAAATCCCAAAAAAAATTTGACCGATTTTGATTAAATTAACGGTATTTGACGCAGTTTTTAAAGAACAACAGCTGTTAATATTTTTAAGTCAATCGGTAAATTAACTTGAAAGTTATTTAAAAAAAATTAAGTATTAAGAGTCTAAAATAAAATACTGTTGATCCAATGGTTACCAAACTTCACAAAATCACCAGCTGGGCTAATCTAAATAATGCTAAAAAGTTTAACAAAATTTCTCTGGCCGTTTTGAAAGTCATAGAATATATATATATATATATATATATATATATATATATATATATATATATATACATATATATATATATATATATATATATATATATATATATATATATATATATATATATATATATATATATATATATATATATATATATATATATATATATATATATATATATATATATATATATTTAAGTCAATCGGTAAATTAACTTGAAAGTTATTTAAAAAAATTAAGTATTAAGAGTCTAAAATAAAATACTGTTGATCCAATGGTTACCAAACTTCACAAAATCACCAGCTGGGCTAATCTAAATAATGCTAAAAAGTTTAACAAAATTTCTCTGGCCGTTTTGAAAGTCATAGATTATATATATATATATATATATATATATATATATATATATATATATATATTTTATATTTTATTATATATATGTATATATATATATATATATATATATATATATATATATATATATATATATATATATATATATATATATATATATATATATATATATATATATATATTATTATATTATATCAATGAAGAAAATTAAAAATAAAATGTTTTTTGACATTGCATCGAAATTTTTCAACCTATCGATTATTTAGCAAAAGCAATATTTTAGATCTCAAAAATTGAGTTAAATGCCATCATCGTTTTCAAAATATACAGCTTTTCAAAAAATTATATACTGCCATTTTAAAAAAAAATAGATGTTTGAAATGAAAAATCTGTGCTTATTTTTTACTCTTTTGAGCTTAAATACCTTAATTTGGTGGGAAGTTTCAGGGATGGCCCGTAGGGTCAACCGCTTGCACATTTTTTTCCCCTGAGCGACATAGGCCATATATTTTGCTATATATTTTATACCCGTGCGAAGCCGGGGCGGGCCGCTAGTGTATATATATATATATATATATATATATATATATATATATATATATATATATATATGTGTGTGTGTGTATGCATGTATGTATACGTGAAGTGACAACTTTCCTTATTTAAAATATTTTGTAACATACATAATAGAACCAGCATGATTTACTGAGCGTAAGTTTTACTATTAATTTTACTACTTGAAATTATTGACTCCAAGTATAGTGTAGAAATATAATTTTATATCCGATTTATGTACAAAAGCTGCCCAAGTGAAAGTTTATGTCAATGTCAAAGGACAAACTTATTTTTTCTATTTTTTCTGTCCGATTGTCAGACGTGATTATTGCACATTTAAACTACTTAGTACTTTTAATTTACAGGTTATATGATACTTATCTAATCGTTGGCCCGTGTGTGAAAAAGCGTTATCATGGTTTAGGAGAATGCGGCTTTTGGGTCGTCTTTCGCGAACTTTTTCTAACACCCTGGATAAACAAATGATAGAATACCACTGGGCATTAATGTTCTTTTGATCTTCAAGTGGAATTGTACAATAAATCCACGTTTCGTCTCCTGTGACAATGGCATAAACAGTATTAGAATGTCCGTTATCGTACTTCGGTAGCATCTGTGAGCACCAATCCACGCGAGCCCGCTTCTGGTCCGCACCATACCATATTTAACATTTAGTCAAATATAATAAAATATCATCATTTACATGAATAAATTTTATTATGATAAAGAATATGTGTTAAATAATATCGATATTTTTATGCTAACGATTTATCGATAGTGTTATCCTAAATTATCGGCAATTCTCTTTGAATATATTATGTTTATTTATGCACTTCTTTTTTTCGGACATTTTGTGCTTGTCCGCGATTAGTGATTGCCATGTGCCAGTGAATCTTTATGTATAAAATATATCTTCCACATGTTTTTGCATACAAAACTCAAAACTAGCCGATGGATAGACTTGATAATTATATACAAAATAGAAAGCTATTAATCAGGAGATTGTTTATATCTATTTTTATTCCGAGGCTTCAATTGAAATAGAAAATTTTAACCATTTTTGAGATTTGTCAATATTTCACAAGCACCACTCATATCATTAACGTTCTGAAAGGAAATGTCGACGCTGTCTGAAAAATATGTTAAAATTATCCCAAGCATATGTATATGTATATGTATATGTATATGTATATGTATATGTATATGTATATGTATATGTATATGTATATGTATATGTATATGTATATGTATATGTATATGTATATGTATATGTATATGTATATGTATATGTATATGTATATGTATATGTATATGTATATGTATATGTATATGTATATGTATATGTATATGTATATGTATATGTATATGTATATGTATATGTATATGTATATGTATATGTATATGTATATGTATATGTATATGTATATGTATATGTATATGTATATATATATATATATTGAATCCCGAGATAAGAAATTCATTCTGAACAATTTTTTTAGTTTTCCCGAAAAACAAAACTTGTCTAAAACTGGATATGAGCTCGCTTTAACGATAGGTTGATCACCTAACTGATGATGGGACTTGATACCGTTCAACAATCATGCATGTGTTTCATATCTACCTACCTCATTGGAGAAATAAATGTAACCGTATTTATTTACACGATATTCTTAATACTTTTTTATTTTTATTTGTTTAACCTTTAACCGTTTTCACGTATAAAAGACAGTGATTAATGGATGAGTTAATTCCCTTTGGCATTCTTAACCAGTCAACCCCAAAAAAATCTGGACAATAAATATTGCATTTATTCTTTATATAATTATCGCATAATTAAAATCTTTTGAACATTTGTGTTTTAATTACATTACAATTTACAATTCATAAAAGACATAAAACCAATAAAGTAATAAATTTTACATTTGCAAATACTACAATTTCTGATTAACATATAACATATGTTGCTTGAAGTTCAATATCAATAATTAAATTAGCATGGCTGTTAAAATACATTCAGCGGGATAATTATAACGATATTTTCATTGTTATAGCTTCACACGCCTTGGTTTTAAATTTAAATATC
Organism: Apodemia mormo; assembly: GCA_036924255.1. NCBI lineage: Eukaryota > Metazoa > Arthropoda > Insecta > Lepidoptera > Riodinidae > Apodemia > Apodemia mormo. The sequence continues at coordinate 21,915,316 of JAUPFN010000008.1, forward strand.
CTACCTGTTATAACTACTTTGTTTAACAAATTACAGATTTTAATTTAACGATTCTATTAAAGTAATTATTATGTTTGTTTACTAATATTACTACATGCAGTGATAATTGTATATATGTTCAATTTTTTATTAAGAAATACGCAGAAACCAGTTTTACCATAAAAATGCTTCAAAGATATCCAGGGATCAAATTTACTAAAAACTTAAATGCCGCGTCATATAAATACTAGATAAACTTATTTTTCTAACATATACCTAAAATACATTCATGTTATGTAATCTTTTGGCTTCAAGGTTTGAAAAATTTGCAGTTATAGTTGTCTCTACATTTAGCTATAAGGAAATTAATAAATTGTTAACATCTTGACGTGGTGTCTATAGGCATAACTATCTCTAACCACCAAAAGATTAGCCAGTTTCTTTACCATCTTAAATTATGAAAAAATCAACCAAATCAATATATTATTCATATATTTTAATATTTTAACATACTATTATATTTCAATAAAAATGAGCATAAATGACACCAAAGTATCTTTTTTTCTTTTTTTATATTATAAAATAACAAATAAGCAGATGGATCTCCTGATGGAAAGAGTCAACCATCATCTATAGACACCAAAGATGTTAATGGTGTGTTGCTATCTTGTGGCCAGGTACACATGCATGAGTTTACCGGCTATCTTACCCTCCAAACCGGAACACGTCATTGACTAGCACTGACGCTATTGCGGCAGGAATATATAAGGCGGTGGTGCCAGACCCGCGCGAGCCAATGCAGAACTCTACCGCCTAGTAAAGAACCTAATGGAAGTTATTTTTAGCGCTATAACAGTAAAACGTATATTTATAAAACAGCTTGATAATATATATTATGGCAACTATGTACAAAAGAACCCGTGCTTGGGATAATTTTAATATATTTTTCAGACAGCGTCGACATTTCCTTTCAGAACGTTAATGATATGAGTGGTTCTTGTGAAATATTGACAAATCTCAAAAATGGTTAGAATTTTCTATTTCAATTGAAGCCTCGGAATAAAAATAGATATAAACAATCTCCTGATTAATAGCTTTCTATTTTGTATATAATTATCAAGTCTATCCATCGGCTAGTTTTGAGTTTTGTATGCAAAAACATGTGGAAGATATATTTTATACATAAAGATTCACTGGCACATGGCAATCACTAATCGCGGACAAGCACAAAATGTCCGAAAAAAAGAAGTGCATAAATAAACATAATATAATATTCAAAGAGAATTACCGATAATTTAGGATAACACTATCGATAAATCGTTAACATAGAAATATCGATATTATTTAACACATATTCTTTATCATAATAAAATTTATTCATGTAAATGATGATATAAACCATAAAAAATGTTATAATTTGTTAAAGAAATAAGGGAAAATAAATAGCCGTAGTAATAGTAAATCTCCGTAGATGCTATTAAATATGTGGTTATTTATATGGCTCATAGGCTCATAAAAATGTAAGCTTGTGTAAAGAATACGCGACCCTTACGCTCATATGAATAATATGAAAACCTATTAATATTCGTATATGTCGTGTAAGTTGTGAGAAACGCAAAGAGGAAAGAGAACTGGTAATAACGCAAGGTAAAACTTAAGCTATAATTTGAGTTGCGGTGCAGTGACATCGTTTCCTGACTTTCATAAATCTATATTGCAAACTACTGTAATTTGGGGCAATTTATGCATATTCGCGAAGTTGGATGGAAAGATTGTAGTTATAAAACAATGATGTAAAACTCATTTTATATCAATTTTTCAGTCATTTGATAAGTTTTTTATTCTACCTTGAATTTACTCAAAGTTTTGTCGTAAAATTAGATAATAATTCGATGTTTTATTTTTTGTTGTTTTTTCTAATCTATGAAAACGATCCTGGTGAAGCCTCGAATGAATAATATATAGTTCAATGGGTGAAGACTAGAATATGCAACATTAGGCTAATCTAACGTAGCCAAACTATAGAGGTATCACAGAAAAAATATGTAACATGTGTAAAAAATTCACATATTCTCGTTGTCAAACCTTAATACTAGCTATTTAATCCAACCTGGATCGTTCCCGGCGCAAAAGTGCCCATGACACTCGCCGCGTTACCGCTTCGAATCGCGATGGCCAGCCTTTGCACCAAAAACGACCCAGAGCGGCTAAAATATTTCGGCTTCTACCCTACCCTACCCTAAAAACCAACAAAGTTTACGAAAAACTTGTATTAACTGTATTAGTATATTATATTCAAATGACAATAAAAGTGCCTGCCATTGTAAACTTAAGGCCGTATATAGTAAAATTACATATGGTCTAAACAGTACATACACAGACTCAATAAGCAACACGGGGATGGCATATAACTCTATACTACTACACCATTACTACACTAATAACACGAATATTGCAAACGTGAAGTGCATGAGTAAATTGAATAATTCTTCGGCCTTCAACGGGCATCAAATGAAGTTTGGTTGACAAACAAGCAGATGACTATCCTGATAGGAAATGATAACCATCGCCTATAGACACCAAAAACGTAAATGGTTTGTTGCCTTTTAGGTGACTAAGGTATTTATTTATTTATTTATTTATTTATTTATTTATTATACAGTTGCATTACATAATATTTTTCACTTTACGTGTATAAGACGATTTACATAATATTATGTACCTTGTCAGGCGCAGCAACCGGAATGGCAATGGGGTAGCAACTTCTTATTAGAGTGATTTGTCTACCAAATATTCTTTGACAGAGTTTGAGAGAGACAGGGAAAAGCCTATTCTTTTCCAATTAAAAGTTTATTTATACTATTTTTGAATTTATTGTAGTTATATTCGCTTTTCAGATTTTCTGGTAATTTATTATATACTTTTACGGACATGGGGTATGGCCCGGAACTATGTAACTTTAACTTCGATGTTATTTGATATAAATTATTTTTTGAACGTGATTCATAGCGACGAGGTATTTGTCCTAATTTTGTATATAAGTGGTTATTTTTCCAAACAAATTTGCAAAGTTCCAATATATATATATACAAGGTTGAGTTAAGATTTTTAAGTTTTTAAAATGGGGTTTACATGATTCGTTGTATTGTATGTTAGCTAGAATACGGATGCATTTTTTCTGTAGTACCAATATGTCGTGGACATCAACAGTGTTACCCCACAGTATAGTGCCGTAGCTTAGCCATGCGTAAGCATATGCATAGTACGCTGTGGTAGCAGTTTTAATATCTGTTGACTTTTTGAGTTCCCTCAGGGAATAAATAAATTGTGATAGTTTAGATTTTATTTTTTCTATATGTGATTTCCAATTAATATTTGTATCAATTACTAATCCGAGTAGAGTATGCGTGGGTACACAATCGATTTTAACATTTTTGTACAAAAAATTTATGTTTAACTCTATTTTTTGATGGGTTTGAATTGCATAATTTTTGTCTTTAAATAATTTATTTTTAGGTTATGGTCATTCATCCATTTTTCAATGTTAGTTATAGTGTTTTGTAACTTTTTATTTAAATCTGTGCTATTATTGACCGACCGACCGACCAGGTATGCCATATGTAAAAGTTTATCGACTATTTAACCTTCGATATTGGAATATGTCAGTGATGAGCTTAATATGGCTGTTACAACAGGAACAGGGAAGGCGAAGGCACCAATATCAGGCAAGATATTGCAGAACCCTACCGGCTGTTGATCACGATGGTTTTCGTGAACTTTTGTTAAATTCTTTGCCTTTTACACACTGACTGGCAGAAATGCCATTCTTCTTCAATCATGTTTCTTCTTCAAATATATTTTGTCCAATACAGGGAATGTAGTACATATTATGGTCATTCTATCCCCAGATTTAAAATTCCGGAAAATTTAATTAAATACATTGAATTTACAAAACAATTAGAAACGCAGCCAGCTGCGTGGAGTAATTGATTATTAGTATCGTGTATTTTAAGTAATACATAATAATATGACATTATTAACATTTGGGCTGACATTTCTCCTGAAGCTGAAATAACTCTATCATCATTGGTATAAATTGTTGAGCCACATTTTACACGCAAATACCAAGATGCAAAATATCTTTCTCACGTCGGTGTTTAACATATAAATTGCTATCAATTTTTAGATTTTCATTCGCGAGGCTGCTTGGCGAAGATAAGTAAGGGTGGCGCGTCACGGGTTTTTATTGCGTATGTACTAAGATCATATTCCTTCGCTATGAAAAACGATTACAGGGGTTCCTGATTTGATACTGAAATTGAGTATTCTTACAATTTGAAGAGAATTGAATAATCTTTTAATAAAGTACAATGTTTTTTACATTGTTATGGTAAACTGCATTATAGTTAGGATTTTCTTGACGTAATAACATTTGTTCATATTGTATGGATTTCAATCTTTAATCTAGATAATTGTTATGAGTAAAGTAAAGGAGTTTACTTTAAAATATTATTCACTTATAGAGAGATCTAAAATGTAGTGATTGTACTATACTCTTTGTAGAGATCCTTTATTAAGATAATTGTGCGCACGAAGTTGGTAAAGATTTGGCATATTTGACTAAATGTTAAATATGGTACATTATCGGATGAAAAATAGTTTCATTTCATAGTGAATAATAGTTACATTAATCTCTTTGAAACATGTCAAATCTTATATGAAAAAGTGCAGAAAACGCTTTTTTTATAATATTTTTCAGAGTACATCAATTTAAATAAAGTATTAATATAATTATGGATGAAATTATGATTAAAGGGACGTCACTTTTATTAATTTACTTAAAGTAATCGACTTTTCAGGAAGAGAGGTGCA